>OY294050.1:38833799-39037276 GCA_958510825.1 Brachypterus glaber
TGGCCTCTCCATCTTCACAATTAGTACTTGGTAGGTACCCGCCCCCTTGCTGTACGAACTGCCTGCACCCTTCTTGGCATACTTATAATTAATGAACGAATAAACTCTTGATCCAAAGCTTGCCATTCTTCTGAGCATTAGCAAGCTCCTCAAGAGTCTGTGGCTGGTGATTTCGAGCATAAAGCTGCCTTTGGAGACGGTCCCATACGTGCTCAATTGGATTGCAGTCGGGTAAATAAGGGGGGCACTCTATTCGAGAGATGCCATGATGTTGCAACGCCAAACTCGCAATACGTGCGCGGTGGGGCGTGGCATTATCGTCGACAAAAACAAAGTCAGGGCAATTTCAAGGGCAAATGGAACAACAATAGGTTGAATAACCAAATCGTGATACCGTTGTGCATTCATATTCTGTCGGTTTAGGATAAGCAACTCCGTGCGCGGCTCTGTAATAAAGCCACCTCCAAAAGCAACAGTAGGAGCCATATGTTCTTCATAATATCTCTCGCCACGTTCACGCCATGTTAAAATACGGCTCTCCGAGTGATATAATGCGTACCTGGATTCATGTGTAAATAAACAGTTACCCCATTCTGCTTCAGCCCAGTTACGATGATTGTTTGCCCATCTTCGGCGGGCAGCACGGTGCCGCCTGTTTAAAAGGGGGTGTCGAGGACGTCTTCTGGCTCTTAGACCAGCTTCATGCAACCTTCCTCTAATAGTAGACAGACTTACATGGACCCCAGTATCTGCACGAAGCCTGGAGGCAGAAAGTTCGCGATTTCTTCTGGCAGTGGTTACCACAAAATGGTCCTGCCTCCTACTTGTAGCTCGTTGTCGACCACCACCATGCCGTATATTGGCACTGCCACTTTGCTGAAAACGATTATAAGCCCGACTAATCACATTTTGTGAGACATTGTAGATTTGGGCTACTTGTGTTTGTGTATGGCCCCCGTGTTGCAAAAGCGCTATGATAGCCGCAAAATCGTCAGAAGAAAGTCTCCTTGTATTAGAGTTGTAAATTCAAAAAAAAACATTAGTTTTTTTTTTAAACACAAAAAAAACTGTTTTAAAACAAAGCTAGACTTTATAAAAAAAAACAAATTTGTTTTTTATTAAAAATTAACACATTTTTTATTGTAAAAGTCATGTATGAAGGATGACAGATTATAAAAAAAAATATTTAATTTAAAACGGTTTTTTACAACTCTATTTTTCGACACCAGTGTTTAACAAAACATGCATTTCACTTTCGGAACTTTTCAGTTAGTTTGTGTGTCTATAAAAAGATTTGATATGTTGCTTTTTTTGCGGCCAGGCATCATAAACAGACTTTATAAATTTGACACGTTAGAAAAGTGAGGTTATGTGTTATTCATCTCCTAAACTCGTTAGCAGAAGGCGTATAATCTATATATTTTATTATTTCACGAAGAATAAAGTATTTTGAAATAAAAACTAATAAAAACTATTGAAAACAGTCTCTAATTGATCCTAAAATACAAAAGTTGTAATTTTTTGAATATTTTTACAACAAAAAAAAAACAAAAAAAACCAAAAAAACACAAAAAAAACTTCAAAAAAAAACAAGCCCTCAAAAAAAAACGGTTTTTTACAACTCTACATTGTATGTAGTACTTTGATAACTAAGAAATTGTTCTTACTTAGTAAGACTTAGTAAGACTACTAAGAATGAACCGTATATTTTTAAAGTGGTAAATCCCCCAAGCAAACGTTTTTTTATAGATAGGTATTTCACATAAATTTTACAAAAAATTAAAAGTTTGTTTCTTTTATTCTGCTCGACAATAAACATAAAATACAAACTGCCTAAATTTAAAGGAGTATTCAAATAATAATGTGAGAACATAAAAGAAATTGAAAACATTTTTTAAGCTAATGAAATTCGAGATATTCACAATATCCACTTCAAAAAACACGCAGTGTACTAATTATATATGTTTTGTTGCTTTGTTATTTACTACAAATTATTATCGTATTTAAATATTATGTGTTATAATATAATTGATAAATTTATTCATTTAAAAGTTAAAATATGAGTAAAAATGTAACGTAACCAACGCTGGAATTACCCAGTTATCGAATGCAAAAAAATATGTCATTGGATGAAAGCCTATATAATTACCTACAATAAATGTTATATGCATTTTTATGCTAATGTTAGTACTATTTGAGGTGTTCGCACAAGAAAAAAAGTCAGAAACATACAGTACAAATTCTATTTTTCTACTAAGGAACCAAATAAAAGCTTACCTAATTCTCTACAAAACATGTCCTATGCATTACTGTGCTACGGCTAGGATTATTTGACGTAGAGGCAAGAAAACGAAAAAAATAAGAAACATACGGTACAGTTTAACTCGCAACTGACCATTTTTTTGAGGAAAATTTTATGGGAAATTATCATTCTATTTTTCGGCTATGTCCCTAAATTTTGCGGATTACTTTTAAGTATTAATTAAATGCTTTATTTTTGTTAAAACAAATTGCTAAAAAGAAGTAAATTTGATATTAACCCTATGTCCTATGAGTCCCTAGTGGCAGAAACCCCTGAGCCGGGCCTGATATTGATTAAAAAAAACTTATATAAGATTATTTTATATTTCTAAATTTCAGTTTAATTTAAAAAATAGCAAAAGTTACTGTTTACAGTTAACTTACGCCTAGGCCCTAGAGGTAACGGCCCTTAAACCGGGCCTGATAATCACTAAAAAAGTAATATGATAATTTTATATATCTAAATTAAAATTTTTGACATCAAATTTGGATATACCGACCACAAAAACCCATAAATACAATTTTTTTTGTTTGGGTCGCCATATTGGATTCGCCATTTTAAATTTTCAATTTTTGACAACAGATTCAGATTTTTTGACCCCAAAAACCCTATGTTAAGAAGTTTTGTTTAATTTTGATATTCGAATAAATTTTTTCCTTAGTAAGTTGTAATTTTGACCTTTGATTTTAACCCTTACATTCATTATATTTTGCAGATACGTTTGTGTTGCATTCAAATTATATAAAAAGTAGATGTGATATGATAATGATATAGAATACGATAGAACAGTGCTTTATTATTTAATAAATATCGTTTGGTCTCACCATTGTTGGACAAACAAAAAATATGTTTTTAGATCATTTTCAAGAAGATTGGCGTATAAAAGTTGGCTAAAATAGTTTGTTGTTAAAATTTCCCTCATATAAATAAAAAAGTGAATTTAACGCATAAAATATAAAAAATATTATAAAAAGACAGAAATCCAGAAAAAGAAAAATACGGGCTTTTATTGAAAAAGATACATGTCCCGGACTAAAAAAGTATCTTTTCTACTGCCCTGATAAAATAACAAGAAGCGTACGACAAAGCAGGATTATTTTTGAGTGGTTTACCTGTAACAATCAATACTTCCGAATGTAATCTTTTAACGGAAATTCGGTCTGATCAAATTACATATTAAAAATAGTTAATAATAGTTAATAATAAATGTTACAATTTCAACAATGTTTATGGCTTATTTCATTTTAATACATTAACAGAAAAGGTAACTACCCAAATCTGATATCTAAATTAAGTTTTATTATTTTTCTGCTATAAAATATTTTCTCGGCACACATATGTATAAACTTACGTCTATTCTTTCAAGATACAGATTAAGCTCGATAATGTGAACTATTCGTTTTTGTGGACACAGAATTTTTTCTATTGACTTCTCTGTAATGTGAAACATGCGTATATGTGAACTATTCGTTCTTGTGAACACAGAATTTTTTCTATTGACTTCTCTGTAATGTAAAATTGACTTCTCTGTAATGTGAAATCATAATATAAACTCTAGTTAACGTGAGTTCACGTTGAAATTGTAACATTTATTATTAACTATTATTAATATGTAATTTGATCAGACCGAATTTCCGTTAAAAGATTACATTCGGAAGTATTGATTGTTACAGATAAACCACTCTAAAAATAATCCTGCTTTGTCGTACGCTTCTTGTTATTTTATCAGGGCTGTAGAAAATATACTTTTTTAGTCCGGGACATGTATCTTTTTCCGGAAAAGCCCGTATTTTTCTTTTTCTGGAGTTCTGTCTAATATTTTTTATATTTCATGCGTTAAATTCACTTTTTTATTTATATGAGGGAAATTTTAACAACAAACTATTTTAGCCAACTTTAATACGCCAGAAAATGATCTAAAAACATATTTTTTGTTTGTCCAACAATGGTGAGACCAAACGATATTTATTAAATAATAAAGCACTGTTCTATCGTATTCTATATCATTATCATACCACATCTACTTTTTATATAATTTGAATGCAACACGAACGTATCTGCAAAATATAATGAATATAAGAGAAGAAATACAATGTTTTATAGTTTTACCTACCTCGTTTTGTACTGTTTGTTACTAAATTTTGAACGTTGTCCTATTTCCTTTGCATTTTATTACCAAAGTATTAAAAATAAAAATCTTTTATGAAAATTTTCAACATGTCATTAATATTTAAAAGATTTTTGACGCAACATTTCATATTTTGATGTACGCGGATATACTAAGCCGACAACTATTTTTTTTTTAATTCTCTGAGATCCACTTTTTGCTGAATATTCAACAATGCTACAACAATGATGTGCTTTCACCAGTGTAAAATCATCTTAATCACTGAATTAATGACAGGAATCAGTCAATTGATTTTCCAAATTTGCAAAAATGATACATGATCATCAATGCTCGGACTTTGAATTTGTTGAAGGGCCGCATTAAGGAAAACGTGATTAATAGTATGTACTAAAGCATTACTTGTATAGAGATATTGTTTTTGGTATAACTATAGTTAATAAAAGCCTTTTGTAAGAAATTATTCCAGTATTTTATTATAAAAGTAAATTATTAAAAAGTGGTGCAAAGAAGAAAGTATTTATTGGTGTATTTTCAACCCAAGTGGCTTCTCCTTGTTCAATTTTTTATAAATGTCTTTAATTATTTGCAAACCATCATTTCGATCAAAAATTTTGTTTAGTTTAGATCGCATTTTTCTCATATTGTTCCAGTTAATCTATTTATTATCATTAATTCTGCTAACAAAACTAAAGCTAGCTGGTCCATCATTAATAAATTAAAAGTAAAACATAATAAACGTAAAGAAATAATACTTAACATTAATAACGATGAAATCACTGACAAAAAAAACAATTTCCAACTTATTTGGGGAATATTTATCGACAGTTGTCACTGAAAAATTGGAATCAGCTTTTGGGAATAATATCTCAACAGAATGTACTACGCGTCCGCAATCTTTTTAAGCATCAATGTATTTTACTCCAGTTACTGTAAACGAAATAACAAAGATAATAAACGATTTGGCACCGAAAAAATCAACAGGCATTGACGAAGTACCTGTTGCGCTTATTAAAAACTCAAAGCTTGAATTATCAGCACAACTAGCAGATCTTATTAATATATCGGTAAAGCAGGGTGTATTTCCTGATCTATTAAAAACGTCCGTTGTTGGCCCTATTTTTAAAAAGGGTAAAACAACAGATGTTGAAAACTATAGACCTGTATAATTATTGAGTGTTTTTTCAAAAATCTTTGAAAAAGCTATGTACAATAAAGTGATCACATTTTTAAATAAGCATAAGTTATTAACTAAAAGTCAGCACGGTTTTAGATCAAAACTATCCACTGAAACCGCTGCAATAGAACTTTGTCAAACTATCCACGATAAAATAGTGAACACGTCATTGCAATTCTATTTGATCTTACAAGGGCATTTGATACTTTGGACCCTAATTTTTTATCTCAAAAAATTTACAAATTAGGATTACGCGCACGGCGTATCCAAAAGGGATTTATCTAAAATTTTCACCTCCATCAACAATTCTTATAAATTCTTATTAAGTGATCAAATACGAACAAAAAAAACCAAAAATTAAAATAATCGTGGGAAAAAATTTAAAGTTATGACAAAAAACGTTTAAAATACAGGCCTAAAACTGGGCCTTAATTTGAAATTTATTTCAAATTGGCTGAAATTTTTAAAAAACATTACTTATGAGGTATTTTTTATTCAGTTTAAACTTTAACAAAATCTCATTTTTCTAAGACCTTCATAATGGGTCTAAACGCCATAAAACCGGCACTTTTTTTAGTTTTTGGGCAATACTGGCGCTTAGACCCGTTTTCTGAAAAAAAGTCAAAGGACATATTTTCTTAACTGTTTTATTGGCTGTAAAATGCTGTTTTAATTTTTAAAATCTTTAAATAAACAAAAAAGTTATGCATCTCCAAAGGCGACAAAAAGTCGTGAAAACATGTACAAATTGTGTAGTGTTTTATAAATCCTCCTATAGTGCCTATATGGCAAATGTTATCAAAATTTTCTATTGGACAAACTAATTGACTATGAATTAGGCTACAAAAGCTTTTTTTAATTTTTAAAATCGGTTTAAAAATAAAAAAGTTATGTACTAATGTCGCTGAATAAGTACATAGTTTATAAATTAGCTAAGCCTCCCTTATAATTTTTTAGACACAATAAAATTATGATTATTTTTATTTAATAGTAAATAATAAGGCAAATTAATAAAAGAAAGAATCGGATTTTTTTTTATTTATAAAGTACAGAAAAGGTTCGTAAACTCAAAAAAGCAAACAGTATGTTAAATTACTTTTATATAACTTAATAATTAAATAAATGCATTTTTTTATCTAATAATAATTTTAAAAAAATAAAATGAATTAATTAAAAAAAGAAACTGTTATTATTAATGGTTTGAAAAAGTAGTCGAGTACGTCGTTACTAATTACATAACTTTCTTGTTAGACAAAAACAACTGCTATTTTATAATAGATGATTTTCTCAAAAAATACGACAAAAAAATCCTCGCCAAGATATTCATATAAACAAGCTAGTCATTTAAACCCTTTAATTTGACAGACAGTCGGGCGGACGGACAGATAGATAAACACACAGATATTTATGTATTTTTAGGTCGATCAAAATACTTTTTGTTTAGGAGAAAGTAAAAAAGCGCCATATTAAAAAGGCACAAAGCTTACGTAAGCCTAAATTGAAAATATTTCAAAAATAACATTTCTCCACGGATAATGACAAAGAAAACTAGGTATTTAAACAAAAACAAGATTAAGATATTGTAACTAGTTGGTTTTTCCTAATCTGATATTTATAGGAAAATTGAGCATTAGTCAAAAATTAATGCTGGTAAGATACAAAGATAAGGTTAGGAACAAAAGAAATTAGATAATTTTCAGATTAAAAGAAAACTCAAGTCACACTGGCAACGGCAGCTTTTCATCGGCGAGCAGGGTTGTGGGTTATAAACGGTTAGAAATACTTACAGATAGATTGTTGATATGGGCGCCAAGATCATCTACACTACAATGGATATTATTTTAATGATTGATAAATGATCTAAAAATCAACCATTATTGGTGAGTATTAGTATACTTTTTAGGTTAACTATTAACTTTGAGGGATAGGTATTAAAATGAGAGAAATGTTTTTGGTTTACCTGTTATAATAATAATAATCTGCTGTGGAAAAGTACAAAATAAATATACTCTTGAATAACGTTATTCGAGGTTCACAAATATATACATACATATATATATGTTTTGGGTTACACACAGGTAAACTTACTTAAATGTAATAAAAAAATTATAAAATGCAATTAATTGAAAATATGTGTTAAGCACTTATTTAAATAGTTACGATAATAATAAACTTAAACGCTCCATGCGTTTCAATAGAAAAATTAAAGTTGTTTTTAAAAAGATATGTCGATAGGAGGTACGATATAGTTTTCGAAACTCACGTGATATTGAGGTAAAGTGTTACCTAACATTGGACACAGACAATACTACGTTCTCATCGGTTTCACCAAGAACTGCACAGATAGGTGGTAGGTTATGACTTCTTCATCGTGATAGGAACTCATACCTATGATTGGTAGCTGCTTATTTTGGAGCTCGATGAACAACATGGTATCACCTGGTGATGGGAAAAACGATATGCATGACGTGATTCATACAGGAGATAACCTCAAATATACCACATGGGCAGGTATCTTCTAATATCCGTACGAAGATATCCATACGAAGAACCCTATTAGAAAAACAGGTATTAATTACATGTTTCTTCTAATATAACTCATAGAGCAACAATTTACGATCAATACAAAAGGAAATAATTTAAAGAAAAACCAGTTACCTTATTTTAAGGGATTCTTCTTAGACACGTACGCACATGGCCAAATCAATGGACTCATTGTACATCTAAAAATTAAGAGAAACACAAAGTGAATTTCACAAATTGTAAAGAGCTTGATAAAGGATAATTTAAAAAGAAATTTCCTTACCTAATTAAAATCACTAAAAGAAAATTCGAAACATGAATGCTAACATTCAGACTCGAAAAGCAAATCTCCTGCCCTTCTACTACGCATCAGGTTTTGCGCTTTATCAGAAATTTTGCGACGTTGTCGGATGTATATTTTTAAAAAAATACATATTTTTAGAAAGATAATAAATGGTATTACAGAGAATATGTTATGGTATATTACTTAATAATGGAAAATAACAACCAATAACATCCAACGATAATTTTAAGAGATAGGAAATGACGTAACCACACCGTTTACATCATGTAACCGGACGGAATTCGTCGATCCACAAAAATGTGAGAGATAACCGATAAACCACGGCAACACTGTTGATATGACCTTTTTGACATTTATAACCTAAAAATTGAAATTAAAAACATTACAAAAGTTAATTAATTTAATAATCAGAGATAAAAATAATAAAGTATCTTTATTATATGTGTGCTCCAATCATTTGTGAAAGTATTACATCTATCGGAGACATAACAACAAAAAAAAACACGATATGAAAAATATTAGAGAAACCTTAATTTCTCAATAATTATGGAATAGAAAGGTGAGATATCTTTGTATTAATGTTAATTATCTATGAATAGAAATATATTAACCTAATTTAGCAAAAAGATATGGATCAATAAATCAAAAATACATATTTTTAATTTCAAGAATATAGCCATAAAATTATCAAAAACAAATATTCTAAGACACATGTTCATTGTTTTTAGGTAGAACTTAGTGAGAAACATCTATTGGAACAATATGAAACATTAACAACAGAATATATGACCACATAAGTGAATTGCATCAAAATATGGGTTTCGATAAACGAAGAAAGTTATTTATCCAAAAAACAATGTTGTGCCTTATTCAGACAAAGATAATCTGTATTATGTACTATAATAATCTAAAGGTATTTATACGATAATAAAAATTAAGAAAAATAAAGTAGAAATTTTCAATTGCTACAATATACCACAATAGATACCGTTTTTAAAGAGTAAAAAAATATTAAAAGGGTTATTAACTGTGCTTACTGAAAACATTTAAAGGTTACTGCAATTAAATTCTAGTAATGCTCGCATCAGTTGGTCAATAAAATTTGGATGTTTATGATGACGTTTAAACCGTGACCAAACTTGTCTGAATTTGGCATGTGAACTTTCTATTGCCTGTTCGTTAAATGGCCCTAGGCTCATATTTTTTTCTTTTATAAATTGTGCGAGGTGATCAAAAATAAGATGTAATTTGGGTGTTACATTTATATCTAAGTCAAAGAATGTTTGTTTAAAGTTGAGAATGTTTTTTTCAAAATTGTCTTTTAGTTCACTTCCAAAACAGGAATTTAATAATTCTTCAAATGCCTTAAAAGCGGCCACATACTTCAATGTAAAGAGAGAACCAATTCTTCTTAATTGATCAACCCCCCGTAACAGTTTAAGGCATTTATTCCCATCATATTCATTGCGATTCTGACAAGCAAGAGATGGCAAACCAAGAATGGCCACCCATTCGTCCGCAATTATTTTGTGTTCTTTATTGAGTTTTTTGAACATTGTATTGGTCACTCCCAACACTAAATGTAATTCTGGCAAAGGAATTATGTTCCATATTCTTTCATTGCTTTTGATAATGGGATAATTAACGCAAAAGTCCATTTTTTTTATGAAATTTTTCCATGTCTTTCCCAATTTTTATAATTTTCCTCTATTTTTCGTAAAGTTCTTAGTTCGCCCCTATTATTAAAAGGTTTTGGAGAATTGCAGTATCAGCAAGGATATTTAGAACTATGCAGACCTAAACCAAGAAGTATATTAGCCATTTTTAAGTCAACTGTGAATACAGTGGGAAAACTTATATCTGATATATCGGTTAGATCCAATAAATTCAAAAACTTGGAAATATTAAAATGATTTTCCTTGATATGATGTCCAATTCCTATCATTTGTATTTTATTAACTCCTGCTTCCTTTTCATTTTTTGGGGCTATATCTTTAAACATAGGCTGGAAACTGATTGTTATTTTTAAAAAACCACCACCATTGTCTATTCCTAACTTAAGCATACGAGGCTCAGCTTTATATTCACGTCTAATTGAAATGCATTCCAAATATCCCCGAACGTTGTTACAAAAAATTATTGGAACAGATTTGAATTCATCCTCATTAGTATAAAATTCAGCTTCTTTAATTGAAAAAAAACTTAATATTTCATTTTTATTTGCAATAACTTCTTTTGCAATTTTGGAGGGAAATGCATTTCTTGAAACTCCTAGTCCTTTTAAACCACTTAAAATTGAATTTTTAGCTCTGTAACTGATTCCAGCTTTATTTTTTAAACTTATAATTGCTTTTGGTAAATTACTTTAGCTCTTTTCAATTTTGGTTTCTTTAATTTTAATAAACTTAAAGGCCGTGTATTAATGCGTTTTAAACTTATAACAGATGATTTGGAGCTAGGTGGAAGTTTAGATATTATATTTGCAGCAAGAATTTCTTTTTGTTCCGAATTTCCGGTGAGTTGTTCAATATTTAAAAGTTTCGTAGTTATGTTGCATATGTGATTTATACCTTTTTGTATTATTGTAAGGCACTTATCGCAGCGATTTTTAAGTTGTATTGGCTCCAAGAGGGTTGATGTCATTGGTGTTTTAGAGGCAGAGGTTGTATTTAAAAGTAGAGTTGGATTTAAATCTGTCAAATTATTGGGCTGATTTATGGAGGATTCCGAAGCAATCTCACACATTAAACAGGAACAGTTTTCGTTTGGACTTTTTTATTGATCTTACATTTTTTAGTGTTGCGAAAGGAAGTCGAAAATCAAAAATATGTAGTTCTTCACTTGAAATTCCTTTTTCTTTATTTTGAATTATCATTCGGCACGATGCACAATAAGTCCAAACATTGGGTAGAATATCGGAGTATATGTCATATTCTTCAAAAATTGGCTTACAATATATTTTTATTAATTTTATTCCCTTTTTGAAATCTTTAGGTAGAGGTCGAAGATTTTTTGTCTTCCGAAAACAAACTACACAAACTTTACTACGATTTTTTGAATGCATGATGTAAATTCATGCAAATTAAAAAAAAAATACATAAACCGAATTTTGTTGTTACTCAAACACTTAAAACTGTCACATTTTATGTAATTAGTTTCTAAGGTGTCTAGATTTCATATTTATACATTGTCATTGTAAAATAATATCTGAGCACTCTTGATATTCTCTTGTTTTTTTTTTAAGTGCGGCTTAGCTGATTTATAAACTATGTATTTATTAGGCGACATTTATTGCTATATAACTTTTTTATTTTTAAACCGATTTTAAAAATTAAAAAGCGCCTTTGTAGCCTAATTCATAGTCAATTAGTTTGTCTTATAAAAATTTTTGATAAAATTTGCTATATAGGCACTATAGGAGGATTTATGAAACCCTACACAATTTGTGCATGTTTTCACGACTTTTTGTCGCCTTTGGAGATGCATAACTTTTTTGTTTATTTACCGATTTTAAACATTAAAACAGCATTTTACAGCCAATAAAACAGTTAAGAAAATATGTCCTTTGACTTTTTTTCAGAAAACGAGTCTAAGCGCCAATATTGCCCAAAAACTAAAAAAAGTGCCGGTTTTATGGCGTTTAGACCCATTATGAAGGTCTTAGAAAAGTGATATTTTGTTAATGTTTATACTGAATAAAAAATACCTTATAAGTAATGTTTTTTAAAAATTTCAGCCAATTTGAAATAAATTTCAAATTAAGGCCCAGTTTTAGGCCTCTATTTTAAACGTTTATTGTCATAATTTTAAATTTTTTCCCACGATTATTTTAATTTTTGGTTTTTTTTGTTCGTATTTGACCACTTAATAAGAATTTATAAGAATTGTTGATGGAGGTGAAAATTTTAGATAAATCCCTTTTGGATACGCCGTGCGCGGTAAGATTAACAAGTGGCTTCGTTCTTTTTTATCTGATAGAAAATTTATAGTAAAAATAGGAAAAATTTTCTCGTCAAATTTTAATAGTAAAATAGGTACTCCTCAAGGAAGCGTCTTAGGATCTTTGCTTTTTTTATTATTTATAAACGACCTTCCTGACTATATAATTGAGGGCTTAATATTTATGTACGCAGATGATACCACCATTTTAATTTCTCATAAAAATTTACATACACTTAACTTACTTTTAAATACTGTTTTACAACAATTTAAAGAGTGGTGCGACAGAAATAAATTAATTATTAATATGAAAAAGACAGTTATAATAAACTTTGGCACGAAACAAAAGAGTATGCAACTACAAAAATATAATTTTAACGATACTGAATTAACCACGGCAGAAAGTACAACTTTTCTAGGAATGGTCTTTCTTGGGAATTACATACAAATTTTGTTGCCAAAAAAATAAACAGGGCTTTTTATGTTTTGTACTCTTTGAAAAAATCTGTAGGAATATCCCAACTATTAACAGTTTATTTCGCAAACGTGCACTCAGCTCTTTCGTACGGGATTTTAGTCTGGGGTCAGTGTAATGACATAGATAGGCTACTTATTATCCAAAAACCAATTTTGAGATTAATTTTTAATATAAAACCCCGTGATTCATGTCGTGATGTTTTTAAATTAAACAAGATTTTAACTGTGACGTCAATTTATTTATTAAAGATTTTAACTTTTATTTTTAATTTAAAAAAGGACCTTCAAACAATAAACAGCAACCACAAATATCCAACAAGAAATGGAGATTTGCTGTTGTGCCAAAACATAGATTAGAATTTTATAAAAATCTACCTATTATGCAGGTCGCTTTTATTTTAACATGTTGCCTCATGAACTAAAAAACTGTGATAAATTAAACGTGTTTAAGAAAAAACTCAAGGAGGTACTTATAAATAACTGTTTTTATTCCTTACAGGAGTTTATTAATTTCTGTAAAAAGTAGTAATCCTATATTTGTGATACCGTCTGTTTTTTTTTTCTTTTTATCTAATTTCTATAAAAAGTACTCCTATATTTGTGATACAGTCTACAGTCTAATTTTTATTTTTTTTCAGATTTTTGTACTTATTAAATATAGGTAGGTGCTTATGTATTAAAATGACATATCCAATCTATTGTAAAATAGCTTAATGGACGAATAAAGTTTTATTTTATTTATTTATATATTTATCTGATCTTCTACTTCCTTAAGTTTTGTAAATATTCTGGAAAAGTCAGTCTTGATCACTGTAACTTTTTAATGATCAAAATTTGCATTACGTAATACTTGAACGTTCCCAATACACATGACGGCACAACAGTTCAATCACGACATTGTAGTTGTTATGCGAGCCTCTGGGTGGCGCTTTAGGTATTAGTCACTCCATGTTTTATTGGTTCATTAAAACAAAAAAACATTGTTTTTTCAAATTTTTGTTTTTAACCTTTTCGGGACGGGAAACGACCGGAGTTGCATAAATGTTTCTTTCAAGTCAGACGGAAAACGACTCGAGTTGCAACACGTTTGACGTTCCGCTTCGAGTTCCGCTTATTTCAACAATATCCCCTTTTCCTTGATACGCTGCGAAAAAAGTCTATTCAGCACTGATTAGGGCTAACACCATAATCTTCAATAAAAAGCACAGATTTTACAGAGTAAACCTGCTGCCAGTCTTTTCCCGTCCCGAAAAGGTTAAGGGTTTATTTATTCAAAAAAAGAAAAAAATTAAAAACAAAAACAAATTAACAGTTTTACCCATCCCGCTTTTTATCAAAAACAATCTTAGCTAAAACTTTGGATAAGGAACATATGGTTCAAATTTAAAGTCCTTAGCTCAGAACGTTCTCGAGTTATTGTAGATATAAATATTTCATTCAGGAAGGTAGACAGACCGACAGACAGACCTACTGACAGACAGATGTTTTTTACGGAAATCATCTTTAAAAGAAAATTTCTATATAAAAAGTTAAAAAGCAGTATTATTTAAAAAATTTTACTAACGCAAGAAAAGTAATATTGGAAAAACAAACAGTTATTTTAGTTACATTTTTATAAGTGAATTAATTTTTATTTTATGTTTAACAACCTAAGAACAACACCGAATATTGGAATTTGTTCGCTTATTAAAAAGAAAAAAACATATTCATGTGCACACTGTTTCTGTTTTACATTTTATTTTATTTGGGTGTATGTATTTAAATTAGTTTGAATTTACCGTAAAGAGGTACAAGTCCTCTAGGGTGTGGGTTTTGGTGTCCGGATTGAAACACAGTTTTTGGAAAACTCTTTTATTATTGGCTTCGATAAAACAGGTATTACAGGCATTGTGCAGATGGTATCATAGGAGTATGACAGAAGTTGTTGGTTTATATCTAGTTAAGAGAAAAGTTGGGTTTACACACTGATCTAATCCATATACAGATGGATTTCAAAGCTCCGTACAATGTGCGATTAAGCGAAGAAGTTCCAATCTTATGTGAAGCTCAAGAAAGGGGTAGAAGGGGCAAAGTGGGTGGGATTATAGAAACAGTGTTGCCAGATTTTAATGCATTTTAAATAGTTTTAAAGTTAACATCTTTTGGCATTTTTTATTCTGGCTTCTAATTTTTTTGCGAATTAGTTGTTTTGTTCACTAAACTTTTTTTTAGAGGCCTTAACGACATAAACTAACTTAACTAACCTAACAGTTAGGTGTATCAATGGTTTAAAGACAAATTTGCCTAAAATAGTATTTTATGTAGGTATTGTAAATTAATTTTGCAATAACTTCGCAAAATACTACTTTTTTTGCCTAAAATTAGACAAAGGTTAAAATAACTAAATAACTTTTTTTTTTAATTGATAATTTAGACCCCTACATCCCGTTGTCACTCGTTCTTAATGTTTTTTCTATCTTTAGTGTACTATGGACCTCCCCCAAGCGAGTGATGTTTTTTATGGATGACTTCCAAAAATTATTTAAAATTTTCTTTTGTCGAAAAATGAAAAAAAAAATAATACACTATTTTACCCCTATTTTTACCAAAAACAATTTCAACCTAGAACTTCGAAGTATCAACCCATGGTTAAAATTTGAAGTATTTAGCTCGAAGCGTTCTTGAGTTATCTTGGTCACAAATTTCCCAGACAGACAGGCAGACCGACAGACAGACCCAGAGGCAGATTTTTTTACGGAAATCATCTTTTTTTTTATATAAAACTCTCGGAGTAAAAATCAACACTGGCAACACTGTTTCGATGATAACCAAGTTTACGTTTCGGTCGAATAAATGAAGTTTAGGGTCGGAATCTAAAAGTTTTTTACGAATTAGTTTTGTTATTCACAAAAAAAATATGGGCCTTAACGACATAAGCTAACTTAACTCTATAGAGTTAGGTTGGCTGTTAAGTTATTATAATAACTTAACAGCCATATCAATGGCTTGAAGGCAAATTTGCGTAGGTATTATAAATTGATTTTACAATACCTTCGTAAAATATTATTTTTTCCGTGATACTGCAATTACGCGTACCTATCGTCACTTGACAGAAATGAAAAAGTCGTCATTTTTATTGAATAACAATGGCACATGACTGACCTTTAAATTTCTGGAGTTGCACTATCACGGATTTTTCTTGCGACAATAATTATTTAAAAGTAATAATAACTAATAAAATAAACTTTTTATTTATTTTCTTTTAGTTTTATTATTTTAATACTGTATTTATTACAGGCTCATCTAAAAAACATGTAAATTTAAAAATTGGTGATTTTAGACCCTTTCCTCGTCCTTGCTCAATGTTATTTGGACCTCTCCCCCAAGCGAGTGATGTTTTTTATGGATGTTATATAATAATTTAAAAACTTCTTTAGTCAAAAAATGAAAAAAATATGTGCAAAAATATTGTTTACCCCCTTTTACCCCGATTTTTCTCAAAAAAATTCCCACAACTTTATTGTCCAAATGTAATGTCTTTAACTCGAAGCGTTCTTGAGTTATCGTGGTCAGAAATTTCGTCAGACCGACAGATTTTTTTTAAGGAAATCATCTTTTTTGGATATAAACGGCGAAAAACATAAAAAAAACTATAAAAAATTTCATTTTTTTTTACACACGACTTTTCTGAAGGAAAGTAAAATATTTTTATTTATATAAAAAGTTGCATAAAAATTGACAATAATTATAGTTTACAAAAAATATAATTTATTATAGTTTAAAACAAATTTGGTGCGGCCCTGTTCTGCTGTTTGAACTCTACTCTAAAAACTGACGTAGAGCTAACGGGAGGAACGTATTCCGCGATCAGCGCATGCCCTAGCAGAAATCGACATAAAAGAAAGTAAACCAACGACCCCCATTAAAAAAAAAACATTAAAGCAACCAAAAAGCCAACGTAAACCAACGTTAACATAAACCAACGCTTCCCATTAAAAAAAACACCAAACCAGCACAAAACTAAGCGCATGCGTAGATCGCGGAATACGTTCCTCCCGTTAGCCCCTTCTAAAAAACTGTTGCTAATACGGAGGCGCAGCTAGCCTTCATCGATTCGTTGTTCCCCCTCTTAGAACTTAAGCTCTTCGCATGTGTGCATTTATAAATTTTGATAAGTGACTTAAGACTTCTTAAATGCTCTGTATAATATAACGGTAGTAAAATGTTATTATGCTAGTTGGAAAGATTAACCTGTAGTACTTATTTTTTACATTTACATCGTGTTATAGGGTAAAACCTTAGAGGCCCATCCACGTGCTACTTATTAGTTCTACTTTATAGTGAGATTATAGTAATTAATTATTTAAATTTTTCGTAGGTTTCCCACTAAACATGAAACATAACAACAACATTTATACAATATTGTATGGGAGATTAGCTCAGCGGTCTAAGGCATCGATAGCATTGACACTGAGCTAATCATCATGAGTTCAAACTTCACTGGCGCCGATTGCCTTTTTCAGTTAATTAATAATTGAAATACTCCCTAGATATATTGGTTCGAAAGTCAATTAAAGTCGGTGGTTCCCTCTACTACTAGCCCACACAAGTCCTGAACTTAGGGGATGCTTAATTAAGTAGAATAGTACGAGTTTAAAAATAAAAACATAAAACATAAACACATTTTATAAATGTTGCATTTAAATAACCAATGTAACATGGATTTGTTACATTTGAAAAATATTGCATAAATGTCTTTTTAAAGTAGAATAATATACATTGCTTTGTTACTTTTAATATACATTATAGCAACATTTTCCTGCGACGTTTTCATTGGTTGGAACGAGTTTATACGGGTCAAGACAAAGAACGCTTCAAGGTGTAGCTTTTTCTGAGATTTTAAATTTGGTAAAAAAATTTGATAACTAAAATAAAAAAAGGTGGTCCTCAGCTCTGGAATAAAGCTTTAGCCCTAGTGGGAAAAGAAAAGTCCTCACCTCTGGGTGGCGGTGGGCAACGTATGAGGGGCCCACAAATCAGGGGGGGGGGCGTGAGATTTTTCTTACTATTTCCCCTGTCCAGTCCGAGACTGTATATTATATTATGTGTAACTATACCCTAAATATGTTTTTAGGTAATGATCATTGGACAAAGACTTTAAATTTGAAGTTATAGAATGGCTAACAAAGCAATTGCCTTTAAATACATACCAGAAAAAAGTAGTGTTGTATTGAAATTTAAAAAAAAAAACACTGGCAGCAAAATGTTTAAAGAGATGAAAAAATCATCACCCTATAGGGGTAGCTGTATCTGCCCCTCAGGGACGGTCCCAAGAGGCAGCCTGCACATTGGCAACATTTTGATAAAGTTGCCTTTAAATGAACTTTAGACAAGTTGGTAAATTTTTAACAGTGATAAGCTTTTTTTAGTTAAGTTTTTGTGTTTTTTATTTTTATAATAAATATCTCGTAAATATCATAAAAAAAATTTAAAATAATTAAAATTATTTTATTTCTTTTCTAAGCCTTAAACATTTCGATACCCCCAAGTAACAAAGCCGTAACTCATATTGTTCGGGCCGTAATACGGACCTTTAAATTGGCGCCACCTTACGGAGCGGCAGTTTTGGAAACTAACCGGCTGAGCACGGAGCAGTGTTCTCAACTCGTGGGAAATTTCCCATATCGTGAGAATTTTTCCAACAAAATTTAGCAAAAGGGGAAAAGGGAAGAAATTTTAATATTCCATGAAATGTGGGAATTTTCAAGGACCTTTTCTTTCTCAATTTATGATTAAGCCTTTAGAACTAATTTGTTTTTATTTTAAACCCTATTTAAAAATAAGACGTAAAAACGTAAACGTAAAAACGCAAGAAATGTAGTACTCACAGGTGTCTTGAATCAAAATAAAGTTTTTTTTTTTCTGGCGCCAAAAACTCTCTTCACAGATTAAAAGAGGGTTGTCTGAAGAATAAAACCTATTAATATTAAAATCCTCCCCCGAGCCCTTTTCGAGAAAATGGGGATTAAAAAGGCTTAAATGGGCCTAAATTTAGTTTTCTAGGGATTTCATAAAAATGGCTAACTCGACGAAAAAAACTGTTCTGTTATAAAAGATAGACAAAAAAATTATCTACAAACCGCTTTTTTTAATGAACTCGCTAGCTCAAACCCTTACCGTTTTATAGCTCAAACAAAGTTGAATATTAAGATAGCTTATTGTCAATCATTTTTTAAGCATGCATATTTTGGGTTTTTGTAATAAAACTCAAAAACCACAATTCCAACAACAAAAATAGTTATTACATAAAAGATTCTTAGTTAAATTCAACACAAACCAACATTTTGTTTATCTCAATAGCTTCAACAGATCAAGAGATATATAGCTTCAAATGTTATCGTTTTAAATTTCATGTTACAATTTTTTCCTTCATATGCAATAAATTAGTTTTTTGTAAATATCTTAAAATCGAGTAGGTAAAAGAAAAAAAATCATATGACTGAAAAAATAGCTAAGAAAATTATCTAAAAAACGCTGTTTTATTTGTTTACTTAGCTCTTTTGATTTGCAAAATATAGCTCGGGAAAGTTAGATTGCAGTTATAGTTATAAAGTACTTTACTAATTACGTGTGTTAATTTAAGATTGGGGTTTAAAATAAAAATAGTAAGTATTTAAAATAAAAAACTTTTATTTACACAATTATCCACAATTTTCATTTGTAATTTACAAATGTTGTCTTTAACTATAGGTACACTTACTAAGTATATGAATAGAACTATAAATGTGTTGAAGAAAATTCAACTACAGCTTTCTTAAGTTGTATTCTATAATCAGGATCATCCATAAAATTGATTTTATATTTATTCCAAGATTTAAGAAACTCCCTATGAATTGATTCTCCTGCTTGTTCAGACCAAAGACCAAGCCCACTCTGGTTTAAAAAATAAAGGGAATGTTCAATATGTTCTAACACTATATGAATTTTTAGTGTAATGGAAATTTCCGTAGCTTTGATTGCTTTGTTTAATTCTTTTAAATGCTTTTTTAATTCCGGGCTTACTTTTTTTGTAGAAAAGCAGTCTTCTACTACTTTGTTCATAGCCTTAAAGGCTGAAATAAATGGAACAATGGCTAGTGGATTGATGGAGCCTAGAATAATGGGATCATTTAATCTGTCAGCTTCCTTTAAAAGTTTCCTACAAGCATTGCCCTCAAATATGCACCCATGATAATTTTTGGCAATAAGTTTGAGCTTCTTAGGCCAAATTAATGCTCTTTCTCTTCCCAGTAGCGGTACCAACCCATCCCAAAACAAATGGTTGACAACTCCTTGCAACATATGAAGTTCTGGTACCACGCATTTTTCTATAATATATGTTTTATCTTCTTCTTCAAACAGAGGCATGTTTATTGTATTATGACAGTCTTTGGCATATTTTTTGTTTTTTCCGAGAGAACAAAACTTTTTGTAACTGTCTCGAAGATCGCTATATGTTTTTAAACTCATACATTCAATTGATATATCAAGTGGATCTTTCTTTGCTGTATCTTCCTCTGTTTCTTCTTCTTCTTTTTCTACTTCTTCTTTTTCTTCTTCTTCTTTTTCTTCTTTATTATCTCTTAATTCATTTTGGGGTAACAAAGCAATATGGGCTGGGGTACGTTCATGTCGCCGTTTGTTGACCATTTACTATAAGTATTAATTTGAAATCAGCCACAAATTTAAATGGAATATTATTAATTTTTGTTAATTCGAAGAGCAATTTTATATTTTCATATGTTTCTTTGATTTCAGGAACAATACATAGCATAATAATTCTCTGCACGCTGGTTAATTGCCGTTTTTGCACTGCTTCCGCCTTCTGTGTATAGGCTTCTTTTTGGTTTTTTATTTTCCAGTTCAGCTTTTTCGGCGTCTAGGCAATAATTGTCAGGAAGCAATGTCATGCTTAATTTAAAAAAGCCCTGTCCTCCATCAGCCATTATTTTAATATACACTTTATTTCTTTCATCTCTGGCTTCGAGTACAGCATCTAAAAGCTCTTCTGCGTCTGCCCAAATAACTGGTCTTGCTTTCTTTTCGTGGTCGTCTACAAACATTTCAAATATTCCATCTTTATAGATGTCCTTTAATGTCTTGGAACGTTTACTAATATGAGTCCCATAATATGCTGGCACCAAATTCCTTCCTGTACTGCATCTTAAGAAATTAGTAATTTTTTTCATTTGCGATGCGGAAGCACCCAAGTTCACTTGATAATTATCTAATGCTTCAGTGGAAAAAAGGGCTTTTTCTTTGGATTTTGGACTTAGAAGCAGACTTGCACGTCTTCCTTTAGTGGCCAAGTTCAGGTTCATGTTTTGATTCTGGGAATTATCAGCATTAATTTTTTTTCTTAGCATTGAATGAATAATTTGATCCTGTTGTTTTTCTGGCAAGTTTTCTACAGTTTTCAGTACGTTTGCAGAAACATTCATGGCATTACATGAGTGTCTTTTTCCTTTGCCAATTATTTCAAAACATACTTTACACAATTCTAATGAATTTCTAGTTTCTTCCTTTGATGTTTGAGGCATTTTTGTGACACTGTTAATTGCGGAATTTTTATTTTTTTTTTTTAACTGCGTTGATTCTTGCTATCGAGCAAATGTGACTGCAATTACAGTTTTTTTCTTTTTGTTCTCTATCGGGACAAGATCTGGTATTTGAAAATGGTAAAACAGCTTCTAAAAAATTTGGAATCTTTGGTAAAGGCCTTTTAGTAATACCCTTTTCCCTTTCGCTAAGTGAATGGCGACAAGTAGTACATATAGAAACAGGAAACCTTAGATTTAAAATGTCGTATTTCGGGTCTAAAAATTTCTTTAATGAATTTTCAAGAATATTATTAATATAAAACTTTTCTGGATTGGATTTTCCAAAACTGTTTTTTTTTCCACATCCTGCACAAACGTTTTTTCTATTTTCTTCATGAAACAACTTGTCTTTCGGCATTTTCACTAATTATAATTATCTTTTTGGTACGCTAGCTCAATTTAAAATGAAGTTTTGATGAGAGCGCTTAGTTAAGGGTGATTTTGTTCCAGGCTGGGGCTCCGTGAAGAAGTACCGGCTTTAGGCTTTGGTTTTAAAGAAGAACTTTGTTTTTAATGGATAGGGGACTCTTTCTACCTATTAAGGGGTAGAGTTTGGAGAGGCGGCAGTTTGCTATTTGGAGGGTGTTTTTGACGTGCTGATCCCACGTCAGGTTTTTGGAGATTGTAATGCCGAGGTATTTGGCATGGTTTTCCCAGTTAATGGGTTGGCCATTTATCCAAACGAAAAGGATGTTTTTAAACTATTGTTTCCTTTTATAATTATCAATTATTAATCTTTTGTCCAATAAGGGTTCATAAACAAATAATGTGTCCCTAATTAGCTAATCAGGGTACTACATTACTTTAAAGATTAAATTTTTGTTTTAAAGTAACTAAAGAAATGTTGACCTCACAGGCTAAGTAGGATTATAATCCATAAAGATTAGTAGAAAAATACCTCCGCTTATAGTACAATTGGGCCCTTTTATGCAAAAAGTAGCCAACATATTAAAAAAAAAGAGATAATGTCGTATACTGATCTAGAAATGTCTATACTACATTCCTACCCACAATATTTAAATATTGTGGGTTGGTTGCTTTTTGCATAACATGGCCCAATTAGGAGTTTTTTATAATATTTTTATTACAAACAACGTTAAGAATTAACATTTTGCTACATATTAATATTATAAAAAATTATATATATATACAAAATTATTACAATATTTTCTTACTTTCACGAGCTATAGTTTGCAAACCAAAAGAGCTAAGTAGACAAATAAAACAGCGTTTTTTAGATAATTTTCTTAGCTATTTTTTCACTCATATAATTTTTTTTCTTTTACCTACTCGATTTTAAGATATTTACAAAAAAACAATTTATTGCATATGAAGGAAAAAATTGTAACATGAAATTTAAAACGATAACATTTTAAGCTATATATCTCTTGATCTATTAAAGCTATTAAGATAAACAAAATGTTGGTTTGTGTTGAATTTAACTAAGAATCTTTTATGTAATAACTATTTTTGTTGTTGGAATTGTGGTTTTTGAGTTTTTTTACAAAAACCCAAAATATGCATGCTTAAAAAATGATTGACAATAAGCTATCTTAATATGCAACTTTGTTTGAGCTATAAAACGGTAAGGGTTTGAGCTAGCGAGTTCATTAAAAAAGTGGTTTGTAGATAATTTTTTTGTCTATCTTTTATAACGGAACAGTTTTTTTCGTCGAGTTAGCCATTTTTATGAAATCCCTAGAAAACTAAATTTAGGCCCATTTAAGCCTTTTTAATCCCCATTTTCTCGAAAAGGGATCGGGGGAGGATTTTAATATTAACAGGTTTTATTCTTCAGACAACCCTCTTTCAATCTGTGAAGAGAGTTTTTGGCGCCAGAAAAAAAAACTTTATTTTGATTCAAGACACCTGTGTACTCTGATTGGTTTAATTTCAAGGTTGGTTAGAATTGAACCAATCAGCGTACTGCATTTCTTGCGTTTTTTACGTTTACGTTTTTACGTCGTATTTGTAAATAGGCCCTTATGTATAACATCTAGCGTCATTTTGCTGTATTAATCATTACTTCAACAAATTAATGCTAAAAAATATAGTTTCCTATTTTAAAAATTATAAACTAATTATATTGTCTCTCAAAGTGAAAAAGGTCGTATGTCACTTTTTTTATTTTAGTGCTAAATTGTAATATTTTAATAAAACGCCACAATTCAGTAAGGTTTCTAAATAGAGCGGACATTAAACTTTACACATTGTAAATTTACACTTTATAAAGTGGGAAGTTTAATTTCATTTCATAATTGAGAACAAAAGAGTAAAATTTTGACATACGACTTTTTGCACTTTGAGTGACGATATGTAACATATATAAGCGCTGGATGATCCTAGTAGTCAACCCTGGTAGAAAAGTATACAAATCTAACTTAAAATAACATTAGATTAGTGACATTTTCATGTTTAGTCTCAAACGTTATACAAAAACATTATAAAATATATAAATCTAACCTTAAAAACTAACGTTTGATGAAAACGTTATAAAATATATAAATCTAACATTAAAAACTAACGTTTGACAAAAACGTTATAAAATACATAAATCTAACGTTAGTTTCCCAACTAAATTCTAACCTTATTCTAACTTTAAATATTTTTTAAATTTCCATTACTAATATGTAAGCTATAGTAGAAAATACTCATTTCAGACAGCTATGTGCCTAGGTTTGATAATTATTTATTATTTCTATAATAAGTTTAAAAAAATATCCCCCAAAAGTCAAAATTATAGTAAGTGTGGCAACGCTGTATTAAATTGAAAAAATATTTTAAGATTCTGAATGTATAAATAAATATTAATTAAATATAAAGTTTTTCTGAGAGGTAAACGTTTTTATCGAAGTATAACAGCATATTATACGAAAAATATTTAGGTCCACCAAAAAGATAGCTATTTTATAAATAAATGTAACGAAATAATGTTTAGAAATATTATGATTGTTAAAATATACTAAGATTTATTTATATAAATAAATTTGTCTCCAGCTACCACGCCCCCTCCGAAAGTTAGAAATTAAACGTACTTATAACGTATTTCTAACTTAAAAATCTAACGTTGGATTAACGTTTGTAACTAACGTTTGATTCTAACGTTAAAAAGCGGGACATTTGCACATATTTTATAACGTACTTTTTTACAATTTTCTAACGTTAGAAAAACGTTATTCTAACGTTAAATTTCTACTAGGGAAGGCCAATTTATCTCTCTTCTTTCTTCTGATTGAATCAAAAGGAGAGAAAATATGTTAACAGAGTTAGTTTTTTTCTATGTTAGAAACCAATGTTTAATTATTAAAAAATTATGATAATTCGATTTAAGTTTGTGGGAAAAAACGTGGGATTTTTGTCCAATTTCCGTGGGAAAAAAGGGAATTTTTGTCCATGTCTGTGGGAAATTAGCTTCAAAAAGGTTGGGAACACTGGCACGGAGTGAAAGACAGTGTTAAAAGAGACTTGTTAGAATGTAGTATCGCTCCACAAACATTTTATGTTGTATTAAAATAAACCGAATTATAAAGGCAATACACTCGTTTTAAATGCACGATTACCTCAGCTACAACATGGTCCTTCGTCGTCGGATTGATGATGATAGATGATAGATGAGAACGCTTTTGTTGAAATTGGGCTTAGGTTTGATTCTATTTTGGGTCTTTTAGAACAGTTTAATGATATACAAACCGAAATAGAAGTCAAAACAGGCGCAGACGATATAGAAAATGAGTTTGAAACCAGGGAATCATTTGAAAAATCTTTTTACAGTGTAGTGTCAAAGGCTAAAGTTCTTTTGAACAAAAATACGAGGGTGGACGAGAAGTCAGAAAGTTCGAGTATCAGCCAAGTGTACAGTGGTGGGGGTATCAAGTTTCCAGACATACCTTTACCCAAATTTTCAGGTGATTATAATGAATGGCTAGAATTTAGAGATACTTTTCAAACTTTAATAAATGATGGAGACATACCTGACTGGACAATTTTTATAATGCTTCTAATAAAGGTAAGTCCGCCGCTGGGGCCGTACTTGCATTAATGGCAAAGTCAAAAATTTGGCTTTACCACTCAATGGTTACTAGCACGCTCTCTCATTGTCTAGCAATATGGGGACCTAGATATCCCGATATTATAAAAAGGGTTCAACTTTCATTTTTCAAGAGCCTACTTCTTGTATCTAGAAATACACCCGACTATTTAATTAGATTAGAAACGGGTACAAGGAAACTGGAACTTTTGATCTTTAAGTCTATTTTGTCTTGGCTAGAAAAGCTGTTAAAAATGGATAAGAACAGATACCCGAAATTGTGTTTCAACTGGCTACGCCAGCTTTAAGAAAACTATGATATTAAATACAACTGGGTAAAACAGGCTTGACACTTCTTTGTAAACATTGACGCTCTAGACATTTGGTCCCATTTATCTTTAAATACACTAAAAACTCATAGGAATATTTGAATTGAAAAATACTCAAATTATCTTTATAAGTAGAGATTTCATATTTTGGCTACTCCCCTAACACACCCCCCATTAGGGGGGTAGCCAAATAAGAAATCTCTATAATCTATAATAACGCGAGAACCGGGGTATGAAGTGTATGAATTTTGGTACAATTTGCGTTACATTTCCTTATAAGTGAAATCAACACACTGGATAATTTAGTACATGTTCTTGACAACCTAGATTTACTTTCAGTAAACTCTCTTATTACCTATTTTTCTAATATGCTTAGGCTTAGATCTTAAATGAATAATAAAATATAGCTATGTTTTATATAGTATCCTGTCAATTTTTTCTATAACATAAAAATTTTGTATTCCTTTTTTTTTCACTTAATCATTATGTGTTCCAGAAACAAAGAGGACGTAGAAAAGGACACTCCTAGATAGTCATCATTTTTGACAATTTCAACTTTTTTATTATCATAAAAGATATCTGACGAGTCTCGTGCCCCCACCTCCTCCTTACAAAACCTAATAACTTTCGTTTTGGAAATATTGACAACCAAGCCAAACTCTTCGAAATAAGATTTTAAAAGGACAAGTTTTCAGATGAACTACGGAGTCTGCAAGTAAAATTAAATCATCGGCATACAAAAGTAACAAAATGTCAGAAAAGCCATCGATATTGAGCCCAGAAAAACCGTTATCTCTAAAATATTTCTCAATGTCATATAAAAAAAGTACGAAGAGATAGGAGGACAGTGGTTCTCCCTGAAGAACGCCTTCAGTAAGGTCAAACTTCTTGGTAAATTTGTTATTAACACGTACTTGAACAGTGGCCATTTCATATAAAGCCTTTATTATAAGTATGAGTTTAGCCCTAAGTCCGAGATCTATCCGATACTAACTTTTTTTCAAATAGGGGCGCCGAACCAGAAGCTTGCTTCAGGACGCCGAACTGCAAAGGCCTGTGTATTATTCAATGCATGGTAATCCTTACATGTATATTTGTTTATGATTGACTGACAGAAATTTTGATGACCAAAAAAAAGGTCTCACATCTAAAAAAAGGGATTTTTTAAATTTTAGGGGTGGGGAGGTTTGGGGTAAATTTTATATAAAATTGTATTGTCATCAGAGATAAGCATGTATGCCGAATTTTAGCTCTCCACGTTTATTCTAAGTGGATGATCAGAGAGGGGGTAAACTTAGCCTTATACGCGTATGGGGGTGATGGGGAGATAATGGGGGATATAAAATTTATTTTACGATTTTATTATCACTTGATGAGTATGTAACCTAATTTTAGTTTTAAATTATGTCATGTGGGTAAAAAATGTATTTTTTTAATTTTAGGGGTGGGGGGATTGGGGAAAAAATTTTATATAAAATTGTTTTGTCAAACGAGTTAAGAATGTGTACCAAATTTTAGCTTTCTAAGTATATTCTAAGTGGGTGAAACAGAGAGGGCGGTTAACTCAGCCTTATTCGCGTATGGGGGATGATGGGGAGACGAGGGGGGATGTAAAATTTATTGTAAAATTTTATGATTAGTAAATCAGTATGTAACCTAATTTTAGTTTTAAATTATCTTGTATGCACACCCCTACTGAATTAAACTTTAGATTAAAAAGTTTGTCAAAGAAATTTGAGGGTTGATCTTGTAAGCTGAAGCTGGACGCTTTACATAAATGTAATCAATAAAATCCTAGCTGCTCCAATTATCTAGATAATGGTAAAAGTTCTTCAGGAGAGTCATCCATCATTATAAATAATATTTTGTGGGTCAAATGAGATATTTCTTGTAGTACTTTTTGCATAGATTCCAAATCTATTAAAAAAATATCGTACTTTAATTTCCGAAAAAAAAAACATTAAAAACTGTATTTTTTAGGTTAAATTTAGATACGTGTAGTATTTTTTTTTTAAAGGCGTAAAACCATCTGAAAAAGCTTAAAATAAAGTTCAGTCTTTGTATTTTAAGACTATCAAATAAAATCTAAATAAAAATATTTTAAATAGTTTTAAAAAATATACTTTTACGGCAGTTTTTTTTTAATTAAACAACTTTGTTGTTTTTTTCCTGTCAATTTTTTTTGATTTGACTGATTTTTTTTGTTTTATTCCTTTAAGGACCACTTGCACCAATTCTTAAACTAGGATTATCTCGAATAAACTTAGTTTAAGTTAAACATGCTGCATTCTGATTGGCTGACCGTCAATGTAATCCAAGTTTAAAGCTAAACCATCGTTGGTGCAAGTGGCCCTAAGTAGCAATATTAATATTCTTTCTAAAAATTTTCGTAAAAGATCTTTGGTTAGATTTTTTTTAATAGTATTAAAAAGTAAAGAGTAAGCTTTGTTTTAAGCTTTTTCAGGTGGTTTTACGCCTTTTTATAAAAATACTACACGTGCCTAAAGTTAATCTAAAAAATACAGTTTTTAATGTTTTTTTTCGAAAAGTAAAGTATGATATGATATGATATGAAAAGTTTTATATAAAATTGTATTGTCAGCCGAGTTAAGCATGTGTACCAAATTTTAGCTTATTGCTTTAGCTATTGAAAATGACGGGTCTGCGCGGGTATAAATGTAGCATAGACTGGACTTGAGCGGGTGAATTTCATCCGCTCAAGTCCGATTTATGCACCATTTATACCCGCCCAGACCCGTCATTTTCAGTAGGGTAAAGTAAAGCCTTTGCCCTAAACAAACGTACATCCTGTCATCTTGGGTGACTTGAAATCGTGGTGCGACTTGAAACAAGGAAGCGCTCTTTTAAAAATATATAAGCTGCACTTGAGTGAGTAGCAGAAGCAAATAAAAAATCAGATATCATGTACATTACCTACACTAACCACCTGTAATATTTATTTGATTAAAGCCTACATGTTATGTGATTTAAAAAAATATAAAGTAAGGTAAGTAAAACACACAACCGGGTACAAGGTTTACTTCATTCTTTATAGGGGAAACTGTGACTTTAATTTAAATAGTATATTTTTTTATTAATAACTTAAATCATCGTCTCAAACATTCATAACCTAAAAAATATGGGTTTCCTTTCAAATTTTTTTTCTTATTTATTTTTTCATTACAGATTTTCGGCACTTGAAACGATGAAATTATTGCCTTACTGCCTCAACCCAAGGTGTTGAGAAGAAACAGCTACCAATTTAGACCCAACCTTATTAAAATGTTTTATATTGATTAGTTTTTTTGTTTAATTTTTCCTAATTAGTTATTTATTATTTATTGAATAAATGTTTATTTTTCTGTTTTGTTGTTGTTTTTTATGTCTAAATAAATGTTTTTACTTTTTTTAAAAAGATATTTGTATTTCGAGACATAATAGGTTTTAGGGCAGTATTTCAAGTCACTTAAATAGGAGGGTGACTTGAAACACGCCATTTTTATATATTTTTTTGTTGGGTACCTGCAATTGTTTTACATACTTATGTTTTAACAGCCTATTATCACAGTAGTTTGGCATATTTCCCCAATTTTTATTTTTATCCCGCTTCACAAACTTTTTTTTTATTGAGCAAAAGTCTTAAATCGTAGTCAAGTCACCCAAGATGACGGTACACAACAAACATTGCAAGTTAAATAAAAGCTTGTAAAAATATGAGGGTTACCTAAACATAAAAAAAAAGCTAAAGAAAAGGACAGATTAACAAAATTTTTTTAGGAAAAAATATTTTTACCAATACCAACCGAGTTCCAAAGTCATTATAATAATTATAGTATATTAAAGTAGTTTTATTTAACCTAATTTTTTCAATATTAATCTTTATTTTATAGTGCTAAAATATACAGGGGATTATTAAGAAAATCTCAAAGTATTTCCGGTGAAACCGGAAGCGGAATATCGGCAGTCGGCAAGAAAATCTATTGCATATAAAGTCTAATGAATCCAAATACAACATGATCACAACACCAGATATACTTCTAATACATGTCAGGATTTCATTAGACTGGGCAGAAACCAAACTGGTACAAACCATCACGCTATCAGGTTTTTTAAAACCCTTCTATTCACTTCACTTCCATATAGGTATATTTGTCCTCAAATTTGCCGAATGCTTTTTGACCCACTTAGAATAAACTTAGAAAGCTGAAATTTGGTAGACGTACTTATCTCTCCTAACAATACAATTTTATGTAAAGCCAATCCCTTTACCCACACCTAAAATATCAAAAACATTTTTTTTTAACCACGTGAGTTAATTTAAAACTAAAACTGGGTTACGTACTCATCCCGTGATAATACAATTTTACTATAAATAAAGGCTACCGCCCGCCAAAGTAAAACAAAAGACGAACACAACCGCTATGCAATTTTTCATTTGGGGACTTTGGGGACCGAAAAAGTACTTTGGCGGGCTGCAGCCCGCCAAAATAAAACAAAAGACAAACTCTTAAAAAAGTGTCACTTTTAAATTAACATTTCTAACAGAAAAATGTCACAAGCGAATAAAAAAAAGTTTTTATCCACGTAGGTCGCAAAATCGCTTTTCAACCTACTACGGCCCTTTAAAAATGGTGCATTTTTTGGAGACCATAGCTCCCTTAGGATTGATTTTTGAAAGTTCCTTTATATGAGGTTTCTTTCTTAGTTTTTGACGTACATTTGCCCAGAATAATTGAAATTTTGGTTTGGGGCAAAAAACTGATAATCCCCCCTCCTTGTTTCGCACGCCCTTGATTAGAATAAGTACATAAAAATAACTTACGAATATAGGCCTTATTAAGATTAGTTCACATGCAAAACCTCGTCGCTCTATCTAAAAGGGTACAAGTGTTATTGATTAAAAACCTTATTTTTAGTACAATTTTTAATGGTCGTAACTTTTAAACCATCAATAATTAGATAACAACATATACCGGGTGAGTTTCAATCCATGTACAACCCCTAAAATGGGATTGTTTTCTGTCCGATCAAAGCAATTTTTTTGTAGCTTATGTTTTTTAACAAGTGCTACAAAATGTCGTACAAAATTATTTTTTTGTACTTCCGGTTTCGCCGGAAACTAAGTAAATTATTTTTTTAATGAAACCCCTGTATATTTGTGCATTACTAAATTCATAAAATAAAGGAGGGTATCGCATTTTGGGCTAAATCGCCTGCAACGATATGACTTTACATGCTTATAGAGACATAAAAAATAAATTCCTAGCCGAAATTTCAGCCCGTTGTCTCCGGCGGCGTAAATACGCCCGGTACGGGAGTCACGGGACGTCTCGGGTCCAGGCTACCTATTATAACCCGGTAGCAGGTATACGCGTCTGTTAAGCTTGACGAGGGCAATTGCAGTTTGAGATCCTGCGGGATCAGGCGCCGAGGTGTGGGAGTCGGACTCCGGCACAACAGCTATTAGACTTTTATACCGTTCCAAGGTATTGGTACTTTATAGCTGGTCCAAAGCTTGCCAATTAAAGAGGAACTATTATGTTCGCTGCTTCCAAGAAGGCTGAGTCGAGTCGTGAGACGAGACTGAATTCTGTATCATCATCAATAGTTTGTTTGGGTCTTTAAGAGACAGGCGCAGCCTATGGCTCATTTATCTAAAAAAATACTTAATCTGAATTGGTAGTTGGGGCAGTGAGTCTATGCTCACTGATGCGAGTTGCATCTGTCATAATTTAGGGGGAGTGAGTCTCTGCTCACTGATGCGAGTTCCATCTGTCATAATTTGGCGCTGGGGAGTGGGTGGGAGGGGGATGAGAAGGGATGGGATAGGGAGAGGAGGGATGTGCGGGAGGAGTGAGACTAGCTCACTGATGCTGGGAATGCATCTGTCCTGTATTAGTGGGTAGCATTACTGGTTGAGGACGTTTTTGATCTTTTTGTGAGTGTTGTGTATTTCGTGATCTAGAAAGTTTGAAATGAGGGGGTTTGGGTGATCTAAATTGTCTTGTATAAAAGACGTGCTGTAGCGGATGATTTCCGTTTTTAGGACCTTAGGATCTCTGTGTATCTGGTTGTTCCTAATGAACCAGGGGGCATCGAGGCATATTCTGAGTGCCTTGTTTTGGAAGGACTGAAGTTTTGCTGAGAGCGCTTTATTAAGGGTGAATTTGTTCCAGGCTGGGGCTCCGTAAAGAAGTACCGGCTTTAGGGTTTGGTTGTAAAGTAGAAGTTTGTTTTTAATGGATAGGGGGCTCTTTCTACCTATTAAGGGGTAGAGTTTGGAGAGGCGGCAGTTTGCTATTTGGAGGGTGTTTTTGACGTGCTGATCCCACGTCAGGTTTTTGGAGATTGTAATGCCGAGGTATTTGGCATGGTTTTCCCAGTTAATGGGTTGGCCATTTATCTGAATGGGTTGGGGTGGGCCTCTTCTAATCCTAGAGATTAGAATGCCTTTAGTTTTATTGGCGTTTACTTTGATTTTCCATTTGGAGAATCATTTGATCAGGGCATCCATTTGTCCCTGGAGGGCGATGTGGATGCGATGGGGGTTTCTGGCTTTTGCTAGGATGCCGGTGTCGTCGGCGAACAGGGTTATTTCAGTACCCTGTGTTTTTGGAATATCTGCGGTAAAGAGGTTGTACAGAAGGGGGGATAGTGGGGAACCTTGTGGACGCCAGCTTTGATGCGGCGGGTGCTGGACTTACAGTCGCCTATTTTTATCTGAAAATCTCTGCCTTTGAGGAAGGAGGCTATGAGTTTGGTGATGCCTGGGGGGAGGCCGAGAAAGTGGAGTTTGGCTACAAGACCTTTGTGCCAAACTTTATCGAAGGCTTTTGCGATGTCCAGGAGGATCAGTCCCGCGGCTTCGCGCCTATTTAGTCCGTCCGTTACAGAGTCTACCAGGCGAGATACCTGGTGGACTGTGGAATGTCTGCTTCGGAAGCCGAATTGCTCGTTAGGGAGAAGATTTAGTTCTTCAACTAGAGTTTGAAGTCTGGTTAGGATGACTTTCTCGGCTATTTTGCCTAGGGAGGATAGAAGGCTTATGGGGCGGTAGCTTTCGGCAAAAGTTGGATTTTGACCGGGTTTTTTGATTACTATTACGTCTGCGTTTTTCCAGGGCCTTGGAAAGTGGCGCAGTCTGAGCATTGCGTTAACAATGTTAACGATTTCCATAATGGTTTTCCGGGGGAGTATTTTTAGGATTTTATTCGGTATTTGATCGGGGCCGGAGGCTTTTCTTATAATAATAATAATAATAATAATAATATTTATTAACCACTTAAGATACATTTCTGCATATATGGTAAGTCATGTAGCATAGAGTATAAAATAATAATAAAAATAAATAATACATATAAAACATTGGTAACAACACAACAAGCATTTAAAATATATGGGTCTTAATAGAATAGCAAAATATAAATAGACAAAAAGAAAAACAATCAATTAAATAAAAAGCTATAAATTAGTACATTCTAAAAATTCCTTGACTGTATATGGACACATCTTAATTAAGGTATCTTTGACATTCATTTTAAAACTATTAATATTATTTAATTTTTTAACATGCGTTGGGTTTGTTAAAAAAAGTAATGCACATATACAGAGGTGACTTTTCATAAAGAGAGTTCTGTGTTTTGGTATTGGTAACTGGTTAGCCCTTGTATTAAAACTATGTAACTCAGAATTAGTAACAAACAAGTTAATATTTTGCTTAACGAAACACACACATTTAAAAATGTAAATAGCGTTTCTCTGCAGCTATGTCTAGGTTTTATGTTATAGATTAATCTGATAAGTCTTTTTTGAAGTACTAAAACTCTATTAATATGTCGAGCACATCCCCAACTCATAATATTTAGGGAGATATGAGAATAGGCCAGTGCAAAGTAAATACTCAGAAGCGATTCCTCCCTCAAATAACTTTTCATCAGCAATATTGCAAAATATGCTTTATTTAGCTTACCGGAAACATTTTGTACTTGGTCATCCCAGTTTAAGTTGCTGTCAAAGATAGTTCCTAAGAATTTAGTTGTGGTAGAGAATTCAAATTCATCTTGAAAATAGTTTTCGAGTATTCCTTTTCTGTTGAAATAATTAATAAATATAGTTCTATCACCATTCAAAACAAGTTTATTTCTCTGACACCATGAGCTGAAACTATCCAATACTAAATTTATTAAAATTCTCAATTCTGTTAGGGTTTTAGCAGAAATGGTAATCGTAGTGTCATCCGCAAACAATATTACAAAAACACGAAGGAATTCAGGGAGATCGTTTACATAAAGCAGAGAGAGGGAGATTTTTAATGATGCGTTTGATTTCCTCGGGAGATATGGGGGTGATAATGTCGTTTTCGACTTGGGTAGTGACTCTATTATAGATGTGATTTATTTCTCTTTCATGCATGAGTTGTTCGTAGTTCTCATCGTCAGAGTCGGGTTCGGAGTCGGAGTCAGGGGGAATTGGGGGGTTTGGTTGAAATTGTTTCCGCATTGCGTCAGCAAATGCTTCGGCTTTTTCGGGGGTGGAGTAGACGACTCCACTTTGGCCGTGAATTGGGGGCATGCCTCGTTGGTGATCGAGGGATAGGGTTTTGGCCATTCTCCAAAGTGATCTATCCTGGGGGTTGAGTGATTTTATTTTTCCCTCCCAGCGGAAATTTGCTAGTATGTTCAGTCGGTCTTTGACTTCCTGGGTAAGTCTGTTTGCTTCGCGTTTTATGTGGGGGTCTTGGAGGGTGCGTGCCCGACGAAGAAGTCGGTTTTTCTCTCTGATTAGGTCTTTGAGATCTCGGGGAAGGTCCTGTGGGTTTTGGATGTCTATTTTTTTGATTAATTTAGCGCTGTCCATTGCGGATTTTATGGTATTGGTGAGGCTGATTACTGCGTTATCTAGTTCTTGGACGGTGTTTATTGGATTGATTTTGGTGTTGCTTTCTAGGAGTTCGGATATATAGGGGAAGTTGTAGACGGTTTTTTTGGTGTGATTTGCGGTTGGTATGCCTCATGCCGTGATAATGATTGGAAGGTGGTCGGAGCTTAGTTCGTGTCTTAGTTCAATGTTAATGTGTAGTGTCGTGTTTTTATACAAAACGATGTCAAGGATATCAGGAAGGCCGTGGCCATAGTGGGTTGGGGAATCAGGTGCGGTAACCATTATATAGTTACGTTGTAATATTTCGTAAAGCCTACGGCCGTTGGCCGTAGTTGTTCTAGAGTGCCAAAGGGCGTGTTTGCAATTCAAGTCTCCGGCTAGGATTGTTGGATGATTGTCGTTAAAGTAGCCTTCGAAGTCGGCGGGCCTGACCTCCTTATTTGGGGGTTTGTAGAGGGACACGATCCTGAATTTGGAATTGTCGTGCATGTTGACGAATATGGAGGTGGTTTCGACTTGATCGCTTTGTGTGGGGGGCGCGTGTAGAAGATCGTGAGATATGTGTTTTTTGATATAGATTGCTGTGCCCCCTTTGCGGTCCTGGAGTCTATCGTTACGGTAGCAGGAATAGTTGGGTATGGTACCCCTATGATGTGGTTTAAGACCAGTTTCTTGGATGAGGGCTATATCTATTTGATTTTCATGTAGAAATTCTATGAGCTCCGGTTTTTTTGAATTGAGGCTATCAGCGTTCCAGGTGATTATTTTAAGGGCTCTGGGTTTTGTTTGTCTAGACATTTTGGGGGCCTAGACTGGGTAGTTGAAGGGAGCCAAAAGCCTGCATGAAGCTGGCGAATTCTTGCATGAAAGTGTGGATTTTTGAAATTTGGGACTGGTCAAAAATATTGGGGGGATTTGCGCTGGGGCCGCCTTGGGTTGTTGGGGGGTGGCGGCGTGTTGGTTGCCTTTTGGGCGTAGGAGATGCCCGGGGTGAATTTTTGGGTTGGGGGTATGACCCTTGTGCGGGTTGGAGCGATGTTTGATGGGTGTTTGGGGCATTTGTGGTAGTTTGCCGTGTGAGGGCCCAGGCAGTTGGCGCATTTAGCGTCCGTGTGTCGGGGTTTTTTACACTTGGTTGTGTGGTGGCCTTGTGAGCATTTTACGCATTTGGCCGGGGCGTTGCAGTTAGCCTGGGTGTGGCCGAAGAGCTGGCATTTGTGGCATTGTCTGAATTTAGGTTTATAGGTCTGACTTTCGACCTTTATGACTAGGTGTAGAAGCTTAGTCTCTTTGAATATGGGGTGTTGTTGTCCTGTCACCTTGGGAAGGATGACTAGGATCAATGGCATGGGGGTCTTGTCCTTAGTACGCGTCGTTCTGGCGACTGAAGTGGGGAGGTAGCCACGCTCGATAAGAGCGGCTTGGACGTCTGCGACGTCTATCTGGGTGGGGATTCCCCGGATTACGGCGTGGATTGCTTTGTCCTCCGGGAGGGTAAAACTGTGATACGGTATTTTTTCCGTATCTAAGTGCCTAGTGACTTTGCGGAAGTCGTCACTGGTCTGAGTGCGAATTTGGACTCCTTCGGAGGTATTTTTCGCGTGGAGGATGTTTACTTTTTGGGAGTTAAAGTGTCGGGACAGGGCTAGCCATTTTTCAGGGGCTCGGATGATGATGGGGGGGATTTTGTGGGCTTCCTGGTCGGGAGGGGTTCCTGGGCCAGTAGCTTGCATTTTTGGGTCCGTAGGGGCCGTAACGGAGGGTTGGGGCCCTGAGCCGGAAGGTTTGGCGATTGCGTCGGAGGCAGTCGCTTTGCCGTGTAGTGTAGTAGTTGGGGTCTCAGGGAACCTTAAACACACCAAACCGCCAGCCTCAGCGGTTCGTGGGAATCGGCTTAAGTCCACAGTGTGAAAAGGGCTGCAGCACTTAGCAAGCAAGCTTACAAGTGAGCATATGTTAGTTAGAATAATTATATACCAAAATAATCTTACTCAATGGAGATCTGCTGGGCGACATCTATCTTCGCTGTCACTCACTCGACTTATTTATGTGTGTGTTATTGAATTCTGTAGCGAAAGCAAGCCGTATTTATTCAGTTTTGCCTGACTAACGAACGTTGTCATTGGTAAAAATAACGAACGTTGCCATTGGACAAAATAACGAACGTTGCCATTGGTCAAATAGCGAGCCGATGTCTCAGTTAGGCTCCGCCCATAATTACGGCTTGCTAGAATCAGTAGGAACTACGTCGCTTTACGTATCTCGTCCACGATAATCGCCCCTCTCCCCTTGGATAAACAGAGTTTATTAAATAGAAAAGGTAAATTAACAATATAAACTTAAACTAAACTTAATTATGTATATACAAATATCATATTCCGATTTGACAGCTCCAATTGTTTACGGTGACTTATCTCCAATGTCCAATACTCTTGCCACTATCGTACGGGATCCCATCTTGGGAATTGGTCGATCTGGTGGCTTTTTCTTTGAGATCACCCTAAACTTTGTTTGAGGCGTTCTGGTGACTGGTTTTGAATTGGTTTGGCCTTAGCTGTTTGTGTCTCATCTGATTATGTCTGAATTGGTGGTATCGCAGTTGGTTGTGTGTCTGAATTTGGGTGATTACTGATTGGTTGATCATTGTCTAACTGGTCATCGTCTGATTGATCATCGTTTGACTGATCACCACCTGATTGATTATCATCTGGTTGATCTTCATCTGGTTGATCACTGTCTGGCTGGTTATCATCTGTTTGATCATCGTCTGGTTCATCATTGTCTGGGTGATTATCATCTGGTTGATTATCATCTGGTTGATCATCATCTGGTTGATCAACAGCGGGGACTCGGTGTATGTCCTTAGCGGGGGCTTTGCGGAGGTAGTTTGCGTGAATTTTCACTGGTCTGTCTTTAATTTGGATCCAGTAACAGTGTCCCGAGGTAGGTAGTAGGACTTTGCAGGGACCTTCCCATTTGGTACCTAGACCTTGGTGTCTTCCTGCTACGAAATAGCACATTGTCTCCGGTTATGAAGACGACATCGTTCGCTTGTTGGCGGTTTTTTAAATATCGTCTTCTAGTCGAGCTTTCTCTTTCTGCGATAACAGCTTGTTCTTCTCGTTCCGGAGGTTCGTACCTATCAGTTACTGGAGTTCCCCAATCGCCAGGTCTGGGCAAGTTGTAACCCAACAGGAGTTCGGATGGTGTTTTCTGCGTAGCGTCGTTCTGCCTTCTGCGCAGTTGGAAAAGCGCTTTCAGGAGTTCATCATCCCATTGCTTTCTAGGATCTTCGAAAATAATTGCCCTGAGAGATTTCTTAATTTCTTGGTTTTTCCTCTCTGTAGGGTTTGCCTGTGGATGGTAAGTAGCTGTGGTTCTAGAGATGGTTTTCCACTTTTTACAGGCGTTCTCAAAGCACTTGGAAGTAAATTGCACACCATTATCTGATATTATGGCTTTTGGAAATCCGTATCTTGAAAAAATTTGGTACTCCAAGGTTTCTACCGTGGAGGCGGCAGTCATCCTGGGTAGCGGAAAAGCTTCGACAAATTTTGAGAACGTGTCTACTACAACTAGTATGCAGGTGTTCCCTTTTTGTGTTGCCTGGTATGGTCCCATAAAATCGATCGATATCACTTCCCAGGGTCTTCCTGCTGGTTGGATAGACATTGTGACGTTTGCCTGTCGTGGGCCGATCTTCGATATTGCACAGGTTAAGCAATCATGTACCCAATTGGCAACATAGGACGCCATTCCTGGCCAGCAATATGTCCTCCCGACATAGCGGAGATGTTCCAGATGTTCCTCGTAGCTATTACTGAATATGATTATGTCGTCAAGATATACTGAGCAAATTTTTCCAACTAATCCAACTAGAACTTGTGCCATCATTTTGTTAAACGTTGCTGTGACATTTTTGAGTCCAAATGGCATCACCTTGAATTGATAAGTAGCTCCATCGGGTGTCGAAAACGCGGTATAGCGCCTGGATCTTTTTCCTAGACGGATCTGCCAATATCCAGATTTTAGATCGAGTGTAGAAAATACAGCAGCGTTTCCGAATTCTCGTAGCATATACTCAATGAGTGGCAGCGGGGCGTGCTCATCGGCGGAAACCGAATTTAACTTGCGGAAATCGACACAAAATCTCTTTTGGCCATCTTTTTTATTAGACTAAGACTATTGGAAAGTTGAATGGACTGTTGCTCCTTTCTATAACACCTCGGGAAAGCATATCTTGGGCCTGTTCAAGAATATTCTTCTTCTTTTCTTCTGAATACGTGTATGGCCTTACTCGTATTGGCTTTTCGTCGGTGAGATGGATTTTGTGTTCGACCGTCCTAGAGACACCTATAGTGTTGGTAGTATCCCACACTTCCGCAAAGTCAATGAAAAGTTTGTTGGCCTGCACGTGGAGATGTTCTGGAAATCCGGTTTGGACTTTGGTCGTGATTGGCACTGGTGACTTCAATGGAGTTAGAAGGTAGACTGTGGTGCGGCGTTGCTCCGCAAAGCGAATGCAACCTCGTTGAAAATCTAGCACTGCTTGTTCTTTTCGGAACCAGGGAATCGCCAAAACAACGTCAACAGGAAGTTTCTCGACCACCAAAACGCGGACTTTGCATGTGACTTCTGCCAAGCGAATTTTTAGGTCTGTTTGAGCGAGGACTTTCACAGTAGATCCATCTAGCAACGACAATTTCTTCGTGTGGCTTTTAGTGTAGACGGTGACGATTTTTGTGGTCACTACATTTCTTGACGCACCACAGTCTATGATGGCTTTTACTGGTTGATCGTTGACGTGTGCTCGAACTGAGAGCAGGGAGTTCGTCGTTTCATGGGCCGAGTAACTGGGCACTATCCTTGGTTTTACTCGGCCCGCGGGGCGTTTCCCGAACTTCTTGGGGTGTTGGAGTTATTCTGGGTAGGAACCCTGGTTACTGAAGTCCTGGAGGGCTGTCAGTAGTTGTCTCACCAGCGCTGTCACTAATTCTGCCTCCGTTAAGGTAGAGACTCGTCTAAGGGTGGCCCACTGGCGTAACAGGAACTCGACCACTGGTTCTCCATACTGCTGCGTAGTGTTTAGTGCATCTCGTAGGTGTGACGTCCTCCGGAACGTGGTCCCATACATGGAAATGACCAGTTGGGCAAAGGCGGCATAATTATCCTGGTACGGTAATGTACAAGAAATCCGTCTGGAAGCTTCGCCGCGTAATTGGTTGGCTGCGAGGCGGATTCTTTGACGGTCTCCCGTTCTGGTTGGCAGGAGTGTGTCCATTTCTTGGAAAAAATCCTCCACATCTTCGTGTGGAAGTCCAGAAAAAGTAGGAAGATCCTCTGGATTGTAGGTTGGGCGCCACTGCAAATAATTAGGCACCCCTTGCAGAGGGTGTTGCTCGAACCCATGGTAATGGTAATCCCTGGATGCTCCGTGATTCAGACGTGGTTTAAATTCGTGCTCCTATGCATAGTGTACCGAAAATGGATTCTGGCTCTGTGTAAATAGGGCTGAAAATGGATTCGGGCTGTGCAGCGGTGTGTACCATTCGTCACGTCGCATCCCCTTGGGTTGACACGTTGTCTGGTCCAGTGTGTGATCGGTCCCCACTGGTTGATACGGGGTTTGGTCCAGCGTGCGGTCCCACATGCCATTGTTGGGTCCGGCGTCTTCTCGGGTTTGGGTCGTCGGCGTCATAACGACGTCGTCTGCCCCACGTGCCGGGCGCCAAGTTGTCTCCGGCGGCGTAAATACGTTCGGTTCGGGAGTCACGGGTCCATGCTACCTATTATAACCCGGTAGCAGGTATACGCGTCTGTTAAGCCTGACGAGGGCAATTGCAGTTTGAGATCCTGCGGGATCAGGCGCCGAGGTGCCGAAGTCGGACTCCGGCACAACAGCTATTAGACTTTTATACCGGTCCAAGGTATTGGTACTTTACAGCTGGTCCAAAGCTTGCCAATTAAAGAGGAACTATTATGTTCGCTGCTTCCAAGAAGGCTGAGTCGAGTCTTGAGACGAGACTGAATTCTGTAGCGAAAGCAAGCCGTATTTATTCAGTTTTGCCTGACTAACGAACGTTGTCATTAGTAAAAATAACGAACGTTGCCAATGGACAAAATAACGAACGTTGCCATTGGTCAAATAGCGAGCCGATGTCTCAGTTAGGCTCCGCCCATAATTACGGCTTGCTAGAATCAGTAAGAACTGTTGGGAACAGTTTAAAATTCCCACCAGTTTTTCTATTGGTTTGTTCCGTTAAAGTTGTGTGCAATCGCCGTGTCGGCTGATTGCTGCCTTCTCACGTAGTATAAGATCAACCATCGTGTCCGATAGACGCGTTTTGCCTATAGCCAAAGATAATCGTAGCTATTTCTGCGTATTGTATTAAAATTATTGTAAATAGTGTAAATAAACTATGTAAATACAGTCCATTTTGCTCTTATTAATAATAATTCACAGTGTGCCCCACATTTTTTGGCCATTCGACCGGATTTTGTGAAAAAACTTAGAAAACCACGTGAAGAAAATGGCTGAACTATGCCCAATAGTGCTAAATTAAGAAAGTTCGGGACTATCTTTGTGGTTCAATTAAAGTAAAGGAGCAGAAAAAAGTAGTGATTGCTGTGAATTATAGTGATTTGTCGAAAAACAATCATTTTTAGAAATGTGCATTTTTTTGTGCAACGAAGCCGATTGATGACGTCATATGAAAATGTGCAAATTCGTTGGTTCAACCTTGGATTTAAATTTCGAGTTGAAACTTGTAAAATAAGTTCAAGCGCACCTAGATTTGGATAGCAGAAGCTGAAAATATTCGCCACCTAGCGTGGAGTAAGGGTAATTAAAAACCTGCAAAAGAAAAAAGATAGCCGAAATAAGGTAGTAGTCTGCAATATTTTTATTTCATTTTCAACGTCTGCCACGAGATGTATTGTCATGTTTGTAGAAACTTTTTGACAGCTGCTTGAAGATTGGTAAATAAACAAATCACACCTGATGTTTGTTTAATGGGACTTTAAATTCAATTTTATTGGTTTTTAATAAGTTTGTATATTTCAATGTAAATATACATATTTTAAGTTTTAAATTGTATTCATTTTATATAAGTTAGAAACTTTTTATAACAAAAATGGCTGCAGAACTTAAACTTTTGCAAACCAAAAGAAAGTTAATTAAAGAATATGTCAATAGGCAAGAAGCCTATGTTGATGAAAGGATAGATATTGAAGTAAATACTGCAGTTTATGGAGAATTTTTATCTCGTAAAGATAAATTAAATGATAATATTGAAAAATACCAAGAACTTCAAGCAGAAATACTTGTCTTAGATAAAAAAGATAAAGAAGACTCTGGCAGCTTTGAAGAAAAATATTTTAGTGTTATGTCAAAGTTTGAGGGAATTTTGTCCAAATGTGAAGTTAAACCTAATTCTAATTTGACTCAAACTCGGGACGTGACTCAGAGTATACCTATTACAAGGTTGCCTAATGTAAATATTCCAAACTTTAGTGGTTCTGACTTAAATGAGTACAAGCCTTTTAATGATTTATTTGTTGCGGTTATTGATAAAAACAAAAATTTGTCAAACGTAGAGAAACTTTTTTATTTGCGAAGCTACCTAAAAGGTGAAGCTCTTGCATTAATACTTAATTTGCCTATTGTGAACGAGTCGTATGCCGAGGCAATCAAACTTTTAAATGCTAGGTTTAATAATCCAACGCTTTTGGTCAATAACCATATTTTTACTATTTTAGATTTACCCTCTATAAATAAAGGCACCAGTGCCGCATTAAGGGAATTTATTTCTCAAGCAAAGCAACAAACTGTTGCTCTTAAAAATCTTAATCAACCAGTTGACAGCTGGAATACAATATTAGTATGCATATTATCCCGAAAGTTGGATGCATACACAAATAAATGTTACCAAATTGACAGAAATAATTCAGAGTTTCCTACGCTTGATGAATTTTTAACATATCTTGAGAATAGAGCCATGGCATTGGAGTCAGTATCGTCGGTCGATACCAACCCTACCAAACCTAAGGTTAAAGTTACGAATTTAACTTTAAAAAACAAAAATTACAACAAATGTCAATTTTGTTCGTCCGTTGGACATAAAATATATAATTGCCAAAAATTTAAGGCAACAACTGTCCAAGACAGATTTAATTTTATTGATGTTAACAAACATTGTAAAATATGTTTAAATAAACATACTGGTGACAAATGTCATTTTAAGTCAAAATGTCAATTTTGCCATGGCTCTTATCACAATACCTTATTACATAGGGACAGAAGTACCTCTCAAAACACGAATCAAAATGATTCAAATTCAAATTTATCTGGTGCTAGCGCGGTTGCTAGCACACGTTCTAGCACAGGTGCTAGCACTAGTACTACTATACAAGAAAATGTAAATGATAATCAAAATCGTGTAGGTCTTGTCAGTAGATTAAATAAAACTACAGTGTTACTACCCACTGTCATGGTCAAAATCAGGGACAAAAATAATGATTATATTTTTGCTCGTGGTTTGATTGATTCATGCAGTGAAAGTTCGTTAATTACCTCTGAATTAGCTAACAAAATAAATGCAAAAATTTACAAAAATCCTCTAACTATTTTAGGTGTCACTGACACTAAAACAGAAGTGTCAAGGGCCCTGAATGTCAAAATAGAATCATGTCAAAATAATTATAGCATGAATATAGATTTTTCAATCATTGACAAAATAACATGTGAACTGCCACATCGCGAATTTAATACGGATTTAATTCCAAAACATTTAACATTATCAGACAGGAATTTTAATATTCCAGGAAAAATTGATTTATTGTTAGGTTCCAATATATTTTTCCAAATTTTATTGGCTGGTAGTATTAAATTGGGTAAAAATAATTTGGTACTACAAAATACTTTATTTGGTTATGTTGTGGCAGGGGAATTACCAAATAAAATTTCAAATAATGTTGTGTCACTCCATTTAGCGACAACAAAAATTGATACTTTAATAACAAAATTTTGGGAGACGGAAAAAATTCCAGAAGTCTTCCCTGAATTTCAAAATGACCAAATAGCTTGCGAAGACAGTTTTCAAAAGTCAGTGCAGTTCGTGAACAATCGGTTCCAAGTAGAATTACCTTTAAAGAAAGACCTTACTGATTTAAATCTTGGTGATTCATTTTCGTTAGCTTATAGTAGATTTAAAAAATTTTGAAAAACGTTTTAAAAACGATCCAATTTTATTTGATGAATATAAAAAATTCATAAGCGAGTATTTATTATTAAATCACGCTAAAGTTATTGATATTGATAAATGTAATTTAAAAGATGGTTCTATGTACTTTATGCCTTATCATATGATTATTCGTCCGGACAAAAGGACCTCTAAGTATAGGTGTGTCTTTGATGGTTCCGCAAAAACGAAAAATGGCGTGTCCTTGAATGACCTAATGTATAACGGAGCTGTGGTACAGCCAGAGTTGTTTGACATTTTAATTTGTTTTAGAACTTTTTTATACGTACTTCTTACTGATATCAAACAAATGTACAGACAGATTCGTTTAGACCCTAAACATACCCCATTATTAAACATTTTATGGAGAGAAAACCCCAATGGAACCATAAAATGTATGCGTTTGTTGACAGTGACGTACGGACTTCGTAGTTCTCCCTTTTTGGCTACTCGATGTTTAGTTGAGCTAGCTTCAAGATTTAAAGATACATTACCTTTAGCATCAAAAGTACTTTTAGAGTCAACCTATATTGACGACATTTTAAGTGGAAGTGATTCAATTGATGAACTAGTTGAATTAAAAAATCAATTAATAAAATTATTAAGTTTAGGTTCATTTGACCTGCACAAATGGTGCTCTAATGCAGAGTCTGTGTTACAAGACATATCCCCTGAAAAAAGACATTTTGAAAAGATCGATTTTAGTCAAAATAATAATGTAGTTAAAACCCTTGGTATAAAATATAACGTAAAAACAGATAATTTTGAGGTTTCAATTCCAGAATGCAATTTTAATGAATGTATTACTAAGCGTCAAATTTTAAGTTGTATTTGTAAGTTCTATGACCCACTGGGGTTCATTGGTCCTATTTTGATCAACGCCAAAATAATAATACAAAAATTATGGATACGTAAGTTAAATTGGGATACTATAATTCCTGATGATTTATTGCAATTATGGAAAGAATTTTGTACCGGTCTAAATGACATGAATATTATAGAAATTCCTCGAAATTTACAGTTAACAGGGGCTCAAAAAGTTGAATTAATTGGCTATTGCGACGCATCAATTTATGCTTACGGAACGGTTCTTTATGTGAGATCTGTTTTTCAGGATAAAGTCAACGTAACACTGCTCTGTTCTAAATCTAGAATTGCGCCAATCAATAATAAACTAACTATTCCACGATTAGAGCTAAACAGTGCTTTACTCTTATCAAAATTAACAGATAAAATATATAATTTGTTAAAAGAAAAAATTGATTCAGTATATTTGTACTCAGATTCAAATATTACGTTAGCATGGTTAAAAAGTGATCCCTTAAAATTAAACCCATACGTTGCAAATCGCGTTACAAAAATTCAAAGTTTAACAAAGAATTTTAAATGGTTATATGTTAATACTAAACAAAATCCATCAGATTGTTTATCTCGTGGTTTAGAACCTCATATTTTAAAAAATCATGATCTTTGGTGGCATGGCCCCCAAGATTTAAAAAATATCAATTTTTATCATAATACTGGGACATACCCCGAAATAGAAGGTACATTACCGGAACAAAAAGTTCAAGTTTTGACAGTAATCAAAAAAGAACCAGAAAAAATATTTTTCGATAATTTTTCTAGTATGACTAGACTATAAAGAGTTGTAGGATATATTTTAAGATTTTGTCACAACACAAAAAACAAAGAAAACAAAATTGTAGGTAATTTAACACCTTCGGAACTCGAAGGTGCGCTTAAATTAATTATAAAAATTGATCAAAGTAGACAATTTTCAGACGAAATTACAATATTAAATAAAGGAAATGAGTTAAAATCAAATTTGAAATCGTTATATCCTTTTGTGGATAAGGACGGATTATTGCGCGTGGGCGGGAGGCTGCTAAACGCAAGTATACCGTATGATCAAAAATTCCCAGTAATACTCGCAAAAAATAGTCATATTACTGGACTTATAATTAAACGCGAACACATAAAATTATGTCACGCAGGTCCAAAATTATATAGGTGTTTAATTAATTCGTTCTTTAATACAGATTATATAACAAATAAACATGTTGCTGTTGTTGCTGGAGAATCCCACTCACCCGCAACCGGGGGGTGGGGGTTCGTCGTTGCGGTTTTGCTGTCTCGTGTTGTATGTACGAGTCAAAGTTCGTTTGGACTTTTTAAGTTCAGTTTCGAATTCAGAATGGTCCTTCGTGAGCGCCATCTGTAATCTGGGTGACAGCACCATGGACGGCAAATTATCTGGTTCGTTTAAATCTTTACGGCAATAAAACAAAATATACGGGGTCTCGGGTGGGCGCAATTTGCACAAATCGTTCGCACTGGATTTCATCACCAAGCAGTCATTAAACTTAAACCAATCGGCGGAGCCATCATTCGCGAAGGTGTAGTAGTGGCCCGAGTCGACACTCGAGCCACAGTGTACCACGGCCGCGTATAGTTCGTAGCATGCGCCTTCCAGCCAGATGTGATCGTCTAATGTGACACGCTGCAGAATTTTCGTTCGTTGTTGCGAGAAAACTCTTTTTTGGTCAAGTTTGACAATTTAATCCGATCCTCTATAAGCGAAATTCTCAATATTTCTTTAACTAACGAGAACTGGTTACAGACTACATTGCCAGTTAATCTGGGAGGTTTGGGTATACGTTCTGTTTTGGAACTTGCATTACCAAGCTACATTTCATCGATTAAATCTTCCACCAATATTTTTAGAACCATTCTTTCTAATTTTCCTGGGATTCCTTTTTTCAAGTTGGATTCATCGATTGGTTTTTGGAGGGAATGTGCACAGACTGAAATCCTACCAGAATCTTGCAAACAACACGACTGGGATTATCCTATTACAAAAGTGGCCTCACTTAAACTTTTTAACATCGCCAACAATGTAAAGGACCAGTCACGTTTAAAAGCAGTTTCTGAAAAGGAATCCAGCTACTGGCTTCATTCTCTTCCAATCTCCAGTTTGGGTCTTCTTTTAAACAGGAATCTGTTAAGAATTGCGATTGGTTTAAGGCTTGGCTTAAAAATAGTAGAACCCCATGTTTGTTCTTGTGGAAAAAAAGTAGACGCCTTTGGAACACATGGTCTTTGCTGTAAATATAGTAAAGGACGTCATTCCAGACACAAGGAAGCCAATCAGATTATTAAAAATGATCTTGCAACCATAGGATTACACCCTATCCTCGAACCTCCTGGATTAAACGCTAGAAATGATGGCAAGCGTCCTGACGGCATGACTCTTGTTCCATTTAAGACGGCGTTGTCTTGTCTGGGATTTTACCTCAGTAGATACTCTTGCACCATCTTACATCTCAAAAAATGCTCTTAATTATGGTTCAGCTGCGGAAAAGGCCGAATCCAATAAAATCAAAACATATTTCCCATTGTCATCGGATTATCACTTTGTTCCGATCGCAGTCGAAACTATGGGGTCATTCGGTCCAATAACTAGAGCTTTTCTTAGAAATATCTGCAAACGTCTGATTGAAACCACAGGTAATGACACTGAAGGTGTTTACTTTCTTCAAAAACTTGGTATGGCCATTCAAGGAGGAAACGCAATAAGCGTTATGGGAACTCTTGGGAAATTTATGGATGAAAATGTCTTTCCTTTGGAAGATCCTTTGGTGTCAGATTTCAATGAAAACTTTGCGCAAACACATATAGTTGTGGAATCAAGCGAGGTCTCAGAAGATTTAGGAATAGCAACACCCATATCCTTAATTACTGGGACAGGTTTTAAAAATCTTGAACTGAACGAATGCAATGAACAATTGTCCAAATCGAAGTTTTATGTACATGATACTAAATTTACGGACCCCAAACCTGGTTCCACCAACGATTTCGTCGTTGGAAACCTTGTTGAAGTTTCAAACGACGTATCCAAGAGTCCCTTATATGGAGTGATAAGATGGTTGGGGGTGGAAAAAGGAACTACATGTGTAAATAATCGCGCTTGTACTAATTATCTTCATTTTCGAAATGTTGATTAAATTAACCTTTTAATTCTTGTTTTAAACCAATATAGTATTTTTATACACAAATATGTGTGTAGAATACTAAAAATATGAAAAATCTTCTCCCATTCATGGCATGTTTCTCTAAAATGAAAATAAATCGTTTATTGCAGTATAAAAATGATTAATTATTATTAAAAATTTACCTTTTCACAATATTATTGTATTCCATGAGTACAGATTTATTTTTAGGCTGTTAAGAACAATTTTAATTAAATATTGAATGTTGAGATCCCATTTAGTACATTAATGTATTTTATAACTTTTTACACCAAAATATACTTTACATATTACGTTAAGAAGTTAAACATTTTGTAAACTAATTTAAACTTTGATAGTTGTCCAAAATTACAAAATTTAAATGTCAGAAATTATTTCTGGGGCTGCCAAAGTAGGACAGAGCACGTTTCTTCGTCATGATTTTTTAACAAAATTGCGGTACTTTAGCAAAAAAAAAATCCACATATCGTACCCCTAAGCTTAAGGGTAATCGAGGGGAAGTGCGATGCTCTTTTATTGTGTGGCGCTACCCGAAAGGAGAAAAGCCAAGTCCAAAACCGAAAACTAACGAAAGAGAACGAAAGAACAGAGTAAGACTAAGATGAAGTGACCCTAGTTAAGCTTCCTATTATTGATTTGCCGCATTTTTATGACTCATTTGAGCAATGGGTTGCTTTTTCTGATACATTCGAATGTTTAATTGATTCTATCGGCTCACTTAGCAGTACTCAGAAGCTAATATATTTGAAATCATGTTTAAAGGGAGACGCAATTGAGGTTCTAAAATCAATAGAAATTTGTGATAGTAATTAAGAAATTTGTTGGCACTTACTCAGGGAACGATATGAAAATAAAAAGTTAATTGCGCATAAACACGTAAATGCTTTATTTGAAATGAAAACTATAGCTAGGGAATCGGTGACAGAGCTAAGAAAAATGATAGACGAAGTTAAAAAGAATATTAGGGCTTTAAAATCTTTGGGCGAAGAAACGGATAAATGGGATACTTTATTAATTTATTTAAAAGCGAGTAAATTGGACAACACTACGAGACGGGAATGGGAAAAGTCATCCTTGGCGACACAAAAACCTGAGTTAGATGAATGGTTCGATTGTGATGATTGGATACAGTGAGGGATGAAGATGGTAAATTTATGGTAAAGCTTCCAGTACGAGAAAACATCGAGGAGATAGGCGAGTCTAACAGCCGAGCTTTAAAACAATTTCAGACCTTAGAGAAAAGATTAGAAAAAAATCAAGACTTCAAACAAAGGTATCAAGAGTTTATCACAGAATACCGTGACATGGGGCATAAGACAAAAATTACAACAAAGAGAAAAATACCGATAAAGTGATTTTTTATTTACCACATTTGGGAGTTTACAGAGAAGAAAGTGCGAAAACCAAGCTTAGGGTGGTATTCAATGCGAGTCAAAAATCAAGCACTATAGTTTTGGCCTGGATAAATGGAGATTGCAGCAACTTTAAAACATTTGTTTTAAATCGAATAGTTGAGATACAGAACAGATATAAAAAATTGGAGGCACATCACAGGAAAGGAAAACCCTGCTGACATTATATCAAGAGGAACGACTCCAAGAAAATTATTTGAAGAAAAACTATGGTGGTTTGGGCCAAGTTGGTTGACAAAAAGTGAAGAGTTTTGTCCGGAATCGAAAGTAGAAACAGTGGTTGAAATACCGGAGATGAAAGTTCAAGCATTTAATCTTACGGTTACAGATAATACTATTTTCACTAGTTTTCGACTTTAAATAGGTTGCAAAGGATAACCGCATATTGCTTACGGTTCAAAAACAATTGCTTAAGAAATAAAGATGAGAGACAAATTAATTCATTGACAGTTAAGGAACTAAACGAATCTTTAAACGTTTTGTTAAAATTGGCTCAAAGAAGTAAATTCGGTAGTGAAGTGATTGCTATGGAAAAGTGTTCAAAACATTTTTATGCCCAGTATTCGTTTGAGTGATTGGAGCAGACGATACGGTTCGTCACCGTTGCTAGGCAACGCGGCCCGGCTGGCGGGCGTTGAGTACCTACGAACTGGGACAAGGGGATCGAAGCAGACGATGTTAGACTGCAACGGCGCACGTATCGCCGCTAGCTGTATTTTATTACGTACATTGTGTCTCTAATGTTTGTATAAAAATTGTAAGAAATAAACATATTTAGAACAAGATTTTGGTTTGGATAATCATTCCAACATTGGTCCTTTGAGCACGGATAATGGATCAACATAGGGTCCATTGAGAAAGATAATTGTAATATCATATGGTTCATCATTGTGGGATAGGAAAACTCGTAAGTGCAATCCTTTATTCCACGTTCCTTTACAATTTCACAAAACCTGTAAGTATTAACACAGTTTTTTTACTTTTTATTCGATTTTGTTACTTTTTTTATGAGGAATAACGGTGGTTATTTCTTATACAGCTTTAAAAACAAATAAATAACGGTGGTTATTGTTTGTATATTTTTATCATAACTTTTTATAGAAGATAACGGTGGTTGTTCTTTATACCTTTTTTGCTTTTAATTTGCAAACACGTTTTATTATAAACACAAGCTTAATTTGCGTAAGACTAAGCCAAAATACAGTAACATATTCTTGTTTTTTTTTTGGGAAAAACCAAATTTTTATTTAGTTTTGTATTTTTTGTCATTTTTTTAAGAAAAAATACACTGAGTAAAAGCAGTGCTTTTACACCTGCATCTCTAAGATACCTAGACCCCGTATATGTTATAATTAGTATAATTATAATTATTATAATCGTGTTTTTACATTCGTAAAATACATAGTTTTATCACTTTTTATCACACTTTACTCACTTTAAAATTAAATATGGCTGAACTTGCGGCCGCTAAAACGAGGCGAGGTACCATTAAGGGCTCCATTACCCGTTTCAGTAACTTTTTAGCAGAAAGTGATCAGCCTGATTTGGTTGAGCTTCGACTTCGTTATGAAAAAATTGGCCCTCTTTTAGAGCAATTTGACACTGTTCAAGCTACGATAGAAGCTTTAGATACCGACACTCCCGAAGAAGAGCATTTTCAAGCTCGAGAACTTTTTGAGAAATCTTATTTTAATGTTTTAAAAATAGCAACAAATATGTTGTCGGTACAGGGAGAGCGGGAAGGTTTTGGGCCACCTTCTTTGCCTGAAAGTGTGGTTACAGTGGCGCGCGCAGCCAGTAATCAAGTAAGCTTACCCAGTATTCCATTACCTACTTTTGATGGTAATATTGAAGAGTGGTTATTTTTCCGTGATACATTTAAATCAATTGTACATGAAGCAACGCAAATAAGTTCTATCCAAAAATTTCACTATTTGCGCTTAAGCTTAAAAAATGAAGCGGCAGAACTCATTAGTTCATTAGAGGTATCAGAGATTAATTATAATATAGCTTGGGAATTACTTGTTGAAAGGTATGAAAATAAGCCATTACTTGTCAATAATCATGTAAAAGCTCTTTTTAATCTGCCAACTTTGGCTAAAGAATCAAGTTCGGGTTTACGTTCATTTTAAGACGCCTTAACCAAACAAGAGCTCTTAAAATATTAGAGCAGCCTGTTGAAAATTGGGATAGGTTGCTTATATTTATGGTCACTGCAAAGCTAGACCCTATAACGAGGAGGGAGTGGGAAAAGGTTCATTCAAGTCAACTCCCAACCTTTGAACAACTATCTATATTTTTAAAAGAAAAGTGTAAATTACTAGAATCTTTATCGTTTGCTAATACGGAAAGAAAGGTTCAAGTAACAGCACCTAGGCCTAACATTAAAGTACATTTATCCACAGATAATATGCAATGTTTTTATTGCAAAGAAGCGCATCTTTTATATAATTGTAAATCATTTTTAAAATTAAATGCACGCGAGCGATTACAAGAAGCTAAAAAATTACGTTTATGTACAAACTGCTTGAAAAAATCGCATTCTGCTTCTAACTGTAGAGGTTTTGGTTGTCGGAAGTGTAACTCAAAGCATCACACTTTGTTACATGCGGAGATTGACCCAAAAATTGATAAACCCACGAGTGAAACCAAAAGTTCTAATACTTCTTCTTCTTCTTCTTCTGCTTTAGAAGAAACTTCAGTCAGTAAAAATAATTCAGTGGAAAATTCAGGTTTAAACTCAAACTTTTCGGGTTATGCCCACCAAGGTGGTACAATGATTTTGTTGTCCACTGTAATGCTAGATGTTTTAGGTAATCAATGGCGCATTCACCAATGCAGGGCGCTTCTTGACTCCGGTTCTCAGTCCAATTTTATATCCACTGAATTTTCTAACATGATAGGCCTTCCTAAGAAAAAGGCTAATTTTTCGGTAACAGGAATTAATCAAACCGTTTCAGTTATTTCTCATTCTGTTAACGTACAAGTACAATCTAGAATAAATAACTTTAAGTGTAACATTGAGTGTCTCATTAAAGACAAAATTACAGACTTTATGCCTAGTTATTCATTCGATACAAATAAATTAAATATACCCTCAAATTTAGTCCTTGCTGACCCTTCTTTTTCGAGTAGCTGCAAGGTCGACCTTATTATAGGAGCTGAAATATTTTATAACATTTTATGTGCGGGTCAACACATTCTGGGAAAAGGTAAACCCATTATGCAAAAATCTTTATTTGGTTGGCTCATCTCCGGTCCGATTTCAACAAAATATATTAATTCAAATAGCACAGTTTGTAATTTTTCTATGAATTTAGATTCTCAACTTACAAGGTTTTGGGAAGTCGAGGAGGTCGACGTTTCCAAAGCATTTAATTTAGAAGAAAAATATTGTGATGAACATTTCATCAATACTCATAAGCGCGATGAATCAGGTAGATTCATAGTTTCTTTACCACTTAAACAATCTCCAGAAGTTTTAGGTAAATCAAAAGAACAGGCAAAAAAGCGTTTGCTTGCCAAACGAAAATCTTGGCCATATGTCTCAAATAAATGAAGCAGAAGAAGAAGAAAGTGGATATTATATGCCACATCACGCCGTAATCCGTGAAGAAAGCGTTAGCACCAAGTTACGTGTGGTTTTTGACGCGAGTTGTCCCACGTCAAATGACATCTCATTTAATCAAATACAAATGACAGGTCCTGTATTACAGAGAGACCTTTTTTCTATTCTTTTAAGTTTTCGAAAACATAGTGTAGTTTTATCGGCTGACATAACTAAAATGTATCGCCAAATTTTAGTTAACCCTTCTCAAAGATATTTGCAGAAGATTTTATGGCGCGTTAACGGAATTATCAAAACTTTTCAATTAAGCACTATAACCTACGGTACTACTATAGCTTCCTATTTAGCAATACGTTGCCTTGTGCAACTTGCATTTGAATGTTCTGAGGAATTTCCCCAAATTTCTGTAATAATAAATGATGATTTTTATATGGACGACCTACTGACTGGTGCTGAGACCAGTGAGGAGGCGGCTCTTTTATCTATACAAATTACTAATGTTTTATCTAAAGGCGGTTTTCAGATTACAAAATGGCGTTCAAATGAGCCCAAAGCATTGGAAAATGTTTTGAAAACAGACAATAATGTTGTAAATTTTGGTTTAAACAATTGTTCTAAAACTTTGGGATTAATTTGGGTATCCGATCTCGATATGTTAAAATTTAAAATTTCCAATGATCTGAAAACAAATAAAGTGACAAAAAGAAAAATATTATCCGATATTTCTCAAATATTTGACCCTTTGGGGACTTTGGGGCCTTCTGTCATAATAGCAAAGGTTATATTACAAAAGCGTTGGCAACAAAAATTATCATGGGACGAATCTATTCCGTTAAATTTACATACCACTTGGGTAACATTTAGGGAACAGTTGCCAGAACTTAATAAAATTAATATAACTCGAAAGGTAATCTGTAATAATCCAGTGTCCGTGGAACTGCATTGTTTTTCGGATGCTTCTGAGACTGCTTACGGGGCATGTTGTTACATACGCTCTATCGATAAAGAAGGTCACGGTCACGTAGAATTATTATGTTCAAAAACTCGTGTAGCGCCCTTAAAGGTATTAACAACTCCCAGATTGGAGTTATCAGGTGCTCTATTATTAGCTCAACTTTCTAATAAGGTTATTAATGCTATGAAAATTAAGTTTGATAATGTTTTTTATTGGTGCGATTCTACGATTGTATTATCGTGGACCAATTCTACTTCCAGCATCTGGAAAATATTTGTATCTAATCGTATATCACAAATTCAGACATTAACTCAAAATAGCCGTTGGTATTACGTAAATACTCACCAAAACCCTGCAGATTTATTATCGCGTGGTGTTTACCCAGAAAATTTAGTAGAGTCAAGGCTTTGGTGGAAGGGTCCAGAATGGTTAGAAAAACCATCCTCGGAATGGCCCAAAGGTAAAATTGATTTATTTAATTATGATAATGAATCAGAGGAAATTAAATGCGAATTTAAAAAACCAAATATAAGCGCTCATATTACAGTTAATCAAGTTGATATATTTTCAAAATTTTCAAAATTAACTAAGTTAGTCCATGTAATAGCTTACTGTCTCCGTTTTAAAAATAATACTTTGAATAAAGATTTCAAACTAACTGGTAATATATCACCAAAAGAGCAAACGAATGCTTTAAATTTAGCGATTTTATTAGTACAAAAGGAATTTTTTTCTTTAGAGATAAAATGTTTAAAGTCGAATAAGCCTTTACACAAAAGGAGCAAATTATATTCCCTTAACCCTTTTATTGACGAGTTGGGTATTGTTCGAGTAGGTGGACGTTTGGTTAAGGCCGAATATAATGAATATAAAATACACCCCATTGTTTTACCGTCAAAACATAAATTGTCAAATTTAATTGCAGAGGATAGGCACATTTCTCTTTTACATGCAGGTCCTCAAGCTCTATTAGCCTCACTGCGAGAAAAGTATTGGTTTATTTCCGGTAGGAATCTTGTAAAAAATATCGTAAGAAATTGCGTTGTATGTTTTAAATGTAAACCTACTACTTCTGAATATTTGATGGGCAATCTACCCAAAATAAGAATAACTCCTAGTAGACCCTTTGCCATTACAGGGGTAGATTATGCCGGCCCAGTGTTTATCCGAGATAGAAAAGGACGTAATTTTAAGCTTATTAAGGCATACATAGCATTATTTGTTTGTATGGTGACGAAAGCTGTTCACCTAGAGCTCGTGGGTGACTTAACCGCAGAATCTTTCTTAGCCTCCCTGCGCCGTTTCATTTCAAGACGTGGTAAATGCGTTCAACTCTATTCCGATAATGGAAAAAATTTTGTGGGTGCTGAGGCAGATTTAAAGAAATTTTTGGCTAGCAAATGAAGGTATAGAGTGGCACTTTATACCTCCGAAGAGCCCACATTTTGGAGGTATCTGGGAGGCAGGTGTAAAGTCGACTAAACACCACCTTAAGCGTGTTGTCGGAAATGCATCATTAACATTTGAAGAGCTAACAACTGTGTTAACACAAATCGAATCCTGTTTAAATTCACGTCCACTCTATCCTTTATCCAATGATCCAAACGATCTTTTACCCTTAACCCCAGCGCACTTTTTAATTGGCGGTTCAATGCGATCCATACCAGAAGAAAACTTAAAGGACGTTCCAGAGAACCGATTGAATAGATACCAACGATTGCAACAAATGGTACAAAACTTTTGGGCTCGTTGGTCAAAAGAGTACTTGTCCGAACTTCAAATACGCTCAAAATGGCAACAACCAAATTCAGAAGTACGATTCAAGCCCGGCTTGGTAGTATTAATAAAGGATGAAAACCTTCCACCTTTAAAATGGAAGCTTGCAAAAATCCTCCAAGTTCATCATGGCAGCGATAGAGTTCCTAGGGTTGCCGTTGTGAGGACGTCAGAGGGCGAGTACAAGCGCCCTATAGCAAAACTGTGTCCTTTACCAATCATGGAGACAAAAGACTCATAGTTTTATTAGTGACTGAGATAAAAGACTCAAAGTGATTCTTCTGTTAACTAACAGACTTTGTTTTATCATTTATATATATGTATACATTTTTTTTTATTTTTTAAAGCCTTTGGGCTTTCAAGAGGGGGGACTTATGTTCAAAACATTTTTATGCCCAGTATTCGTTTGAGTGATTGGAGCAGACGATACGGTTCGTCACCGTTGCTAGGCAACGCGGCCCGGCTGGCGGGCGTTGAGTACCTACGAACTGGGACAAGGGGATCGAAGCAGACGATGTTAGACTGCAACGGCGCACGTATTGCCGCTAGCTGTATTTTATTACGTACATTGTGTCTCTAATGTTTGTATAAAAATTGTAAGAAATAAACATATTTAGAACAAGATTTTGGTTTGGATAATCATTCCAACAAAAAGAAACATATTATTCATTCGAGTAGTGCTTTGAAATGTTTAAAGCCATTTTTGCACCAAGACGGACTTTTTAGGGTGGGGGGCCGATTAAAAAACGCAAAAATTTTATATGACGCGAAATACCCCATTATTTTACCCAAAAAACATATTCTGACAAAACTTATAGTAAAAAATGAACACGTACGACATTTACATGCCGGTCCAAATTTACCTTTAGCGGCAATTAGACAAAAATGTTGGACTATTTCGGGGCGAAATGAAGTAAAAAATACTTTAAGAAGTTGTGTAAAATGTAAAAGTAAATCCTGTACCATACGAACATATAATGGGTAACTTGCCCCTCGAGAGAGTTACACCATCACCACCATTTAATATTTGTGGGATAGATTTAGCGGGACCATACGAAAAATTACTTAGTAGATTGCGGGGACAAAAAATAATTAAAGCTTATATGTGCATCTTTGTCTGTTTTAACACAAAGGCGGTAGATATTGAGCTGCTGAGTTATCTTTCAAGTGACATATGCTGCGATAGTGTGGTGGCATAAAGCCAATGCCACTACCAACAGACTGATGCTAAGCAAGGTACAAAGACTGGCCTGCATCGGGATAACGGGGGCAATGAATACTACCCCCATCGCAGCACTTGAAGTCCTACTGGACCTACCTCCATTACATTTGGCGGCAAAAACAGAGGGACTTATGGCAGCGTACAGACTAAGAATTAACGGCATGGGAGACCGCCATAGTGGGTTAGAACACACCAAAATGTTTGAGAAAATTGACAATACAGACATACTATCCATGAAAACAGATAGGATTGCTATAGTATAGTATAGAAAACAGATAGGATTGCTATAGTCTTAGATTTCAGGCAACCGGCAAAGGCTGAAATACCTAGCCGGGATGCATGGAAAGATGGACTGTACCCTAAACTATTAAAAGGTGAAACCTGGTACACAGATGGATCCAAAATGAAGGAAGGGGCGGGAGCAGGAATCCATGGACCGGGCAAAGAGATTACCTTAAACCTGGGAACCAAGGCAACCGTTTTCCAAGCGGAAATCTATGCGATTTATGTCTGCGTACAAGAAATGGTATCGGAGTCCTACACGGGTAGGACAGTAAATTTTATTTCAGACAGCCAGGCAGCAATAAAGGCATTAGATTCATATGCCTTTAGCTCGGAACTGGTATATGAATGCCACAGCGAACTATGTAAACTGGCTGAACATAACAAAGTAAATTTGATATGGGTACCAGGACATCAAGAAATAGATGGCAATGAGAAGGCAGACGACCTGGCAAGAAAGGGGAGTGAAGCCGTACTCACAGGACCAGAACCGTGCTGTGGAGTATCTTATTCCACTGCCAGACACGAGGTCAGAAAAATGTTGAGGAATGAACACCAGCAACATTGGATAGATGCACCTAAAATGAGACACTCTAAACTCTTTCTAGGGGGGCCAACCAAGAAAAGAACCAGCTTACTTCTAGGCATGTCCAGAAGTCAACTGAGAACAATAACGGGTATAATAACTGGGCACTGCTTACTGAATAAGCACCGACACCAAATGGGACAGACTACTAGCCCCGTGTGCAGGAGATGTGGGGAAGGGGACGAAGAGCCCTACCACCTCATATGTGAATGTCCATCTCTAATAGGGCTAAGATGGAGGTACTTTGGGAACGACTCGCTGGAACCAAACGAGACCATGAACACTCCCCTGAAACCGTACCTGGACTTTATAAAGGAAACAGGGATGTTATGAGGAGATCTGTGCGGTTAACACAAAGGTCCCTAGGGACCAGGTGTTGAGGGCAGTGAACCCCGCACTGAACTAAACTAAACTAACTAAACTATCTTTCAACTTACATTTTTTTGAACGGTTTGAAAAGATTTATTTCTAGACGTGGAAAAAGTCTTATTATTATCTGTACCGATAATGGTAAAAATTTTATAGGAGCGAAAAATACTTTAGATGAATTTTCTGATTTTTTAAAGGAATCGGAAAATAAAGTTTGTGATTACTTGGCCCAGGAAGGCATAACTTGGAAAACTATACCTCCGAGGTCTCCACACTTTGGCTGTTTGTAGAAGGCGGCGGTTAAATCGGCAAAAACACACATTAAGAGGGTGATTGGGTTAACCATACTTACTACTACTATGAAGAATTATATACTCTGAGGACTAATGCAGATGAACCAACATTTTTGGCGGCGATTGTCGCGAGAGTATTTATCTACTTTGCAAAGGCGAAACAAATGGCAGGACCAAGGCAAATGCACACCAGAATCTGGTACATTAGTCATTATGATAATACTCCACCCCTAAAATGGAGTGTTGGCAGGATAACTGAAGTTTTTGCAGGAACTGATGACATATCGCGAGTGGCTAATGTTAAGACTTCTAGTGGGACTTAGAAAAGGTCTACTGACATAATAGTTGTTTTACTTTAATTATACATAACCTAGTATAGTTTAAAATTGGTTGGAATTAGTATTCCAAGGGGGGCGGTATATGTTACGACTCATTTTGGCAACTGTAAACTGCTAAATTTAGATAACCTTGCTACTGCGATCTGATTGGATGGACGCGGCCACTTCGATCTAAGAAACTTGTTCGAGAATGTTGAGTTCGCCAGAGGCACTCACGGGGTACGTTACATGGGCAGCGTCCGAGATGTTTCTGGCAAGATTTTTGCGAATTTGTAAAATTGTTAGAAGCAAATAGAAAATAAACACCAATAAATAAAGTCAAATATATTGAAGTTTTTTAGTTTAAAACCAGCCATTACACCTTTATAACTTTATTTTTTTTCATTCAAAAAAATAAAACTGACTTTTCCGGCAAAACCGGAAGTGCAAAAAAATATTTTGTACTCCATTTTGTAGCCCTCGTTAAGAAATATAATCTACAAAAAATTTGGTTTGATCGGGCTAAAAACAATCTCATTTCAGGAGGTGTACATTAGGGTGAAATAATTTTTTTTGCACAATCAAATGTACCAAAAGTTGCATTAATTATAGCATATAACCTGTAATTTTTTCAAGAAGTCGTCTTGATTCCTCGCGGGAGCTTTGAAATTAATGAGAATTTAAGAAATTTAAAAAAGTTGTTGAATGGACCACTAATGCTTTTAATGGTTTAATTATGTTTATAATTGTTGCAAAAACACTTTAAAATACACTACCCAGTAAAAAACTTTCCTATTTTTCCACCTCGTGCGTAAAATGGATTTTTTATTATCAAATTAACTTTAAACCACCTTAAAAAGCCCAATATACCATTTTTTACAAAAATTACCCCCGTCCCTCAGGGAATGGATTTTGATTTTATTATTCTAAGAATCACGAGAAGAGATTTTTTTATTCGAAAAATCAGTTTTAGCAACCTCGAAAACACCTTTATACCAATTATTATTGTATTAAGATAAGATTTATTTTTTTTATAAATAAAATCTAATTTATTTGCTAAATGTGGTGAAACTACAAATGTATAAACCAAAATTTGGTATTTTTTTTGTACTTTAAATTTTTAAAACGGTTTTTCGTTCATAACTTTATTTTTTCAAATGGCAACCCCCTTGGACGGTCTTAACTTTTTGATGCGCTAATGTAAGGGCTACAAATTGGCGTATTTTTTTTCTTTCACTTCCACTTTTGCCGGATTAGGCTTTTTTTAATAAATAAAGAATAATTAAATGATTTTTTTTTAGATGTAAAATTATTTTCTGAATTCAAAAATGCAACAAAATAAAACTGACTTTTCCGGCGAAACCGGAAGTGCAAAAAAATATTTGTAAGCCATTTTGTAGCCCTGGTTAAGAAATATAAGCTACAAAAAATTTGGTTTGATCGGACTAAAAACAATCCCATTTCAGGAGGTGTGCATTAGGGTGAAGTGATTTTTTTTGCCCAATCAAATGTACCAAAAGTTGCCTAAATTATAGCATATAACCTGTATTTTTTTCAAGCTTTTTTGGAAGTTTTCTTGATTCCTCGCGGGAGCTTTGAAATGAATAAGAATTTAAGAAATTTTAAAAAATTGTTGAATGGATCAATAATGCTTTTTATGGTTTAATTATGTTTATAATTGTTGTAAAATACACTGCCCAGTAAAAAAAACTTTCCTATTTTTCCATCCCGTGCGTAAAATGGTTTTTTTATTATCAAATTAACTTTTAGCAACCTCAAAAACCCCAATATACCAATTTTTACAAAAATGGATTTTGAGATTTTTATTCTAAGAATCACGACAAGAGATTTTTTATTTGAAGAATCAATTTTAACAACCTCGAAAACAGCTTTATACCAATTTTCACGAAAGCCAAAAATTATTTCAAGATTCAGTTTTAGCAACCTCAAAAACCCCTATAACAAATTTTCACGAAAATATGGAAAATATTTCAGAATATTTACCCCTTTACCCCCGCGGGGGTGGAGTTAGAAAAAGTTCCAAAATAATCAAAATTTGCGTTACGTAATACTTGAACGTTCCCCTAGTGTACATGGATTGAAACTAACCCGGTATATGTTGTTATCCAATTATTGATGGTTTAAAAGTTACGACCCTTTAAAATTGTAGGTACTTCTTCTCTCGTTTTAAGTCAACTTCGTTTAAAAATAAGTGAAATTAAATTTTAAAAAACAAATAGGTGTGATTATTAAGTGAAATTTAATACATTGTTATAGTTCTAGACCACCAATTTTACTAATAAAGCTTAAAAATAGTGAAAAATTAAACAAACACTCTTATCAGTTAAGCGATTAAAAGTGACTTTAGAATTTAAAGTGTAGACATTTTAAAATAAAGCATTGTGTATATTCGGCTAAAAATATATTTGACCAAAATGGAATCATTAAGCTGCTGTAGTGTAAAGGGATCTAAAGTACTAACTTGTAAAATATGCTTTAGTCTTTTCCATAGCCGCCGCATAAAAAGCTTAAATGAGGCAGAGTTTGTGAGTAAAAACGTTATTCTATGCTCCAAAAGATGTCATAATCAAGAAATGGAGAATAACCTAAATACGGAACATCTGAATTCTACAGTTCTAAAAATGACAGAAGAACTTGAGCTTAAAAATGTAGAAATGAAAAAATATAAGCGAACAAGTCAATTATTTGAAAAGGACGCATACGATATGGAGGATAAATATAAGGACGAAATCTTACAATTAAAAAAGACTATTGCCTCGCTAGAGCAGAAAACTGAAAATAAAAAATGTGATAACTGCTTAAATTACAAAAGGAGACCGGAAAATTAAGTTGCGATATTGTTCGTCTATGTGGAATTAGTTCAGAGCAACAAAAAATGGTTGATTCCCTAACGGCTAAAAAAAAATTATTATCTATAGAAGTTGACAACAGAACATAGAAATTGTAATACTTGAAGACAAATACAAAGAGCAATCTGAGCTGCTAAAAGCAACGATTCTAGATTGTCGTAAGGTAAATCAAAATCTTGATTTAATCAAAGAATAGGTTTAAGATCTGGAAAAAATAAATAAATCAATGGAAATCCAAATAGAAGATTTAAGAGCAGAAAACTCTACGATGATGAGTCAATTTAACATCAAATCTCCTGTTAAAATAATTACAAATAAAATTAGTCTACAGGCAACAATTAATAAAGTAACTTCCAACAAAAGGCTGAGAGCACCAACTATTTCAAAAAGTCTAAATGAAGGATCCCACAAAAACAAAGTTCTCATACTCTCTGATGATCTTGGTAAAGGTGTTAATAAACTACTGCAATCTAAAATGTTTGATTACTCCATATTTTCTATAATAAAGGCCGGTGCAACTATGTCCTCAGTAATCGATAACTTGGAATCTTTGTCCACAGGGTATGGTAAAAAAGACTTTGTGTATATAATTGGTATGCAAGGCAATAGAATTTTACACAAGTGTTTGTTCCAATGACTATGACTTTTATTTTATTACGGAAAGCTGGCTATATCCTGAAATTGGTAGTTATGAGTACTTTGATAACCGATATAACCTATTTCGATGTGACAGATCCTATGATATACTAAATGCTAACAGAGGTGGTGGGGTTTTTATAGCCTATAAAAAACAATTTAATGTTACCCAGATCGATTGTTCTATTATTAATACTTCAATGCCCAATGTTGACATTATTGGCTGTAAATGTAGTTTTGGAAGTACATTTATCTATATGTTTGTAGTCTATATCCCTGATCTTACTACGCCGATGTTTGAAAACTTATTTGATTTGCTTTCAAACCTCGTGCCTTTATATGAAAATGTAATTATGATTGGCGATTTTAATGTACCCACTTTTAATAATATTAACGCTAACGATAGGCAAAAAATTATTCTTAATGATTTTATTAATTTGTGCAGCTTTAAACAATTTAATAATGTGCCCAATTCTTTAGATAGACTATTAGATCTAGTTTTATGCGACTTTGACTGTGGTTTGCGCTTGTGTCGTGAAACTCAGCCTTTAGTAAAGGAAGACATTAATCATCCCTCACTTCTTGTAAATATTACGATTAAAAATAATAGTCAAGTAAATTTTCCTGTCAATATTCCTCAACCTAAAAATTATAACTTTAAAAAAGCCCATTTTCCAAGCTTGTACAGTGCTTTAGAAACGATGGACTGGTCTTTTCTAGATACGTTGAATGATGTTAATTTGGCCTGTAATAAATTTTATTCCACATTAAGCTCACTTTTTGGTTTGTTTGTGCCAGTACGTAAAAAATGTAGTCGTGACTACCCCCCTTGGTTTAATTCAAATCTAATTAAAAAAATTAAGTTAAAAATTTTTTTTCATAAAAAATACAAAAAAGGTAATGATTAATTTTATCTAAATCGTTTTAAAACTTTAAGGAGAGAAGTCAAGCAACTTGTTAAAATTGCTTATGACTCCTATATTGCCAAAGTTGAAAATTCTGTTTCAAATGATCCAAAGGAATTTTGGAAATATGTTAATAATAAGAAAGGTAAATCTAGAATTCCAGGTGTTCTCTATAGAGGTGAGACTGTTTGTGATACCCCTCAAAGTATTGTAGATGGTTTTGCAGATTATTTTAGCAGCGTTTATTCTCCTCCCTCTGATCTTAACTTAAGTGATGAATTTAATTATTTTCAAAACGTCAACATAGAAAACTTTACTGATCTAGATATAATAAATGCTATTAAAAAATTAAGTTCTAAGATTACTGCGGGTGAGGACGCTATACCTAGTTTTTTAATTAAAGACTGTGAAAATGCTTTTATTAAACCTCTTAAATATTTATTTAACTTGTCAATAAAAACTTGTATTTTTCCAGATAAATGGAAAATAGCTCGAGTCTGTCCAATTTTTAAGTCTGGGGATCCATCGCTGCTAAATAATTATCGCCCAATTTCTGTTCTTAACAATTTCGCCAAGGTTTTTGAAATTTGCATTTATAATAAAGTATATCCACTTACAAAACATTTAATATCAGAATTTCAGCACGGCTTTATGGCAAATAGATCCACTGTGACAAATTTATCTTGTTTTTCGCAATATTTACATGAAACTCTCGATCAGTGTGGACAAGTTGACGTTATTTTGACGGACTTCGAAAAAGCATTTGATAAGATTGACCCTAGAATTGTTGTTAATAAATTAAGTCAGTTTGGATTTTCAGAGTCAATGAAAATGTTTTTTCTTTCCTATTTGTTATTTAAAAAACAATTTGTAACTTATAATGGTTATTCATCTAAATTATTTTTTGTCAGGGGTACCCCAGGGGTCCAATTTAGGTCCTTTGCTTTTTCTTTACTTTATTAATGACATAACTAATTTTATTACTTGTTTAAAACTCTTATTTACGGATGATTTAAAGTTATTTTTAAAAATTTCTGATTTAGCTGATTGTTTGCTTCTTCAAGAGCAGTTGAATCAGTTGTATATTTGGTGCAAGCGCAATAACTTGTTCCTGAATATTAAAAAATGCAAAGTTATAAGTTATACAAGAAAAATGTACAACATTGATTTTAACTACTCAATAAATAATGAAAGTTTGTCCAGATGTTTAGAAGTTAAAGATCTAGGGGTTATATTTGACTCAAAGTTAACCTTTAACAGTCACATTGATACAATCTGTAAAGCGGCAAATAGAATACTTGGGTTTTTAATTAGAAATTGTCAAAAGTTTAAGACTGAGCCTTCCATTAAATCTTTGTACTTTTCTTTGGTACGTACAAAGCTTGAATATGCCTCCTTAATATGGTATCCAAAAACAGCTATTCAAAAGATCTGTATAGAAAGTGTGCAACGAAAATTTTTAAAATTTCTCAACTTCAAAGTTCGCGGCATTTATCCACCTCGAGGTTTCGACGAGGAAGTTTTACGAAACCGATTTTCGATCGAAGCGCTTGAAAATCGAAGAACTATTACGTCTATTTCTTTTATGTATAAAATTATTCATAATTATATTGACTGTCCACTACTTCTTGAACAAATTAAGTTTTTAGTTCCTCGTATAAATGCGCGTGAGACTGAATTATTCTCGTTGCCTATTCCTAGAACTAACCTATTATTAAAGTCGCCAATCTATTTAATAAGCCACAACTTTAACAGTTATTGTGTTAACTGCGACTTGTTTTTTGAAAAGCTTTTACCTATTTTAAAAAAAGTAAAATTGAATTTACCTCCAATAATTTCCAACTAAGGTTTAATTTTGTATTTAAATAATATACATATACCTATATATTTTTTTGTAATTTCTCTAGTAATTTAATTAACTTTTTTTTTTTAACTTTTGTAATTTAATTATTTTTTGTAATTTAATTAATCTTAATTATTTTTTTTTTCTTTGTAATTTGGTTAATTTTTGTAAATTTTCTATTATTTTTATTTATGTTTAATATTTAATTTATTTGTCCTGTAATTGGATTTATTCTGTTGGGCAATAAAGATTATTATTATTATTATAATTGCGGGTAAAAATGACTTTAAACAATGTCAAAGTCCAGTTTATAAGAACATTTACAATAAAATGCGAACGTGTCATAACACAAATGTAATTATCACATCCGTACCATATACAGGTAATCAGTTTTTGGACGAAAAAATATACATTTATAATTTGAACTTAAAAAAAATGACAAATAAGTTAACTTACAAATGGTAATGTTTTTTTTTGTGTAATAAACAATCAAAATTTTAAAGTTAATAGTAAACTATTTGCGTGTGATCTTTACAATGTTAGTCAAAATTTAGTCGAGTATCATAAGTTAAATTATAATTAGTTTACAGGCCAAAATATCCGTAGTCCTCCTTTAAATAGTATTGCTGAAAATTATGAATGTCAGTCTATAAGTAAACAATTAAATAGTAATCTAGAGTCTTTTTTATAAAAAGCTTTTCTTTAAATATTTGCCACGTTAATGTACAAGGATTTTTATCCAATTTTGATCTTCTAGAGGCGTTTATGGCTCAGCAAAATATTCAAATTTTATGTTTGACCGAACATTGGGTTTTAGACCACAATATTGATAGCCTTTATTTACCCTATTTTAAGTTATGTTCATTATTTTATAGAAAAGATCATATAAGAGGTGGGTCTGCTATTTTTGTTAACTCGGATTATGTAGTGTTTGATTTATCTTATATTAATGAATTATCTGTTGAAATGCATATTGAAATATCTGGCACTTGCGTTCTTCTTGGTTCTAAAAAAGTATGCATTATTTGTATTTATAGACCATGTGATGGTAATGTTAAATTGTTTTTTGATGTATTAAGTTGTGTTTTGGATCTTGCTTGTAATAGGTACTCCTCCACAGTACTATGCGGAGATTTTAACATTAATTTTAGTGATGAAACTGAAAATACTAAAGTATTGAGAGATATTTTGTTTTCTCACAACATGGAAATTACTGCGGTTGGTGATACAAGGGTATATACAAACAAAAATGGTCACACTAGTAGAAGCAGTATTGACTACATGGTAGTTAGTTTGCCTCATAGTACTTACAGTTGCAATATTCTAAACCCTAATATAGCTGATCATTTCTGTCACTTAGTATTACTAACTGTGACACTAATTCAGTTAAGAGTGTGGATTCTGTGGTTGAGGGGCGGATGTTAAAATCTGGTAACATTGAGGAATTCAGAACTCATTTGAAGACAATCGTTTGGGATGAGTTATTTTCACTAACTATTAACGAAGGTTTTAACTGGTTTGTAGAAACTGTGGGTTGGTGTTTTGATGTTTCCTGTCCTAAAGATTTCAAACGTATAAAAGTTATTAAGTATGATAAGGGTTGGTTAAGTGCAGAACTTATAGAGGAAGGTAATCAGTTAAAATTTAAATTTGAACTCTTAAAGAGCAATTTAATATCCTCTCATGACTACAAAAGTGCAAAAAATATTTATAGGATAAAAATACGTAACGCAAAAAAAGCCTACAACTCACAAAAATAATAAATAGCACAAACAAAACCAAAACGACATGGAATTTGATAAATAAAAAACTTGGTCGAAATAAAGTCAAAAGCCATATTCTAAAAATTGAATACGATTCCGAAGTTTTTGAAAATGAAAATGATATTGCTAACTTGTTTGGATCACACTTTTCTAGTATTGCTGATGCTACTATCTCAAATCACTTCGGACAGAACATATCATTACCATGTACTTCTTTACAATATTCTCCTAATATTGCATTTCGGTCTGATCCAATAAGAGAATCTGAACTATTTGATGTGTTAAACTCATTTAAAAACAAATCATTATGCGGATCCGATGAACTATCGACTTTTACAATCCTTAAGATTATAGATTTAGTTATTAAACCATTTACGTACTTAGTAAATCAGTCTCTCATACAAGGTCAATTTCCAACAATATATAAGACAGCTTTAGTAATGCCTTTGCATAAAAAGGGAAATAAATTAAACATCGACAATTACAGGCAGATTTCCTTACTTAATACTTTCTCAAAAGTAATGGAAAAAATAGTTTTTAAGTCTATTATAGAATACGTTGAACAAAATAAATTGTTATCTGTGTATCAACATGTATTTAGAAATGGAAGGTCCACAGAAACTGCATCCTGCCAGTTACTTAATTTTGCTTATTCTGAACTCGATTTAAATAAATTTGTTGTATGTTTTCAATTCGACCTTATCAAAGCTTTTGATACCGTACGACCAGATTTCCTGAAAGTAAAAGTTGATAATTTTAAAATTCCGGATAATATTTCTAGGTGGTTATATACCTATATGAAAAACCGAAGGCTTATTATTAATTTAAATCGTAAGTTTAAATCCAAAAAGTTTTTTTCAAAGTTGGGTGTGCCTCAGGGTTCTGTTTTGGGCCCACTATTGTTTTTAATCTACATTAATGACTTACCAAAACATATTACACGTGCCTTAACAATAATGTTCGCAGATGATACCACCATTTTGATATCCTCTCTTTACACTAATGAACTTTACACTCTTATAATGAATTTAATAAACGATTTTAATGCTTGGTGCCAGAGGAATAGATTGGTTTTAAACAAGTCAAAAACACTAGCAATTAATTTTTATATCAGAAAAAAATTACCAGACAATTTTGTTATTCCGGATGTCACATTTAGTTCTTCCATTAAATTTTTAGGTACCCTTTTTGATGCTAGTTTATCATGAAATTTGCACATTGATTCTATCTGTAAGAAATTAAGTAGTGCATACTTTGGAATATTAAAAATGAAAGGTGATCTAAATGAGCCAGGTATTTTAAGTATGTATTATTCTCTTGCTTACACGCATATATCTTACAATATTATATGTTGGGGTTGCAGTTCATATATAAATAGGATTTTTATAGCACAAAAACGCCTTATTCGCCTTATATTTAATATGGGATTTAGGGACTCATGTAGGCAGATATTTAAAGAAAAACAAATTTTAACGGTCTCTTGCATTTAGCGCAGGATGCTGTATCCTGTTTGTTAAAAATAATATGGATCAATTTATTTCTAATTCGGATACTCATTCATACAATACTACTCGCAGATATGACTTACAAATCCCGCTTCACTCAATGGCTTTTTATAAAAATTCTCCACTATATTGTTGTACCGTATTTTATAACAAATTAACCTCTTCCATTAAAAAAATTGTTAACTATAATAGATTTAAACAAGAAGTTAAAAAATATCTAATTGAAGGAGGATTTTATTCTGTAAATGAATACTTAAATTATTAAAATTTTATTATGCTTTTAAATGTAACATTTGTAACATGTAATTCTTTTTATACAATTGTGATAAGTTTTATATTTTTAGTACATATACACGGAAAAAAAATTATAGCTAGGAGCGCTATAACACACATACCAAGCAAATTATAATCGCTTATTATATAAATACAAGGCTTTCTCTTACAATTATGGCAGTCAGTGTAAAAATTTATATGAAATACTTTAATTGTTTAGTGAATAATAAAATATAACAAATAGTATGGCATTTATAGCTTAAATAGATTTAATTATTGTCCGTGCTAATAATTTTTATAATATAATAAAATTTCTGTAAATTCATAATAGTGCCTGTAATAAATATAATCGTGTCTGTAATATATATATAATCGTTTCCAATTTATTTTTAACATTATTAGTTATTGTGTCCCTTATAATCTATAGCTTAAATCACTATAATTTGCCACTGTTACCAAATATCTTATAATGTATAGCGCAGAGCCCACTAATTTCTTTCCGTGTAAGTATAACGTTGTGTATGTGTATGTTAGTCTAAAATAATATTTGTATTTTTTAAATATCTATATGTTGACTTACCAAATGTACTTTATGTATCAAATTGGTCAATAAATACTATTACTATTACTAAAAATAAGGTTATATAATTTTACATTGGCTATAAAATGGTGGATTTATTTTTTTTTCTTGTTTCGCATGAATATGTTTTTTTTAATGGAACACCCTGTAATTTTTTACATTTTTGAATTCAGTCAAAAATTTTATGTATGTACTGATTGTTTTTTTTTAACTTTTAGTTCCTTTCGTTTTCGTTGTTATCGTATAAAACGAGATACACATCATTTACCTTATTATTGCTTACTTAATCTTTAAAGTAAATTATAAATTTGACATAAGAAAAATAGCGGAAAATACTCTACAAATAAAGTTTACATGGTCATAAAAAAATTGGAGTTTTGGACAAAAAATCGTTTTTTTAGCTCTAATTCGCGGTCACTCATCATAGTTCAACATTTATTAATCAACACATTTCAAAAAAAAACAGCAAAAATTTTATATTTACAAATATATTTAATATATATATATATATATATATATATATATATATATATATATATATATATATATTTAATATTTGAACTTAAGAATCTTTAAAAAAAATAAGAACAATTCTGGCCCATAGTGAATTTTAGGTATATTATTTAAAATTTTTACCAGAACTTGTTTATTATATCGGCGGAGATTGTATAAGTATGGATATAGAGGGACGAAGTTCGGTTATTTTGTCGCATTTTTCTAAAAAATTGTATATAGGGATAAATAATTTATCCCCATATACAATTATTATATATGGACATTTTAGGGGTTGCTACAAAAAGACAGTAGGTACCGTACCGTAAGTACGCAAAGATTGCATATATAAAAAAAATTAAAAAATGTATAGAAAAAATATTTTACTTACGATTTTCATCTGGAGAGTCCATAGAGTCACTTCCATTAAGATGCATTTTTCAGTAATAACACTTCTACGTCACTATTTTTGCCATTTTAAATCATCTGAAATATTTCATATACGTAAATATTAAAAGATTTAATTTAAAAATACAAATATTTCATATTAAAAAAGCTCAATTTAAATTACACTTTTTTAGTATTTTTGTGTGAAATGAAATTATCTTGTGGCATTTCTAGGCAAAAAAATACAGCAAACCACTAGGTATTGTATGAATCAAATTGGATATTTTCATTGAAAATTAAAAATACATAATATAATATTATTATAGAATTTTAGTAAGTTTCCTATTATTAGTAACTGACTAGCCGTGAACCGTTCTTCGCACGGACTTGAGGTGAAGGAGGTGGATCCAGACCAAAAGTTCTGACAGGAACGGATGAGTTTTATTTATGGCCACCCCCAAAATTATGAGTAGTCTTCATTTGATAAAAACGAAACTTGGGTGAGTTATATAATTTTATATTGGCTATAAAATGGCGGATTTAATTTGTTTGTTTCTGTTGGGAACAGTTTAAAATTCCCACCAGTTTTTCTATTGGTTTGTTCCGTTTAAGTTGTGCGCAATCGCCGTGTCGGCTGATTGCCGCCTTCTCACGTAGTATAAGATTAACCATCGTGTCCGATAGACGCGTTTTGCCTATAGCCAAAGATAATCGTAGCTATTTCTGCGTATTGTATTAAAATTATTGTAAATAGTGTAAATAAACTATGTAAATACAGTCCATTTTGCTCTTATTAATAATAATTCACAGTGTGCCCCACATTTTTTGGTCCTTCGAGCCGGATTTTGTGAAAACAACTTAGAAAACCACGTGAAGAAAATGGCTGAACTATGCCCAATAGTGCTAAATTAATAAAGTTCGGGACTATCTTTGTGGTTCAATTAAAGTAAAGGAGCAGTAAAAAGTAGTGATTGCTGTGAATTATAGTGATTTGTCGGAAAACAATCATTTTTAGAAATGTGCATTTTTTTGTGCAACGAAGCCGATTGATGACGTCATATGAAAATGTGCAAATTCGTTGGTTCAACCTTGGATTTAAATTTCGAGTTGAAACTTGTAAAATAAGTTCAAGCGCACCTAGATTTGGATAGCAGAAGCTGAAAATATTCGTCACCTAGCGTGGAGTAAGGGTAATTAAAAACCTGCAAAAGAAAAAAGATAGCCGAAATAAGGTAGGAGTCTGCAATATTTTTATTTCATTTTCAACGTCTGCCACGAGATGTATTGTCATGTTTGTAGAAACTTTTTGACAGCTGCTTGAAGATTGGTAAATAAACAAATCACACCTGATGTTTGTTTAATGGGACTTTAAATTCAATTTTATTGGTTTTTAATAAGTTTGTATATTTCAATGTAAATATTCATATTTTAAGTTTTAAATTGTATTCATTTTATATAAATTAGAAACTTTTTATAAAAAAAATGGCAGAACTTAAACTTTTGCAAACCAAAAGAAAGTTAATTAAAGAATATGTCAATAGGCAAGAAGCCTATGTTGATGAAAGGATAGATATTGAAGTAAATACTGCAGTTTATGGAGAATTTTTATCTCGTAAAGATAAATTAAATGATAATTTTGAAAAATACCAATAACTTCAAGCAGAAATACTTGTCTTAGATAAAAAAGATAAAGAAGACTCTGGCAGCTTTGAAGAAAAATATTTTAGTGTTATGTCAAAGTTTGAGGGAATTTTGTCCAAATGTGAAGTTAAACCTAATTCTAATTTGACTCAAACTCGGGACGTGACTCAAAGTATACCTATTACAAGGTTGCCTAATGTAAATATTCCAAACTTTAGTGGTTCTGACTTAAATGAGTACAAGCCTTTTTATGATTTATTTGTTGCGGTTATTGATAAAAACAAAAATTTGTCAAACGTAGAGAAACTTTTTTATTTCCGAAGCTACCTAAAAGGTGAAGCTCTTGCATTAATACTTAATTTGCCTATTGTGAACGAGTCGTATGCCGAGGCAATCAAACTTTTAAATGCTAGGTTTAATAACCCAACGCTTTTGGTCAATAACCATATTTTTACTATTTTAGATTTACCCTCTATAAATAAAGGCACCAGTGCCGCATTAAGGGAATTTATTTCTCAAGCAAAGCAACAAACTGTTGCTCTTAAAAATCTTAATCAACCAGTTGACAGCTGGAATACAATATTAGTATGCATATTGGATGCATACACAAATAAATGTTACCAAATTGACAGAAATAATTCAGAGTTTCCTACGCTTGATAAATTTTTAACATATCTTGAGAATAGAGCCATGGCATTGGAGTCAGTATCGTCGGTCGATACCAACCCTACCAAACCTAAGGTTAAAGTTACGAATTTAACTTTAAAAAACAAAAATAACAACAAATGTCAATTTTGTTCGTCCGTTGGACATAAAATATATAATTGCCAAAAATTTAAGGCAACAAATGTCCAAGACAGATTTAATTTTATTGATGTTAACAAACATTGTAAAATATGTTTAAATAAACATGCTGGTGACAAATGTCATTTTAAGTCAAAATGTCAATTTTGCCATGGCTCTTATCACAATACCTTATTACATAGGGACAGAAGTACCTCTCAAAACACGAATCAAAATGATTCAAATTCAAATTTATCTGGTGCTAGCGCGGTTGCTAGCACAAGTTCTAGCACAGGTGCTAGCACTAGTACTACTATACAAGAAAATGTAAATGATAATCAAAATCGTGTAGGTCTTGTCAGTAGATTAAATAAAACTACAGTGTTACTACCCACTGTCATGGTCAAAATCAGGGACAAAAATAATGATTATATTTTTGCTCGTGGTTTGATTGATTCATGCAGTGAAAGTTCGTTAATTACCTCTGAATTAGCTAACAAAATAAATGCAAAATTTTACAAAAATCCTCTAACTATTTTAGGTGTCACTGACACTAAAACAGAAGTGTCAAGGGCCCTGAATGTCAAAATAGAATCATGTCAAAATAATTATAGCATGAATATAGATTTTTCAATCATTGACAAAATAACATGTGAACTGCCACATCGCGAATTTAATACGGATTCAATTCCAAAACATTTAACATTATCAGACAGGAATTTTAATATTCCAGGAAAAATTGATTTATTGTTAGGTTCCAATATATTTTTCCAAATTTTATTTTATTTATTCATTTATTTATTTATTCATTTATACTCGTCACAGGGACCTAAAAAGGTATTTTATTATTTTATTGGCTGGTAGTATTAAATTGGGTAAAAATAATTTGGTACTACAAAATACTTTATTTGGTTATGTTGTGGCAGGGGAATTACCTAATAAAATCTCAAATAATGTTGTGTCACTCCATTTAGCGACAACAAAAATTGATACTTTAATAACAAAATTTTGGGAGACGGAAAAAATTCCAGAAGTCTTCCCTGAATTTCAAAATGACCAAATAGCTTGCGAAGACAGTTTTCAAAAGTCAGTGCAGTTCGTGAACAATCGGTTCCAAGTAGAATTACCTTTAAAGAAAGACATTACTGATTTAAATCTTGGTGATTCATTTTCGTTAGCTTATAGTAGATTTATAAATTTTGAAAAACGTTTTAAAAACGATCCAATTTTATTTGATGAATATAAAAAATTCATACGCGAGTATTTATTATTAAATCACGCTAAAGTTATTGATATTGATAAATGTAATTTAAAAGATGGTTCTATGTACTTTATGCCTTATCATATGATTATTCGTCAGGACAAAAGGACCTCTAAGTATAGGTGTGTCTTTGATGGTTCCGCAAAAACGAAAAATTGCGTGTCCTTGAATGACCTAATGTATAACGGAGCTGTGGTACAGCCAGAGTTGTTTGACATTTTAATTTGTTTTCGAACTTTTTTATACGTACTTCTTACTGATATCAAACAAATGTACAGACAGATTCGTTTAGACCCTAAACATACCCCATTATTAAACATTTTATGGAGAGAAAACCCCAATGAAACCATAAAATGTATGCGTTTGTTGACAGTGACGTACGGACTTCGTAGTTCTCCCTTTTTGGCTACTCGATGTTTCATTGAGCTAGCTTCAAGATTTAAAGATACCTTACCTTTAGCATCAAAAGTACTTTTAGAGTCAACCTATATTGACGACATTTTAAGTGGAAGTGATTCAATGGGGACCTTTAGTCAATTTTGTGGAGCACATGGTTATAAAGTCGGACAAATTTCCTTTAAAACGATGTATCACACTTTCGATTTTATACACTGGAAGCCGTGGAATTAAATAAAAAAAGAATTTCTGACGTCACCGCCGCGGTGCCAGATCTTTTTTCAACCTTCCCCTAACGCAGCTCAAAGTGCAGGCCTTTTTGAATGCGTTTTTAAGTGCAAGTTGGTTTTCTGCGAGTGCAAGATAAGTCGACTAGCTAAGCCGAACGTTCACGCATTGTGTTTGCCCTCTACTATGGAAAAGACAAAGATAGAACTATACGTCGTCCGATTTTCCCGACGCAGGCGCAGATCGTATCGCTCGGCCACTTGATGTCACCTTGAGAAAGGTGGGTGTTCTGTGTTGAGAAAGTTAGGTTATAATAGGACTTTTTGAAGAAAAATGTGAAATTTGAGTATATTTTTAAAAGCATGCCATTATCGAGCATTTGTTTGTTGAAAACTACCCCTCAGCACGATCCCAAAATAATAGGTAGGTATATAATATATACTAATAATATTAGTATATATTTTATAGTTTATATTTTCAAAATCAAGATTTATAACATCTATATTTGTAAAACTAAAGTGTCTTTATCTATATTTTAGAGTTCTATAGTACTTGTAATGTTCACGAGAATGCAAAACATTGATTTTTACAAAATTGAAGTAGATACAATTTATATAAAATTTAAATAAAAACTATGGAGGAAAAGAAGACATAATATTATAACATTTAATTTTGAAAATGGAATGGTATGAAATACAAAATTTGAGTAAAAACCAACAGCATCTCTATTTTACACACAATAGCAATCATGAATGTAGAATAGATAGCAATTTAGCAGACCCCTAGAAAAGTATTGTATTATGTGTCATAATATGGCACCTAGGCATCATAAAAGCATAGAGAAGTTTCATAGCTCAGAAAAATTGTGTCTTCATTTCAAAATAAAGTGATTTTGGTCTTGTGCTACATAAAAGTTTTGGAAATTTGACTGGGAACTAAGTGCATACCATAAATATAACCAAAAGTAAGTTTTACATTCTTTTTTTTATTCTGAAAGATCATTTAGTACAGAATTGATACTTTCATTACAATAAAGGGGTCGGACAACAGGAATTTTAAATTATTTCTAATTTTTGGTGAGTTTGTTTAATACATACCTATGCCGAATAAGATTATATGTCTGTACACAGACTAATGTTATTCGGCATAGGTATGTATTAAACAAACTCACCAAAAGTTAAAAATAATTTAAAATTCCTGTTGTCTGACCCTGTTATTGTAATGAAAGTATCAACTGTGAGTATGTATCAGGCTTAGATTATCAAAATTTTCCTTAAAGTAACCGGTTGTAATACAGTTGCAGTTCCATACATTAAAAAAAAAATGATTTTGCGCAAAAAGACTGCAAAATATTTGTATTTTTAGTATAATATACTATAAAACTATTATTTTTTATCAAAATTTAATAGCAAAGGCACTAAACAATAACAAACAAAAAGTTCACTAGATGGGGCAGGTTAAAGTTATTTTATTGTGTAATCAAGGCTGAACATATAAAATACCCACCTACCCTAACACACATAACTATCTAGTTCTCTAACTGGGGAGATGATTATATGCACTGATATGCTCTTTAAGGAAAAGGTTGGCCCCTTTTTTACTTACGGTGGCTTAGTTTACACCATGGGAACTATATTTTAAGTTCATGTACTATTTATCTATCTATCTCTGTTTACAGAACGCGATAAACAGAGATAGGTAGATAAAAAGTAACTGAACTTAAAATATAAAAAGTCCCTATGGTGTAAACTAAGCCAGTGTTTTTGCGGATTTATTATTTATAATTTTATATTTTTGCAGGTTTGGACTTTTCATTAGATAAATTATTCAACAAGCCGATGTGTCAAAAAACCGGACTACGAAAAAATTATAAGGAAAATAAAAAAGCCAAATCGTTGGTTAATCAAAGGCCATTTTTAAATTAATTACTGACTAATATGAACGCTATGATACAGAATTTATAATAAAAATCTCTGGATTTAACTGATTTTCCGTTAAATTGAATAAATTAAAAATCAAACTTTTCTTGCAGGTTTATTATAAAGAAAATTAAATAAAAAAAAGTTTTTTAGATGACTATAGAGGAATGTACAGATTTTCGTAAAAAATGCAACACAAGGCGCAAACCAAGTGTGGAAATGTCCACACAAGTATGGAAAACACTTTCCTCTCTAGTAATCTATTCCTATGAACAATAAATACAATATAATTACATTTATTTGATTAATATAAATAATATTTTTATATGATATTTTAAAACGTTTTTTTTTATAAAGATTTATTACATTCAGTTTTTATTTTATTTATATTTAAATTTGTATTACCGGGGTGGCCACATGTCAGGGAAGTCAGGGAATTTAATTTGTCAGGAAAATGTCAGGAAATTTTATTTAAAAATCAGGGAATTTTATTGAAAAACCTGGAATTTTATTTTATACCTTTTTTTTTTCATATATTTTTTACCTAAAAAACAAAAAAGTGAAAATATGAAAATTTGTCAGGGAATTTTTTTCAAAATCGGGTAAAAGTCAGGGAATTTTCCAAATAAAATTCTGTGGCCACCCTGATTACAGAAGTAGTTTTTAACTATAGGATTTTTATTTGGGGGACTAAGCCAGGGATGGCCAAATAATTTTTTATAGGGTGAAAAGCTTATAGGCTTTTTAACATTACTGATAAAAAGTTTTTGCCAAGAGTCAAACAAGGGCATAGCTAGACCTTTTTACATTGGTGGTAATCAAATTTAGCGCCGCTGATTTTTTTTTTTAATTTTTAAGTTCGTGCATTGTTACAGAACTTTTTTATAAAATTAAAAAAAAAAACAATTTATTAAAAAAAAAATTAAACAGCCTTGTAAAATGCACATTTAGCGCTGCAGCTGATTTTTTTTAGAAATTTTATGTTCTCGCACCACAGAATTTTAGATGCAAATTTTAGAAAATTCAGTATTTAAAATTGTAATTGCAATAAAGTTTAGCGCCGCAGGACGTGTGATTTATAAGAATTCAAAAGGCAAATTATTTTATAAAACTTCAACTCTTTAGAGGTTTCTAGGGACGCTAGATCTAGGTCTTACCAAGAAACTTGCAAACTTTCAGCAAGTAAGGAAGACATCTTGCTAACTTTAAGTCCTAGTAAGACCTAGATTTAGTATTTCTAGAGGTTTTCCATATCGATTTATTATTCCACTTTTGTGTTGAAGTTTTATGAAATAATTTGCCTTTTGAATTCTTTTAAATAGCTTGCCCTGAAAATCCTGAAAAAAATTCGTCTGCGGCGCTAAACTTGCTTACAATTACATTCAAAAAAACACGACTTATCATGTTTGATGGATATTAATTTTATGAAATCTATTAATAAAAATTTCGCTAACACATTAATCAGAGCCCCAAGCAAAAACTTTTGAACTTTCAGGGATACGCATTTTCTAAACATGTCAGAATTTGAAAAAATCGAGAGTTCTCGAGAGTACTTTAAAAGTTTTATTATTATTAAAATGTGAAAAAATAAAAATGGAAAAAATTACACAGGCTCACAAAAAAGTGGTCTTCACCATGGATTTTGATTTGTATTTTCGCGCATGATATTGAATTGTATATTAAATTTTGCCCATGATATTGAATTGTATTTTCGCCCGCTGAAACCGAATCTGAACTCAGTTTAGTTGAAATACACAATAAAATAATTGTCACTTTTTTCCGTTTGGTACCATAATTGCGGCTGTAGACATGTAGGGCTTGTACTGAGTTTAGCTTTGGTTTCAGCAGGCAAAAATACATAGGAATATCATGGTCATATCCATGGTGCAATCACTTTTTTGTGAGTGTGTAATTTTGCTTTTTGGCAGGTGTTATTAAAAAAATATTTTTAAAAATAAGCATAATAATTATGCCGCTACAAAAAATATAAATATATCTCATATATTATTGTCTTGAGATATATTTTTATATTTTTTGGTATTTTTTAAAAGCTGCATCTGAATTCTTTTCAGTGATTACTAATCACTAAATCTATTTAAAACATTTTAAAATATCTTAAATGCATATTAAATTGTAATACATCTAGACAATGGTAGTTTCCCTCTGGGGAGGGGCTATTCAACAATTTAGTACGTCACCGCAATTTAGACATTTTTTATACCTCCCACCTGTGTCACTCTTACTTTTGCTTCGATCCCCTAAAATTTCAAGAAGTGACGATACATTAAGCACACCCCTGCCCCACTCAAATATTAAACAATTATATACTTATTTGGAAAAAATTTGTTAATGAACATTTAAAAAGAAAAATTGAAGAATGTATATACACCCTGATTTTCGCCAAAAACAATCCCAGTTGAGAACTTTGAATAGGGAACCGATGATAATTAGCTTAGAACATTCTTGAGTTATCCTGGTCACATATTTTCGTGGACAGATCAATGTTATATTTTTCTTTACTAAGGCCAGACTTTTTTTAGGAAAAGTAAAAGAAACGAAATTCCGGTTTAGGTTAAACCATAAAAATGTAACTTAACTTTTACCTGATCCTCCCTCACCCCATGTCACGTTTTTCACTCGACCTCTGCCCCTGCCCCCCTAGAGTGGTGACATAATTGTTGAACAGCCCTAGATGCTTTGGTTCAATAAAATGCTGGGTCCCATTTTCCTATTTTGGTAACATAACAATGTTACATAGTAACAGGATGCCTTCTTTCTATTAAACAGCTTGTAGTGTGTTGTGTATTAAATCCATCACATAAAAACATACTCTTGGGTGGCTTCTGCTGGTATTTTGCCAAGAATATTGCACCAGGAAGCTGGTTCAAGCCGAATTCAGCTCTATATGAGGTTTACAGTGACTAGTTAGGGCTTGGTTATAGCATCCTAAAGATGAACTAGTTCTTTGGCGTTTCTGGAAGAAATAAAAATCAGTTTAAATTTCTTGCTTAACACGTTCGCTGCCGACAACCCACCTAGTGGGTCCATCAGTGACCCATATTCAATGCCAAGAGCCCATCTGGCAGGCTCACTGTAGATTTGAGTGACATTGCACAAAAATAGTCCAGCACCTGGGATGAGCGTTTGTTTATATGGGCGGCAGCGAACGTGTTAAGGAAGAAAAGAAATAGCTGTCATATTTCTTTTCTGGATACTAAGAAATCACAGATTAACTTTTTTGGTAGTCACAAGTTTTTATGGAAAGACTGACAGATTGATTTGTTCTTTGCAAAAAATCAACTTTTTTTGCATTTAATTTTTTAGTACCAAGATTTTCTCTAGAGGGAAGTAAAATTAAGAAAAATTAACTTGGGATAACTATAGCGTTTTTTATTGTATACTAGTTGTTTAAGTATATCAGATAGGTAAAATTTAACAGAAATTGCCCCCCAATTGGAGAAAAATCCTGGATCCACCCCTGTATGTGCATCCTATAGGCTTGTTCGGGATTCGACTTATAAACTGGTTTTGACCTATGGAGGTTTAATCCTTGTAAGCATGTGACTTTAAATAACCAATAAACAGTAGTCCAGAACTGATTCTAGCATATCCCGAACAAACCTTATGATTATTCTTCAAAATAGTACAGCAAGAGTTTACTTAAAGGTCCATTTGTTTAAGTCGATATCATGTTAAAAAGTTAAAGATCCTGTAAACTCTACACTGTAAAGCTGTTAGAATATTTTTATTAAAATTTAATGGTGATGGCACTAAATTTCAATAATAATAAACAATGTTCCCAAGATGGGGCAGGATGGAGTTTTATTATTAAAGCATACTCGAGACTAAATGCATGACTCTGTTTCACCCTGTATTATTAGGAACATTCCATATTTGTATAAGATAAAGAATATATAAAAACACAAATAAAACTTACTTATCAAATATCTTCAGTTATCTTGATCCCAAAAAAACATTTCCATTCCTTTCGTTTTAGAACCTAAAATGACCACATTTAATTAGACATATATAAATATAGGTATGTTCATTGGCACTTGCATTCCTGCATTTTGCAGTTAAACACAGTTCTTTTTCATGTTTAAGAATTAAAGAACAAAAACAATACATTTCGTTAGACAAAAAAACCCTCTTAGGTTTTTCTTGAACTGTGTACAACTGAGATGCAAGTGTCGCCCACTAAGCCTATAGGTATGTGTAATGTATATTAGAACTTACAAAAGCTACATATCCTTTACTAGAATTTGCAATGTCTTCATAACCACACACAAACTTTGCACTGTCAGAAAACAGATAACATTTATTTACATATAAACCACAGAACACCATTGAGGTAGAGTGGGGAGAGTGCCAGAGCCGTTTAAATTTCTTGTGCCGATTTTGATTCGCGCATCTATCTATCTCTATCTAAAATTCCGTATTAACGGTCTTGCGCACTTCGAAATACACAAAGATAGCCACTCGGTCAGACAGAGTTCCTGCTTCCCCCACTTTAATTCCTTAAAAAACACATGTAAACTAAATTTTAGGTTAGTTTAAAAACCAAAGTCGAAGTATCTGCGCAAACTCAAATTTCCTAAACAAAGCTCCCTTGTCGGCACAGTTTGTCCACGCGCAGCCTGGTCGAATGGCACTCTCCCCCACTCTACCTCAATGCATAACACCCACTGAAGTTTTCTTCTTCTACTTCTCGATTAAATGGCCTTTGCCACAGGACCGCTAGCCAGCTTCGAGTGTTTCAGTTTAGTTCTTCATTTTACTGCAAAATATTTCTGCAACTTTGACAGATAACCTAACCTAATTTATTTATTTACAATTCAACCGACTTAGCGGGGGAAGTTGGCCTTGACACAACGGCAACCCAGCGCGCTTTTAACAATAAGGAAATCACAATTTCTCCTTGGCTGGACATTATTGACGTCATTTATGCTCCAATTTTTCTTAAATAACTCGGGGGAAAAAATCCTATTAAGATTCTGTTTAGGGTAAGTTGTTTCAAATAAGGTCCCACAAAATTTAAAAAAATAAAAAGTGCATGTTACAAAAAACTTAAGGTCCCCATTGATGAACTAGTTGAATTAAAAAATCAATTAATAAAATTATTAAGTTTAGGTTCATTTGACCTGCACAAATGGTGCTCTAATGCAGAGTCTGTGTTACAAGACATATCCCCTGAAAAAAGACATTTTGAAAAGATCGATTTTAGTCAAAATAATAATGTAGTTAAAACCCTTGGTAAAAAATATAACGTAAAAACAGATAATTTTGAGGTTTCAATTCCAGAATGCAATTTTAATGAATGTATTACTAAGCGTCAAATTTTAAGTTGTATTTGTAAGTTCTATGACCCACTGGGGTTCATTGGTCCTATTTTGGTCAACGCCAAAATAATAATACAAAAATTATGGATACGTAAGTTAAATTGGGATACTATAATTCCTGATGATTTATTGCAATTATGGAAAGAATTTTGTACCGGTCTAAATGACATGAATATTATAGAAATTCCTCGAAATTTACAGTTAACAGGGGCTCAAAAAGTTGAATTAATTGGCTATTGCGACGCATCAATTTATGCTTACGGAACGGTTCTTTATGTGAGATCTGTTTTTCAGGATAAAGTCAACGTAACACTGCTCTGTTCTAAATCTAGAATTGCGCCAATCAATAATAAACTAACTATTCCACGATTAGAGCTAAACAGTGCTTTACTCTTATCAAAATTAACAGATAAAATATATAATTTGTTAAAAAAAAAAATTGATTCAGTATATTTGTACTCAGATTCAAATATTACGTTAGCATGGTTAAAAAGTGATCCCTTAAAATTAAACCCATACGTTGCAAATCGCGTTACAAAAATTCAAACTTTAACAAAGAATTTTAAATGGTTATATGTTAATACTAAACAAAATCCATCAGATTGTTTATCTCGTGGTTTAGAACCTCATATTTTAAAAAATCATGATCTTTGGTGAGATGGCCCCCAAGATTTAAAAAATATCAGTTTTTATCATAATACTGGGACATACCCCGAAATAGAAGGTACATTACCGGAACAAAAAGTTCAAGTTTTGACAGTAATCAAAAAAGAACCAGAAAAAATATTTTTCGATAATTTTTCTAGTATGACTAGACTACAAAGAGTTGTAGGATATATTTTAAGATTTTGTCACAACACAAAAAACAAAGAAAACAAAATTGTAGGTAATTTAACACCTTCGGAACTCGAAGGTGCGCTTAAATTAATTATAAAAATTGATCAAAGTAGACAATTTTCAGACGAAATTAAAATATTAAATAAAGGAAATGAGTTAAAATCAAATTTGAAATCGTTATATCCTTTTGTGGATAAGGACGGATTATTGCGCGTGGGCGGGAGGCTGCTAAACGCAAGTATACCGTATGATCAAAAATTCCCAGTAATACTCGCAAAAAATAGACATATTACTGGACTTATAATTAAACGCGAACACATAAAATTATGTCACGCAGGTCCAAAATTAATATTAAGCAATTTAAATTTAAGATTTTGGGTTTTAAACGCCCATCGTGAAATTAAAAAATACACTTATGATTGTAAGATTTGTTTTAGGTTAAAAGCTAAAATCTCCAATCAACTTATGGGGTCTTTACCCCACGATAGGGTTAATTCAGCCCGCGTATTTAAGCATGTAGGCATAGATTTTTGTGGATATTTCAATTTAAAGCAGTCAAGGCTCAGAAAAGTTATAGTTTCTAAAGGGTATATCGCTGTTTTTGTTTGTTTTGCCGTTAAGGCTATACACCTTGAAGTTTTATCTGATTTGACAACCGAATGTTTTTTGGCAGCTTTAAAAAGGTTTATTGCCAGGAGAGGCTGTCCTACAAAAATCTATTGCGACAACGGAAAAACATTTATTGGAGCTTAAAATAAGCTAAAAGAACTCTATGAACTTCAACAGAGTTTAGAGCATAAAAATAGAGTCATTAACTTTTCCGAAAATAAATTAATTGAATTTAAATTTATACCAAGTAGGTCACCTGTTTTTGGAGGTATATGGGAGGCCGGGGTGAAAAGCACCAAGTATCATTTGAAGCGTATAGCTGGAAACGCGCTTTTAACTTACGAAGAGTTTAATTCGGTAGTTGTAGAGATTGAGGGCATATTAAACAGGCGTCCTATCACCCAAATTTCTCAAGATCCCTCTGATTTATCATACCTCACACCTGGGCACTTTCTTATTAGTGAACCCATAACTAGTTACCCAGAACCCGATTTAACTTCATTGCCTGAAAACAGATTAAGTGTTTGGCAAAAATGCACTAAAATTAAGGAAGATTTCTGGAAAAATGGCACCAAGATTATTTGGCATTGCTTCAGAGCAGACCAAAGTGGTGCAACTCCTCCCCAAATTTAAAAGAGGGTATGTTGGTGCTCCTAAAGGAGGATAACATGCCACCTTTAAAATGGCCCATGGCCAGGATTCTGAAGGTAATTCCAGGCCAAGATAAAAAAGTAAGAGTTGTTGAGGTAAGAACGCAAACGGGTATTTATAAACGATCCGTCACCAAACTTGCCGTTCTACCCATTGACTAATGTACATAAGTATAAAAAAAATAATTAGTAATAAGCAAAAGTAGTTTTAGTTTTTCTAGTTTAAAGTAACAAATAGTATGTATATATTTATATAACTCATAAAAAGCTTTGTACAAACATTGTACATACCTTGTACATAAAATAAAGTCTTGAAGATAAACAAAAAAATATAAATTAACTTTAACTTTAAATTACTTTAATTTAAGTTGAGTATTTTGACATGACATTGAAAAAATATTTTCGTCTCTATAAAGACACGTCTCCATAAAGGCATTCACATTTATTTCAATAACTATTATAGTCTCAATAAGACAAGTTTTTAAACATTTAATATGAAAATTTTTATATGTAACGTACTGCTCTATAAGCACATAAGTATTTCATTTTTAAATCCTTTCAATAACAAAGGTTTTTATTATTATTTAACTTTAAATCACCTGAGGGAAAAATAAGTCATTTTCGTGGCCCCCCAGAATGTTGGGAACAGTTTAAAATTCCCACCAGTTTTTCTATTGGTTTGTTCCGTTTAAGTTGTGCGCAATCGCCGTGTCGGCTGATTGCCGCCTTCTCACGTAGTATAAGATTAACCATCGTGTCCGATAGACGCGTTTTGCCTATAGCCAAAAATAATCGTAGCTATTTCTGCGTATTGTATTAAAATTATTGTAAATAGTGTAAATAAACTATGTAAATACAGTCCATTTTGCTCTTATTAATAATAATTCACAGTGTGCCCCACAGTTTCACCTTCGGTTTCTGCGGAAGTGGCATAAATATGATATGTTTTTTTTTTTAAATAGAACACCCTGTAATTTTTTACATTTTTGAATTCGCAGATAATTATAATTCTATGTATAAAAAACTGATTATTTTTTTTTACTTTTTACACATAATTTACCTTGCTTTTACTTACTTAACCTTAAAAAAATATAAAACTAACATTAAAATAAAAATTGGATCAGTGACAGCGAATTATAAAAAACGGTTTTTTGCCTTTTGTATGGCCCTGTAAACTTTGTAGAGTATTTTTCCGCTATTTTTCGTATACCAAATTTATGATTTACTTTGAAGATTAGGTAAGTAAAAAGAAGGTAAATTACACTATCCCACAAAATGAAATTTTTGAAGCATACTGACAACCTAAAGCATTTTTTTTTCTGATTTTGAATCTTTTTTCAGATATGGACTACGACCGCATTGTTTTTATATACAGGGTTTAGAAAAACTAAACACCTTTTTTAAAATGATTGTAGAATTTGCTTTTATGAATATTTTTTAATCAAATTCGTGTCACTTATAAAAAAAGGATGTGCTTTTAAATATCTACCTCCATTTTTTTACACTGTTAAATTTTCAAAAGATGTTTTTTTTTAACGCAATGGGAATTAAAACATTCTGTTTTATCTGGCCGTTTTTTGTTTTTTAAATTTTTAACGGGGAGCTTCTAGAAGTGATGCTACATCAATTTTAATTCCGCCTGTGTATTTTCTAAATTCTAAAAATAAAAAAATATATATTTAGCATTTTTTTTTATTAAGCAAAAACCCTGACACTTACCTGGTATTTGACTATTCACTAAATATTTACCAAAAAAGTCCAAATTATTATTTTTTTGTTTTATTTTGTTTAATATACGTTAACTGCAAAATAATAATAAAAAAAATAAAATTAATAATAAAAAAAAACTTATATCGGGTGACATTGCCTACGAATTATCTCCGCAACTATAAAACATAACTTTTTGAAATTTAAAGAGCTTAAATGAACCGTAAATACCCCCATTTTGACAAGGTCGTTATATAAAGTATTACTTCCGGCCTAAGCGGAAGTGATACCAACTTTTGTTTTTTAATGGAACCCTATATTTGCTTACATTTTTAGATTCTTCTAAAACGGGGGGGGGGGGGGCTTATCAGTTTTTTGTCCCAAACTATTTTCTGTGTAACTTTTTTGCAATTTTATTTTTGAAATATGATTCCCCAGGTCAAAATACATAAAAAAGGTACTCTTGTTGTAATACTGTAGGATTAACCGTTTTCGAGAAAAATTCATTTGAAGGTGAAATTCCACGGTTCGAGGACGAAAAATTAAATACTAAAATGTTGAAAACCAAAATTTTAATGATGCAGGGCGAATGTACATTAAAAACTAAGAAAAAAAACTCATATACAGGTACTTCCAAAAATCAATTCTAATGGAGCTATGGTCTCCTAAATATGCACCATTTTTAAAAGGCTATGGTAGCTTTAAAAGCGTTTTTTCGACCTACATGTATGGAAACTTTTTTTCTTAGTTTTTGATGTAGAATAACATTGCATCATTAAAATTTTGGTTTTCCACATTTTAGTATTTAATTTTTCGTCCTCGAACAGTGAAATTTCACCTTCAAATGAACTTTTCTCGAAAACGGTTAATCCTACAGTATTACAACAAGAGCACCTTTTTTATGTATTTTGACCTGAGGAATCATATTTCAAAAATAAAATTGTAATAAAGTTACACAGAAAAAAGTTTGGGAGAAAAAAATGATAAGGCCCCCCCGTTTCGCAGATCCCTGGTTTAAATAAGTACCGTAATTTCACACAACAATAGTCCAGATTCACATAACTATGGTCCAGCTTCACACCTATATTCCATAACCAGCGTATTTAAAAAAAAACTGAAAACGTGTTGCTGTATATCCCATATACACCAACTTTCACAAGAAATTGTAAACATTTAAAAATAATTATCCCCTGCCCCCTGCGGGCCTTGGACTATAGTTGTGTGGCCGGACTATAGTTGTGTGAAATTACGGTACGTGAAAATGACATACAAAGATGGGCCTTATTAGGATTAATTCACGTGCAAAACCTCGTGAATATATCTCAAAGGGTTCCTGAGTTATTAAATAAAAACCGATTTTTTTAGCCAATTTCAAAGGGGCGTAGCTCCCTTATGACGCATTTTTAGACATATGTTTATAGGAACTTTTTGTCACAGTTTATCATGTAGAATCACCTGTTAAAATTTCCGACCCTATTTCAAATACACCCTGTATATTTAAATATTAAATATATATTATGTTAGTTACTAGTTTGACTAGTGTTGTTAAAGTAAGACATGCGCACAAGCGATGTCCAACCGAACGGTGATTGCGCCAAGGCACACCAAGATCGGCCTATTCTACTGCCTACCTTGTAAAGAGCAAGTTGCAATACGCTCTATTTTAAATGTGAATGTACCTGTGATAGTTAATAAATGGATCTCAATATTTAAACAATAATCATTGTTTTTATTCATCTCCACCTCATATATTTCATGGCGACGATGGTAAAGGAGGAGCATATGTAAGTCACATCTTTTAATTTGCATAAAGGAAGCCATTTTTGGATTTTTTTTTCCTGGACACGTGGAACATTTTAAGAATTTAATTAAACATTTAATTATGGCTGCTTCAAACAATAAATATAATGAATTTAATGAGAATATTGACGATTTGACAGTTTATATGGAGAGATTGGACCAATATTTTATTTCAAATAAAATTGAAACTGACGCACTGAAAAAAGCCACATTAATCAGTTGCATTGGTGCTAATGTATATAAAATTCTCAGAAATAATAAAATAAAAGATAAATTATGCAAAATGTTGGAAAACAATTTGTTTCTACAGCAAGTGTTTGGAGAGAGCGTGATAAATTTTATTCAACACATCAAGAACCTAACGAATCCATTCATGAATATTATAATAAAATACGGAACAGAGCCATCAACTGTAAATTTTCTTATCTCAACGATGTTCTTAAGGATAAATTTTTGTGTGGATTATATTCAGGGAAGATCAAGGACCGATTGTGTGAGGAAGCAGAGACTTTTGCATTGGAGAGTATGGTGGAGTTGGCCTTAAAGGTGGAAAACTTAATGAAAAATTTAAACTTTGTTTCAAATAAACCGCCAAATTATCAGCAGCCAATCCAATCGAAAAGGGGAGGAGCATCATCTCAACTGTCAGTTTCTGCGGCTAAACCACACAGAGGTTATAATTTCAATAACAAAGGTAATTTTCATTTTAATTTCAATAAAAACTTTAATAAAAATATTCCAAAATGTAAAGTATGTGGAAAATTTCATAATAATAAATGTAAATATGCAAATTATAGGTGTGATAAATGTAAAAAAATTGGGCATTTATCAAATATGTGTTTCAATAAAAAAGTTTATCATATGGAGGAAGTCAATAAAGATGTTGAACAAATATTTTATAACAAGGTAGACAATGTTAATATTTTAAATGTTAAAAAAGGGGGCAAAAATGATTTTATTATTAATGTGTGTGTAGATAATCAAAATATATCTTGTCAAATCGATACTGGTAGCTCAATTTCAGCAATGTTAAAATACACATACAATAAATATTTTTCTAATTATAGGTTGGATAAGGATGATATCAGGCTGAGGGCGTATGATGGAACAATCTTTTCTCCAAGAGGATATTTTGTGGGAAAAGTTCAGTATCAAGACAGAGAAGGTTTAATCAAGTTTTATGTTTGTGAGTCTCCAATCAATCTTCTTGGAAGAGACTGGTGCGATGTTTTTGAGGTAAGGTTTGACAATGTTAATTCCTTATCTAATTTTAAATTTTCAAAAATTGTTGAAAAGTTTCCGGATGTTTTTTCTGACATACTTGGTAAATTTAAAAATTATGAAGTATCTATTGAACTTAAAGAAAATTGTAAACCAATTTATTGTAAAAGTAGAACTTTGCCATTAGCATATAAACAAAAAGTAGAACTTGAATTAGATAGATTAGTTAAAGAAGGTATTATTACTCCCGTTACACACAGTGAGTATGCAACCCCTATAGTGTCAATAATTAAACGTAATGGTAAAATTAGAATTTGTGGTGATTATAAAGTAACTTTAAATAAACATGTAATCGATTATAAGTATACTATGCCACGTATAGATGAATTATTTTCAAAATTAAATAAAGGTAAAAAATTTTCAAAAATTGATTTAGCTCAGGATTATATGCAGTTTTCTGTAGATGAAAAATCTGCATTATTGTTAACTTGGAATACTAGTAAAGGGTTGTTTAGGGTTAACAGATTGCCATTTGGGATAAAAACAGCTATGAATATTTTTCAAAAAAATATCGAGGAAATTTTATGTGGTATACCGGGGGTAGTCGTTTTTGTCGATGATATTTTAATCACTGGTGAAAATGATGAACAGCATTTAGCTAATTTAGAAAAGTCCAAACAATTTGTTTCTACAGCAAGTGTTTGGAGAGAGCGTGATAAATTTTATTCAACACATCAAGAACCTAACGAATCCATTCATGAATATTATAATAAAATACGGAACAGAGCCATCAACTGTAAATTTTCTTATCTCAACGATGTTCTTAAGGATAAATTTTTGTGTGGATTATATTCAGGGAAGATCAAGGACCGATTGTGTGAGGAAGCAGTGACTTTTGCATTGGAGAGTATGGTGGAGTTGGCCTTAAAGGTGGAAAACTTAATGAAAAATTTAAACTTTGTTTCAAATAAACCGCCAAATTATCAGCAGCCAATCCAATCGAAAAGGGGAGGAGCATCATCTCAACTGTCAGTTTCTGCGGCTAAACCACACAGAGGTTATAATTTCAATAACAAAGGTAATTTTCATTTTAATTTCAATAAAAACTTTAATAAAAATATTCCAAAATGTAAAGTATGTGGCAAATTTCATAATAATAAATGTAAATATGCAAATTATAGGTGTGATAAATGTAAAAAAATTGGGCATTTATCAAATATGTGTTTCAATAAAAAAGTTTATCATATGGAGGAAGTCAATAAAGATGTTAAACAAATATTTTATAACAAGGTAGACAATGTTAATATTTTAAATGTTAAAAAAGGGGGCAAAAATGATTTTATTATTAATGTGTGTGTAGATAATCAAAATATATCATGTCAAATCGATACTGGTAGCTCAATTTCAGCAATGTTAAAATACACATACAATAAATATTTTTCTAATTATAGGTTGGATAAGGATGATATCAGGCTGAGGGCGTATGATGGAACAATCTTTTCTCCAAGAGGATATTTTGTGGGAAAAGTTCAGTATCAAGACAGAGAAGGTTTAATCAAGTTTTATGTTTGTGAGTCTCCAATCAATCTTCTTGGAAGAGACTGGTGCGATGTTTTTGAGGTAAGGTTTGACAATGTTAATTCCTTATCTAATTTTAAATTTTCAAAAATTGTTGAAAAGTTTCCGGATGTTTTTTCTGACATACTTGGTAAATTTAAAAATTATGAAGTATCTATTGAACTTAAAGAAAATTGTAAACCAATTTATTGTAAAAGTAGAACTTTACCATTAGCATATAAACAAAAAGTAGAACTTGAATTAGATAGATTAGTTAAAGAAGGTATTATTACTCCCGTTACACACAGTGAGTATGCAACCCCTATAGTGCCAATAATTAAACGTAATGGTAAAATTAGAATTTGTGGTGATTATAAAGTAACTTTAAATAAACATGTAATCGATTATAAGTATACTATGCCACGTATAGATGAATTATTTTCAAAATTAAATAAAGGTAAAAAATTTTCAAAAATTGATTTAGCTCAGGCTTATATGCAGTTTTCTGTAGATGAAAAATCTGCATTATTGTTAACTTGGAATACTAGTAAAGGGTTGTTTAGGGTTAACAGATTGCCATTTGGGATAAAAACAGCTATGAATATTTTTCAAAAAAATATCGAGGAAATTTTATGTGGTATACCGGGGGTAGTCGTTTTTGTCGATGATATTTTAATCACTGGTGAAAATGATGAACAGCATTTAGCTAATTTAGAAGAAGTTTTAAAAAGGATTCAAAGTGCTGGTTGCCAAAGAAAAATGTCATTTTTTTTTTCAAATTCAATATTTAGGTCATTGTAAGGTCTTAGAAAGACACCAGAATTGGTTAAATCAATTACTGAAGCTGAAATTCCCAAAAATTTAACAGAGGTTAGAGCTTTGCTTGGCATGATAACTTATTATAACTCATTTATTCCAAATTTAGCAACCATTTTAAACCCAATTTATAAGCTTTTAAAAAGAACACACATTTTTATTGGGGTAAAAATTGTGATTTAGCTTTTAACAAAGGAAATGATGATTTCGGATACAGTCTTGCATCATTTCAATCCTGAATTGGAAACAATTATTACTACAGATGCTAGTAATGTAGGTATTTCATGTATTATGTCACAATTGGTAAATGGGAAAGAAATGATGGTGGCGTGTGTATCGAGAACATTAGGTCCTTCAGAATTAAATTATTCTGTTACATGTAAGGAAGCTTTAGCGATCTATTGGGGTATTAAAAAGTGGGTCGGTCAAGTTAGCCCCCCCCAGTTAAAACTTAGGGTCGAAAAATACATTGGTAGCTTGCACACAACTTGCACAACCTTGCACAACCAAAAAAAAAGCTTGCGCACTAACCATTGGTTAATTATATGAAAAATACCGTGGGGGGGGGGCTAACTTGACCTTAGCCCCCCCAGTAAAAAAGTTAAAATTTTTCACTACAATCTAATAGTAAATAGCTTGCACAAGCTTGCACAACCAAAATAAAAGCTTGCGCACCTTTAACAAGAGCGGTGAGGGGTAAATAATGTTTACCGTCAGCCCCCCCCCCAGAACTAAAATTGACCGAAAAATGTTGTAGTATGTTAAAAAAAAGCTTGCACAACCTTGCACAACCAAAATAAAAGCTTGCGCACCCTTAACAAGAGCGGTGAAGGGTAAATAATGTTTACCATAAGCCCCCCCCCCAGAACTAAAATTGACCGAAAAATGTTGTAGTGTATTAAAAAAACTTGCACAACCAAAATAAAATCTTGCGCACCCTTAACAAGACCGGTGAGGGGTAAATAATGTTTAACGTCAGCCCCCCCCAGAACTAAATTTGACCAAAAACTGTTGTAGTATATCAAAAAAAGCTTGCACATCCAAAATAAAAGCATGCGCACCCTTAACAAGAGCGGTAACGAGAAAATAATGTTTACCGTCAGCCCCCCCAGAACAAAATTGACCAAAAAATGTTGTAGTATATTAAAAAAAGCTTGCACAACCTTGCACAACCAAAATAAAAGCTTGCGCACCCTTAACAAGAGCGGCGAGGAGTAAATAATGTTTACCAACAGCCCCCCCCCCCAGAACTAAATTTGTCTAAAAACTATTGCAGTATATTAAAAAAAGCTTGCACAACCAAAATAAAAGCTTGAGCACCCTTAACAAGAGCGCCCCCAGAACTAAAATTGACCAAACAATGTTGTAGTATATTAAAAAAAAGCTTGCACATCTTTGAACAACCAAAGTAAAAGCTTGCGCACCCTGAACAAGAGCAGTGGGGAGTAAATAATGTTTACGGTCAGCCCCCCCAGAACTAAAATTGACAAAAAAATGTTGCAGTATATTAAAAAAAAGCTTGCACAACCTTGCACAACCAAAATAAAACCTTGCGCACCCTTAACAAGAGGGGTGAGTGGTAAATAATGTTTACCGTCAGCCCCCCCAGAACTAAAATTGACCAAAAAATGTTGTAGTATAAAATAAAAGCAAATGCACTTTTTAAGTAGCCTACAATACTTTTTTTACGTAAATCAATAATTTGTTGGCGGCAGTGGGTAGGTACTTAATTTATTTTTTTTAGTGACTTAAAAGTTTTTTTATTAAAAAGTTCTTTGTAATAAAATCTTCATTTTATTTATTTTGTTGTTGAAGATAAAAAATACACTGCCCAGTAAAAGAGCTTTCCCATTTTTCACCTCCGCGCGTGAAATGGATTTTTTATTATCAGATTCAATTTTAGCAACCTTGAAAACCCCAATATACCAATTTTACGATAACTACCCCCCGCCCCTCAGGGGGTGTATTTAGAAAAAAAATATTTTAAGATTATGCCCCTCAGGGGGTGCAGTTAGAATTTTTTCATTATCAGATTCACTTTCAGAAACCTCAAAAACCCCAATATAACAATTTTTACAAAAACTACCCTCCCACTCGGGGGGTGAAATTTGAAAAAAATATTAGATTCATATTCGTCGACCGCAAAAACCCCTATATACTAATTTTGACGAAAATATTGAAAATATTTAAAAATATTTATCCGCTCACCCCCGCGGGGGTGGAGTTAAAAAAATTATCATCAGATTCAATTTTAGCAGCCTTAAAAAGCCATATAGGGGAGACCGGGGTATAGTGGTCACCCTAAGGCAAAAAAAATCATAAAAAATTATTTTTAAATTAATTTTTTTATTTTTTTTTACAGTATACACGGTGTATTTGAAATAGCGTAGGAAATTTTAACAGATGATTCTACATCATAAAATATGACAAAAAGTTCCTATAAACATATGTCTAAAAATGCGTCATAAGGGAGCTACGCCCCTTTGAAAGTGGCTAAAAAAATCGGTTTTTATTTAATAACTCAGGAACCCTTTGAGATATATCAACAAGGTTTTGCACGTCAACTAATCCTACCAAGGCCCGTTTTTATGTGTTATTTTCATGTACTTATTTCAACCAGGGGTGTGCGAAACGGGGGGTTTTTGTCCCACACATTTTTTTCTGTGTAACATTTTTGCAATTTTATTTTTGAAATATGATTCCTCAGGTCAAAATAAATAAAAAAGGTACTCTTGTTGTAATACTCTAGGATTAACCTTTTTCGAGAAAAATTCATTTGAAGGTGAAATTCCATGGTTCGAGGACGAAAAATTAAATACTAAAATGTTGAAAACCAAAATTTTAATGATGCAGGCCGAATGTACATTAAAAACTAAGAAAAAACCTCATATACAGGTAGTTCCAAAAATCAATCCTAATGGAGCTATGGTCTCCTAAATATGCACCATTTTTAAAGGGCTATGGTAGCTTTAAAAGCGTTTTTTCGACCTACATGTATGGCAACTTTTTTTCTTAGTTTTTGATGTAGAATAACATTGCATCATTAAAATTTTGGTTTTCGACATTTTAATATTTAATTTTTCGTCCTCGAACCGTGAAATTTCACCTTCAAATGAACTTTTATAGAAAACGGCTAATCCTACAGTATTACAACAAGAGTACCTTTTTTATGTATTTTGACCTGAGGAATCATATTTCAAAAATAAAATTGCAAAAAAGTTACACATAAAAGTTTGGGACAAAAAACTGATAAGGCTTCCCCGTTTCGCACACCCCTGGTTTAAATAACTACGTGAAAATGACATACAAAGATGGGCCTTATTAGGATTAATTCACGTGCAAAACCTCGTTAATATATCTCAAACGGTTCCTGAGTTATTAAATAAAAACCGATTTTTTTAGCCAATTTCAAAGGGGTGTAGCTCCCTTATGACGCTTTTTTAGACATATGTTTATAGGAACTTTTTGTCATATTTTATCATGTAGAATCACCTGTTAAATTTCCTACGCTATTTCAAATACACCCTGTACAGGGTGTAACAAAAAAGGTGGGCTGGCTACACATAGCCATATTGTACTAACCAAAACAATTAAAAAAGTTCATATAAACATTTTGTCTAAAATGCGTCCTAAGGGAGATACGCCCCTTTGAAAGTGGCTAAAAAATTCGGTTTTTATTTATTAACTCAGGAACCCTTTCAGTTCCAGAAACGTGGTTTTAAATGTAAACTAAACTTAAAAAGGCCCATCTTCGTATATTATTTTCAGGTACTTATTTTAACCAGAGACGTGCGCCATATTTAAAGTCCAAACGAAAATTGACCGAAAAATGTAGTATATTAAAAAAAAGCTTGCACAACCTTACACAACCAAAATAAAAGCTTGCGCACCCTTAACAAGAGCGGTGAAGGGTAAATAATGTTTACCATCAGCCCCCCCCCCAGAACTAAAATTGACCGAAAAATGTTGTAGTGTATTAAAAAAACTTGCACAACCAAAATAAAATCTTGCGCACCCTTAACAAGACCGGTGAGGGGTAAATAATGTTTAACGTCAGCCCCTCCCCCCCCCCCAGAACTAAATTTGACTAAAAACTGTTATAGTATATTAAAAAAAGCTTGCACATCCAAAATAAAAGCATGCGCACCCTTAACAAGAGCGGTAACGGGTAAATAATGTTTACCGTCAGCCCCCCCATAAGAAAAATTGACCGAAAAATGTTGTAGTATATTAAAAAAAAGCTTGCACAACCTTGCACAACCAAAATAAAAGCTTGCGCACCCTTAACAAGAGCGGTGAGGGGTAAATAATGTTTACCATCAGCCCCCCCCCCCCAGAACTAAAATTGACCGAAAAATGTTGTAGTGTATAAAAAAAAACTTGCACAACCAAAATAAAATCTTGCGCACCCTTAACAAGACCGGTGAGGGGTAAATAATGTTTAACGTCAGCCCCCCCCCAGAACTAAATTTGACTAAAAACTGTTGTAGTATATCAAAAAAAGCTTGCACATCCAAAATAAAAGCATGCGCACCCTTAACAAGAGCGGTAACGGGAAAATGTTTACCGTCAGCCCCCCCAGAACAAAATTGACCAAAAAATGTTGTAGTATATTAAAAAAAGCTTGCACAACCTTGCACAACCAAAATAAGAGCGGCGAGGAGTAAATAATGTTTACCACCAGCCCCCCCCCCACCAGAACTAAATTTGTCTAAAAACTACTACAGTATATTAAAAAAAGCTTGCACAACCAAAATAAAAGCTTGAGCACCCTTAACAAGAGCGGTGGGGAGTAAATAATGTTTACCGTCAGCCCCCCCAGAACTAAAATTGACCAAACAATGTTGTAGTATATTAAAAAAAAAGCTTGCACATCTTTGAACAACCAAAATAAAAGCTTGCGCACCCTGAACAAGAGCAGTGGGGAGTAAATAATGTTTACGGTCAGCCCCCCCAGAACTAAAATTGACAAAAAAATGTTGTAGTATATTAAAAAAAAAGCTTGCACAACCTTGCACAACCAAAATAAAACCTTGCGCACCCATAACAAGAGGGGTGAGTGGTAAATAATGTTTACCGTCAGCCCCCCCAGAACTAAAATTGACCAAAAAATGTTGTAGTATAAAATAAAAGCAAATGCACTTTTTAAGTAGCCTACAATACTTTTTTTACGTAAATCAATAATTTGTTGGCTGCAGTGGGTAGGTACTTAATTAATTTTTTTTAGTGACTTAAAAGTTTTTTTATTAAAAAGTTCTTTCTAATAAAATGTTCATTTTATTTATTTTGTTGTTGAAGATAAAAAATACACTGCTCAGTAAAAGAGCTTTCCCATTTTTCACCTCCGCGCGTGAAATGGATTTTTTATTATCAGATTCAATTTTAGCAACCTTGAAAACCCCAATATACCAATTTTACGATAACTACCCCCCGCCCCTTACCCCCCGCCCCTCAGGGGGTGTATTTAGAAAAAAAATATTTTAAGATTCTGCTTTAGCGACCTCAAAAACCCGAATATATCAATTTTCAAGAAAACTACCCCCGCCCCTCAGGGGGTGCAGTTAGAATTTTTTCATTATCAGATTCACTTTCAGAAACCTCAAAAAGCCCAATATATCAATTTTTACAAAAACTACCCTCCCACTCGGGGGGTGAAATTTGAAAAAAATATTAGATTCATATTCGTCGACCGCAAAAACCCCTATATACTAATTTTGACGAAAATATTGAAAATATTTATCCGCTCACCCCCGCGGGGGTGGAGTTAAAAAAATTATCATCAGATTCAATTTTAGCAGCCTTAAAAAGCCATATAGGGGAGACCGGGGTATAGTGGTCACCCTAAGGCAAAAAAAAATCATAAAAAATGTATTTTTAAATTTATTTTTTTATTTTTTTTTACAGTATACAGGGTGTAACAAAAAAGGTGGGCTGGCTACACATAGCCATATTGTACTCACCAAAACAATCAAAAAAGTTCATATAAACATTTTGTCTAAAATGCGTCCTAAGGGAAGTGGCTAAAAAATTCGGTTTTTATTTATTAACTCAGGAACCCTTTCAGTTACAGAAACGTGATTTTAAATGTAAACTAAACTTAATAAGGCCCATCTTCGTATATTATTTTCAGGTACTTATTTTAACCAGGGGCGTGCGCCATATTTAAAGGGCCATAGTATCTTTAAAAGCGATGTTTTGACCTACACGTATAGAAGCTTTTTTTCTTGGTTTTTAATGTAGAATTAGCCTGCATCATTGAAATTTTGGTTTTCAACATTTTAGTATTTATTTTACGTCGAACCGTAAGATTTTTTCACCTTCAAAGCAATTTTTCTCGAAAACGGTTAATCCTACAGTATTACACCAAGAGCACCTTTTTATGTATATTGACTATTAAATAGTAATGAAAATAAAATGACAAAAAAATACACAAAAAAAAGTTAGGGGCAAAAAACCAATAAGGACCCCCGTTTCGCACGTCCCTGGTTAAAATAAGTACCTGAAAATAATATACGAAGATGGGCCTTATTAAGTTTAGTTTACATGCAAAACCCCGTTTCTGTATCTGAAAGGGTTCCTGAGTTAATAAATAAAAACCGAATTTTTTAGCCACTTTCAAAGGGGTGTATCTCCCTTAGGACGCATTTTAGACAAAATTGTCAATTTTAGTTGTGGGGGGGCTAAACACTATTTACCCCTCACCGCTCTTGTTAAGGGTGCCCATGGTTTTATTTTGGTTGTGCAAGAGACTTACTATTAGATAGTAATGAAAAATTTTAACTTTTTTATTAAATAATAGTTCTGCGCGGGGCTGAAGATAAACATTATTTACACTTATTGCTCTTGTTAAGGGTGCCCAAGCTTTTATTTTGATTCTGCAAGATTGTGCAAGTTTTTTTTTTAATATATTACATTTTTTGGTCAAATTTAGTTCTGGGGGGGGGGGCTGTCGGCAAACATTATTTACCACTCACCGCTCTTGTTAAGGGTGCGCAAGCTTTTATTTTGGTTTTGCAAAGTTGTGCAAGCTTTTTTTTTAATATACTACAAACCATTTTTCGGTCAATTTTCGTTCTGGGGGGGGGGCTGACGGTAAACATTATTTACCCGTTACCGCTCATGTTAAGGGTGCGCAAGCTTTTATTTTGGTTGTGCAAGGTTGTGCAAGCTTTTTTTTAACATACTACAACATTTTTCGTTCAATTTTAGTTCTGGGGGGGGGGGGCTGACGCTAAACATTATTTACCCCTCACCGCTCTTGTTAAGGGTGCGCAAGCTTTTATTTTGGTTGTGCAAGGTTGTGCAAGCTTTTTTTTAACATACTACAACATTTTCGTTCAATTTTAGTTCTGGGGGGGGCTGACGGTTAACCTTATTTACCCCTCACCGCTCTTGTTAAGGGTGCGCAAGCTTTTATTTTGGTTGTGCAAGCTTGTGCAAGCTATTTACTATTAGATTGTAGTGAAAAATTTTAACTTTTTTATTGGGGGGGCTAAGGTCAAGTTAGTTAGTTTTTTCATATAATTAACCAATGGTTAGTGCGCAAGCTTTTTTTTTTGGTTGTGCAAGTTGTGTGCAAACTACCTATGTATTTTTCGACCCTAAGTTTTAACTGGGGGGGGGGGGCTAACTTGACCGACCCTTAAAAAGTTATATTATTTTTTGTGTGGTCATAAGTTCATTTTGAGAACAGATCATAAAAGTTTGTTAGCTTTGTATGGTCAAAATAGGGAAATCCAGTTATGTCACAATCAAGGTTGCAAAGGTGGGCAATTTGTCTTTCAGCATTTAATTATGAAATTCAATATATTAATGGTAAAGGGAATGTAGCTGATTTTTTATCAAGAAAACCGTTAAATATTGTTGAAGAGAACGTTATGATGACGAAAATTATATAAATTTGGCAGAAAAAATTGATAATTGGCCTATAAATAATAATGTTATCAGGGAAGAAACAATTAAGAATAAAGATTTATCAAAAATAATAAAATATGTTGAGGTTAATTGTTGGCCTAAAACAATGAGCGAAAATGTAAAAGTTATTTTCATAAGAAGGAAAATTTATTTGCAATAATAACATTTTAATGTGGGGTCATAGGATTGGCATACCGGATAAATTAAGGGAGGTACTGTTAAAAGAACTTCATTCGGGCATTTCGGGATTGTCCGTACTAAATCGGTAGCAAGATCTTTACTTTATTGGCAAATATTGACCAAGATATCAGAAAAGATGATAAAATCTTGTATGCCTTGTTTATCTAAATAAACAAAATCCTTCTAAACATGAATTAACACCATGGCCATTAACTGTTAGACCTATGCAAAGAGTTCATATTGATTTTTGTGATATTAAGGGAAAAACGTTTTTAGTATTTGTAGATTCATTTTCAAAATGGATTGAAGTTTTTCATATGAAAAACTCTACTGCTGGGAAAACGGAAGCAGTATTAAGGAAAATATCTTGCTAGGTTAGATATTGCAGAAGAGGTTATTTCAGATAATGGACCACAATTAGTTTCTAGGGTTGTGGAACAATTTTTTGAATATAACGGAATACGGTCATACTACTAGTTCTCCATATAATCCTATTTCTAATGGGGCCGCAGAAAATATTGTTAAAACTTTTCAAAATAAAATGTATACTGCGTTTGAAGATCCAGAAAATGTAATGTTCCTGTTTGTTAACATATAGAACAACAGAACATGCAAGTACAGGTAAAACGCCTGCATTCTTAATGTTTGGCAGAGAATTGAGAACTAGATTACAGCAAATTAAAGAAAGTCCTGAAAATTATAAAACATCTAAAAATGTTGTTAAAAATTTAACAAAAATTCTGTAAAAAAATCTAACGAAAATTCTAACAAAATTCTGTCAAAAATTATAAAAAAAATTCTGTAAAAATAAAAAGACAGTTATTGCACAAGAAAACCAAAAATTTTATTATAAAGGTAAAAATAGGCATTTTAAAATAGGTGATTCAGTTCTGATTCGGATTATAGAAAGGTTAATAAAAAAAGTTGGGTTAAAAGCGATAATTTTGAAAAGACTAGGTAAAGTAACTTATATTTGTAAAACAGATTTTGGTAACATTAAAAGGCATATAAATCAAATTCAATGTGTTGTGATGGGAATAAACTCGGGAATAAACCTAATAAAATATCAGTATGTCGGAAAAACGTAGTTCGGAGATTTTTGATCGAAATTTTGATTCTGTCTCTGATTTAATCAGAAATATTCCGTCTTGTACTAAAAATTCAGATTTGGTTTTGGCGGAGTCAACATTTCTCTGTTGAAAGTGCTAAAAAATATCTGAGAAAATATTCCAGAAAATTCCATCATACCAACTTAGCGTGATAAAAATTTTGATTTACCTGAAGTAGTAAAACTCCTAGCTTTAATGAAAGTGACAATTTTGAGAAATTTTATGCTAAAAATGTAAATATTGAGGATAGTAATAGTTGTAGTAGTGAAATTCCATGGAAATGGAAAAATCTGTTGAAAAATAAAAATTTGACGAAAAATATAGCTATTTTAAAAATGTTAAATAAAAAGATTTGACTGATAATTTTAAAATTAAAGAGGGGGTAAATACTAGAGTAGGCAGGGTTGTTAAAAAGCCAAAAAGATTTAATGAATTTATTTTTGATATAGATTATATTTCACAAAATTAAAAATAATTACGAAATTAATTAAAAATAATAATTTTTACTGTTAGTGTTTTTTATTAATGACAGTATTATTTTTAATATTTTATAGGGTCAGTTTTAAATTAAACAAATATGTTAATTTAATTTTTTTTTATTAAAGTGTTAATTATATAAATTGCATAAAAATTCAATATTATTTTTTCTAGTCAAATATTATATATTGTACATATAATATATACATTAAGTATTTTTAAGGTAATTAACATAGTATTATTATATTATAACTTAAGTGAAATTTATAAAAAAATAAGAGGAGTTTAAAAGTTTACATAAAATTTACAACTTAATATTTTTGTTAATAAATATATATTCATAAATGATAATACAAACTTTTATAACAAAATCCTATTTTTTATTTAAGTGTAGGAGAATGTAATATATTTAAATATTAAATACAACTTACTAAGGAAAAAAATTATACATGTGAAGTATTTATTAGGCAATAAGAAATACAATTTTCATAGTAGGCGCAAACTTTACCCACTTTTGCGCACTGTGGTGCACACTTGGCTAGATATAAGTTAGAATTTTGAAAAAATTTATTTGAATATCAAAATTAAACAAAACTTCTTAACATAGGGTTTTTGGGGTCAAAAAATCTGAATCTGATGTCAAAAATTGAAAATTTAAAATGGCGAATCCAATATGGCGAACGAACCTTTTAAACAAAAAAATTGTATTTATGGGTTTTTGTGGTCGGTATATCCAAATTTGATGTCAAAAATTTAATTTAGATATATAAAATTATCATATTACTTTTTTAGTGATTATCAGGTCCGGTTTAAGGGACGTTACCTCTAGGGCCTAGGCGTAAGTTAACTGTAAGCAGTAACTTTTGCTATTTTTTAAATTAAACTGAAATTTAGAAATATAAAATAATCTTATATAAGTTTTTTTAATCAATATCAGGCCCGGGTCAGGGGTTTCTGCCACTAGGGACTCATAGGACATAGGCCTAATATCAAATTTACTTCTTTTTAGCAATTTATTTTAACAGAAATGCTTTAAAACAAGTTAAAATAAAAGTAAATATACCGCAAAATTTAGGGGCATTAACCAAAAATAGAATAATAATTTCCCATCAACTTTCCCTTAAAAAAATGGTTAGTTGCGAGTTAAACTGTACCGTATTTTTCTTATTTTTTTCGTTTTCTTGCCTCTACGTCAAATAATCCTAGCCGTAGCACAATAATGCACAGGACATGTTTTGTAGAGAATTAGGTAAGCTATTATTTGGTTCTCAATTTTTTTCATAGGGTTAAGTAGTTATCGAGTTATCACAAAAAAATAGAATTTGTACTGTATTTTTCTGACTTTTTTTTTCTGTGCGAGTACCTTAAACAGTCCTAACATTAGCATAAAAATGGATATAACATTTATTGTAGGTTTTCACTCAGTGACATATTTTTTTGCATTCGATAAGTTGTAAGCGTTTTATTGCAACAAAAATTGGTTATATACTATATTTTTCAGATTTTTTCTCTTTTCGTGCCTATTCCTCAAAGGGTCCTAGCCGTAGCTTAAAAATGCATACGACATTTTTTGTAGAGAATTTTATATGCTTTCTTTTGGTGTAAAGTATTTTTTTCCAAGTTAAGTGGAAAGCGACTTATTGCAAAAAAATAAATAAAAATACAAATTTGCTACGTATACGGACATTAAATGTGAGTAAAGTTAGCGAAGCAACTTTGGAAATCCAAAGTTTTGATAGCTCATTAATTTGCCGTTATTTTGCCGCTATTTAGTTGTGAATTTTTTTTTTTGCCGTTTTTGGTTTTTTTAAATTATTTGCTGCTTCGCTAACTTTACCGTAAAGTTAGCTAAGCATCATAAGAAAAAACGATTTTTTCTAAAGTCCAACTAGGTCAGAATTTGCCGTTTTTTTGCCGTTATTTAATTGTGTAAAAAAGAATTTTGTAGCTTTTGTTTTTTTTTAATTGCTGCTTCGCCAACTTTACCGTAAAGTTAGCTAAGCATCATATAAAAAAACGATTTTTTCTAAAACCCAACTAGGTCAGAATTTGCCGTTTTTTTGCCGTTATTTAACTGTGCAAAAACCAATTTTGTAGCTTTTGTTTTTTTTTTAATTGCTGCTTAGCTAACTTTACCGTAAAGTTAGCTAAGCATCACAAGAAAACAATATATTTTATTAAATCCAACTAGATCAGAATTTGCCGTTTTTTTGCCGTTATTTAATTGTGTAAAAACCAATTTTGTTAAAAAAAATGCTATATAAACGCTACAAAATATACAGGAAGTTAGCGATTCTAAATTAAGCGTGACAACGTAGCGCATGCAACGTGGCCGGATAGCTTTTGTCTGTTTGACAAGTGTTTCGACTCAAAGCTTTTGAGGTTATAATTTATATTTTCAAATAATTTAAATAATAATTATTATTATTATTAATTTATTTAATTATTATTAATTTGCCGGTATTTTGCCGCTATTTAGTTGTGAATTATTTTTTTTGCCGTTTTTTGTTTTTTTAAATTATTTGCTGCTTCGCTAAATTTACCGTAAAGTTAGCTAAGCATCATAAGAAAAAAAAATATTTTTTTAAATTCAACTAGATCAGAATTTGCCGTTTTTTTGCCGCTATTTAGCTGTGTTAAAATAAACTATCTAGCTTTTGTTTTTTTTTATATATTTGCTTTACACGAATCTAAACACGATGTTTTTAAACTTGGCGCCAAAGAATCTTTCCAATGTTTCAGCGCTGCCAAACTCTGGAGATTTAAGAAGTGTGGAGATTTTGAGGAGATTTCAGGCATATAGTGAAAAAATAAAAACAAATTGCATAATAATAATAATAATTAAGTAAAAAGTCACTTAAGTAATTGACCAAGTGTACGGGTTTGACCTTGTGGTTAGGCACGATAATGATTTCTGTAATTCTTCTCGTTATTATTAATTTGCCGTTATTTTTTTGCTGTTTTTGTTTTTGGTTAAAATTATTTTCTGCTTAGCTTACTTTACCGTAAAGTTAGCTAAGCATCATAAGAAAAAACGATTTTTTCTAAAATCCAACCAGATCATAATTTGTCGTTTTTTGCCGTTATTTAATTGTGTAAATACCAATTTTGTAGCTTTTGTTTTTTTTTTAATTGCTGCTTAGCTAACTTGACCGTAAAGTTACCGCAAAGTCATAAGAAAAAAACGATTTTTTCTAAAATCCAACTAGGTCAGAATTTGCCGTTTTTTGCCGTTATTTAATTGTGTAGAAACCAATTTTGTAGCTTTTGTTTTTTTCTAATTGCTGCCCCAGCAAACATGGTACGTCAATAGACGTGAAATACACGTCAACTGACGTCTATCGACAGGGGCTTAGCTAACTTTACCGTAAAGTTAGCTAAGCATCATAAGAAAAAACGATTTTTTCTAAAACTCAACTAGGTCAGAATTTGCCGTTTTTTGCCGTTATTTAATTGTGTAAAAACCAATTTTGTAGCTTTTGTTTTTTTTTTAATTGCTGCTTCGCTAACTTGACCGTAAAGTTAGCTAAGCATCATACGAAAAAACGATTTTTTCTAAAACCCAACTAGGTCAGAATTTGCCGTTTTTTGCCGTTATTTAATTGTGCAAAAACCAATTTTGTAGCTTTTGTTTTTTTTTAATTGCTGCTTCGCTAACTTTACCGTAAAGTTAGCTAAGCATCACAAGAAAAAAATATATTTTTTTAAATCCAACTAGATCATAATTTGCCGTTTTTTTGCCGTTATTTAATTGTGTAACAACCAATTTTGTAGCTTTTGTTTTTTTTTTTAAATTGCTGCTTCGCTAACTTTACCGTAAAGTTAGCTAAGCATCACAAGAAAAAAATATATTTTTTTAAATCCAACTAGATCATAATTTGCCGTTTTTTTGCCGTTATTTAATTGTGCAAAAACCAATTTTGTAGCTTTGGTTTTTTTTTTAATTGCTGCTTCGCTAACTTTACCGTAAAGTTAGCTAAGCATGATAAGAAAAAACGATTTTTTCTAAAACACAACTAGGTCAGAATTTGCCGTTTTTTTGCCGTTATGTAATTGTGCAAAAACCAATTTTGTAGCTTTTGTTTTTTTAAATTGCTGCTTCGATAACTTCACCGTAAAGTTAGCTAAGCATGATAAGAAAAAACGATTTTTTCTAAAACACAACTAGGTCAGAATTTGCCGTTTTTTTGCCGTTATGTAATTGTGCAAAAACCAATTTTGTAGCTTTTGTTTTTTTTAATTGCTGCTTCGATAACTTCACCGTAAAGTTAGCTAAGCATCATACGAAAAAACGATTTTTTCTAAAATCCAACTAGGTCAGAATTTGCCGTTTTTTGCTGTTATTTAATTGTGTAAAAACCAATTTTGTAGCTTTTGTTTTTTTTTTAATTTCTGCTTCGCTAACTTTACCGTAAAGTTAGCTAAGCATCACAAGAAAAAAATATATTTTTTTAAATCCAACTAGATCATAATTTGGCGTTTTTTTGCCGTTATTTAATTGTGTAACAACCAATTTTGTAGCTTTTGTTTTTTTTTAAATTGCTGCTTCGCTAACTTTACCGTAAAGTTAGCTAAGCATGATAAGAAAAAACGATTTTTTCTAAAACACAACTAGGTCAGAATTTGCCGTTTTTTTGCCGTTATGTAATTGTGCAAAAACCAATTTTGTAGCTTTTGTTTTTTTTTTTAATTGCTGCTTCGATAACTTCACCGTAAAGTTAGCTAAGCATCATACGAAAAAACGATTTTTTTTTTAAATCCAACTAGGTCAGAATTTGCCGTTTTTTTGCCGTTATTTAACTGTGCAAAAACCAATTTTGTAGCTTTAGTTTTTTTTTTAAATGCTGCTTAGCTAACTTTACCGTAAAGTTAGCTAAGCATCACAAGAAAAAATATATTTTTTTAAATCCAACTAGATTAGAATTATCCGTTTTTTTGCCGCTATTTAGTTATTTGTAAAAACAAACTTCCTAGCTTTTTTTTACATATTTGCTGTTTAGCTAAGGGAACGTTCAAGTATTACGTAACGGAAATTGTGATCATTTTCGACCACCGCCCAACCCATGTAACGCTACCTATAACATGGGCGTAACACTCCAAAATGACCCCCACCCCCCCTAGGAGCGTTACGTAATACTTGAACGTTCCCTAAGTTTACCGTAAAGCTGCTAAGCATCACAAGAAAAAAATATTTTTTCTAAAATCCAACTGTATATTTTATAGCGTTTATAAAGCATTTTTTTTTAAACAAAATTGGTTTTTACACAACTAAATAGCGGCAAAAAAACGGCAAATTCTGACCTAGTTGGATTTTAGAAAAAATCGTTTTTTCGTATGATGCTTAGCTAACTTTACGGTAAAGTTAGCGAAGCAGCAATTAAAAAAAAAAACAAAAGCTACAAAATTGGTTTTTACACAATTAAATAACGGCAAAAAAATGGCAAATTCTGACCTAGTTGGGTTTTAGAAAAAATCGTTTTTTCATATGATGCTTAGCTAACTTTACGGTAAAGTTAGCGAAGCAGCAATTAAAAAAAAAAACAAAAGCTACAAAATTGGTTTTTACACAATTAAATAACGGCAAAAAAACGGCAAATTCTGACCTAGTTGGACTTTAGAAAAAATCGTTTTTTCTTATGATGCTTAGCTAACTTTACGGTAAAGTTTGCGAAGCAGCAAATAATTTTAAAAAACCAAAAACGGCAAAAAAAAAAATTCACAACTAAATAGCGGCAAAATAACGGCAAATTAATAAGCTATCAAAACTTTGGATTTCCAAAGTTGCTTCGCTAACTTTACTCACATGACATTAACCACGTAGATGGACATTTAAAGTAGCGACTAAAAAAGATATTAGATGTTCATTTATTTTTCTAAAAATTTTATCAGAACACTGGATCACAAAGGCCAATTGTTTAAGACCAAAAGATAATAATTTTAAAATTCCATAGTCGGAAAATTAGAAAAAAACTGTAACCACGGTGATGGACATTTAAAAAGGAACGCTCCTTTTTTTTTTCGAAAATTCCTCCCCAATAAAAAAAGTGGGGTTATTAAAAGAAAAGTAACATTAACATTTAAGTACTTAATAAATAGGGTTTATTTGGGCATAATTACATATGTGATAAAACGTTTCATTGTAATGTAATAAACGACTCCGTTTTATCACGTAGATGGACATCAATTTTTTGGGACAAACTTATTATTGATACCAACTTTTTTTGTTGGATCTCAAAAGCTTTGCTTAGTTTATAAAATAATAACACTAACAAGTGTCTTTTAAAAAATAATTAGAAATAAGTAAATATAATGCAACACTTTGTACACATAAAATAAATATGTATATAAATGTTGGTGGGGACAACAAAATTTTGATAAAAATTACTATTAAACCAATATTTTCTCTCAATATAAAATATTTATTACACTGTATATTAAGTTTTCAAATAAAACCATTTGAGTAGTACTAGAATATGTTAGATTCTTAAAAAAAAAATTGAATAACTTTTTTTAGGGTGGGGACAAGAAAGTAGTAAAAATTTGATTTTGACCCATATATTATGTTAGTTACTAGTTTGACTAGTGTAGTTAAAGTAAGACATGCGCACAAGCGATTTCCAACCGAACGGTGATTGCGCCAAGGCACACCAAGATCAGCCTATTCTACTGCCTACCTTGTAAAGAGCAAGTTGCAATACGCTCTATTTTAAATATGAATGTACCTGTGATAGTTAATAAATGGATCTCAATATTTAAACAATAATCATTGTTTAAATTCATCTCCACCTCATATATTTCAATCACAAGTCGATATTTGCATTAAATATGGCGCCATAGGAGCCATTTTTCATAAAAACAACAAGGCGGTCGAGATGGCAGTCCTATGACGTCCATATTGGATTATTTCTGAAACTTGACATTTCAAATCTTTTAGTACTAGGCTAAGAATTTACTGTTCATGTGAAACTGATCTTTTGTTTTTATGAAAATGGTGTTATTTTAAATCATCAACTTTAACGCCATTTTGTGCTAAACTTTTAAATGGAACGACCTATTTTTATTTCGCTAAATTAAAAACTCAGGTATACTCTACAAGAAAAACTGTACACCCTAATAGTTTTGGCCCTTTTTGGGGAAAATGGCCATATTCCGTTGGGAGCTATATTGAATCCCGGAATATGGCTATGTTCCCCGAAAAGGGCCTATTAGAGTATTTGTACGTTTTTCTTGTAGAGTATATCTGAACTTTTAGTTTAGTGATATTAAAAATAGGACATTTCATTTAAAAAAATAGCACAAAATGGCGTTTAAGTTGATGATTTTTATAAAAACTTTAAAATAACGCCATTTTCATAAAAACAAAAGTTAATGTTTCACATGGACAGTAAATTCTTAGCCTACTACTAAAAGAATTGAAATGTCAAGTTGTTGTTGTTGCCATGTTGTTTTTATGAAAAATGGCTCCTATGGCGCCATCTTTAATGCAAATATCGACTTATGATATATCAATGAAAAGAGAATTTAAAGAAGAATCTAAAAATGTAAGCAAATATCGTCGGCTTACAAGTAAAGAGCACTAAGTCCAAAAACATGGTTTTGAGATATTGGCAAATTTAACTTTCACTGTTGTTATTTAATTTTTGTAATAATTGTTACAAAAATGCACGTTTCGCCAAACAAACACTAAGTCACTTAGTGCAGAAACATTTGAAATAATCTACAAGTAAAACACACTAAGTGCACTAAGTGACTTAGTGCCTATTGCCAGATAAAATTTTATTTAAAATCAAACTGGTGCGTTTTGAATAGTGGGTAACTCTCTTGGCAGTCCACCTAGAAGTTAGTTCAGTTTACCTGTACATAGATCATCAAAAATTAATTACAGTGCCATAAAAATCCCATTTTTGCAAAAAAGTGACTTAGTGCCTTTTACTTGTAAGCCGACGATATATAGGCTCGTATATAGGGTTCCATTTAAAAATCAAAAGTTTGTATCACTTCCACGTAGACCGGAAGTAATATTTTTATAACGACCATGCCAAAATGGGGTTATTTACAGTTCATACAAGCTCTGTAAATTTCAAAAAGTTATCTTTTATAGTTACGAAGATAATTTGTAGGCAATAATTCTTGTGTCACCTGGTATAAGGGGTTTTTTATTATTATATTAATTTTTAATGAAGATTATTTTGCAGTTAACATATATTAGACAAAATAAACAAAACAAAAAAATAATAATTTGAGTAAATATTTAGTGAATACAAGGTAAGTGTCCAACATATGGGGTTTTTGCTTAATGAAAAAAAGTGATCGATATATATTTTTTATTTTCCTAACGTCTCATAGAATGGACATATAGAAACAGAAATGGGTTAGATAGTTTAATCAGCTTTGCTGTTTACTATTTCAAATAGTATTTGTTAATAATAATAATGTAAAGTTTACACTGTAAACTACCCCCTTTTTGCAACAGCAGTTCAGTGGTGCCTACTAGTGCTGTGATTAGAAAGATGACTTTGATTCTTGTTAATTTTATAATTTTTATGTTTCAATGTCCTTGACGTATATATAATAATGCACTGTTTAAACTTATACACAGGAATTAAATAAAGAAACAAAAATTAAGTACTTCTAACGCAAATAATGGAATATTAAAGTAGGGTGACCATACGTCCCCGATTTCCGGGGACATCAATATTTTCATCCGCTCACCCTAACTAAATAGGACATTTTTACGTATTTCTAGATTAAATATAGTGTTATTAATTTTGAAAATAAATAAATTAGTTTCAGATATTTTTACGTATTTTTTTTAGTTCGAATGTTTTTGAGTAAAAACTACAATGCCTGTCCCCGTTTTTCCGGGGACAAATCTGGTCACCCTATATTAAATTAACTTACCAGCACTATAAAATTAATCCTTAAGCGTTATTTCTGTCGTTAGTTCTTATATCACTTCACACTGTAATACACAAAAGTATTTATTTAAAAGCATAAATATATAATAGGCAGATAAATACGATAAAATTACCGTACACAAAAACAATTGACAATCGAATTTCGTTCACACAGCCTGCGTGACACAGGTGCATGGCTACTACTTTCACTCCCACCATTTGCTATTACCTACCTGTTTAGAATACAAGCGCCTAAATGCAGCTCTCTATGCAGGATTTTGTTTTGGTTTTTTGTTGTTTGGTCTTTTTTTTTAATGAGGGGGTCTTGGTTTAAGTTTGGCGTCTGTTTGGTGTTTTTTTTTGTTGTAAAAATATGTTTTTTTAAAATAACATTAAAAAACGGTCAGCGCAAGCGCAGTTTATCAAAACGTTGCATAAAGAGCTGCACATAGGCGTTCCTTTTAGAATAACACTTTTATAGCGGTAGATTCGCCGTAAGTTATGCAACTTACAATACATCCAACGCCAGGAAAAAACAACCATATAAAAATTTCGGATTCAACAACGGATAGAAAAAAATCTATCCGTTTAATCCGTTTAGACTTTTTCAGATTCAAAATCAATCAGAAATTGAAACAGAGCGGATAGGTATTAAATCCGCATTTACAGATTGAAACAGCCCTATAAAAAAATTCGGATTCAACGGGTAGCAAAAAATCTATCCGTTGAATCCTTAAATACAGATTAAAAATCAATCAGAAATTAAAACAAAACGGAAAGATATTGAATACGTAATTACAGATTAAAACTGAATCAGGTGCGTAAACAATATTGGTATTTTGGCAATACTGGCAAAAATCGCATGCGATTTTGGCCACTACCCAATAAACAATGGTTCGGCGGCCGACGGTCGGTAAAGTGATGGCAAATGATCATCGCTATTTGACGTCAGCCCGACGTTGGAACGACGTCTGAGCGCCGGTCGACAAAATGATGGCAAACGATAATCGAAATACTACGTCGGCTCAACGTCGGGCCGCCGTCGGCAAATGATAATCGAAATACTACATCGGCTCAACGTCGGGCCGCCGTCGGCATCTGCCTAAACAACGGCATACCATCGCACTTTGGATCATTGATCACTAAAATGCCGCCGATTAACCGATTATATATTTTTACACATAAATATTTTTTTTTCAGTTTTGTTTTTTAAAACATTAATTATAATAATTATGCTTTTGCTTTTTGCATTTTTACTTTTCCCAAGGAAAGTTTTGCGTTGAAAAATTTATATTGCTTTTTTTTAAGTTTCTGGGCGTTTTCCCAGTCCGCACATATATGGATGCAACATGGTAAAGAAAGATTTTTTAGGTAACATGTGCCATATTACATGAGACATAACATACATATGTATGCTACATAACATGCCCTATAACAGAAAGATTTTTTACGTTACATGTGCCATATTACATAAGATGTAACATACCTATGTATGATACATAACATGCAATATTGCATGTTATGTATCATATACATGGTACGAGAACATACACGATACATAAAATGTTATGAATTCAATACTAAATATGGCGTCTATATTATTTTAATTTTTATAGGTTAGAATCACTAATATTCTTAAAATTGTTGTTAATAATAAAAGTTTTACCCTTAAGTAGTAGAAACGCATGTATTTTTAGACAACTAAACTGATTTTAGATAATTTTAGACAAAAAATTAAAATATATATATTTTTTTTAAATGATTATTTGCTATTTTTTTTTTTTTCTAAAAATTGGCTTTTTATGTGGCCCATGATTTTTAAGCCTGGTAGAAAGTTTGCTTTCACAGTAAAAATGCACATCGTATAAGAATTTTGCCTGATGGATGCTACATATAAAGATATTTATATACTTTAATTATTAGGTTTATCAAAAAGACGTAAAAATGTTCACCATGTCTAAATCTATGATGCACTCCATAACAAGCAAAATTTGGAAACGCCTACTTTTATTGTTATGTACCTAGTATGTATCTGATATGTAGCATGTTATGTAGCTGATACATAACTTAAGGCGGAATTGTTAAAGTCCAAGGACTATACATGGGCTATAAAAATTACATGTCTGCAACATCACATAGAACAGTGGTTATGTACCTGCTATGTTCCTGCCATGTATTTGTGTTGACTGGGTTGTATCCAAAATATATTTTGATTTCCGTCAAGTATCAAAAATATTCAGGGTGGGGTAAAATTTACCGCATGGGGACAAAAACATTTAAAAAAAAATCAGTTAAAAATAAAAAAAGGATTTTTTTGTTTTTTTTTTTATTTTTTTGATGAGCTTACCCCCCCCCCCCCCCAGTAAAAAAGTTAAAATTTTTCACTACAATCTAATAGTAAATAGCTTGCGCAAGCTTGCACAACCAAAATAAAAGCTTTCGCACCCTTAACAAGAGCGGTGAGGGGTAAATAATGTTTACCGTCAGCCCCCCCCAGAACTAAAATTGAACGAAAATCGTTGTAGTATGTTAAAAAAAAGCTTGCACAACCTTGCACAACCAAAATAAAAGCTTGGGCACCCTTAACAAGAGCGGTGAGGGGTAAATAATGTTTTGCGTCAGCCCCCCCCCCAGAACTAAAATTGAACGAAAAATGTTTTGGTATGTTAAAAAAAAGCTTGCACAACCTTGCACAACCAAAATAAAGGCTTGCGCACCCTTAACATGAGCGGTAACGGGTAAATAATGTTTACCGTCAGCCCCCCCCCCAGAACGAAAATTGACCGAAAAATGTTGTAGTATATTAAAAAAAGCTTGAACAACCTTGCACAACCAAAATAAAAGCTTGCGCACCCTTAACAAGAGCGGTGAGGGGTAAATAATGTTTACCATCAGCCCCCCCCCCCCAGAACTAAAATTGAACGAAAAATGTTGTAGTGTATTAAAAAAACTTGCACAACCAAAATAAAATCTTGCACACCCTTAACAAGACCGGTGAGGGGTAAATAATGTTTAACGTCAGCCCCTCCCCCTCCCCCAGAACTAAATTTGACTAAAAACTGTTGTAGTATATTCAAAAAAGCTTGCACATCCAAAATAAAAGCATGCGCACCCTTAACAAGAGCGGTAACGGGTAAATAATGTTTACCGTCAGCCCCCCCAGAACAAAATTGACCAAAAAATGTTGTAGTATATTAAAAAAAGCTTGCACAACCTTGCACAACCAAAATAAAAGCTTGCGCACCCTTAACAAGAGCGGTAAGGGGTAAATAATGTTTACCATCAGTCCCCCCCCCCAGAACTAAATTTGTCTAAAAACTATTGCAGTACATTAAAAAAAGCTTGCACAACCAAAATAAAAGCTTGAGCACCCTTAACAAGAGCGGTGGGGAGTAAATAATGTTTACCGTCAGTCCCCCCAGAACTAAAATTGACCAAACAATGTTGTAGTATATTAAAAAAAAGCTTGCACATCTTTGAACAACCAAAATAAAAGCTTGCGTACCCTGAACAAGAGCAGTGGGGAGTAAATAATGTTTACGGTCATCCCCCCCCCCAGATCTAAAATTGACAAAAAAATGTTGTACTATATTAAAAAAAAAGCTTGCACAACTTTGCACAACCAAAATAAAACCTTGCGCACCCTTAACAAGAGGGGTGAGTGGTAAATAATGTTTACCGTCAGCCCCCCCGAACTAAAATTGACCAAAAAATGTTGTAGTATAAATAAAAGCATATGCACTTTTTAAGTAGCCTACAATACTTTTTTTACGTAAATCAATAATTTGTTGGCGGTAGTGGGTAGGTACTTAATTTATTTTTTTTAGTGACTTAAAAGCTTTTTATTAAAAAGTTCTTTCTAATAAAATTTTCAGTTTATTTATTTTGTTGTTGAAGATAAAAAATACACTGCCCAGTAAAAGAGCTTTCCCATTTTTCACCTCCGCGCGTGAAATGGATTTTTTATTATCAGATTCAATTTTAGCAACCTTGAAAACCCCAATATACCAATTTTACGATAACTACCCCCCGCCCCTCAGGGGGGTGCAGTTAGAATTTTTTCATTATCAGATTCACTTTCAGAAACCTCAAAAACCCCAATATAACAATTTTTACAAAAACTACCCTCCCACTCAGGGGGTAAAATTTGAAAAAAAATATTAGATTCATATTCGTCGACCCCAAAAACCCCTATATACTAATTTTGACGAAAATATAGAAAATATTTAAAAATATTTATCCGCTCACCCCCGCGGGGGTGGAGTTAAAAAAATTATCATCAGATTCAATTTCAGCAGCCTTAAAAAGCCATATAGGGGAGACCGGGGTATAGTGGTCACCCTAAGGCAAAAAAAATCATAAAAAATGTATTTTTAAATTTAATGTTTCATTTTTTTTACAGTATAGAGGGTGTAACAAAAAAGGTGGGCTGGCTACACATAGCCATATTGTACTCACCAAAACAATCAAAAAAGTTCATATAAACATTTTGTCTAAAATGCGTCCTAAGGGAGATACGCCCCTTTGAAAGTTGGTAAAAAATTCGGTTTTTATTTATTAACTCAGGAACCCTTTCAGTTACGAAAACGTGGTTTTGCATGTAAACTAAACTTAATAAGGCCCATCTTCGTATATTATTTTCTGGTACTTATTTTAACCAGGGACGTGCGAAACGGGGGGGCCTTATTCGTTTTTTGCCCCTAACTTTTTTCTGTGTACTTTTTTTGTGATTTTATTTTCAGAAGATGATTTCTCAGGTCAAAATACATGAAAAAGGTACTCTTGTTGTAATACTGTAGGATTAACCGTTTTCGAGAAAAATCCACTTGAAGGTAAAATTTCACGCTTCGAGCACAAAAATTAAATACTAAAATGTTGAAAACAGAAATTTCAATGATGCAAGGTGAATATACATCCAAAACTAAGAAAAAAACCTCATATACAGGTACTTCCAAAAATCAATCCTAAGGGAGCTGTGGTCTCCTAAAAATGCACCATATTTAAAGGGCCATAGTATCTTTAAAAGCGATGTTTTGACCTACACGTATAAAAGCTTTTTTTCTTGGTTTTTAATGTAGAATTAGCCTGCATCATTGAAATTTTGGTTTTCAACATTTTAGTATTTATTTTACGTCGAACCGTAAGATTTTTTTACCTTCAAATCAATTTTTCTCGAAAACGGTTAATCCTACAGTATTACAACAAGAGCACTTTTTTATGTACCTGAGAAATCATCTTCTGAAAATAAAATGACAACAAAAATACACAGAAAAAAGTTAGGGGAAAAAAACGAATAAGGCCCCCCGTTTCGCACGTCCCTGGTTAAAATAAGTACCTGAAAATAATATACGAAGACGGGCCTTATTAAGTTTAGTTTACATGCAAAACCCTTTTCTGTATCTGAAAGGGTTCCTGATAAATAAAAACCGAATTTTTTAGCCACTTTCACAGGGGTGTATCTCCCTTAGGACGCATTTTAGACAAAATGGTCAATTTTAGTTGATGGGGGGGCTAAACACTATTTACCCCTCACCGCTCTTGTTAAGGGTGCGCATGGTTTTATTTTGGTTGTGCAAGAGACTTACTATTAGATAGTAATGAAAAATTTTAACTTTTTTATTAAATAATAGTTCTGCGCGGGGCTGAAGGTAAACATTATTTACACCTTATTGCTCTTGTTAAGGGTGCCCAAGCTTTTATTTTGATTGTGCAAGGTTGTGCAAGTTTTTTTTTTAATATATTACATTTTTTGGTCAAATTTAGTCTGGGGGGGGCTGACGGTAAACATTATTTACCACTCACCGCTCTTGTTAAGGGTGCGCAAGCTTTTATTTTGGTTGTGCAAGGTTGTGCAAGCGTTTTTTTTAACATACTACAACATTTTTCGGTCAATTTTCGTTCTGGGGGGGCTGACGGTAAACATTATTTACCCGTTACCGCTCTTGTTAAGGGTGCGCAAGCTTTTATTTTGGTTGTGCAAGGTTGTGCAAGCTTTTTTTAACATACTAAAACATTTTTCGTTCAATTCGTCCAGTTCCTGAGTTAATAAATAAAAACCTAATTTTTTAGCCACTTTCAAAGGGGTGTATCTCCCTTAGGAGATTTTAGACAAAATGGTCAATTTTAGTTGTGGGGGGGCTAAACACTATTTACCCCTCACCGCTCTTGTTAAGGGTGCTCATGGTTTTATTTTGGTTGTGCAAGAGACTTACTATTAGATAGTAATGAAAAATTTTAACTTTTTTATTAAATAATAGTTCTGCGCGGGGCTGAAGGTAAACATTATTTACACCTTATTGCTCTTGTTAAGGGTGCCCAAGCTTTTATTTTGATTGTGCAAGGTTGTGCAAGTTTTTTTTAATATATTACATTTTTTGGTCAAATTTAGTTCTGGGGGGGGGCTGACGGTAAACATTATTTACCCCTCACCGCTCTTGTTAAGAGTGCGCAAGCTTTTATTTTGGTTGTGCAAGGTTGTGAAAGCTTTTTTTTAATATACTACAACATTTTTCGGTCAATTTTCGTTCTGGGGGGGGGCTGACGGTAAACATTATTTACCCCTCACCACTCTTGTTAAGGGTGCGCAAGCTTTTATTTTGGTTGTGCAAGGTTGTGCAAGCTTTTTTTTAACATACTACAACATTTTTCGATCAATTTTAGTTCTGGGAGGAGCTGACGGTAAACATTATTTACCCCTCACCGCTCTTGTTAAGGGTGCGCAAGCTTTTATTTTGGTTGTGCAAGCTTGTGCAAGCTATTTACTATTAGATTGTAGTGAAAAATTTTAACTTTTTTTCTGGGGGGGGGGGGGCTAAGGTCAAGTTAGCCCCCCCCCCATGGTTTTTTTCATATAATTAACCAATGGTTAGTGCGCAAGCTTTTTTTTTTGGTTGTGCAAGGTTGTGCAAGTTGTGTGCAAACTACCTATGTATTTTTCGACCCTAAATTTTAACTAGGAGGGGGCTAACTTGACCGACCCATATAAAATACTTATAGTACTTTTGTGCAACATTAGATGGCGCCACCATCTGTACGCTTTCACTACACTTTATTTTTAATTTAATATATCCTTATAAGGATCAATTCCTTTTAACGATCAATGCTTAAGTCATTATGGAAAATTTTGTACTAGAGCAGTAGAAAAAGTCTATGTTGCAATCTTTAGATTGCAAGTTGCAATTTGCAACATCTGATCTTAAAATAGTCGGTAAATGGTTGGCAATATGATCGGCAAATGATCATCCTTTGATGATCTTAAAATGGTCGATAAATGGTTGGCAATATGATCGGCAAAAGAGCGGCAAATGATCATTCTTTGATGATCTTAAAATGGTTGGCAATATGGTCGGCAAAAGATCGGCAAATGATCATCGTTTGACCGTAGGCAACTGTCTCCTATTGACGACGGGCCGCCCATCAATTGTCGACGGCGGACCTCCGTCACACCGTCGGCATGCCGACGGTCCCCTTATAGCACAACAACCTTCTAAGAAGATTCTTAAAATAAATAGCCAGAAGGAGAGCATGCTTCTTAGAACCATATCTATTTTGCTCAGGTTATTCTAAGAACGATTAAAGAAATGCAAAGGATACCGTTTTAATCGTGCTGGGAGTTCCTAAGAAGCTTCTTATAAGCCTCTGCATCAAATAAGAATGTTTTAAGAAGCATGTTAAGAATGTTCTTAAAAGTAGGTGCATGTACTTTTAAGAATATTCTTAGCATGTTTCTTAAAATATTCTTATTTGATGCATTTAAGTAATAATATTGGATATTGCGCAAGCGCAAACAAAGTAGGTTGGCGTTTCAGAATTCTACATTAATGTAGGGTGTCTCTTTCTTTCAAATATATTTTATAATGCTCGATCCTTTTTATGGAGTGATACCATAAATTTGGACATGGCGAAAATTTTTACATCTTTTAATAAACCTGATAATTAAAGTATATAAAAATCTTTAGATATAGCATCCATCAGGTAAGATTCATATGCGATATGCAGTTTTACTGTGAAAGCAAACTTTCTACCGGACATAAAAATCATGCGCCACACAAAAATCCAATGTTTAGAGAAAAAAAATAGCAAATAATTATCATTTCAAAAAATATTATTTTTATTTTTTTGTCTCAAACTATATAAAATCACTTTATGTCTAAAAATACATCTATTTCTACTACTGAAGGGTAAAACTTATGTTATTAAAAACAATTTTAAGAATATTTGTAATTCTATCCTAATAAAATTAATATAATGTAGACGCCATACTACTATTCTAAAAAAATTCCCATTAGAATATTTTAAGAATATGTATTTGGGAATATTCTTAGCAAAATACTCTAATCATGCTTAGCATGTACACTATAGCATTATTCTAAAAATATTCCCATTAGCATATTTTAAGAATATGTATTGGGAATATTCTTAGCAAAATACTCTAATCATGCTAAGAATGTTTAGAGTAGAAGCACTTATGCTACTACAGCAGTGCACCTTTTAAGAACATGCTTAGCATGTTTACAGCATTATGCTAAGAACCTTTTCATGGGAACGATTAAAAAACCTTCTTAGGATGAAGTGTGTTATCAGGGTCGGCCGCCGAACCATTGTTTATTGGGTATGGTCTTTGGCAATATATTGCCAAGCCAGTATACTGGTAAGGCCAAAATCGCATAAAATTTTTGCCATGGCAATATTGCCAAAATAGCAATATTCAGGCACATAAGCCTTATATGTTTGTGTATATATACACAAACATACACTATTTAAACTGTAAAAATATTACCTGCCATTTTTAATTTACTATCTTCCTTAAAAAAATAGACCATAATTAAAAATGTTTAATAGAACGCATTCATTACTTATTATTTTAACATGCTTGAAATCGTATATTGTATAATCAAGCAAAATATTCACATGATCGAAAATAGCGTGTTTATTCAAAGTATGCGACTTTTTGTAGCGTATCTGTAGTAGCTACCCGGACAACATTTGCTATTTCACGTGGAAGTCATTATGACATCATGTAATGATTTTCTGAGTTCATGAACGCATACAGATGACTCCTCATTGTAAAGTCATTACGAGATCATGTCATGAAGATCTAGCAGCGGTCTACGGGATGCGCATGCGCAAATTTTAAATTAACCGCGAAATTTAAAATTAAAAAAAAAGAAACACACCTTTTTGCTCATATCTTGAAAACGCGAAGAGATACCAAAAAAATAAAGAAGAAATCAACTCCCCCTAGACATATAGCCCCACATAAATCCATTTTCAACAACTTGAGGACACCGGGATTTTCCCACTGGGAACTTTCCAGTGGGAATGTTCTCCAAGGTGACTGGGGGCACTAATTCCTCTAGACTAAAGCCTCCAGATATCTACGGCTCACCATACCAATCTGATAATGTGTATCGAATTAGCTGACCAGTAAGTTAATTACTAGTTATTACCAGTAGTATATCTTTATAAAGACAGCTGCATTTTAATACTAGTATTCCTTTATTTGTTTAAAAAGTTTAGTTAGTGGTAGAATATAACATGTGGCGCCACCTATCGCATAACGCTGTCAAGTGGAATGAAATTGAAACATTACAGGAGCCTGTACTATTCGGCAATCGTTATCAATCGAGTCCCGGGCAACATTTGCTATTTCACGTGGAAATCATTATGACATCATTTAATGATTTAACTTTAAATGTATACACCTCATAAGAAACTCACAACATGATCACAAAATCATGACATGTGCTCATCATGATGTACGTATGAGTACAAAACGTGGAAATCATAACATGATGCTCTCATGAGGCCTATATGATTTTATGAATGTTGTCCGGGTAGGCTTAATTTGTAGCAAACATTTTGGGTTTTTATTTTCTTGCATATTAAATAATAATGTGTGTAACTTTATTAATTTTAAATGTACCTATATAATAAAATATTTTAAACTGATCGTCTTTTATTAATATTTACATTTAATAAATCACAGAATTTTCTGAATAAATATTTTTGCGATTTTTTGAATGTAAATATAAAGCCTTGTATTATGCAATTTTGGCGATATGCAAGTTTGTAGAAAAATAAAATTAACCAATCAATCCCTGATTTTGATTTTTAGTTAAATTAGTTATAAAATTGCATATCACCGAAATAGCACAATATAAGCCTAAAAAAAAGGAAAAAAAACTAAAAAGAAAAACTAGGCATGGTCCAAACCAATTAAAGGTCAATGAACCAATTAAAGGTTAATGACCCTGTAATTTTTTTAAATAAAAGGTCAATGACCCTGTAAAATTTTTAAATGAAAGTTAGATTTTTACGTACTTCTAACGTATTTCTAACTTAAAAATCTAACGTTAGATTTTTACGTACTTCTAACTTATTTCTAACTCAAAAATCTAACGTTAGATTTTGGTTAGAGTAACGTTTGAAAGTAACGTTAGATTCTAACGTTAAAAACCGGGACATTTGTACATAATTTATAACGTACTTTTATACAGTTTTCTAACGTTAGAAAAACGTTATTCTAACGTTAAATTTCTACCAGGGTAGTAACTTTCTATATATCGAGTTGCTTTTCACCCGTGAAACAAGGAATATGTACTTTTGGCAAGAATTTTTAATCCGTTAATCGCGTTTAATTTTTATGATCAAGTTTTTTAGTATTTATTTATTTATTTATTTGCTATCTTAGATATGCCCCGGATTCGATTTTATATATTTTATAGTGATTGCCCGGACAAAATTTGCTATATCACGTGGAAGTCATTATGACATCATTTAATGATTTTCTCTGAGTTCATGAACGCATACAGATAACTTCTCATTGTAAAGTCATTACGAGATCATGTCACCCCCCCTAGACATATTCCCCCACATAAATCCATTTTCAACAACTTGAGGACACCGGGACGTTCCCACTGGGAACTTCCCAGTGGGAATGTTTTCCAAGGTGACTGAGGGCACTAGTTCCTCTAGGCTAAAGCCTCCTAGATATCTACGGCTCACCATACACCAAACCCAATAATGTGTATCGAATTAGCTGACCAGTAAGTTAATTACTAGTTAGGTACTACTAGTAGTATATCCTTATAAAGTCAGCTGCCTTTTAATACTACTATTCTTAGAAGGCGACTTTATTCGTTTAATAAGTTTAGTGGCAGGAAATAACATGTGGGGCCACCTATAGCATAACGCTGTCAAGTGCACTGAAATTGAAACATTCAATCGGGTCCCGGGCAACATTTGCTATTTCACGTGGAAGTCATTATGACATCATTTAATGATTTAACGTTAAATGTATACATCTCATGACAAACTCATAACATGATCACAAAATCATGAGATGTGCTCAATATGCTGTTCGTATGAGTACAAAACGTGGAAATCATAACATGATGCTCTTATGTGGCCTATATGAGTGGTATGAAACACCTACAAGACCCTAACCCGGACAACATTCATAAACTCATATAGGCCTCATGAGAGCATCATGTTATGATTTCCACGTTTTGTACTCATAAGAACATCATGATGAGCACATCTCATGATTTTGTGATCATTTTGTGAGTTTGTTATGAGTTTGTTATGAGGTGTATACATTTAACGTTAAATCATTAAATGATGTCATAATGATTTCCACGTGAAATAGCAAATGTTGCCCGGGACCCGATTGAGAACGATTGCCGAATAGTACAGGCTCCTGTAATGTTTCAATTTCAGTGCACTTGACAGCGTTATGCTATAGGTGGCGCCACATGTTATATTCTACCACTAACTAAACTTGTTAAATGTTGTGTGTGCGCTCCGCTAGAGGGCTTCTCCCTACAACGCGTTAGCGTAGAGGTCAAGAGGCCAGTTCTTAATTGTAGTCCGTCGTTGAAGGTACCTTGTGAAATCTGTGATGTAAATGTAGTGATAGTACCCCAATATATGTGTTAATTATTATGTATGGTTTTATTCCAAAAAGAACCTGAAGTCTTAACCACTCAGACACACCAACTGGCGACGAAATGGTAAATAGCTTGATTTTCTACTAAACTAACTTCTTATCAACGTGGTCGGCATTTTTTTTTTCTTCCTCAAAATGGCTACTGCCGCACCCAGAAAACTCGATTTAGATCCTAACACAATGGATTACAGTTTATTTTCGGAAATGTTGAACGAACATTTCGCGTGCAATGGCACGAAAGAAGAATTAAAAGTTTCAGTTTTACTTAGCAGTCTCGGAATGGAAACTTTTAAGTTACTTAAAGACCTCTGTTTTCCGGACCACCCCAATACAAAAACGTTCAAATTTATTAATGACCTTTTAAACAAATACTATGGAATAACTACTTCAGTTTGGGCGGGCAGACAAAAATTTAGCGACGCAGTCCAAGAGGAATCCGAATCAACGATGAAGTGGTACTCAAGAATTCGTAGTATAGCTGTGGAATGCGATTTCAAAGATAATTTGGAGGAATTTTTAAAATTTAAATTTATAACCGGAATGGTCAAGAACAAAGGATATAATAGGGAGTGCGAGGAAGACACGTCGGCAAATCTGGAAAAGCTCGTGGAAATTTCAAGAAAATATGAAGGAAACGTAGAAAAATTGGAGGTAAATTTCATAAAAAAGAATGGCGGATTCAAGAACGGCAGGTCAGGCGGTCATATGGGGAAGGAGAAAGGACGTGATGTGCGCATGGCAGAAAGGTCACGCGGTCCAATCAAGAGGAGCAAAGGTGATGACGTCAAGGACTCTCCGATGTGCGCATGTTGTGGCGCAAGGCACAGGAACAAATGCAAGTACGACCGGTACCAATGTCACCTGTGTAAACAATATGGCCACTTTAAGAAAGTTTGTCAACTATATCGAGATGAATGATGATGAGGACGTTGAGGAACGAGAAGTATGGCACTTAAATAAGGTTGTAGACAAAATTTTTCATGTAAATAATAAAAATTCTGATAACAAATTTAAGGTTAAGGTTATGGTAAACAATGTCGAACTGTCAATGGAAATTGACAGTGGCGCATCCATAAGCGCCGTAAACCATAATACTTATTTAAAATATTTTAAAAATTTAACTTTAAAAAAAGATAATACTTTATTAAAAGCTTACAATGATCAAACTTTTCAACCATTGGGTTACTTTATGGCAAACGTTAGTTATAATAAGATAACTAAAAACATTAAATTTTTTGTTATAGATAATGGAGGACCAGGGATTTTAGGACGTTGCTGGCTGAACGCATTCAACATTCAATTTAAGATGGCGAATGCAGTGGAGGTTATTGGCGAAGTAAAGCAATTAGCAGACCGCTTTCCTGAGGTGTTTACCGACCGCATTGGTAAATTCAGGCATGCTAAAGTCAATATTTACCTTAAGGAAGGGGCAGTGCCAGTATTTTGCAAACCCAGAAACATCCCATTTGCGTATAAGGAAAAGTTTGATAAGGAGCTAGACAGGTTGGTGAGCGAAGGCATCATATCACCAATAGAAACGTCAGAATGGGGAACACCTTTGGTATGTATTGTAAAAAAGGATTCGACCTTGAGATTGTGCGGAGATTACTCTGTGACTGTCAATAAACACTTGGCAGAAATGCAATATGGCATTCCTAAAGTTGAAGAATTATTTGCTTGTTTAGCCGGGGAAAAACAATTCTCAAAGATTGATTTATCTTCAGCATATAACCAATTAGAATTATCAGATGAGGCTAAAAGGTTATTAGCTTGGGTAACTCCCCGGGGATCATTTTCTGTTAACCGCTTACCATTTGGAACCAAGTTTGCAAGTTTTATTTTTCAAAAGTTCATGGAAAACCTATTTAGGGGAATGAAAAATGTAGTAATTTTCATTGATGACATTTTAATAACTGGGAAAAATAAAAGGGAGCATATGGAAACCTTAGAACTTGTATTTAAAAAACTTAAAGAAGCGGGACTAACTATAAAATTAGAAAAATGCAAATTCTTCCAGAATGAAATTGAATTTCTAGGTCATGTGGTGTCAAAGGATGGACTCAAAAAGTCAGATAAGAAAACTGAGTCCATAATGTCAGCACCAGAACCGAAAAACATCAGTGAAGTAAGATCCTTGCTAGGAATGGTGACGTACTATGCTAAATTCATCCCAAACGCCTCAACGATACTCAAACCAATTTACAACTTGCTCAAAAAGGAAACAGCGTTTGTCTGGAACCAGGAATGTAAGGAGGCATTTGAAAGAATTAAGAAAATTCTTGCTTCGGATCAAGTATTGGCACATTTTGATGCAAGCCTCCCGATCATACTCTCCACAGACGCCTCAAATGCAGGAATTGGGGCCTTGTTAAGTCATCGAATGAAAACAGGTGAGGAAAGACCTATTTGTTATATTTCAAGAACATATACCAAAAGCGAACTTAATTACCCAATTTTGCATAAGGAAGCACTAAGTATTTACTACGCTTTAAATAAATTTTACCACTATCTGTGTAGTCCCACAAAATTCGTTTTGAGGACAGATGATTGCCGTCCATTATGTACCATTTTTGGGGAAAATAAGGGCACTCCTCAGATGTATGCAAGCAGATTGCAACGTTGGAGTCTTTTTCTATCTTCTTTTAATTATAAAATAGAATTCATCCCCGGTACTAAGAACGTCCCTGCTGATTTTTTTATCGCGTGCTCCAATAGAGGTAAAAAATGCACTAAATAGTTATAAAGATGAATTTTTATATTTTACTAGGGAAATCTCGGACTGGCCAATCAACAACGATGACGTAAGAAAACACACAGAAGAAGATGAAGTGCTGTCAAAAGTAAAGAAAATGGTTCTAACAGGAAAGTGGGAAACAGAAGGCAATGTAGAAATGAAAACATTGTATAATAGGCGTAATGAACTGTCCATAGAAAACGAAATTCTACTATGGGGCCATAGAATCGTAGTTCCAAGTAAGTTGAGACAGAAAATCCTCGAAGAATTGCTAACTCACCACTGGGGTATCGTAAAGAGCAAGCAGCTAGCTAGATCTTACATTTACTGGCCGGGTTTAGACAAAGAGATTGAAAACGCATGCAAATCTTGCATATACTGTCTAGAAAATCGACAAGCCCCGCCAAAATGTGATCTTACGCCATGGAAAGAGGAAGATTCAGCTTGGACAAGAGTGCATATGGACTATTTTGGACCCATACGAGGGAAAAACTTCTTGCTGATAGTGGATAGTTATAGCAAGTGGCTAGAGATTTATCCTGTTAATACGTTTTCGTCAAAAGAGTTAGAGGAAAAACTCAAAGACTGCATTGCACGGTTTGGATTGATGAAAACATGTGTATCGGACAACGCAAAGTCTTTTCTGGCAGAAAATATTCAGAATTTCTTTCGCAGAAATGGTATTTGCCACAAAACAAGTCCGGTAAAAAACCCTCAATCTAATGGCTGTGCCGAGGCAAACGTGAAAGTGGCTAAAAACGGTATTAAAACACGCTTACAGGACCCTAAGAACAGCCACAAAACTATCGGTGAAGTAGTTTCTGAATTTTTATATTCGTGGAGATCAACGCCACATACAAAAACAAATAAAACTCCAGCTGAAATGATGTTCGGAAGAAAGCTCCGCACCAAATTGGACATTTTAAAGGAAAAGGTAGAAAAACCGAATAACCAAAATAATTACTCGGAACAACAGCAAAAAGTGATCCAAAAATTTGGTGGAAGAAGAAGAAGCTTTGAGGTGGGAGATTTGTGTATGGTGGCAGATTACAGAAAAGTAAACAAAAGATCATGTACGAAGGCGAAAATAAACAAGAAAATAGGTAAAACAACATATTTATGTACTTTAGAAGATGGAACAAAGTGGGTTCGCCACGCAAACCAAATCCTACGTCGAGAACTTCCCTTATACGCAGAAAACTCAAAATCTGAGGGGGATAGGGGGTTGCAGAGTATTGATAATGTCTTTTTCAGGAGTAAAATTGTTGTAGGCAAGTCAAAAGGTAACAATGTAGTCGGTAATAACACAAATTTGCAAGAGAATACTAACAATGTGCAAAATAATGCAAATCATAACATAGATCCTAATATTGTTAATCTTTCAGCTACTCCGGAACCAATAACCGCCACTCCATCGACGTCTGTCAACGCAGAACGAGTGCAAAAGTCTGTCCAGAGGCCAGCAGCAATGCCTGAAATGCCTGGAAGTTCAAAGTCTACTACGTCAACTTCCAAAACAAATGTCACTCGATCAGGTAGAATTTCAAAAGTACCATCTAAGTTAAATGACTATAAAACTTAAATTTGGTAAAAGTAATTTAAAATTTTCAGTAGTATTTCAATTTTTTTTAATAATTTCATTTTTTTTTAAGTTATAGCCATATTAAGATTTCAGTTAAAATAAAGTAATTTTCAAGTTTAAACATATTTTATGACATTTCAAAGCATTTTTGAGTAAAAATTAATATTGACCATATATTTTTTATGTATTTTTGTACTTAAGTTAAGTAATTTTTTTTTGTGTTAAACTAATTCACGTTAGTGATGTTATGCATATATTTTGACAAGTCATTTTGACATGTATTTTTGTAAAAAAAAGGGCAAGAATTATTTATTCATAGCAAGAATTCTTAGTTTTTTATATTTAGCCTTTTTCTCGATATTGCAGGAAAAATAGTTTATCGTAAATAACCTCAAACCTGTATACACTGTAAAAAAAAAAAAAAATAGTATGATTACAAAAATATTACTAAACATATCCAAAAATAGGAGGGGAGAGGAAGTAGGTTTACATAAATTTACATAATTTTTAAAGAAATAATTTTTTAGTAAAATATGCATGGTATCACTGTGAACATTATTTTTATATTATAATACATATTATAATAAATTTTTAAGTGTAATTTTTGATAGAGTAAACATAGCTACATAGTTTTCAATGTATTAAAGGAAAAATACGCATTTCAGAAAAGTTACAAAAACAAATGTTTACTGAATCAAAAATTAGGGCAGGAGTGTTGTGTGTGCGCTCCGCTAGAGGGCTTCTCCCTACAACGCGTTAGCGTAGAGGTCAAGAGGCCAGTTCTTAATTGTAGTCCGTCGTTGAAGGTACCTTGTGAAATCTGTGATGTAAATGTAGTGATAGTACCCCAATATATGTTAATTATTATGTATGGTTTTATTCCAAAAAGAACCTGAAGTCTTAACCACTCAGACACACCATTAAACGAATAAAGGAATACTAGTATTAAAAGGCAGCTGTCTTTATAAGGATATACTACTGGTAATAACTAGTAATTAACTTACTGGTCGATACACATTATCGGATTGGTATGGTGAGCCGTAGATATGTGGAGGCTTTAGTCTAAAGGAATTAGTGCCCCCAGTCACCTTGGAGAACATTCCCACTGGGAAGTTTCCAGTGGGAAAATCCCGGTGTCCTCAAGTTGTTGAAAATGGATTTATGTGGTGGTGTATGTCTAGGGGGGGTTAATTTTTTCGTTATTTTTTCGGTATCTCTTCGCGTTTTCAAGATATGAGCAAAAAGGTGTGTTTTTTTTTTTTTTAATTTCGCGGTCAATTTAAATTTCGCATTTAATTTAAAGTTTGCGCATGCGCATTCCGTAGAACGCTGCTAGATCTTCATGACATGATCTCGTAATGACTACAATGAGGAGTCATCTGTATGCGTTCATGAACTCAGAGAAAATCATTACATGATGTCATAATGACTTCCACGTGAAATAGCAAATGTTGTCCGGGAAAGATTATAAATAAATAAATAAATAAATAAATATGGATGTTGTCCGGGTGTATGGATGATATGCAGTAAATTGACGAACATGTGATTATATTGGAGTAAGAAAGGAATTTTATGTTTTTTAATCATTTATAATGCTGATAAATTTTGATTTGGAAGCAACTCATCATCAATAGTTTGTTTGGGTCTTTAAGAGACAGGCGCAGCCTATGGCTCATTTATCTAAAAAAAAACTTAATCTGAATTGGTAGTTGGGGCAGTGAGTCTATGCTCACTGATGCGAGTTGCATCTGTCATAATTTAGGGGGGAGTGAGTCTCTGCTCACTGATGCGAGTGGCATCTGTCATAATTTGGCGCTGGGGAGTGGGTGGGAGGGGGATGAGGAGGGATGGGATAGGGAGAGGAGGGATGTGCGGGAGGAGTGAGACTAGCTCACTAATGCTGGGAATGCATCTGTCCTGTATTAGTGGGTACCATTACTGGTTGAGGACTTTTTTGATCTTTTTGTCTTTTTGGGCCTCTTCTAATCCTAGAGATTAGAATGCCTTTAGTTTTATTGGCGTTTACTTTGATTTTTCATTTGGAGAACCATTTGATCAGGGCATCCATTTGGCGCTGGAGGGCGATATGGATGCGCTGGGGGTTTCTGGCTTTTGCTAGGATGCCGGTGTCGTCGGCGAACAGGGCTATTTCAGTACCCTGAGTTTTTGGAATATCTGCGGTAAAGAGGTTGTACAGAAGGGGGGATAGTGGGGAACCTTGTGGAACGCCAGCTTTGATGCGGCGGGTGCTGGACTTACAGTCGCCTATTTTTATCTGAAAATCTCTGCCTTTGAGGAAGGAGGCTATGAGTTTGGTGATGCCTGGGTGGAGGCCGAGAAAGTGGAGTTTGGCTACAAGACCTTTGTGCCAAACTTTATCGAAGGCTTTTGCGATGTCCAGGAGGATCAGTCCCGCCCCGCGGCTTCGCGCTTATTTAGTCCGTCCGTTACAGAGTCTACCAGGCGAGCTACCTGATGGAGTGTGGAGTGTCTGCTTCGGAAGCCGAATTGCTCGTTAGGGAGGAGATTTAGTTCTTCAACTAGAGTTTGAAGTCTGGTTAGGATGACTTTCTCGGCTATTTTGCCTAGGGAGGATAGAAGGTAGCTTTCGGCAAAAGTTGGATTTTGACCGGGTTTTTTGATTACTATTACGTCAGCGTTTTCCAGGGCTTTGGAAAGTGGCGCAGTCTGAGCATTGCGTTAACAATGTTAACGATTTCCATAATGGTTTTCCGGGGGAGTATTTTTAGGATTTTATTCGGTATTTGATCGGGGCCGGGGGCTTTTCTTTTTGGGAGATTTTTAATGATGCGTTTGATTTCCTCGGGAGATGTGGGGATGATAATGTCATTTTCGACTTGGGTAGTGACTGTATTATAGATGTGATTTATTTCTCTTTCATGCATGAGTTGTTCGTAGTTCTCATCGTCAGAGTCGGGCTCGGAGTCGGTCTCTGATTCGGAGTCGGAGTCAGGGGATTGGGGGGTTTGGTTGAAATTGTTTCCGCATTGCGTCAGCAAATGCTTCGGCTTTTTCGGGGGTAGAGTAGACGACTCCTCTTTGGCCGTGAATTGGGGGCATGCCTCGTTGGTGATCGAGGGATAGGGTTTTGGCCATTCTCCAATGTGATCTACCTGGGGGTTGAGTGATTTTATTTTTCCCTCCCAGCGGGAATTTGCTAGTATGTTTAGTCGGTCTTTGACTTCCTGGGTGAGTCTGTTTGCTTCGCGTTTTATGTGGGGGTATTGGAGGGTGCGTGCCCGACGAAGAAGTCGGTTTCCCTCTCTGATTAGGTCTTTGAGATCTCGGGGAAGGTTTATGTTTGTTTTTAACCTCGTACTATTCTACTTAATTAAGCATCCCCTAAGTCCAGGACTTGTGTGGGCTAGTAGTAGAGGGAACCACCGGCTTTAATTGACTTTCGAACCAATATATCTAGGGAGTACGCCTTCGCCAAATTTCAATTATTAATTAACTGAAAAAGGCAATCGGCGTCATTGGATCAGTGTCAGGCTATATCGATGCCATTGACCACTGAGCTAAATCTCCCATAAAGGTCCTGTGGGTTTTGGATGTCTATTTTTTTGATTAATTTAGCGCTGTCCATTGCGGATTTTATGGTATTGGTGAGGCTGATTACTGCGTTATCTAGTTCTTGGACGGTGTTTATTGGATTGATTTTGGTGTTGCTTTCTAGGAGTTCGGATATATAGGGGAAGTTGTAAACGGTTTTTTTGGTGTGATTTGCGGTTGGAATGCCTCCTGCCGTGATAATGTTTGGAAGGTGGTCGGAGCTTAGCTCGTGTCTTAGTTCAATGTTAATGTTTAGTGTCGTGTTTTTATACAAAACGATGTCAAGGATATCAGGAAGGCCGTGGCCATAGTGGGTTGGGGAATCAGGTGCGGTAACCATTATATAGTTACGTTGTAATATTTCGTAAAGCCTACGGCCGTTGGCCGTAGTTGTTCTAGAGTGCCAAAGGGCGTGTTTGCAATTCAAGTCTCCGGCTAGGATTGTTGGATAATTGTCGTTAAAGTAGCCTTCGAAGTCGGCGGGCCTGACCTCCTTATTTGGGGGTTTGTAGAGGGACACGATCCTGAATTTGGAATTGTCGTGCATGTTGACGAATATGGAGGTGGTTTCGACTTGATCGCTTTGTGTGGGGGGCGCGTGTAGAAGATCGTGGGATATGTGTTTTTTAATATAGATTGCTGTGCCTCCTTTGCGGTCCTGGAGTCTATCGTTACGGTAGCAGGAATAGTTGGGTATGGTACCCCTATGATGTGGTTTAAGAACAGTTTCTTGGATGAGGGCTATATCTATTTGGTTTTCATGTAGAAATTCTATGATGTTTAATTTACCTAATTATATTTTTTATACTTTATTTTGGAATTCAAATCGTTAGTGATTTTTTGATTAAGTATTATCAAGTTGGTATTTTTTTAATCATGTGCATATATGAGGTTAGGTTAATTTGCCGCGAAGCGAGAGTTGGTTGTAAAATGTCGAAAGAGCAACTATAAAATCGTTTGTGAAAGATGTCGGTATCGTTTAGAATCGTCGTTTAATATTCGAAAAGTTGTTACAAATATTTGTCGGAAAACCTATTCGTGGCCGTAAAATATTATCGTTCCCATGCACCATTTTTTATCCTCACTACATCATCATCAGGAAGAAACCAGCCCTGTGCACAGGAACATCGGCTGCTTCAAACCGAGGTAGTAACATCCCTTTTTTTCCCTTTCTACACCCTTATTTTACAACCCAACCTACGCAGTCCACTATCGCTCGTTTTGTTTTCGTTAATTTAAAGTCGCTATATGCTAAGTTAGAGAGTTATCGAAGGCATAGTTTTTTATCTAATTTAGACATATATTTGTTCCTTCGTCACCGGATTTAAAGTACCTTTCGGATTTCGTTTAATATGATTTTTTAGTAAATAATCTTGGGTCATTTCGTTCGTTGGACTCTCGTCGTAAAAATTGTTTATTTAAAAATTAATAACATTTTATTAAATTCGTATAAATTGTTCGGTCGGTTATCGATAAAAAACTCTGTAAACTTAAAGTAGCAAAAAATCGTTCGTTGCAAAAAAAAAGTTTACAGTATAAATTTATCAATTTGAAATTTGGACTGTGTCATCCAATATGGATCAATATAATATTCTGTCACATGAACGCGAATTCTATATAAGTCGTATAAAGAAAATTCTTGTTGTTGGAAATTTAGCAAAGACCGATGTATCTCATCTCCCGGAGTTCAAAGCTCAACAGAACTTGTTAGAGTTAGCATTTAAAGTTTGCGAGAAAAAGAGTGAAGAAATTCTGGAGTTGATTTCCAGCGGCGCTGTTGCTATTACCGCGGATAAAAAGAAAGATATTGAAAAAGAATTTAAAACACGTTCCGGGTTTCACGAAACGTATTGTAGTATTCAAGTTTTATTTTCGGAACTTTTTGGGGAAAGTTCAAATAGGGACACAGGTTCAAGTTCGAAAAATATAAAATTACCAAAAATAAATATTCCAATTTTTGATGAAAATCAAAGTGAATGGACCAGTTGGTTTAAGTCGTTAGTTCACTGCAGTAACCAGTTATCTCCAATTGAAAAATACCAATTTTTAGTCAGTTCGGTTAGGAATGAAGCGCTCTCTATCGTGAGGGGGCTGCCCCTAACTTCAAATAATTACGCCACTGCGTATAATCAGCTCGTTTCTTGTTATCAAAATAAAAGGTTGCTAGTATCTGCATATTGGAATAAAATATGTAATTTGCCAAACCATATTCCAGATACTGCACCAGCCCTTCGTAGTTTAATAAATATCGTACAAGAAAATACGGCAGCCCTAGCTTCTCTAGGATTGCCGGTTGATAAGTGGAGTTTTGTATTGTTTGATATGATTTTTAAAAAATTGGATACTAGCAAATGTACAAAATTTGAAGAAAGCTTTGTAAAGGATGATTTGCCTTCTTTTGATGAATTAAAAGTCTTTTTAACAAATCATTGTAAATCGTTAGAAAATATTGAAGCACTCTCGGGTAAAAAAGTATGCTCTTACCCTAACAAACAAAAATCAAACTCGTTTTCGCCATATAAAGCAAAACAAAACTCTCCAGCGTCATTTGTCGTCGATACTTCGAATAATAATTTTAATAGAAATATTGGTTGCTTCTCGTGTAACAACGTCCATAAGTTAAATTTCTGCCGCACTTTCGATAAAATGACTCCTTACGAAAGATTTCAGTTTGTAAAAAGAAATTACCTATGCTTAATATGTCTTGAAAGCTCACATTCGGTGCAGGGATGCACTTCGCCGATAAAATGCCATTGTGGTGGGAATTATCACAAAATGTTGCATTTTGGCAAATCGAATCAGGGCGTTACAAATTCGACAGGTAACGCTGAAATAGTAAATTCGTCAGGGCAAAGTAGCTCGAATGCTCCTATCGTAGGGGAGGGTTCCGGGCAGCCGACTACCCTATTGACTGAGTCGAAAAATTATACAGTTTTGTTGGAAACAGCTCAAGTCGGTATTTTAGATGGGTTTGGTAGAGTTCAAAAGGTTCGTTGTATTTTGGATACTGCTTCGCAAGCTACACTAATTACCGAGAATTGTACTAGACGTTTGTCTCAATTTACGCCATTCACCTAATAATAAAAATATTTAGGGTCTGGGCGGTGTTCTCATGAAATCAAAAGGTGTCGTAAAATGCACTATACAGGGTGATCGAGAAATAAATTTAGAGGCAGTCGTTATGACTAATATTTGTTCGAATATGCCTCAATCCATGGTGACCACTGGCCGGTGGGGCCATATTAAGGGCCTTAAGCTGGCTGATCCAGATTTTAACAAGCCCGGTCCTGTGGATATGCTATTGTGTGGGGGTGTCTATGGTTGGATCTTCCTGGATGGTACTATCACCGGTGGTACTCATGAACCTACCGCATTAAATACTATTTTCGGGTATGTTTTGTTAGGAAGGGCTTCAACTAATTCGGAAAATGTAAATTCGTTAAATTCGTTTCTCTCTCTTGAAAGTTCACTCGATAGAACTTTGCAGAAATTTTGGCAAATTGAGGAGATTCCTAATCATAAAGCTCTGTCACAAGGAGAAATTGACTGTGAAAATTCGTTTAATAATAATTATTTTCGGACCAATTCGGGTCGTTTTTCGATCGCTCTACCTTTCAAAGATGCAGAGCCAATTTTTGAAAATAGCAAAGCTCCTGCTTTGCGTCGTTTATATTTTTAGAACGTCGTTTAAATAAAGAACCTAATTTTCGTGCTGCATATAATAATTTTATGACTGACTACTTAAATGCCGGTCATATGTCGTTAATTTCGGATACAGCAGTAATATCAAAAAGTTATTATATTCCACATTTTGCTGTAAAGAAGAATAGTGAAATTTCAGATGATACCCTTTCACCCCCTAAGGGGTTTCGAGTGGTATTTGACGCAGGTCAAAAGGACCGCAACGGGTTATCGCTAAATGATACTTTATTAGTAGGTCCAAAATTGCAAAAGGACATTTGTTCTATATTATTAACTTTTCGTTTACACCCTATTGTCCTTGTCGCTGATTTGCGTCAGATGTACCGTGACTACCAGAGAATTTTGTGGAGATTTTCCCCAAAAGAACCTATTCGTGAATATAGGTTGAATACAGTCGTGTACGGTTTAGATAGTAGTCCTTTTCAAGCGCTGCGCATTATTCAGCAACTAGCGGAGGATGAGAAGCTCAACTTTCCGCTAGCAGCTGCAGTACTTCAAAAGGATATTTTCGTAGATGATTGTTGTACCGGCGTTCCGAACTTAGAGTCGGGATTGCAACTGCAAAAAGAACTTATTTCGTTACTAGCAATGGGTCAATTTAAATTGCATAAATGGGTTTCAAATGAGCCGGGGTTGTTAAAAAATATTCCAGAGTCTGAGCAACAAATTTCAGTATCGTTTGATAATGATCCATTCGTAAAAGTTTTAGGTCTCGGTTGGTTACCTAAATCGGATCGGTTTAGTTATAAAGTTTCGTCGGATTGTAAAATATTTACAAAAAGAACTATCTTGGGGGAAATTAGTAAAATTTGGGATCCAAAGTTTTATGCAGCATTTATGGGTTCGTGGGTTAGCTTGGGATGATCCACTTGCAGAGGATTTGGCCTCTCAGTGGAGTAAGTTCATGCAAGAACTACCCTTATTATCGTCAATCGAAATCAATCGTTTTTTATTAGAAAAGGAATATAAATCGTGTGAAATTCATGGTTTCTCGGATGCCAGTTTAAAAGGATTTTCCGCAGTTATCTATTTTCGGATTTTAGATAAGGATAATAATTATTCGTCGAAACTAGTCACAGCCAAATCCAAAGTGGCCCCGTTAAAAACGGTCTCCATTCCGCGTCTTGAATTGCAGGCCGCGGTACTGTTGTCCGATTTAATTAAATACGTCATTGACTGTTGTTCTTCGTATATAAAGTACGACAAGATTTATGCCTGGAGCGACTCAGCAGTCGCTCTGTGCTGGATAAAAAGTCCGGCATATAGTTGGCAAAGTTTCGTGGCCAATCGTGTGGCAAAAATACAGGAAAATGTTAGTCCGGACTGTTTTAATTACGTTAAAAGTGCGGATAACCCTGCGGATTTGTCGAGCCGGGGCATTTTTCCGTCACAATTAGTTAATAATTCGTTATGGTTTTCCGGACCTTTGTGGCTAAACTCTCAGGAATTATTATTTTCGCCTCTAAAACAGTTGCCTGAAGATGACCTGGACTTAACTGTCGAAACCAGGAAAATTACTTTAATAAATATCGTCGCAGAAAATATTTTTGATCATTTATTGGAGAGATTTTCGTCCTTAGCTAAAATAAATCGTATATTAGCCTATGTAATTCGTTTCATAAATTGTTTAAAAGGTAAAAAACATACTTCTGATCACTTTACAAAAAATGAATTATATTTAGCATTGTTAGTTTTAGTTAAACACGTTCAAAGTGTATCGTTCGCAACAGAAATTGATAATATTAAAAATAATAAATTGTGTTCTAAGCCTATGCCCAAACTTTGTTTATTTCTCGATAAGGACGGTATGTGTAGGGTCGGTGGTAGACTTGTAAATTCGAAGTTGTTGTAGAAGAGGTGCATAGAGTTTATTTGCACCCTGGATTGCAAGCATGCCAATACTTATTGCTTCAACGATATTGGATATTGTCATCCAAAAGGGCAATTTTTCGTGTAATTTCAAAATGTCAAACATGCTTTCGAATAAACCCAAAACCACTAGAGCCTCTTATGGGAAACTTACCCGTTCCTAGGGTAACCCAATCGATTAAAGCATTTGCGCATACGGGCGTTGACTTTTCCGGTGCGGTTTATATAAAAGCTAGTAAGCTTCGTAATGCTAAGCTTCTTAACGCTTATATTTGCGTTTTTGTATGTATATCTACGAAGGCAATACATTTAGAATTGGCAACAGACCTTTCGTCTGAATGTTTTTTGGCCGCCTTAAAACGGTTTGTGTCGCGTCGTAGAAAATTAAGCTGTTTGTACTCGGATAATGCCACAAACTTCAAAGCTGCTCATGGAGAGCTTATTTCGTTGATGAAAAACGTAGCTAAGGATGAATGTATATCATGGAAATATATCACTCCTAGGGCACCGTTTCAGGGAGGTATTTGGCCAAATTTTCCCAATTGGGAAGCGGCGGTTAAAAGCTGTAAAAAACATTTAATTCGTGTAATCGGGGATCAAAAGCTCACTTACGAGGAGCTTTATACCGTTTTGACTTTAATAGAAGCGGTTTGTAATTCGCGCCCAATTTCGAGTATTTCGTCGGATCCTAACGATATTGCGGCTTTGACTCCAGGCCATTTATTGACCTTGGCGCCTTTGAATAGCGTCCCTGAAGATGATTTGCTTGAATGTAAGCTAAATCGGTTGTTATGAATTGCTTGGTTCCACTTGATAATTGACACCGTGGACTGTAGTTTTGTCTTTATTTTTTTGTTTCATTCAAAGAAAAACACATATTTTTTCTTAACACGTTTATTGTCTGGCAAACTGCTTTCTTCATCTCTGTCCGTCTCGTGGCGCCGTCTAGCGGACACCTCCTTTTTAACAAACAATCAAATTTGAAAATAACGCAGGCGCATAACGCCGTAACATACCGGGCCCCTTGAAAGGCCTGGGGCTTTCAAAAAACAACTAAATACTTTTAAAAACTTATAACTTAACTAAATAGTGAATTTAATATTTAAAAAGATGAGTAAAAAGTTCAATATTGTCCAAATTAAGTACTTATTGGCAAGACACATACTTTACTCACTGCTCTTTTCAGTTCACTAGGGTCACTAAGTCTCAATTTTACCACTTGGATGATTCCATCATTCCCCGGACAAACTTGACTGACTCGTCCTAGCTGCCACTTCAGGGGCGGTAAATCCTCTTAAGAAGAACCAGATCATCTATCTTGATAGTACTCTGGTCTTGCTTCCATTTAACTCGCTGTTGAAGCTCCGAGACGTACTCCTTGCTCCATCGTGTCCAGAAACTCTCAATTATTTGCTTTAGTTTATTGTATTTGGATATAAGTGCTTCCTTGGGTGCACACAAACATGGCTCCGGCATTGCAGTTATTGGTCTTCCAATGAGGAAGTGTGCGGGAGTCAAGGGAAAATAGTCGTTGGGATCGGTAGACAAAGGACTAAGAGGTCTAGAATTAAGGATACCTTCCACTTCTATTAAAACACTAAGAAATTCCTCATAAGTTAAATGTTTATCCCCAATTACCCTTTTTAAATGGTATTTAACAGACTTGATACCAGCTTCCCATACCCCGCCAAAATTTGGCGATCGAGCTGGTATGAAATGCCAACGCACATTTTCATTAGCTAAGCGGTCTTTAATTTCATGATTTTTATCAGTCAAAAATGCATAAAATTCAATTCAATTCAATTTATTACTAGCGCCAACAAAATTTTTACCGTTATCTGAGTACAAATTTGAAGGTTTTCCGCGTCTTGAGATCAATCTTTTAAAAGCCAGAAGAAAAGATTCCGTTGTTAGGTTGGTAACAAGCTCAATGTGCACAGCCTTGGTGCACATGCAAACAAATAGGCATACATATGCCTTAATTAATTTTGGGTTACGGGTAAGTCTATCCTTAATTAAAAAATAACCCCCGTAATCAACTCCTACATTGTGAAAAACTGAAAATTGTTCTAATCGTGATTCTGGAAGATTTCCCATTAAATAATTTGATTGTCTAGGTTTTACCCTAAAGCACGTTATACAGTCACGCGCAACTCTTTTAGCTAGATTTTTGCCACTTATGGGCCAATATTTTTCCCTTATTGAGTATAAAAGCTGCTGAGGACCACAATGTTTTAACAACGTGTGTTCATTTTTGAAAAGCAATTGCGTAAAAATATTTTTTGAACAAAGTAAAATAGGATTCTTTTTCCCATATAGAAATTCAGAATTACTAATCCTGCCACCGACTCGAATAATACCCTCATTGTCCAAAAAAGGATTTAGACTTAATATTTTACTTTTTTTGCTTAATGGTAACTTATTTTTTAACATTGTATACTCTGCTTGAAATGACTGACCTTGACTTATTTTAATCAGCTGAACTAAAGCATTATTTACTTCTTCCGCACTTAATTCTATTCCCCCCTTTCTATCGTCCTTTTTTTCTCTTAAATTCGAAATAAATCTGTAACAACGAGCGGTTACCCTTAAAAGCTTGATAAAACTAGAAAAACGTGAAAATAAATCAAAATCTTCAACATTTAATAATGAATAAACAAGTAATGATTTTTGTTTCGGAATTTCCCCAGTAAATCTTTCTGTCGAAATCGGTAAATAGTCTGAACATAGCCAATCTGGACCATGAAACCACAAACTTGAATTTTTAAGTTCAGAAGCAGTCATGCCTCTGCTTAAAATATCAGCAGGATTATCTTTAGACCCCACATGATGCCAACTTTCAATCCTTGACAAATTTTGTATCTCGCTTACCCTATTTGCCACGAACGTTTTCCATTTCGTTGGTGATCCTTGGATCCAACAAAGCGTAATCGTAGAATCCGTCCAATAATAAATATTATCAACCTTAACATGAATCGACTTAGTTACCTTATTCATTAATTTGCTTAATAATAGGGCTGCACATAATTCCAACCTTGGAATAGTTAATTGTTTTAAAGGGGCAACCCTACTTTTAGCACACAATAAATTGCAAACAAATTTATTTTCCCTAGACCTACTTCTTACATAAATACTAGCTCCGTATGCCCGCTCCGAACTATCCGAAAAACCATGTAACTCAATAGAAACTGGGTTGTCACATAAAACATTCCTATCTATTATGAATTGATCCAATATTTGTAAATCCGTTTCAAATTGTAACCAATTTGTAAGAATTGATTGCGGAACCGATTCGTCCCAACTTACACCTAAGTGCCACTGCCAATGATTGAATCAATAATTTTGCAAAAATTATTAAAGGTGCCAAAATTCCTAACGGATCGAATACTTGCGAAATTTTTGAAAGAATAGTTCTTTTTGTAACGTTCTCAAATGACCTTAATGTTTTTGTAGAATAATGTATCCTTTGTGGAGTTCCAATAAACACCTAACGTTTTGTTTTGCTCCTCAGGACCTAATTGTAGAATATTATGTGCTAACTCTTCATGAACACTAAATTTATTTAAACTTCCGAATCGTTACAAAGCCATTTCCTTAATTTAAACCCGGCGCTTAAAAGAATTAATGATACATTTCTTTGTAAAGCTAAAAGTTCTGTTTTAGAATTAGAACCAGTTAAAAGATCGTCCTTATAAAAATCGTTTTCAATTACATTGCTTGCTATAGGATACCATTCCTTATATTCTAAAGCTAGTTGCTTAAGGCATCTTACCGCTAAAAATGGAGCACAAGCCGTGCCAAACGTTAACCTTTGCAACTCGTATACCTTAATTTGTTTATTACGCCAAAATATTCTCTGTAATGACCGCTGTTTTTTGTCAATTATTATTTGGGAATACATCATCGAAATGTCTCCTGACATTACATATTTATAAAACCTAAATCGTAGTAAAATTACAAAAAAATCATCTTGAATATTTGGACCTACATGCTGTATGTCGTTTAACGAGACACCATTGTCACATTTCATACTGGCATCAAAGACAACCCTTAGTTTGGTTGTAATTGAAGAGTCCTTCATCACAGCGTGATGAGCTAAATAATAAGAAAAATCATCAACTATTGGTTCGCTTACTTCTTTCATATAACCCATTTGTATATAATCGTCCATAAAATTTTGATATTTGCCTTTTAGATTAATATCCTTGTCTAACCTATTTTCCAATTTCATGTAACGGTTTAAAGCAATTTGTTTAGAATGACCCAAAACCGATACATCCTCCTTTAGAGGCATGCTTACAATAAACCGCCCAGTAGAATCGCGTTTAACCGTTTTTAAAAAATGTTCCTCACAAAACTTATCCGAACTTGACTTAGCCACATAATACTTACACTCTTATATTTCCCAAAATCTACTTAGATTCTTATCAATATTATCATAGGAAAAAGGTTTATCGACACAAAAAAATGATTGAGAATGATCCAATAATATTCTGTTAGGCAAAGAACCCGAAATGACCCAACCTAGTTTTGTCTTATGCATAACCGGCCCGTCCTTATCTAACTGAATCTGTCCAACACACAACAAATTCCAAAACACGCTTATACCCAAAAGTAAATCGATTGAACTTGCCTTATTAATGGATCAGCTAATGGAAGATTATTAGGAATCGAAAAACTTGTACAGACAAATGATCTGCTTGGTAGTTTATCAGCAATTTGCGGGCAAATCAAACAATCAATTTTCTTACTGTACTGATTTATTAAAGAGAAAATAATAACTGAAGTCTTATAATGTACTTGTGCTACATTATTGCCAATACCCATTACCGAGTAATTTATTTTTGTTCGTTCTAAGTTTATTTTATCGCAAAATTGCCTCGAAATCAAACAGCTTTCACTGCCGCTATCTAGCACTGCTCTAGCTTTATATAATTTACCCCTGGACTTGTCTGATATGCACTTAAAACCGCTCCTGTTTTGTGCGAAGTCATATTTTCCGTTAAACCGTCACCACACAAAAAAGTATTGCCTAAATTATTTTGTGACTGGTTCCTTGAATCGCTATTACTAGACTGTACACGATTATTCGCACTGTCCCTATATTGAACTTGATTAGCTGTATCATTTCTAAAATAGGTCTGATTACCCGATTCTCCTCTAAAATGGGTCTGATTACCCATATCGTCCCTATATTGTACCTGATGACCCCTATCACCACTAGAATGAGCCTGATTACCTGTATCGTCCCTATATTGTACCTGATGACCCCTATCACCACTAGAATGAGCTTGATTACCCGTATCTCCCCTATTGTAAGACTGAACATTTGACAAATTCCGATAACCACCTGACTCAAAATGCAATAAAGTATTGTGTGGCTTAGAGCACTTTGTGCACTTTGAAGCATTGCAAGCACTAACAAGGTGAGAAGGCTTTAAACAATTTAAACACAATTTCAGTTTTTTCACTTCACCAACCCTATTATTAATTGTTAATTTCAAAAAATCCTGACATTTATAAATTGAATGAGGTCCCTTACAAAAATAGCAACCGTTTACATTTTGTACCTTATTCTTTATCATAATCGCTTGTTAAATGTTCTAATAATAATAATAAATGTTCTTTATTGGTAATAAATTACAATAATTAATTACACAAATGGCCATCGACCTAAGTCCTTCAGCCGTAGGGCTTTAACATTTAATAGAAATTATAATTTTAGACAAATAGAGAGATAGATATGAATGTAGAAAAAAAAAAGTTAATATAATGAATATGAGCAAAAAAGAAAATATATACATATATATAAAAATAAAACTTGTAGTATATAATCAAAAAGGTGATAATAATAATAATACTGATATAATAGGCTAATTAGCCAAGTCTTCAAGAGTTTCTTTAATGGTATACTCGGGATATCTAAATGAGGTTGTTCCTTGTCTATCAACCATCATCGGGTTCATAAGCTCTAGGTTGTGCGGTTTCTTGGCGAAGGTGGCCGATAGTTCTAACATTCTTAAGTGTATAGGTACGACTTTGGTCCTTTCATAGAGGTAAATGTTGGAAGGGTTGTGTAATGGGTTATTGGGATCGCGGATTTTTGTTAAGGCTCGGAGGGCAGAAGTTTCGGAACATTTTAGGTTGTTTATGGTTGGATTTCTCGCATTTAGAAGGATGGGATGGGAGTATTCGAGGAGGGGACGACAGATTGCTTTGTATATCTTAGTGGCTGTTTTTGTATCAATTCCCTCATTCTTGTAGGTAAGGTTTCTGAATATTTTGGCTCTGGCAATCGTTTTGGTCTTGGTGGTTTTGGTGTGTTGTTTAAGATTGATTTTGTTGTCGATTTGCACTCCTAGGTATTTTGCACAGTCCTGATGGTAAATTGATACATCGCAGAATGATACTGAGGGAGAGTTTTCTGTAATTCTGTGGTGGAAATAAATGAGTTGGGATTTTTTGGGGTTTGGGTGTAGTCGCCATTTGCTGAACCATTTTTCGATGACCTTTATCAGCTGTTGCAGTTTTCTGCTAGATTCTTGAATAGTTTTGCCGTGGGTGATTAATGCCGTGTCATCCGCATATTGGAGAATATAACATGTGCCATTAGAGTCTTCGATAATATCACAACAATAAATGTTGTAGAGCAATGGTGATAACGGTGAGCCCTGCGGTACACCTTGTAGAGGTGAAAACTCTTCAGACAGGGTTTCCTCAATCTTTATTTTGAGTATTCTATTCTCAAGAAAATTCTTTATCACAAACAACAAGTAGTCAGGGATATCCAGTGTGTAAAGTTTGAACAGAAGTCCTTTGTGCCAGACTGAGTCGAAGGCTTTATTTATATCTAGGAATAATGAAGCTGTTTTTTTTCTGCTCATCTCGGTAGTTGTTTGGAAATCTGTTGTCACTGTTGGGTTTGTGAATAACCACAATTTCCCCTGTTTTCCATTCTTTTGGGAAGTATCCGTGGTTTATGCAGTATTCAAATAGTTTCTTAATGTACAAGTGGATTTGTTTGTCCAGCTGTTTGATTATTGACCACGGAACTTTATCGTGGCCAGGACTAGTGTTTTTTTTCTGTGTACGAAGAGCCCGAAAATATGCTTCTTCGCTGATATTACGGTTACTTATTGGGAAGTTAGCTTCGAAAAAGTCATTGTACCAGTTATTAACAGTGTCATAATGGTTTTGGTCGTAGAAAACACAATTTCAATTTTTTCACTTCACCAACCCTATTATTAATTGTTAATTTCAAAAAATCCTGACATTTATAAATTGAATGAGGTCCCTTACAAAAATAGCAACCGTTTACATTTTATACCTTATTATTGTCCTTTCTTTGAAATCCACTTCCACCAGAGCTAGTAGTGGTTTCTTGCGTAGCAAAAAACCCTTTACGTTGATATTTTTAACTTGTTCTACTTTAACCTCCCTTTGTTTATTAAATTGAATTTTTTCTAAAACTTCACATTTTGTTTTTAAAAACAAAGTAAACTTATCTAATGTGGGTAAACTATTTTTTATTGGATATTGTTCCCACTCTCGTCTGGTAACTAAATCTAGCTTACCTGCCATAATGTATATAATAATTGTATCCCATGACTTTATATCTACCCCTATAGCTTCTAGAGATCTTAAATTTTTTATCAAGGTATCCGATAACTTTCTTAACTCTACACACGATTCCTTTTTTATAGCAGCATACTCTATAATTAAACCTAAATGGTTATAAACAATTAACCTCTCATTTGCAAACCGATCAACAAGAAGTTGCCACGCTAATGTATAATTTTGATCACAAACTGTGATTGATTCTATAATGCTAAAAGCTTCATTTTTTAATGAGGCTCTTAAATATAAAAATTTCTGTATCTCAGAAATCGGTTGCCTGTGCACCAACGCCGTAAACGCATCTCTATATTCAAGCCACAAATTATAGTCACCGTTAAAAATTGGAAGCTTTATTTCTGGTAAAACTCCAGATATTGACGCACTAGTTTCCTCCGCATCAAAACCCTCAGATTTTACTGTATCCCTTTTCTTTTCATAATAAATCTCAAGTTTTGTTGTAATCATAGCTACTAAATCGTAAAACTCGTTTTCAAAGTTTATTCTAACTTGCAATTCTTTATCATAATCGCTTGTTAAATGTTCTAATAATAATAATAAATGTTCTTTATTGGTAATAAATTACAATAATTAATTACACAAATGGCCATCGACCTAAGTCCTTCAACCGTAGGGCTTTAACATTTAATAGAAATTATAATTTTAGACAAATAGAGAGATAGATATGAATGTAGAAAAAAAAAAGTTAATATAATGAATATGAGCAAAAAAGAAAATATATACATATATATATATATAAAAATAAAACTTGTAGTATATAATCAAAAAGGTGATAATAATAATAATACTGATATAATAGGCTAATTAGCCAAGTCTTCAAGAGTTTCTTTAATGGTATACTCGGGATATCTAAATGAGGTTGTTCCTTGTCTATCAACCATCATCGGGTTCATAAGCTCTAGGTTGTGCGTTTTCTTGGCGAAGGTGGCCGATAGTTCTAACATTCTTAAGTGTATAGGTACGACTTTGGTCCTTTCATAGAGGTAAATGTTGGAAGGGTTGTGTAATGGGTTATTGGGATTGCGGATTTTTGTTAAGGCTCGGAGGGCAGAAGTTTCGGAACATTTTAGGTTGTTTATGGTTGGATTTCTCGCATTTAGAAGGATGGGATGGGAGTATTCTAGGAGGGGACGACAGATTGCTTTGTATATCTTAGTGGCTGTTTTTGTATCAATTCCCTCATTCTTGTAGGTAAGGTTTCTGAATATTTTGGCTCTGGCAATCGTTTTGGTCTTGGTGGTTTTGGTGTGTTGTTTAAGATTGATTTTGTTGTCGATTTGCACTCCTAGGTATTTTGCACAGTCCTGAGGGTAAATTGATACATCGCAGAATGATACTGAGGGAGAGTTTTCTGTAATTCTGTGGTGGAAATAAATGAGTTGGGATTTGTTGGGGTTTGGGTGTAGTCGCCATTTGCTGAACCATTTTTCGATGACCTTTATCAGCTGTTGCAGTTTTCTGCTAGATTCTTGAATAGTTTTGCCGTGGGTGATTAATGCCGTGTCATCCGCATATTGGAGAATATAACATGTGCCATTAGAGTCTTCGATAATATCACAACAATAAATGTTGTAGAGCAATGGTGATAACGGTGAGCCCTGCGGTACACCTTGTAGAGGTGAAAACTCTTCAGACAGGGTTTCCTCAATCTTTATTTTGAGTATTCTATTCTCAAGAAAATTCTTTATCACAAACAACAAGTAGTCAGGGATATCCAGTGTGTAAAGTTTGAACAGAAGTCCTTTGTGCCAGACTGAGTCGAAGGCTTTATTTATATCTAGGAATAATGCAGCCGTTTTTTTTCTGCTCAGCTTCGCAGACTGGATGTTTGAGCAAAGAATCGTCAATGGATGGATGGTTGAACATTTTTCCCTGAAGCCAAACTGAAATTTAGGTATTTTATTCCTGACTACATCTGTGAGCAAATCTCTTACGATTTTCTCAAAAAGTTTTCCTAGTACTGGAAGCAGGGTAATGGGTCGGTAGTTGTTTGGAAATCTGTTGTCACTGTTGGGTTTGTGAATAACCACAATTTCCCCTGTTTTCCATTCTTTTGGGAAGTATCCGTGGTTTATGCAGTATTCAAATAGTTTCTTAATGTACAAGTGGATTTGTTTGTCCAGCTGTTTGATTATTGACCACGGAACTTTATCGTGGCCAGGACTAGTGTTTTTTTTCTGTTTACGAAGAGCCCGAAAATATGCTTCTTCGCTGATATTACGGTTACTTATTGGGAAGTCAGCTTCGAAAAAGTCATTGTACCAGTTATTAACAGTGTCATAGTGGTTTTGGTCGTAGAAGTTGTTATCTTGTGACATACAGTACATTATTTTCCATGATAGTTGGTACAGGTTTTTGGTTTTTATACTTGGAAAGCTTGTTTATTTTTTAGAAAAAAAATTTTCCTTGGGATTGTCCGATTTCTTTGCAGGCTTCCAGCCATATGTGTTTATTGAACTCTTTGTGGAGATCCTGGATATTTTTGTTCATTTTATTGATTCTAGTTTTGAGAGTACGGTCCCTATTAAGTTCATACTGTCGATAGAATTTTCTTTTTTGCTTTATAAGCCTGATTAGATAAGGTGGAAGGTCCCGTACATAGAATCTTTCATTGGTGGAGGGGGGCATTTTTAAGTATAGTCTCTGCAAGTACTTAGTTGAACTTTATAACAGAGTCTTCGTTAATATTTTCTCCATTTTTTAGGATATAGGATATGAGGTTATTGTTTATTTCCTTGATGTTACTTTGGTGAAATTTGTATTTAATTTTTGGAGTGTATACTTCCGGTTTTTTGACTAGTTCAAATGAAATCATCATGGCTAGGTGGTCTGAACCTGTGTCAGGGGAAAGTTCAACTTTCTGGAAGTTTCTTCTTATGTTACTGGTGCAGTAGATTTTGTCCGGAGTGGAATCAGGGTTATTTGACATTAGAAAAGTAGGAGGAGTGTCTATTCTTTCATAGCTGCTGTTTTCGGTAAAATGTTTAAGCTGCCTATCTTTGTTTGTAGAGTTATTTATGTCACCAATTATTATTTCATATTTAAATTGCGAAGCTTTGATTAGTACTGAAGGTTCTATGTCTGAGTGTGGATGGATGTATACCAGCAGGATATGAAGAAAGTCTTCTTGAAAAGGAATTTTAAAATGAAGTGCACCATTTAATGGATTATTGATGACTAGTGGATTACACTTGGTTAGTTTGAGTTCAGGGTGGGTTTGAACCAGGCAACCTCCTCTGACCTTTGTGTTGACAATATTTCCATGTATATTTAAAATATCCCAGTTTTTGTGACCAATATCATGTTCTGGTTTAGTCTTAGTTTCTACTAAAAGGGCACAGTTAATGTTATTTTTTTCGATAATGTGAATAATTATACCTTTTTTTCCAAAGTAACTATTAATGTTGTTGTACAAGATGTTTAATTTATATGACAAATTGGCCATTATGTACTCCTTCTATAGGTTTAGTAGGTGAAATTGAGTGTGGAGTATATAAATCAATCATAATGATATAAATTCTATTTGCAAAAAAATTTACAGATGTTTCGACATTAAAATCATCTATGAACCTTCTTTTAAGCCGACGTAACAGCTCATCACGATCGGTATATTTAGGTTTATTTAGTTTGTGGACATACGTGTTGATGTGGTCATGTATGGTGATGCTTTTGTGAATTCTCGAGTTGCTTGTAAGTTGTTCATCTAATTCTGTTGTTTTTTTATTAAGTGGTTTTACTTGGATGTTGGGGATTCCTGGAATAGGTTTTGTTGGTCTTTTGGGACACTTGAAGGACCATGTTTCGTGGTCAGTTGCCTTGCAGGCCTGACATTTGACAGGCAGTTCGCTTTTGCAGGAGGTGGTTTTGTGGCTCTCTCCACATTTGGAGCATTTTAAAGGAGTTGAGCAATCCGCAGTCACGTGATCAAATTTGAGGCATTTGTTGCAGGGTATTGGTGTTGGTGGAGTGGGCCTGCTGGCCTTGACTCTGTAATGGCCGCTAAGAAAGAAGAATCCCTCTTTCATGAGCCTTTGAAATGTTCTATTTTTGATTGCACACAATCAAAGTTCTCATAGAGATGATCTAACTTCGCTAACCTAACCTCTAATTGTTTAATTAAATTGTAATTTATTTCGGATTTTTCTAAGTCATTGTAAAACTCCTTTATTCTCATAAATTGAGAGTTATAAGCTTTACGATTAAATAAATGTTCTTCCAATACTTCACCCATTTTTAAGATTAATTATTTATTGCTTAAAGTATAAATTGTAAAATAGAACACAATAGCACAAAATTGCCTTTAATCGTTTTTTTTTATTGTAAAAAATAGCTCACAAATTCTTAAAATTTGTCAAATCGTAAAATTGTACACAATCTCAATAAATTGTTTATAAATCGCTTTAAATTGGATAAATCTTAAATATTTTGTCAAACAACTTGCTTACCAATTGTTTAAACAATTCCAAAATTAACAAAACTGTTCAAAAAACCAGTAAAAATCTACACTCCACCTTAATAATTGTAAAATTATAAGTATTATTTCGCAAAAATTCGATTGCATTGTTCTAAGCAATTCCAAAATTGACAAAATTGCTTAAACGTACATAAAATTGTAACAGAAATCAAAAATACTTCCTAAATTGTTAAATTGTACACCCTCTTGCACAAAACCTTGTTTAAACAATTTTAAAATTGACAAAATTGCCCACACAAACTTGCTCATAGAAATCGTAAAATACTTGCTAAATTGTTTAATAGCACACACTTTTGCAAAAAAAATATTGTTTAAACAATTTTAAAATTGACAAAAGTCCAAACACACATAGAATTGTACATAAAATCGAAAAAGAATACTTGTTAAATTGTTCAATTGTCTCAAAATTTATTGTAAATTGTTTAAACAACCAAAAAACCGCTTGATCGTTATTGTTGAAAACAGGGCTTAAAATCGGCTTAAAATGTGCCAATATTACATTTCACACCAAGCTCGACCATCAAATGTGCATTAAATACCATAAAATTATATCAATTGTTTATAAAAAGAAATAAAATTGTTACAAAACTGCGAATTCTACTTGCAACATTCAACAGCTGATCTAGGTTATGGCAGAGTAGCATCCCACTTTAAATTATCGTCAATATTTCAAAAAACCCGATAATTTTTACCAAAACCCAGATTAAAATGACTCTAAACCCTGTCAAATTACTTGAATACCTTGTAATAAATAATATAAGGTAATTCTTAAAGAAAAATAGGGAAAAAGTAGGATAAAGGAAATGTACCTACGCACCGTGCTCTACGTAGTTGTCTTATGCCGCACTCCACAAACACAAGGTTCCAGCCGACAACGTAATGGCGTCGTTTGTAAATTTACTTTTCCTTGCACAATTTCGCCTAAATTTCATCCGGCGATGAACCATGTTATGAATTGCTTGGTTCCACTTGATAATTGACACCGTGGACTGTAGTTTTGTCTTTATTTTTTTGTTTTATTCAGAGAAAAACACATATTTTTTCTTAACACGTTTATTGTCTGGCAAACTGCTTTCTTCATCTCTGTCCGTCTCGTGGCGCCGTCTAGCGGACACCTCCTTTTTACAAACAATCAAATTTGAAAATAACGCAGGCGCATAACGCCTGTTGTCTCGATGGCAAATGATACAGCGTATGCATAGAGAATTTTGGTCTATTTGGCATCGTGATTATTTGAATTCTATGATGCTACGCCATAAATGGAATTCGAATACTAACCCTATTGAGGTTGGTCGTTTGGTCCTTATTAAGGAGGATAACATTCCCCCACTTCAGTGGCGTTTAGCTCGTGTTTCCGAGGTGCATCCTGGCTTTGACGGAGTTATTCGAAATGTGACTGTCAAAACCAAGGATGGCCTATTGCAGAGGCCTGCTCAAAAATTATGTCCTCTCCCAGATGGAGAAGACTAATGATCTTGTATTTTTTGAACTTGAATTTAATTTTTTTTATTTTCGGAATCGGGTAATTCGCTATTTTTTTAAATTTTTTTTCGGAAATCGTATTTTTTGGTATTTGGTATATTTTTTTTATGGTTAAAATATCCGGGTGATATTTTGGCCGGTGGTATGTTTAATTTACCTAATTATATTTTTTTATACGTTATTTTGAAATTCAAATCGTTAGTGATTTTTTGATTAAGTATTATCAAGTTGGTATTTTTGAATCATGCGCATATATGAGGTTAGGTTAATTTGCCCCGAAGCGAGAGTTGGTTGTAAAATGTCGAAAGAGCAACTATAAAATCGTTCATGAAAGATGTCGGTATCGTTTAGAATCGTCGTTTAATATTCGAAAAGTTGTTACAAATTTGTCGGAAAACCTATTCGTGGCAGTAAAATATTATCGTTCCCATGCACCATTTTTTATCCTCACTACATCATCATCAGGAAGAATCCAGCCCTGTGCACAGGAACATCAGCTGCTTCAAACCAAGGTAGTAACATCCCTTTTTTCCCTTTCTACACCCTTATTTTACAACCCAACCTACGCAGTCCACTATCGCTCGTTTTGTTTTCGTTAATTTAAAGTCGCTATATGCTAAGTTAGAGAGTTATCGAAGGCATAGTTTTTTATCTAATTTAGACATATGAGTTCCGGTTTTTTTGAATTGAGGCTATCAGCGTTCCAGGTGACTATTTTAAGGGCTCTGGGTTTTATTTGTCTAGACATTTTGGGGGCCTAGGTTGGGTAATTGAAGGGAGCCAAAAGCCTGCATGAAGCTGGCGAATTCTTGCATGAAAGTGTGGATTTTTGAAATTTGGGACTGATCAAAGATATTGGGGGGATTTGTGCTGGGGCCTGGGGCCGCCTTGGGTTGTTGGGGGGTGGCGGCGTTGGTTGCCTTTTGGGCGTAGGAAATGCCCGGGGTGAATTTTTGGGTTGGGGGTATGACCCTTGTGCGGGTTGGAGCGATGTTTGATGGGTGTTTGGGGCATTTGTGGTAGTTTGCCGTGTGAGGGCCCAGGCAGTTGGCGCATTTAGCGTCCGTGTGTCGGGGTTTTTCACACTTGGTTGTGTGGTGGCCTTGTGCGCATTTTACGCATTTGGCCGGGGCGTTGCAGTTGGCCTGGGAGTGGCCGAAGAGCTGGCATTTGTGGCATTGTCTGAATTTAGGTTTATAGGTCTGGCTTTCGACCTTTATGACTAGGTGTAGAAGCCTAGTCTCTTTGAATATGGGGTCTTGTTGTCTTGTCACCTTGGGAAGCATGACTAGGATCAATGGCATGGGGGTCTTGTCCTTAGTACGCGTCATTCTGGCGACTGACGTGGGGAGGTAGCCACGATCGATAAGAGCGGCTTGGACGTCTATCTGGGTGGGGATTCCCCGGATTACGGCGTGGATTGCCTTGTCCTCCGGGAGGGTAAAACTGTGATACGGTATTTTTTCCGTTTCTAAGTGCCTAGTGACTTTGCGGAAGTCGTCACTGGTCTGAGTGCGAATTTGGACTCCTTCGGAGGTATTTTTCGCGTGGAGGATGTTCACTTTTTGGGAGTTAAAGTGACTGGACAGGTTTAGCCATTTTTCAGGGGCTCGGATGATGATGGGGGGGATTTTGTGGGCTTCCTGGTCGGGAGGGGTTCCTGGGCCAGTAGCTTGAATTTTTGGGTCCGTAGGGGCCGTAACGGGGGGTTGGGGCCCTGAGCCGAAAGGTTTGGCGACTGCGTCGGAGGCAGTCGCTTTGACGGGGTTTTTTTGGGTTTTGGCGGGTTTTTCTTCCGGGTCTGAATTTAACTTATGTTTTTGGCTCCTTCTGAGACGGTTTATGCGCTTGAGCGGGGGGCTTGGGGGGGACCGGACAGCGTCTGAGTCTGTCTCTACCACGGACATGTCCGTTTCAAATTGGGGGGTATCGGAAAACGATGGCTCTTGGTTAGGGGTTTTGGTGTTTTGGGATATAAGTGTCCCTATTTGAGATGAGAGGCGGGTAATTTCCTCTCGGAGGCCGTTTATTGTATCGTTTGCGGTGGCTAGTTGGGATTGGAGGAATTCTAGCTGAACTTTGTGTTGTTCAGCCTGGGTTTTGTGATGTTCCGCCTGGGCCTTTATTTGGTCCTGAAGGTAGTCGGTCATCTGTTGGTTAGGGTAGTATGCCATGGTGGCGTCAATGGGTTGTTCGGAATCAGACATGGTTTTTAGAATTTGAATTTACAAATAAAAATAGAGTATTCGGGGGGCCTGAGGGGCCCCGGGCGGGGGGGGGGGGGTGTAGTGTTAAGCACTAGGTGCTAGTAGTTGGGGTCTCAGGGAACCTTAAACACACCAAACCGCCAGCCTCAGCGGTTCGTGGGAATTGGCTTAAGTACACAGTGTGAAAAGGGCTGCAGCACTTAGCAAGCAAGCTTACAAGTGAGCATATGTTAGTTAGAATAATTATATACCAAAATAATCTTACTCAATGGAAATCTGCTGGGCGACGTCTATCTTCACTGTCACTCACTCGACTTGTATTAATTGGAAGCAACTAACACGTGAAGAAGTTTTTATACGTACAGAATTTTTTTATATACTAGCGCATGCGCAAATATAATTACAAATTAGAAAAAACTGCCTTGTCAACAGCAAACACGAAAAGGGAAGAAGGATAAGAAAAAGAAAAGGTCTTACAGAAGACTGGAAATTTTCTATAATCAAAACAGGAGTGGGCATGGTGAAAAAGCCAGACAAGAACCATTCTTGAATTGAGTAACTAAGGGGGATCTGGCTAAATGAGTAACTAAGAGGGATCTGGCTAATTATCTCACTGAGAAAAGGCCAAAAAAAGAGGAGCGCCTATGTGCAGCACTTTATGCAACGTTTTAATAAACTGCGCATGCGCTGACCCTTTTTTAATATCTTATTTTAAATAAAAAACATTTTTTTACAAGAAAAAAATACCAAACAAACGCCTGCATTTAGGCGCTTGTAAAAAAAGGAAGAAGAAGAAGAACTTTCTTTATTTTCTGGTAACTTTAGATTTTCTGTGATGGCAAGAATTGACCGAAAATATTATGGCGGGAAGCTATTATGATTCGCATCTATAGAGTGATCGGTGGCGGTAAAGCTGTTGCTTTCTACCACTTTTGTGTTGTTGATATTTTATTTGCGAAAAGATAATTAATAAAAATGAGTGAATATCCAGATGAAGATGAAGAATTTGAATTTATGTACGGTGATGAAATGGAACTACTTGCAGAAATGAAAGGTAAATGTAAAGATTGATTTATTTTGGAGGTTAAATTTCAAAAATAAATTTTCATACAGGATGATTTTGCAATAGCAAAACTTCTGGAATCTACATCAAAATGTTACAATTATTATTATTATTAAATAATATGTTATAATATTATGTCCAAAACCAGCTCAAGGGGTTAACCCTGGAACCTGACTGTGGGGTCTCAAAAAACCCACTACCGCTTCTATTACAGTGAGCAGGTGTTGGATTCATTCAAAAGAAGCTTGAACAAGACGTAAATATTAGTGGTGATATACATATATTTAAATAAATGATTTTAAACATACAGAAAGAAGTTAAAACAAAAAGTAAAAAGACATGTTTCTCAATTGTTATTAATTATTCTTTACTGCGGTTTGTGAAACCCCACAGTTGCATTTGTGTATACACAAAATGTCAGGATCCAGGGTTAAAATAATCGAGTTTTATTTAATCTCAGGAACCCTTTGTGTTATAGCAACAAGGTTTTGCAGAAGGTTTTGCACAAGGTTTTACATATGAATAAGGCATATCAACCAATGGTATTTGCATACAGTTACTTTGAGCCTTCCGAAAAAATAATACTCATCACCAAGATATCTGGGGCACTCTTTTTGATTTTTGGGGAGTAGAACAACTGATAGAACAAGTCTGAGGCTGTGATTGTACTCTGTTGGTTTCAACACTATGCGTCATATTCTAAGTGTTGTACTATCAGTTGTTCTACTCCCTGAAAATCAAGAATTCATCTCCTGGAGGCTTTAGCCTAGGAACTAGTTCCTTCAGTTATCTTGCTTATCACAAATATTTAAAAAAAGGAAGAGTATCCCCGTCCACAATGCGGACTCTAATGTAGAATTTACATTTGCTACTCTTATGTAGAATTTACATTTGCAGACATTGATTGAAAAATTTAATTAATTTAATTATCAACATCCGCAAATGTAAATTCTACATAAGAGTTTGCGGAGTATTTTTTAATCAGCGTCCGCAAATGTAAAGTTTAATTCCTATAATGTATTGAAAAAAAATCATTTTTTTTTGCCTAAATTATCCTTTTTTTCCTGGAACGTCGAGAAAAATCAAACTTATCTAAAAACTGATGTGTGTCTGTCTGTCTCTCGGGTTTGTCTGTATCCACGATAACTTAAGAACGCTTTAAGCTAGATACTTGAAAGAGTGACCGCAAAAAAAAAGTTTTTTAGCCTGTAACACCTGTAACTTCGATTGGAATTGACAAAATGTAATGTATAAGTGCTCAAAATTTTTGTCTGGTCATGAACTTTTTCAAAAAGCAAGATTTATTGTTCTAGAAGCTAAACATCCCCTTAAACAAAGGGTTAACTATGGGTACTTCCACCTTTCGGTTTTAGCCCTGGTTTGGACCTATCTGCCGTATTTACAGAAGATGACCCTGAGGGCTGCTGGCTAGACCCAGAGGTTTTTGAGGTGGCTTCTTGAGCCAGCCTCGCCTTCCTTCTGCGTTTCGCCTCAGCTCCACAGACTCTCTTCTTTTTAGGCTTCTCACTCGAACCGGGTGGTATGTTTCCAGTCCCAGTACCTGAGCTTGAAGCCTTGGGTTCCTCGGTGTTAGGTCGAACAATGTCCGTAGTCCCAACACTCGGGGGTTTTGGGTTTCCATCTAACAGGTTGCCTTTTGGCGTGCCTGTTGAAGGGCTGATGGGTTTGGTCCCACTCAGGTCATCTGACGACGGTCCTAAGTGGGATTGTGGGTTTTCAGGTTTTTTGTTATATTCCATGAACTAGTATATTGATTTCATCCTTTTGGCTCCTCACCCTCCTCGGAGTCCTCACATCTGGGGACGTCATGTCACAACTGACACGATCGCCAAGGCTACCAAGAGGATATAGCCTCCAGGAAGGTGTTGCACATGAGAAGGTTGCGAGTCAGTCCTGAGATGACTCGGCCCCCTATGTGCCCCCTCCTTCCCAAGAGATTCACCCTGGTGACCCTCTGACGGGACATCGCAGCCGATTGACCGAAATTGGGTTAGACTCCGGCCTCCCGTTTAGCTTCGTTCTAGGCCAAAGTGCTGTGTTGCTATTCGCTCAACCACCAGGACACTGTCACTCCACGACACGGGTATCCACGCACGGCACAAACACGTGGGGCTTGCTCGCAATGCACAACCCTCATTCACCCGCATTCTATGCAGTAGGGCCGACACGTGGGTTTTTAGGCCCAGGTCAGCCGGTCATCCCGCATTACTTGGATGAAATATTGGATCACACACTCTCCAACTCTGCAAAACCAAAGAGTGGAGATTTCTCCCCACTTTGGATTACGGATTTATCTATAGAAGAGATAGACCCAGTACCCGTGGGGTACTACTACACTATTATTATTAATTTTCTTAAATTAAGAAGTTTTTTACTATCTGAATAATCTCCTGTTCACAACTTACTGTATACTCCGAAATTTTAAAGGGTGATTCTACATCAGAAAATATGACAAAAAGTTCCTATAAACATATGTCTGGAAATGCGTCGTAAGGGAGCTACGCCCCTTGAAAGTGGCTAAAAAATCGGTTTTTATCTAATAACTCAGGATCCCTTTGAGATATAGCAACGAAGTTTTAAACGTGAATTAATCTTAACAAGGCCCATCTTCGTATGTTATTTTCATGTAACCAGAGGCGTGCGAAACGGGGGGGGGGTAACTTTATTGTTATTTTATTTTTGGTATATGACTCCTCAGGTCAAAATACATAAAAAAGGTGCTCTTGTTGTGAGACTGTAGGACTAACCGTTTTCGAGAAAAATTAATTTAAAGGTGAAATTTCACGGTACGAGGACGAAAAATTAAATACTAAAATGTTGAAAACCGAAATTTCAATGATGCAGGGTAAATGTACATCAAAAACTTAGAAATAAATAATTCCAAAAATCAATCAATCAAGGGAGCTAAGATCTCCTAAAAATGCACCATTTTTAAAGGGCCATAATTTTTTGTTTTATTAGTTTAAATAGGCATTTAGGTAAATTATTTTATAATATTGGTTATTATTTAATCATTAATTTAAAAATTATTAAGATTTTTGTAAAAAATGTTGTTCGGGGTACCGGGTGATCCAAAGTTCCCGACCCAATCAGTTTTCTCCGAAACCGTAAAAGTTATGGGAAAAATTTTATTGGGTTTTTCTATGCGGTCACCTAAGCTACAAATTAAGGCAGATTAAAGGTTTTTAGTTTAGTGAAACCGAGGCGTAGCGATGGACATTTTTTTAGTTTTTAGTGGCATGTATAGGAAAACTAGCTTAAATCAAATCATATTCTAATTTTATATATTTATCACACGAAGTCTTTAATATACATGCAAGCGTTAGAAAGTTATTTTATAAATAATATGTTTCACCTTAAGTCAACTTATTTTAAACGAAAAAACAAACAGTCAGTGGATCATTTGGTTTACGTATCGAAAATGTGTCATGTTCGAAAATCGCCTGGGTTCAAACCTCAACAGCGGTGCTACTTTTTTTTATTAATATTATTTAAGTTTTTGTTTTTTTTTTAAGTATTAGATTTTTGTGATTTGTCAATATTTTATTATTTTTATTATACAGGTATTTTGTAGGTTTAAAAAAAAGTAGTTTAATCGCTTTTAATAAAAAAATAACAGTCAACACAATTTAAAATTTTAAACTTTTATGACAGCTAAAATTAAAAGAACTTTCACTTTCGGGTTTAGACCGTGTATTTGGATTGTTAGTTTTGGTATTATTATGAAATATGTGCATCAACACTAGGGTGACCCACCAAAATTTTAAATCGAAAAATTTGGAAGTTTTACCCTCTAGATTTATTCAATGAGGTAGGTGTATAATCCTTATTATTTTTTTTTCAGAATTAAAAAAAAAAGTAGTTGTCGCTCACAGCCGTTTTTTTAAAAATTGTTTCTATGGCTTTAGTTTTTTTACGGCACAGGGATTTCTTTTTAATCATTTTTACACGGCACGGTATGAAGGGTAGTAAGTAAATGGATAACTAAAAAAATCAGAATTTTTTGTTTTAAAATGGCGGCACATTTTTTTTTCATTATCTAAAAACTCCATATAGAAGCTAAACGAGATACCTATACTTATAGGTATTGAAACAAACCAAGTTTTATCATTATAGAGCAAATGGATAAGTATTAACCAAAAACTAAAGAAAATGTTGAAAATGCCCACCATTTTTCTCCTGGCATATTGCGTATCTGTTTCTTATGGCAGTCCTGGTGACTTTTTAATGTGTCCCTGTTAATATTTTGGCAAGCAGCTGTTATTTTTTCTTTAAGATGGTCCAAGTTTAACGTAGGAGTTACATTGACTTCATTCTAAGTTGTTCCCCAAAGATAAAAATCTAAGGGAGATAAATCAGGACTATTTGCAGGCCACTGTATAACTCCATAAGTGCCATCAGGAAAATCTTGGTCAATATAGTTTGTAACTATGCCTGCATTGTGGTATGAAGCGCCATCTTGTTGAAACCACATTTCTTGGCGTCTCGACAAATTTATATTTTCTAATAATCTTGGAAGTTCTTCTCGAAGAAACCTTAAATATTCTATTCCATTTAGCCTCGTATCAAAGAAATAAAAAATAAAAGGACCAGAGAATCAAGTTAAGCGGCATGTAAAAGATTTTTAGTCTGCCGTAATATTTTAGTGACCCCTTAATCAAGTTATCCGGCTTATCCGAGTTCTCCGATATTTCTCTTAAAATTTGGTTGGTATTAGAACCAAATTAAGCCGTTTTTAAATAAAATTGCGTTAAAATGATTAGATTTATCTTAATTATCTGGCTTACCCGGTATTATACGAGCTTCAAATTACAACGGGACCACCTTATGAATGCCCTCTTTAAGCTGCCAAAAGTTTCATCGAATTCCGTTCATTCGTTCCAAAGTTATGCGGGAGCAAACAAAAAAAATCAAAGTCACACGTAGAATTGATAACCTCCTCCTTTTTTGCAAGTAGGTTAAAAAGAAGACCCTGTGCCGTAAAAAAACTAAAGCTATAGAAACAATTTACGGCTGTGAGCGACCTCTACTCTTTTTCAAAAATTTTGAAAAAAATTAGGGATTATAAACCTACCTCAATGAATAAATCTGGACCTCCAAACTTTTTAATTTAAAATCTTGGTGGGTAACCCTAGTGTTGATGGCTTTTATGCACATATTCCGTAATAATACCAAAACTAACAATCCAAATACACGGTCTAAACCCGAAAGTAAAAGTTCTTTTAATTTTAGCGGTCTTAAAAATTTAAAATTTTAAATTGTGTTGCTGTTAATTTTTTATTAGAAGCGATTAAACTACTTATTTTTTTAAACCTACAAAATACCTGTATAATAAAAGTAATAAAATATTGTTAAATCACAAAAATCTAATACTTAAAAAAAAAACACAAAAACTTAAATAATATTAATAAAAAAAAGTAGTATCGCTGTTGAGATTTGAACCTAGGTGATTTTTGAACATGACACATTTTCGATACCTAAACCAAATGATCCACCGACTGCTTGTTTTTTCGTTTAAAATAAGTTGACTTAAGGTGAAAATTATTATTTATAAAATAACTTTCTAACGCTTGCATGTATATTAAAGATTTTGTGTGAAAAATATATAAAATTAGAATATGATTAGATTTAAGCTAGTTTTCCTATACATGCCACTAAAAACTAAAAAAAAGTCTATCGCCACGCCCATGTTTCACTAAACTAAAAACCTTTAATCCATCTTAATTTGTAGCTTATGTGACCCCATAGAAAAACCCAATAAAATTTTGCCCATAACTTTTATGGTTTCGGAGAAAACTGATTGGGTCGGGAACTTTGGATCACCCGGTACAGTGGCCACCTTTGTTTTGGGGCACAGTGGCCACTCCTTTTTTAAATTAAATTTAAAATAAGTAGTGGCCACTGTACCCCATTTTGCTTTCCCATTTTGAAAATTTTCAAAATTTCGGAAAGCCTTGTATTCGTGCAAAAATTTTAAATTTTTTTTTTTGCGAATTTTTGCGTTTTATGAGGTTTTATGTCGATATAAATCAATTTCAAGCAAAACAAAAAAAATTGTCGGTCGATCGGTCTGTCCGGGAAATCTTGTAAGCACGATAACTTAAGAACGCTTTAAGCTAGTCACTTGAATTTTGGCATACAGGTATGTTATCAAAAGTTCTCGCTCGGGATTGTTTTTGGTTTGGCGTGCGGCAAGGGGAGCAAATGGGGAAAAATACATTTTTTTTAGAAAAAATTTAAAATTGCTATATAGAGGTTTTTAAGGTTGCTGAAATTGAATCTGATAATAAAATTTCTCTAACTTCACCCCCGTGAAAATTTGTAGATAGGGGTTTTTGAGGTTGATAAAAATGAATCTTGAAATAAATTTTTTGAAACCCACCCCCTAGGGGTGGGGGGTGATTTTTGTGAAAATTGGTATATTGACGTTTTTGAGGTTGCTGGAAGTGAATCTGATAATAAAAATGGTCTAACTCTACCCCTACCCCCAGGGGGTGGGGGGTGATTTAGTGAAAGTTGGTATATACGGGTTTTCAAGGTTGCTGAAACTAAATATGATAATAAAACACTGCTCAGTAAAAGAGCTTTCCCATTTTTCACCTCCGCGCGTGAAATTGATTTTTATTATCACATTTTTTTTTCCTAATTTCACCCCTGAGGGTTGGGGAGTAGTTTTCGTGAAAACTGGAGTATTGGGGTTTTTGAGGTTGCTCAAAGTGAATCTGATAATCAAAATATTCTAAATCCACCCCCTGAGGGGTGAAGGGTAGTTTTCGAGAAAATTGGTATATTGGGGTTTTTGAGGTTGTTGAAAGGGAATCTGATTATAACAAAATTCTAACTTCATCCCCAAAGGGGCAGAGGGTAGTTTTCGTGAAAATTGGAATATAAAGGTTTTTATGGTTGCTGAAAGTGAATCTGAAAATAAAAACATCCATTTTACGCCCGGAGGTGTAAAATGAAAGTGAATCTGAAAATAAAAACATCCATTTTACGCCCGGAGGTGTAAAATGGGAAAGCTCTTTTACTGGGCAGTGTATTTTATCTGGATTACACTGACCTGTATATTTTGGGTAAAAAAGACCTGTCTTATATTATTAGAGTTGATAACTGTTTTAATATTTTTGGGGGTGCTGATTATGAGCTTTATTTTGCTTTCCCATTTTATTATTATTTTTTTTTTTTATTTAGGGAAAGCTTTGTATTCGGGAAAAAAAAACATTTTTTTGCGTATTTTTGCGTTCTATAACGTTTTAAATCAATTTGGAGCAAAAACAAAATTGTCGGTTGATCAGTCGGTCGATCGGCCTGTCCGGGAAATCTTGTGGGCACGATAACTTATAAACGCTTAAGCTAGAGACTTGAAATTTGGCATACAGGTATGTTACCAAAAGTTTTTGCTCAGAATTGTTTTTGGTGAACATTGAGGTGCGGCAAGGGGGGCAAATGGTGAAAAATACAGTTTTTTAAAATTGAAAATTGCTCTATGGGGGTTTTTAACACGTTGACTTTGTGTGTCATGTGTATGAAAAAGTATACACGCTAGTTGGGTCCAGTGCGCCACGTGTATGATTTTATATTCACGCTCAATAACATCTTTACTGTGCGTGTATGCTTTAGGAGAACGCTTGGCATGGGCTTCTCATGGCGGGATGGTTGGGCTAGCGTAAAATTACCTGGCTACATATTTAACTGGATTTTTTGTAAAAAATGTCCAGAGAAGGATTTCAAAAGAAAATACATATATAAAAATTATTGAAAAAAGTGTCGTGGCCTGTTGGACCCTTCTCCGAATATGGCCGTGGCAGTCAACGTGTTAAGTTTGCTCAAATTTAATCTGAAAACAAAAAAACATTTTGTAGGGAAAATTATAAAAGTATTTAGAGGAAGGTTTGAATTTTTAATTAGTTATCTCAAAAAAAAAGTGATACTTATTTTTTCCCAGAAAAAAAAGACGAAGATATTGTTCAATATGATGATATAATTGTTCATTTGCCTAATCCGGACACTTTTGGAAAAACAATGAGAGCACAGGGTCTATTAAAATTTCCTGTAGATTTAACTTCATTTAATATTATTTAGTTTTTTTTTGCTTCTTATTGCAAAAACGTATTGTTAATAAATAATATTTATTATTTTTATAATGACTTATTTTAAATGAATATTTGTTTTAGTTTTAAAAATACAGTTTTTTTTTAACAGAATCACGTATTTTTTTTAAATATTATATAATCTAATGAGACCAGTGGCCACTGTACCCCACCTGAGTGGCCACTGTACCCCGGCTATGGGGTACAGTGGCCACTTTTACACTTTTTTGTAAAAGGTTAGTAAAAAAATAAGAAAATACTTTTAAGCTACACTCTCTATGTCAAATTATAAAGAAAACCCTAGCGTATAATACTCAATTTTTAAACTTTGATTTAAATGAATTATTAAGCAGTTACAATTTTTTAAGCAAAAAGGTGGCCACTGTGCCCCGGTCTCCCCTCTCTACCTTTTTATGTATTTTGACCTGAGGAATTATATACCAAAAATAAAATCACAAAAAAATACACAGAAAAAAGTTTAAGACAAAAAACTGATAAGGCCCCCCGTTTCGCACGCCCCTGGTTAAAATAAGTACATGAAAATAATATGCGAAGATGGGCCTTATTACGATTAGATCACGTGCAAAACCTCGTTGCTAAAGGGTTCCTGAGTCATTAAATAATAACCGACATTTTTAGCCACTTTCAAAAGTGTGTCTCTCTTACTACGCATTTTTAGACATGTCATATTTTCTGATGTAGAATCACCCCTTAAAATTTCGGACCCTATTTCAAATACACCGTGTATATAAGCGGCTTTGTCCTGACTGACTGACTGACTGACTGAATCAACGACCAGCCCCTTGACGTAGAAACTTGAAATTAGGACAGTTTGTTCCTTTTATGATGTAAGCACCCACTATGAAGTGATTTTTCGAAATTCAACCCTTAAGGGAGTGAAACGGGGGTTGAAAGGTATCTCAGAGACCTCTTGATCTTCATATTTGGAAAAAATGTTCTTTATCGAAATCGAAAAGATACGTGTTTCAGGATTTTTTGATATTCGACCCCTAAGGGGGTGAAACGGGGGTTGAAATGTTACATCAAGCCGCGCTGGGCGACGGGTGACGGGCGAAGCCGCGACGGGACTTCCTTATTGTTCTCATCAAGCCGCGACGAGCCACGGGCGACGGGACTTCCTATTCTAGTAGTCTATAATACAAAAATAGTTTAAAAAAAAACACAGTTTAAACCACAGTTTTTGCGTTTTTAAATGACGCAAATACGGAGTGAATTATGCACGTATATCTACCGGTAAATAAAACTGAATTATTTAAGAAAAAGCCACCTTGATGACTATGAAATTAGTACTACCAGAAAATTCATTTCATAAGCTACCATTATGACTATAAATGCTAATAATAATTTGTATTTTATTTCAAGCCAGCCATGTCAAGATTTGGCTTTTTGGTTTTCTGGAATTACCCAAGAAATATTTTTTGAATGTTTTAATTAATCTAGTGGTTAAAAAATAAAAAAAAAATAAAATATTTAAAAACCACATTTTTCTGTAATATGAAACATAAAAAACACCTTTGGATTTGATGAAAATCCACCCAAAGGGGACTAAACTACCCCGAAGCACCCAAAATACCAGTAAATCATAAAGTATCTCAAGAAAAATCGAGTTGAAGGGATCCAGCCAGTTATGTTTAATAAAATGTGAGAAAATTTGGAGTATGAAATTATCTTGGACGTTCGTACTTGAGCAAAATCGGTCATGAAGGAAGGGATAAAAGGGGCGTTAAATTATTAAAATGTTTTTAAAATTTTTTCCATGGCCCCTCTGTCCCCCAAAATGTAAAAAAATTGTTTCTGGACATAACTTTATTATTCACAATAGAAGAAAAGTTTGAAAACCACCTAAAAGGTCAAAAAGTACACAAAAAATTATTATAATTTTTTTCCATGGGGGAGGGGGCCCCGAAATCTAAAAAATTATTTAGAGCGATATTCATGGAAAATAAAATAACAAACATATTATTCAACAATTTATTTTATTTTTTTAAAGAGTAAGTAGTACTCATTCGAAGAAAATACTTTTCCTGCTTTGCTCTACTGCGTAAAGTTGTTAGTAATCTTAACATTTTACTAACTGGCACCTCCTGGAATTTAATGCGCGGGGAAGAGAAGAGGTAAAATTTTGTGTGTATAGGCGACCTTGCATTCCAAATATTCCAGCGAGATGCCAGTTCGTAAAATTTTAACTTTACTTAAGTTGTTTGTTAACATTCGATAGTCTATGAGGAACAAATTTCTTTTAGGATGAATAATTGGATACCGCTTATCAAAAAGGAACCAGCGACATTTTTAACGAAATTTTGTTAGGCTTAGTACAACCTATTCCCATGCCTAAGAAAATTTCGTTAAAAATGTCGCTTGGTTCATTTTCGATAAGCAGTATCCAATTTTGCATCTCTTTTATAGAGTTCAATAAATTTTGCATTTTCAAAGTCTTTAATTGTTGGTTTCAATTTCAATCGATAAAAATTTCGCATTTAATATAATTTGGCTCATTTTTTTTTCACCAGACAGATATTTTAAGGTTATAAAAATTTTCTGACGGTGAATAAAAAATAATCAACTTCCGCAAACTCTTATGTAGAATTTACATTTGCGGATGTTGATTAAAAAATTATCAACGTCCGCATATGCGGACAGGGATACTCTTCCTTAAAAAAAAACAGTTAATCTCAGATTATTAATCTAGATCTGAAAATTTTTGAACTTTAATAGCTTTGCAAATTAGAATTGATAATGTGTGAGAACCAACACCTTCCAAACATATATGCATCAGCAAATGACGCGAGTTTAGTTTAGTCCCTGCAGAACATGCAAGCAATGCATTTACATGAAACATGCGAATTTTTCATTAGTATTTTAATCTGTTCACCCCAACTAAATAGGACATTTTTACGTATTTTTTTTTTTTTTAGTTACACGTTTTTGAGTAAAAACTACAATGTCTGTCCCCGGTTTCCGGGGACAAATTCTGGCCACCCTAATCAAAAACGAAGATTTGTAATTTTTTTATGCTTTATAGTATCATCATAAAAAAACTTGGCATTGCCAAGTTGGTGAGTTAGGAAAAGCTTTTTTTTTTCATCATCTAAGTTTAAGAATGCCAATTTTTGTTTCGCTATCTTAATATTTAAACTATTTTGTTCAAGCATTCAAAGAAAGACATAAACTTGTTCTGAGCAAACCTGAGGCTGCTCACCCATTTAAATGCTTAAAAAGTTTTTTTTTGTTATTTATATAAAAATCAGAAAAAAAAATCAGGTGGCTGGCCATGGCCCTCTGGGCCCTTATTAATTTCTGTCATGGGTGCTTAACATTTTAAACAATTTAAAACAAACATGATAAATTTACCACCCCTAGTTCCTACCCTCTTTCTATTTACCTACTACAAAATACTTAATTAGCAGTCTAAAAAAACGAAAAAAAAAAAAACAAATTATGTTAATTTAAAGAACCTTTTATTTTGTAGATCCCGAACCAATAGTCTCCAAATCAAATAAAAGTTTAGATTTTACATCTTCAAAAAAGCCAATCCTAAAAGAAAATTCAAATCCAATTATTTATCAGTCAGTTCATACTATCGATGAACCAAATCCAGATGTTTTTAATGATAATCCAGAATGTATCAGTACTATTGGTCAAATAGAGCCAAATTTATATAGTCAAATAGATAATACTTCTCGAAAAAGATCAATAAATGAGCTATTTGGAGGTATAGATGATTTTGATGCTTTAAATGTGTCGAAAAAACACAAAAAAGACAAAAGCGAAGAGGATCAAGCACTAATAAATAAAATTATAGAACTCAGAGAAGCTGCAAAATGTAAGTAGGTTACAACTGGCGTAATCCATTTAAAACCGTCCAATTTTCAATTATTTGGGCGCTCGACCAGTTCCAAATAAATTATTTTTTTGTGTTGTCTAACCTATATTTTCTGTTTGGTAGGGAGTATGACAAACTTGGCAGGGTGATAGATTAGGTCATTTCCAACATGTTTTGTGAATACTACTTTGACCTAACACTCAAGGTCATAGAGTTATGATTATTTTTCAATATTTATGAAAATATCACATTATTTTACCTTCTTTTCTTTATATATATTTTTTTCCTTATGTACTTATGTACTGAAAATAATATTTGTTGGCATCCTTAATGTATGTTTGTTATTAAATTATGATAATTTTTGCAGATGTAATCCAAAAAAATAATTGGTGCGCTCATAAACTTCACAGAATGGGTTTAAAAAAACTCATTTTTGTTCTTTTTTTCGTTTTTTTTTTTTAACAATTAATAGCGATGCAGATCTTCCAATAATTTTAAAAACATCTTTGATCAATGCTCTTTCTAGTGGTATGCTACATACATCAAAAAACTTTAATTACCTTCATAAAAAACGCAACATTCTTAGTACAGTAAAAATGTCGCAAAAAGATCCATGGCCTGGGAAAAATTGCACATTGGAACTTGTCTTGCTCAATGTTATCAGGACCATTTAAAACCAAAAACCAAAAACGTGACCGCCACTTTCAAAAATTGAGCGCGGGCGTTGAAGCGTTCCAACTCGGGAACTACTTGAGATAATTGCATGAATGAAACAGTTTCTGAGCTCTACAACTTTTACATTTGCAACTTTTCGAAAAACCATCGGTGCCCTCTACCGCTTGAAATATTAACTTCTCGGTATCGCAGCAATTACCGAAAATATGTAGAATTTTATTTAAAACATTTTTTGTTGAATAACTTTTACTGTGCGACCAATAGAACACGACATCAAAATATTCAAAAAAAATCAAGAGGCGGCTAAAGCGAAATGGGGTGTCATCTTTTTGGTTTTAGACCTCTTAAGTAGTCCCAATAACATTAAGCAAGGCAAATTACAGTGTGCAATTATTTCCAGATCATGTTACTTTTTGCGACATTTTTACTGTACCGGGTGATCCAAAGTTCCCGACCCAATCAGTTTTCTCCGAAACGGTAAAAGTTATGGATAAAATTTTATCGGCTGTTTCGATGGGGTCGCCTAAGCTACAAATTAAGGTGGATTTAAGGTTTTCAGTTTAGTGAATGGTGGGCGTAGCGATAGTCAATTTTTAAATTTTTAGTGGCATGTATAGGAAAACTAACTTAAATAGAATAATATTTTAATTTTATATATTTATCACACAGTGTTTAATATACACACAATCGTTAAGAAGTTATTTTGTAAATAATATTTTTTACCGTAAGTTATTTTAAAGGAAAAAACAGACAGTCGGTGGTTTTGGCAGTAAACAAATTTAACGTCCAAAAATGGTGTGGGTTCAAATCTCAACAGCGGAATTACTTTTTTTTAATAATATTATTTAAGTTTTTGTTATTTTTTAATAGTATTAGTTTTTTGTGATTTTTCAATGTTCCATTAATTTTATTATACAGGGTATTTGTAGATTTTAAAAGAAAATAAATAGTTTAGTCCATTTAAATATAAAATTAAGAGTCAACACAATTTAAAAATTTTATTGATCACTAAAATTGAAATAACTTTTATATTTGGCTTTAGACCATCTAGATGGATTTTTAGTTTCATTTGGGAAATGCAATATACCATTTACTGTGAATAATATATAATCGAATGCTTAGCAGTACATATCACACGGCTTGTTTCATCTTATTTTAGGAGTATCGTCTAGAAGAATTATCTTCTTCGGGCTTAGACCGTATTGATGGAATTACTACCAAAACCAGCAATCCAATCCACCTACACGGTCTAAGCCCGAAGAAGACAATTCTTCTACACGACACTCCTAAAATAAATGAAATAAAGAAAAAAACACCCGTTTTTTTTTATGAAATTTGTTGTCCATACTGTTCTAAGTAAAAAAGATTAACACCGTTTTGGGGCACTTGGCTTTTTTTAAAAGAATGCTTTTTAAAAAGGTGATAAGTTCCAAATACATATCTTATTAGGTTTGTTTAATAAAATTTATTTCAATAAAAGAATTATGTCTTATTACTTAAGTAGGGCTTTTTTGCGTTAAAATGCATTAAAAAATATATAGAATTTATTACAAATAAAACTACACGGTCGAAACCCGAAAGTGAAAGTTCTTTTAATTTTAGCGGTCAATTAATATTTTAAATTGTGTCGACTCTTAATTTTATATTTAAAACGATTGAACTATTTATTGTGTTTTAAAATCTACAAATACCCTGTATAATAAAAGTAATGGAACATTAATAAGCCACAAAAAAAACTAATACTATTAAAAAAAAAATATAACAAAAACTTAAATAATATTAATAAAAAAAGTACTTCTGCTGTTGAGATTTGAACCCAGACCATTTTTGGGGTTTGAATTAGTTTACTGCCTAAACCACGAACCACTGCCTGTTTTCTCGTTTAAAATAACTTCACTTAAGGTGAAAAATATTGCTTAGAAAATAACTTCTTAACGCTTGTATGTATATTAAAGACTTTGTGTGATAAATATATAAAATTAAAATATTATTCGATTTAAGTTAGTTTTCCTATACATTCCACTAAAAATTAAAAAAATTACTATCGCTACTCCCATCATTCACTAAACTGAAAACCTTAAATCAACCTTAATTTGTAGCTTAGGTGACCCCATCGAAAAACCCGATAAAATTTTGTCCATAACTTTTACCGTTTTGGAGAAAAGTGATTGGTTCGGGAATTGAATCACCCGGTACAGTACATACTGAGAATTTCGCGTTTTTTATCAAGGTAATTAAAGTTTTTTGATGCATGTAGTATACAATTAGAAAGAGCTTTAATCAAAGATGTTTCTAAAATTATTCGCTTTCGATTTTATTAAAAAAAAAAGAACAAAAATTAGTTGCAAATTTGTTTTTAACCCATTCTGTGAAGTTTGTGAGCACACCAATAATTTTTTTCTATTACATCTGCAAAAATTATGATCATTCAATAACAAACATACAAGGATGTCAACAAAAATTATTTTCAGTGCATAAATACAAAAGAAAAAAAAAATAGTTTGATATTTTCATAAATATTGAAAAATAATCATAACTCTATGACCCTCGTATTCAGAAAACATGTTGGAAATGACCTAATCTATCACCCTGACAAGTTTGTCATACTCCCTGTATCCAGGATGTCCAGTAAATGATGTCAATTTTAAGGGGTGATTCTACATATGTCTAAAAATGCGTCGTAAAGGAGCTAAGCCCCTTTGAAAGTGTCTAAAAAATTCGGTTTTTATTTAATAACTCAGGCACGCTTTGAGGTACAGCAACGAGGTTTTGCACGTGAACTAATATTGATAAGGCCCATCTTCGTATGTTATTTTCATGTACTTAATTAAACCAGGGGTGTGCAAAACGGAGGGGCCTTATTAGTTTTATATCCCAAGATTTTTTCTGTGTAATTTTTTTGTAATTTTATTTTTGGAATATAATTCCTTAGGTCAAAATACTTAAAAAAGGTACTCTTGTTCTAATACTTTAGGATTAACCGTTTTCGAGAAAAAAATATTTGAAGGTGAAATTTCACGGATCGAGGACGAAAAAAGAAGTACTGTTTAAAACCAAAATTTCAATGATGCAGGGTTATTCTATATCAAAAACTGTTAGAATAAATATTTAGACGTAGTTTATTGACAATATAGTTAGTGTTTCACAGTTCATATCATTTTCTCCTCCTGTTTTCCCTGCTGCATATTCTTCTGCTATTAGGTTATGGGCCTTATACACTGAGGACCGTTACAAAGTGATATTTTGAAAAATTAGATCGTATCCGCAAAAAAAAATATCTCAAAAGATTTTTTTTTGACAAGTTAACAGTGACATTTCTTTAAAAAATGACTACGTTGGAAGAAATGGGTGCAGAAATAGCCGCGCTCCGAAGAGAATTACAGCTCAAATGTGCAACTAAGGCTACCGTGATTTCTAGTTCAGTGGGTGGTCTGGCTGAATCAAAACTTCTAGATGGTTCCAACTATAATGAATGGAAATTTTGGATGAAGAACTTTCTCGTTGATGCAGGATTGTGGATCTGCATTGAAACAACGGAAAATGAAATTGTAAACCGAGACTTAGACCAGAAAACTCTTGCAAAAATCAACTTATCATTAAAACCATGTGCAACCTCCGAAACTAAAAAGGCTAAAACAGCTAAGGAAGCATGGGAAAATCTCCGAAAAGCTTATGAAGATTCGGGTATAGTAAGATTAATTGGACTATACTCGAGGTTGTTTAAAACAAAATTTGAATTGTGTTCGTCAATGCAGGACTATGTTGATAAAATTTTTAAAATTTCTGAACAACTAGAAAATATTGGTGAACCATACAAGGACAATGTATGTGGTGGAATAATCCTTGGTAGTCTTCCTGAAGAGTACAAACCACTGATATTGGGAATACAGGGCTCTAAACAAGCTACCACGACAGAATTTGTTAAAAGTTTATTACTGCAGGATAATGTTAAAAACCTAGGAAATACTACGAGTTCAGATTCAGTTTTTATCAGCAGAAAACCATTTAACAAAAATACGAAACAACTTTATAGAGTTCCGAGATGTTACAATTGTAATGAGTATAATCACAACGCTGATTCCTGTCCCAAACTAAAGAAATCTACTCCTAGAAAAGAAGAAAATAGTTATTTTGTATTTTCGTGTGATAAATCAACTCAAATGTCCAAGAAATGGATAATAGATTCTGGAGCAACGGCTCACTTTACACCACACCGAGAGGTTTTGAGATTATTCCAAGAAAATTCAAGCAGAGACTTGGGAATTGCAAATGGCACTAAACTGAAGTGTACAGGAACAGGTGAACTTGATATTCTTCTAAGCAATGAGAAGACCGTAACAGTAAAAGATGTAGTCCATGTCCTCGAATTAGCATTAAATTTACTTTCTGTAAGTAAGATCGTTAAAACTGGACTTAGTGTTATTTTTGACAAAACTTATGGATGCAGACTGACAACAAAAAATGTTTTACTGAATGCTAAAGAAATTATGGCTACAGCTACGGAAATAAATGGTATGTACTGTCTAGATCAAGCTCAACCTCATGATAACCTGTTAGCAAACTCAGTAAAAGTTGAAGATACATATGAGCTTTGGCATCGTCGACTTGGGCATTTAAATGAACAATATGAAAAAATGGTAGCAGATACTTTTACAAAGCCCCAGTTTTTTGAAAAATTAAAATATTGCTCACAACGAATGGGAGTAATATCACATAAAGTGGGGGTGTTAGAATAAATATTTAGACGTAGTTTATTGACAATATAGTTAAAATAAATACAATCGAATTGACGTGTTTCACAGTTCATATCATTTTCTCCTCCTGTTTTCCCTGCTGCATATTCTTCTGCTATTAAAAACTAAGCAAAGTTTTTATACATGTAGGTCGAAAAATCGCGTTTAAAGCTACTATGGCCTTTTAAAAATGGTGCATTTTTAGGAGCCCATAGCTTCCTTATGATTGATTTTTGGAAGTACCTTAAATCATTGAAATTTAGGTTTTCGACATTTTAGTATTTAAATTTAATTTAATAAAAAGTTTGGGACAAAAAAGTAATAAGGCCCCCCAGTTTCGCACACCCATGTTTAAAATAAGTAAATGAATATAGCATACGAAGATGGGCCTTATTAAGGTTAGTTTACGTTCAAAACCTCATTGCTGTACCTCCAAGCGTTTTAAATAAAAACCGATTTTTTAGCCACTTTCAAAGGGGCGCATTTATAGACATATGTTTATAGGAACTTTTTTTATATTTTCCTATGTAGAATCACCCTTTAACCCCTTCACAGTGATTGACCTCTATAGAGGCAAAAAAAGTTCGTGCCATTAATGTGTATGACCGCTATACTGCCCTACTACGATAGAAAGCAGTAGCTCCATTTGTCGACTAGCGACGTTTTGACGTCAACTCTAATGTAATATTTTAAAAATGCTGCTATGCGACAAATGGAGTCACTGCTTTCTAGCGTAGTAGGGCAGTATAGCAGCATCTAAAATTATCAGTTAAAAGTCCAAATTTAGGTTTTCGACATTTTAGTATTTAAATTTAATTTAATAAAAAGTTTGGGACAAAAAAGTAATAAGGCCCCCCAGTTTCGCACACCCATGTTTAAAATAAGTAAATGAATATAGCATACGAAGATGGGCCTTATTAAGGTTAGTTTACGTTCAAAACCTCATTGCTGTACCTCCAAGCGTTTTAAATAAAAACCGATTTTTTAGCCACTTTCAAAGGGGCGCATTTATAGACATATGTTTATAGGAACTTTTTTTATATTTTCCTATGTAGAATCACCCTTTAACCCCTTCACAGTGATTGACCTCTATAGAGGCAAAAAAAGTTCGTGCCATTAATGTGTATGACCGCTATACTGCCCTACTACGATAGAAAGCAGTAGCTCCATTTGTCGACTAGCGACGTTTTGACGTCAACTCTAATGTAATATTTTAAAAATGCTGCTATGCGACAAATGGAGTCACTGCTTTCTAGCGTAGTAGGGCAGTATAGCAGCATCTAAAATTATCAGTTAACCATTAGTTTATTTTCCATGAGATTGTAACACCACGGGGTTTTTGGGGTCGCTGATTACGAATCTGATGCCAGTTTTTATAAAATTCAAAATGGCCGATCCAATATGGCGGATCAATTTTTTTAAAGTTGCTCGGATTTGCTTGAAACTTTGTACTCGGGGGTCTTTGGGGTCGCTGATTACGAATCTGGTGCCAGTTTTCCAAAATTCAAAATGGCGGATCCAATTTCTCGGAGAATTTAATCTGCCATATTGGATCGGCTATTTTGAATTTTAGAAAACTGGCACCAGATTCGTAATCAGCGACCTCAAAAACTCCCGAGTATAAAGTTTCAAGCAAATCCGAGCAACTTTAAAAATCTAATCCGCCATATTGGATCCGCCATTTTGAATTTTGGAAAACTGGCACTAGATTCGTAATCAGCGGCCCCAAAAACCTCCGAGTAACAAGTTTTAAGTAAATCCTAGCAACTTTAAAAAATCTAATCCGCCATATTGGATCCGCTATTTTGAACGCTTACTTTTAAATTCTGACCTCGGATTCAGATTCAGCGACCGAAAAACATACGATATGATAAATTCAGCATATTTTTGGCACAAAAACTTTATTTTCACTGCACTGTGAAGGGGGTTAAAATTAATTACATCATTTACTGGACATCCTGTATGTGTACTCCAAAACCATTTTTTTTTAAATTTTTATATTGCTTCGTTTGGATCTCCCAAATTTGAATTTTTCTGATTTTTTAATGTTATTGATATTTCTTGGTTGTTAACAGAGGTGGTAATATGGATCAAACGCCAGTTTTTTAAGCAACTATTGGGCTACCTTTTTTGTCTAAAATACTTTTTCCAAAAAATTTAAAATATGTTAAAATAGCATCCAAAGTTGGACAAAAAATACAACAAAATTACGACTTTTAAATTTCAATATTTTTTATAGGGCTTTCTTTTTAGGGGTTCAATTTTTTTATAGAAAGGTCTATATAAGTACTATATGCTGTAAAAGTTTTATGCCAAAATATTTATTTTTACATTTTTTACAGCACTTTTTCGAAAATCCCTATTTTCAGCCTCTATTTCTCACTCATAGTGTATTTTTAAAATCTGAAATTTTCACACATAAAAGCTCTATATGTGAGTGGTGTATCGAAAAGGTATATTAGCGAAAAAAAAATCGATTTTTTTTTTATTTTTAGGGTTTCGAATGCACTGTACATTTCTACGTAAATTAATAGAAAAAACATTAATATCTGTAATAGTTTATTTATTATGAAAAAGTCTTACAATAAATAGTTATAAAAAAGTCACCTGCAATAAAAATTATTGAAATTATTACTAGGGCATATAATAATAACATCTCTATTCAATATATGGGTATTTCTGTACGAATCCATACCACCTTGGTGATTGAATGTCACGGTTTTTTGTTAAACTTTTTTTATATTATCACCACTCTAATACTAAAAGCCTTAGGCAAAAAAAAAGAATTTAAAAAAATTTTTGGCTGAGATATGATTTTTTTAAAATTTTGTAATTTTTCAATTTTTGACGATAAAGAAAACAGCTTTATTTTCAATTTATTACTATAAGTCTGAATATTTTAATCCAAATTTGATGAAATTTGGTGCACCCATGTAAACTTAGATGACAATCTTGAATTTTTATAATTTTTTTCAATAGTGGGTTTCTGCCTTTCTTCTTCTTCTTCTTCAAAAATATTTTTTTACGTTTTTTTATAACTATGTTTAACCCGATTTTTCGTAAAGTGCCCCTACGATTTTTCTCAAATTTTGGTCAAATGTACTTCTAAGTGTCCTTTTTTCAATGACGTAAAATTTATTCTGGGCAAATTGGGTTTACTATATATTTTAGCCATTTTAAATTTTTACGACAATGAGGAATTGTGCTGGAAATAGCAAAAAAGGTACATATTATTTTTATATGTTTTTAATAGTTTAGGTCAAATGCTTCATTTTAAGACAAAAACAAAATAATTAATTGTTGGTTTTTTTCAAAAAAGGCGTAAGTCCACAATTTTATTACTTTTTTATTTCTATATATTTTGTAGGCGTTTTTTTCTGGTGTAAACGTTAGCTTACGTTAAAAACTAAGTCTTTAACATCAAAAACTATTTTTATTTTTTTTTAACACAAGTAGTAGGGCAGTATAGCAGCATCTAAAATTATCAGTTAAAAGTCCAAATTTAGGTTTTCGACATTTTAGTATTTAAATTTAATTTAATAAAAAGTTTGGGACAAAAAAGTAATAAGGCCCCCCAGTTTCGCACACCCATGTTTAAAATAAGTAAATGAATATAGCATACGAAGATGGGCCTTATTAAGGTTAGTTTACGTTCAAAACCTCATTGCTGTACCTCCAAGCGTTTTAAATAAAAACCGATTTTTTAGCCACTTTCAAAGGGGCGCATTTATAGACATATGTTTATAGGAACTTTTTTTATATTTTCCTATGTAGAATCACCCTTTAACCCCTTCACAGTGATTGACCTCTATAGAGGCAAAAAAAGTTCGTGCCATTAATGTGTATGACCGCTATACTGCCCTACTACGATAGAAAGCAGTAGCTCCATTTGTCGACTAGCGACGTTTTGACGTCAACTCTAATGTAATATTTTAAAAATGCTGCTATGCGACAAATGGAGTCACTGCTTTCTAGCGTAGTAGGGCAGTATAGCAGCATCTAAAATTATCAGTTAACCATTAGTTTATTTTCCATGAGATTGTAACACCACGGGGTTTTTGGGGTCGCTGATTACGAATCTGATGCCAGTTTTTATAAAATTCAAAATGGCCGATCCAATATGGCGGATCAATTTTTTTAAAGTTGCTCGGATTTGCTTGAAACTTTGTACTCGGGGGTCTTTGGGGTCGCTGATTACGAATCTGGTGCCAGTTTTCCAAAATTCAAAATGGCGGATCCAATTTCTCGGAGAATTTAATCTGCCATATTGGATCGGCTATTTTGAATTTTAGAAAACTGGCACCAGATTCGTAATCAGCGACCTCAAAAACTCCCGAGTATAAAGTTTCAAGCAAATCCGAGCAACTTTAAAAATCTAATCCGCCATATTGGATCCGCCATTTTGAATTTTGGAAAACTGGCACTAGATTCGTAATCAGCGGCCCCAAAAACCTCCGAGTAACAAGTTTTAAGTAAATCCTAGCAACTTTAAAAAATCTAATCCGCCATATTGGATCCGCTATTTTGAACGCTTACTTTTAAATTCTGACCTCGGATTCAGATTCAGCGACCGAAAAACATACGATATGATAAATTCAGCATATTTTTGGCACAAAAACTTTATTTTCACTGCACTGTGAAGGGGGTTAAAATTAATTACATCATTTACTGGACATCCTGTATGTGTACTCCAAAACCATTTTTTTTTAAATTTTTATATTGCTTCGTTTGGATCTCCCAAATTTGAATTTTTCTGATTTTTTAATGTTATTGATATTTCTTGGTTGTTAACAGAGGTGGTAATATGGATCAAACGCCAGTTTTTTAAGCAACTATTGGGCTACCTTTTTTGTCTAAAATACTTTTTCCAAAAAATTTAAAATATGTTAAAATAGCATCCAAAGTTGGACAAAAAATACAACAAAATTACGACTTTTAAATTTCAATATTTTTTATAGGGCTTTCTTTTTAGGGGTTCAATTTTTTTATAGAAAGGTCTATATAAGTACTATATGCTGTAAAAGTTTTATGCCAAAATATTTATTTTTACATTTTTTACAGCACTTTTTCGAAAATCCCTATTTTCAGCCTCTATTTCTCACTCATAGTGTATTTTTAAAATCTGAAATTTTCACACATAAAAGCTCTATATGTGAGTGGTGTATCGAAAAGGTATATTAGCGAAAAAAAAATCGATTTTTTTTTTATTTTTAGGGTTTCGAATGCACTGTACATTTCTACGTAAATTAATAGAAAAAACATTAATATCTGTAATAGTTTATTTATTATGAAAAAGTCTTACAATAAATAGTTATAAAAAAGTCACCTGCAATAAAAATTATTGAAATTATTACTAGGGCATATAATAATAACATCTCTATTCAATATATGGGTATTTCTGTACGAATCCATACCACCTTGGTGATTGAATGTCACGGTTTTTTGTTAAACTTTTTTTATATTATCACCACTCTAATACTAAAAGCCTTAGGCAAAAAAAAAGAATTTAAAAAAAATTTTGGCTGAGATATGATTTTTTTAAAATTTTGTAATTTTTCAATTTTTGACGATAAAGAAAACAGCTTTATTTTCAATTTATTACTATAAGTCTGAATATTTTAATCCAAATTTGATGAAATTTGGTGCACCCATGTAAACTTAGATGACAATCTTGAATTTTTATAATTTTTTTCAATAGTGGGTTTCTGCCTTTCTTCTTCCTCTTCTTCAAAAATATTTTTTTACGTTTTTTTATAACTATGTTTAACCCGATTTTTCGTAAAGTGCCCCCCCTACGATTTTTCTCAAATTTTGGTCAAATGTACTTCTAAGTGTCCTTTTTTCAATTACGTAAAATTTATTCTGGGCAAATTAGGTTTACTATATATTTTAGCCATTTTAAATTTTTACGACAATGAGGAACTGTGTTTTATATGTTTTTAATAGTTTAGGTCAAATGCTTCATTTTAAGACAAAAACAAAATAATTAATTGTTGGTTTTTTTCAAAAAAGGCGTAAGTCCACAATTTTATTACTTTTTTTTTTCTATGTATTATGTAGGCGTTTTTTTCTGGTGTAAACGTTAGCTTACGTTAAATACTAAGTATTTAACACCAAAACGTATTTTTATTTTTTTTTTAACACAATATGTTTTTTTATTTTGTTTTTGATCTTAAAAATGCCTGAAAGTTGGTAAACTGTCAGAGTAAGACACTTTTTTTTTTGACATTATTATTTATTTCTTGTTAAAAATATGTTTATAAGAGAAAAAAAATTGCGTATGATCCAAGGACGAGAAATAATGTTTCTCGGTCGCATGCAGAGATTGAGATATATTCCTCGTCCTTGGATCATACGCTATTTTTTTTTCGCTTCTAAACATATTTTAACACAAAAAGGTAAAAGTAATAGGTAAAATTAGTTTTAATTTAGTTTTGTCAGTTATCTGACAATTTTCCATAAGGGGCCAACAAAATTTTGTTTTTGTTTTTTCAAGCTATACAATTTTCCAAAAGGGAACGCCGAAGTAAAACAAAAGACAAACTGTTAACAAAATTGTCACTTTAAACTTAACAGTTCTAACCGAACAATGTCACTTTGGAATACAAGCAAATAAAAAAATAGTTCAATATATTTTAGCGATGGATGCGCTTCACAACAATTTAAAAGATTTTGATAAGCTTTGTATAATAATTAAACTTAAATAATAAGACATAAATAAATTGTAAATAAAGAATTAGTATGTTAAATAAATTAATATTTTTTAAATTAATTTTTATTAAGGATTTATCCCCGGCATGCCGCGGCATAGAAAACTTTTCTCTGAGCTGCGAATTAAAAAAAGATTTATAACAAAAACAAAGTTTCTTACTCTGACAGTTTACCAACTTTCAGGCATTTTTAAGATCAAAAACAAAACCAAAAAACTATTGTGTTAAAAAAAAATAAAAATAGTTTTTGATGTTAAAGACTTAGTTTTTAACGTAAGCTAACGTTTACACCAGAAAAAAACGCCTACAAAATATATAGAAATAAAAAAGTAATAAAATTGTGGACTTACGCCTTTTTTGAAAAAAACCAACAATTAATTATTTTGTTTTTGTCTTAAAATGAAGCATTTGACCTAAACTATTAAAAACATATAAAAATAATATGTACCTTTTTTGCTATTTCCAGCACAATTCCTCATTGTCGTAAAAATTTAAAATGGCTAAAATATATAGTAAACCCAATTTGCCCAGAATAAATTTTACGTCATTGAAAAAAGGACACTTAGAAGTACATTTGACCAAAATTTGAGAAAAATCGTAGGGGCACTTTACGAAAAATCGGGTTAAACATAGTTATAAAAAAACGTAAAAAAATATTTTTGAAGAAGAAGAAGAAGAAGAAGAGCAGAAACCCACTATTAAAAAAATTATAAAAAATTCAAGATTGTCATCTAAGTTTACATGGGTGCACCAAATTTCATCAAATTTGGATTAAAATTGTCAGACTTATAGTAATAAATTGAAAATAAAGCTGTTTTCTTTATCGTCAAAAATTGAAAAATTACAAAATTTTAAAAAAATCATATCTCTGCTAAAAAAAAATTTTAAATTCTTTTTTTTGCATAAGGCTTTTAGTATTAGAGTGGTGAGAATATAAAAAAAGTTTAACGAAAATCCGTGACATTCAATCACCACAAGGTGGTATGGATTCGTACTCGAGAAGCACAATATAAAAATTCTAAAAAAATAGGTTAATTTGGGTTTTCAAAAAAAAATTTAAGTATATAATTTTGATAGTTGTAACTTTTATCCCCTAACCCCCAGCAACATTAGAATCTTAAAGTCCAACCCCAAAAGTCATTTAAAAGAGCTTAAAAAGTGGAACATTTTGGTTAAATCGAAAATTAAATTTACCTACCAACCCTTAACTTAAGGGTGGTTGATTTTATTTCAAAATAATTGGTACAAAATATTCACAAAAATAGCTCAATATTTAAAAATAAATAAGTTCATTTTTATTCATGGGGGTTGTAACTTTTACGCTTTAGATACCAGCCTGTTTTATTTTTAATTAAATCCCAATTCTTGCGATACCCTATTAAAAAGTGTTATCTTTGATATACAAAAAAATAAATAAAAATACCAACCCCTAACTTAAGGATGGATGCTTTTATTTCATACAAAGCAAGATATATTACAAGAATAATAATAAACAAAATAATAAAATAAAATTTATTCGTCCACAAGAAACTAACATTATATAAAGTTTATGGAGGGACACCTCTAATTAATAGCCTAAATATTTCACATTAAATTTGATTTCCTTAGTTATATTAACTTAGATAAATCACAGATGTTTTTTTTTTACTTTTTGACTAATTTAACATAAATTTTATATTAATTTTAATTTTTTTAATTTACATAACAGATAGTTTTTTTTATTTAACATTTTTCTTAAAAAAAAATATTTTACTTAAATTCATTATATTACTTTAAATTTTTACTTTAATTTAAATCTAACTTTGATTTAAATTTCACTTTAATTTCAGTTATAATTAGACGATTAAATTGCCGTATTTTGTTATTAAGTTATTAAATTTTTGAATTTTTAACTTTAAACGAGCCTTTTTTATTTTCTTTTCGGGTATTATGTTACAGTATATGAGCCACCGAGTTTGAGATTAGTTTTTTTTACTTTTTTGGCGTTTTTTTCAATTTTTATTTCTCTTGGTTTGGACTTTTGTAAGCTGCAACACCTCTGCACTAGATAATAAGAAAAAAAAATAGGTAATTTTACTTATATAGAATAGAATAGAATAGAATAGAAATTTATTAGTGCATTAGGATACAAAGTATATAACACAAGTCAAATGCTTACAAACTAAAATAAAATAAATAAATAAAATAAATAAACATATAAATAAGTTAAAACAAATAAATAAGTTAAAATAAAGGACACTATTTTGATAAAGTTTTATCGTTATAAAAATCATCAAGTTTGTAATATGCTTTTTGTTCAAGGTAAACTTTAAGTTTATTCTTAAAAATGTTTGGTCTTTCTATATCTTTTAAATCCGCTGGGAGTTTCTTTAAAATTTTGGAACCTATAAAAAAAATTGACCTTTCATATAAAGCGGTTTTATGTTTTTCGCATTTTAACAAGTTAATGTTTCTTGTATCATATGAACACTTATTTGTGTCTTCATACTGACTAAAGTTCTTTTTGACATACAAAATCGTTTTTAAAATAAATATACAAGGAGTAGTTAATATTTTGTTTTTTATGAAAATTTCCTTACATGATTCTCTAGGTTTTAAGTTAAAGAGCAGTCTGATTATTCTTTTTTGTGCGATTAGAATGCGCTCCATGTTTGGCGAGCTGCCCCATAATAATATGTCGTATTGAATTCTACTATATACGAGGGAATAATATACATTTATTAAATATTTCTGATCCAAGCATGCTTTAAGATTAAGTAGGGCAAAGTACGAACTGTTTAGTTTTTTTATTAGGGCATCTGTGTTTTCGTTCCACGTCAAATGGGAATCCAATATAGACCCCAAGTACTTGGTACTCTTTGCAACATTTATTACTTGGTTGTTTAGTTTTAGTATTGGTTTAATTTTTAATTCTCTACGGTTACAGAAGTTTACACACACAGTTTTATCTATATTAATAATTAAACCATTTTTTATACACCATATTTTGAATTCTAGTATGACCTGTTGTAGTAGGGTTTCAAGTTGTTCCGGTGTTTTCGCAGACACGATTATCGTGGTATCATCTGCGAACATTAAGAGTTTTCCCAGGGAGATAAATTTTGGTAGGTCATTTGCGAAAATTAAAAATAAAAGGGGGCCTAATATACTACCTTGAACTACCCCGATATCAATTCCGTGCTCTTCCGATTTTGATCCGTTGCTTTCGACTATAAGCTTTCGATTTATTAAAAAACTTTCAATTAGTTTTAGGGCAGCTCCCCTTATACCAATTTTGTAACATTTTTGCAACAATTGTTTTGTATCTATTAAATCAAATGCAATGCTTAGATCAAAAAATATCCCAGCAACATAATTTCCCGCATCTATTTCCTTATAAATATAATTTAAACATTCTACACTTGCTGATTCAGTAGATTTATTTTTTCTAAATCCATGCTGAGCGTTTGTAAATATGTTGTATTTTTCTATAAAATTAAGTAGCCTTTTGTATAGGATTTTTTCGAATATTTTTGAGAAAACGCTCAACATAGATATAGGTCGATAATTTTCTAGATTACTTGGGTCACCTCTCTTGTATATTGGACATATTTTTGCCGTTTTTAGTGACTTGGGAAATTCTCCACATTGTATTAATAAATTAAAAATAATCGTCAATGGAATTAATATTGCACCACCAATTTTTTTAATGAAATCACTTGAGATTTGGTCTACACCACTGGATTTTTTAGCTTTGAGTTCTTTGATGGCGGTTTGAACGTCATTTTCTGTGATTACGGACATATAAAAACTCTTTTCGACTTTGTCTTCTACTAAAGATGGGTCTTCGTTCACTTCAATCTCTACATCCTGGACAGATTTTAATTTATTTCGTGCAGCATTTGAGAAGTGCTTGGCAAAAGCTTCTGGTACCTCTTCTTGTTTTATTGTTTTATCTTCAACTTTAATCTCTATACTTTTAACTTTATTTTTGTTTGCTTTTCCTAGGTTTTTATTAACTATCGTCCATACTTCCTTGTTTTTATTCGAAGAATTTTCTATAATATTTTTATAATAACTGTGTTTTTCTTTATCTAACAAAGCTCGGTAGGCTTGTTTTTCCTTTTGATGATATTTATTGAAATTTTCGTCACTTATATGTTTGGATATCCAGTGCAGTGATTTCATTCTTGTTTTATTTTTGAAATTACCCACGACTTACTTTCTTTGTTTAAATTACGTTTTTTCGCCTTTCTTATTGGACACTCTGCATTTAATTGTTCCGTTATTATATGAAGAAAACCAGAAAAGGCAGTGTCTATATCTTCGCTTTCGTATAGGAAGTCCCCCTTACCTTGAAAATTTTAAATCAACCTTCACAAAACCAAATTGACCAAATTTTTAGAATTTTCATAGTTAGTTTTCGAGATATTTGCGTTGGATTTTTTCAAATAATAACCCTGTACCGTTAATTACATCAAATTGACGTTTTTACACGTGAAGTTGACTTGGAATCACTTAATTTTGATGTGACACGTCAACTTGACGTGAGTGGACTCAAATTAAAATAATATTTTCAGTGGCGTCCGTTATAAGCTTGTAAATTTAACAAAACCTGTATCTTTTAGAAAAAAAAAATAATCACTAGCTCATAACCTTTTTATTACGCAAGATTTGTTTATGAAAATTGCACAAAATCATTTAATAAAGTTATATAGTATAGTTTAAATAACTTAAGTCAGATTTAAAAAATAATTTCAGTGGTGTTCGTTATAAGGTAAAAAATTCACTATAATTTTAAAAAATGTAGTGATTTTAGATTTAATTTCCTTTAAAATAAGTAGTTTTTGTCACAAAAGGGGATAGAGCTGTTAAGTTTTATAAATAACAAAATAAAAAACTCATTAGTGTACGTCAAAAGGATTTAATAATTTATAAACGGTTATAACTTTAATATGCTGAATAATCCAATTTAAATGACATAACTAAAAATATAAAACATTTTTTTGTTGCATTTATTCATTATATTATTATTATTATTATACACACATAAAATTTGTAGTAATTTTTTTACTGGATATATACATTTTATTTTTTTTTTCTCGTTTCCTTGTATATCCAATAAAAAAAATACTACAGATTTTATGTGTCTATATTTCAGACTTTATCTAAAGAGGAAAAACCTTGAAAAAATAAAATTGAATTGTCTAAAAACTGAATTTATCCCTCAAAAAAGTTTAAAAATAAATATATTTTTTTCTGGATATATATGTATATCCAATAAAAAAAATATTGTGGTTTTTATGTGGGAACATATTGGGTTACACGCACAATTTTTTTAGACCGTGAAAAAAATTTTTGTGCTTATCATTACGCCTAAATTGAAACAGTGTAGTGAACTTTCAGACTTAAAAGGACACAGCTCCGCCATTTTAAAACAAAATACTCTTTTTTTTGAGGTTATCCATTTACTATCCATTTATACCGTGCTGTGTTATGCAAAATAGACAACTTCGGCAAGCTTCGATAACAACGAAACCTCTATGTATAAATTAAATTTATAAAATTAAAATACTTTCTTTTCAGTGTATGTTTTTAGGTTTAAAGAAAAAGAATAATTAGGTTTTTTATACATCAAAATGTTCAAAATAGCTGCAAGATTAGATTTTTTTATTATTTATTTGAATTAATTTATTTGACAAAAAGTTACCACTTTAAAACATTGGGCTCCTCTTTTTGGGAAAACGGTAAAAGTTAAAAAGTTTAGGGCTCTGTTACTAACAAAAAAAAAATATTTATGCAAAAATGTTTACAAAACCTTATTATCATTTAGCAATGCAATGGTGTATAGTTTATGCCAAAAATTAAAAAAAAAAAACGTTTTTTTCCCAAATGGTCAACTTTGGTCCCGAAAATTCTACTGTGCGCCATTTTGGGTTTTTAAATTTTTACCAAAAATTCGTAATCTACTACCTGAAAAACCTCCATATACCAATTTTGAGTCGACATGGTTTATAAATGCCAAAATTCGCCATATTGACGCCGAAATTTTGAATTTTTTAATTTTGATCAAAAACTTGTAATCTACGACCCGAAATCCCCCTAATACCGATTTTAGCTTGAATCGGCCAGAAATGACAAAAGTCGTCTGTCATATTGGCGCCGCCATTTTGATTTTTTTTAGTTTTGAGCAAAAATTTGTAATGGTTGACCCCGAAAACCCCCAGATACCGATTTTGGTTCGAATCGGCCAGAAATTACACAAGACGTCCGCCATATTGGCGCCGACATTTTAATTTTTTTAATTTTGACCAAATTTTGTAATCTTTTACCCCCGAAAACCCCCCGATACCGATATTGGGCCGATATGAACCATAAATAACTAAAATAGGTTTAATAATTTTATTATAAATAATAAAAAGTATTTTGTCGACCACGGGAGAAGGGTGCATTTCCGCAGAGAGTGGTTAATATTTTCGTAATAAGGATGGTTGAATTAGTTTAAAAAAAATAACTGCAGCTGTAACTGATGTATAGTAAACGAAATTACATCATAAACATCATAAAACACGTCATTTTGACGTGTCGTATTATTTCGATGTAATCATTGATGTTATGGAGTAGATATATTATTAAGTGGTTCAGAAATGCCAAAATTTTCCATATTGGCGCCGCCATTTTTAATTTTTTAATTTTGATCAAAAACTTGTAATCTACGACCCCGAAAACCCCCTGACACCGATTTTGGCTCGAATCGGCCAGAAATGACAAAAGTTTTGAGCAAAAATTTGTAATAGTTGACACCGAAAACCCCCACATGCCGATTTTGGTTCGAATAGGCCATTAATTACACAACTCGTCCGCCATGTTGTCGGCACCATTTTGATTTTCAATTTTGACCAAAAATTCGTAATCTACGACCCCGAAAGCCCCGATACCGATTTTGGTTGGAAAGCCATACGAAAATATTAACCACTCTCTGCGGAAATGCACCCTTCTCCCGTGGTCGACAAAATACTTTTTATTATTTATAATAAAATTATTAAACCCATTTTGTTTTAATATATATATATATATATATATATATATATATATATATCCGGCCGACCAAATTGAGTCCACACATTACTCCTGTACATTACATTTTGACTCCGGAATTATTTTGACTCCGAATATCGGAGTCAAAATAGTTTTTCTTTACAAAATGACCATTAAACCATATTTAACTCTTTTTTTCATATTACGTGAGACATAGCATCATAACTATTCCGCTAATACTAATAGTTTTGTAGAGTGACGTATGTACGCCTGTAAATTTAACGTATAATCGGATGCAAAATAGTCGGTTTTAGTTCAACCTTTTGAAACATAGAGGCGCTGACGCACGCTGATCAATATACGAATCATCAATATACGCTTTCATATTGACGACTAATTTGTTTCCGACGGCTTGGCAACGTTGTATTGTTAAATATTGTCTTGGTACATGAATTCTTAACTTTCGTGAATTGGTAAAAGAACAAATAGTTGTACATATTTAAATTATAAATGGTTTAGTAGCCCCCTCTTAACTTTTAAACGAGTTAAATAGAAAGGGGATCGTGGGATACATTTTTTACTTAGGTATATACCTGTTCAAACTAACAAAACAAAAAGTTTTACTTTACCATAGTTATTGGTGAAGTTATCACAAAAAAATCGAATCATAGAACAATTTTACCGCCTAAAATGACACGTACTCAAAAACTGTTACACACAAAATAAAAATAGAGTGGCAAAATTCAAATTGAACTTTATATAGAAAGGGGATCGTGGAATACATTTTTTACTTAAATAACTCAAACTAACAAACAAAAAGTTTTACTTTACCTTAGTCATTGGCGAAGTTATCACAAAAAAAAATCGAAGCATAGAACAATTTTACTGCCTAAAATGAAACATAGCGATGTACTAAAAAACTATTTCCATACAAAAATAAAAAATAGAGTATCAAAAGTGTAATTAAATTTTATATATGTGTTATAGATTGCGAAAAATATAACGCCATACTTTTTAGGTTATTATATTAACCTTAGATATTTTTTATTTCTATTTTGACTCCGTATAATATATTTTGACTCCGTATATAATATTTTGACTCCGTATAATAATATATTTTGGCTCCGTATATAATATTTTGACTCCATATAATATATTTTGACTCCGTATATTACGGAGACCCGAAAATAATATTGGCGCTAACTTTACATAACTTTATATAAACTTACGTGTTACGTAAACCATTAAATACTCCATATTCGTGTTGAATTTTACATTTCTATTATACTAGAAAACGAGATAACAGAACACACAACCAGGGGGCACTTTGGAGACAAATTATATTTGATGGTTATAATTTTTATTTTTCCTTGAACATAAATTGATTTCATATTCTATGCTACATTTTACATTTGGAAGTAAAATAACTAATAAAGTGCCCGGGGCCACGTTATGTTTTAAGTTTTTATTATTATTTGGAAGCGTCAGAATAATTTAAGCGTGCCCCCGGGGGCATTGGTGGATTTTTTTTATTATAATAAACCTACCCAATAAAAAATAATTCGGCGGCCGATGGGCGGTAAAGTGATGGCAAATGATTATCGCTTTTTGACGTTGGAATGACGTCTGATCGTCGGTCGGCAAAATGATGGCAAATGATAATTGAAATACTAAATCAGCTCAACGTCGGTCCGCCGTCGGCTTAATGATAATCGAAATACTACATCGGCTCAACGTCGGACCGCCGCCAGCATCTGACTAAACCATCAAATATAATTTGTCCCCCTGGTTGTGGTTTTTGTTATCTGCCAAATATAACGCAATACTTTTTAAGATTGTAATATGGTTACTGTGCCCCGGTGGCCACTATTATTTTTGAATAGGTTTTGTATTTGTTACTGTTCTTAAACCACATAAACAATATGCTAGTATAAATTACAAATAATGCCCAAAAAGATCGTTATTGTTTTAATTGACTATACTAGTGTAAATCCAGGGGGTGTACTTTAAATTTTTGGGTGGGGATTAATATGTGGGGATTAGTAATCTTGGTTATGTGGTTCTTTATTCGGCATGCCTTTAAAGAGTGAACAAGTGCAGTGCTTTATTTTTGATATAAAATGAGTAATCCAGCATCTAAAACGACAGGTAAGTATAGTATTTTTCATTTTACATACAATACTTTAAATATATAAATAATGCCTTGTTTTTTTATACCTAATGTTTAAAATTAATTTTCCAATTGCCTTTGAATCGACGATAGATATTTTTTATTTCTATTTTGACTCCGTATATTATATTTTGACTCCGTATATATTATTTTGACTCCGTATATAATATTTTGACTCCGTATAATATATTTTGACTCCGTATGTTACGGAGATCCGATAATAATTTTAGCGCCAACTTTATATAAATGTTATATTTGTTTAATTTACATTGATTAAACATTAAACTCATGGATATGGAGTACTTCATATCCATGTTAAATTTCACATTTCTATTACACTAGAAAAACACATTAATACCTTCAGTAATGATGATTTAAAATAAATAAAACAAATTAATAGTAAATAAATAAATACCTTTAATAACTAGTATAGTTTGTTTAGTCTTTTACTTATTTATTCTTATTTCATAGTTGTCCCTTTTATTTCGCTTCCTCCACTTACCTTTTACTGTAAGATGGTTACTGTGCCCCGGTGGCCACTGTAAGATTATTTTTGACTAGGCCTAGTCAAAAATAATCTTACAGTGGTACATATGGGTATTGATTTAAAAATAACAAAATTGTTACTTTTCTTAAACCAAATAAACAATACCCTAGTATAAATGGCTAATAATCCCCAAAAAGATAGTTATTGTTTGAATTGACTATACTGGTATAAATCCAGGTTGTGTACCTTTAAATTTTTTGGATAGGGATGGATGCTATTAAAATATTTGTTTTTTATTCGCTATTTGTTTTTTAACGAGTGAACAAGTATATAAAATGAGTAATCCAGCAACTAAAACGACAGGTAAAAAATAAACATAAATTAAACCATTAAAATATAATATTCAAATATATGTCAGTGTTTCAAATGAACTGCTTATAAAATAGTATGTTAAGCTTGGCAACGTTGCGGAAGCAAAATAGTGCAGCTTATGAAAGTTGTATGTTGAAATGGAAGTAAAATAGTCGGTAATATGAAAGCCAGATATACAAGTTGGATTCATAATGATCGCTAATATAAACGGAGTCAAAATATTGGCAATAATGAAAAAAATGTATATTTGAAAAATAAGATAATTCCAATAAAATATATACCAATCAACTCGAAATCCTTTTTTAAACAATATATTTTAGGTCAATAATGTCTAAACTAGCTCCTTCTGCAGGACGCAATTTGACCGCAATATGTAATGAAGCAAAATAGATAGTGTGATGTATATATATATATATATATATATATATATATATATATATATATATATATATATTTATATTTATTTATTTAACACAAAAAGAATTGTGTAAATAACACGTTACATTGAATGGTCGAAAAATAATGGATACTTAATAATTCTAAGTTTAACTTATATACTAAAATATCTGCTGAAGTTGCAGTTCTCACAATCTGTGAGAACAGACTGTAAACAGTTCCCAGTAACGGACCTGGTGGGCAGTATGGCTAGATATGTGTCAGCAGTTTTAGTCACGTACCGCACGTTCAACAGATAAGGCGAGATATAACAGCTCCCATTTTTAAGAAAGTTGCTAATCTATCGAAGAGTAGAAACTTCCTTTTAGAAATATTTAATGTAAAAATAATTATAATTTAAAAAAGAAATCTTAAGCTAATCTAATCTACCTTTAAACATATTTCAATCTTAACCTAATCTATAATAATTTAAGCCATGGTTTTATTTGTGTTGTTAATTTCTACCATTTCGCTTTCTTCAATCGCTGGATCAGAAAGTCCACTAAGACTCGGACGTCTTCTAACGTATCTCGTAAAAATAGATCTCCTAGGCTCTGGAAGTCTAGGTGGAAAAGGATTGTCGTGGTAGATTTCTATTAACTATAATTTTACTTCCTTTTCTGTTTGATTTACATTTATAGAATATAATGAAGATTGTTAGTACAATTATAATTGTAATTGTAAAATATGTGAACCAAGACCAATTTTTCTTAATGAAAGGTTCATTAATAATTTTGTCTAATTCTTCACTATATTTGTTTAATTTGTGTTCTGCTGTGTTTAGTTCGTCAAGATTTAATTTGTTAATTTTCAGCGGTGTGAGTTTTGGAAGATTTGTGGCATCTGGTAGTCCTTCACAACATTCGAAGGGGATGTTTGGAGTTTGTAGTATGACTGAGAAATTTGAAGTTTTTTCATATGATGATAATATCCTTGTTGCACCAACATAACCGGAGCATGAGGGTTGTAGTCTCAAAACTGAATTTTGAGTTATAAAAATGGATTTTGTGGGTTTATTTAGACAAGTAACTGTGATTGGAACTTTGTAGGAGATAACAACTAACCAGTTGTTTGGTTCTAATGGTTGGACATTGTAGTCTTCGATATTAAAAGTGTTGATATGACAAGTTTGTGGTAGTTTTATAGGGTGATTTAAAATTTGTGTTTCGCATGGAGCAGTAGTGTCGATTGGATAGGTGACCAGGTTGTAACAGATTTTAATTCTGTTTCCTGTTGCTGGTAGGCCCCTGCATTTGTCCATATTGGGAACTTGTGTATAAAATACATTGTCTTCGGATACAGCTATATACTTTGAGGAGGTTAGGATTGTGTGGAATAAATTTGTTCTAGGGTCGAGGGTAGGTAGGGAATATAAATGGAGGAGGGTATAATAATAACGTTCAACTAACGGGATTGTTAAAATAAAAATTAATTTGTTATCTGTTTGATAAGCTTCAAGTTTGATTATATCGAGATAGTTCGCAATATTATGAAAGGCGGGTTGCAGGGGTAGCACACTTTTTTCAGTGGCTTGTGATATTTTCGAGAGTTGATCTAGTAAGTCTAGAGGTTGAATAATTGAAGGATGAAGTACTCGTAGTCTAGCAAATGTAATACTGTTCAAAATATCGTCTAATTCGTGTTCAATCAGCATGAAGGATTCTATTAACTGCTCACATACATTAAATATTTTTAATTTAGATTCGAAATAGTTTTGATCATCGGTAATATTATATAAAGCCTTTTCTATTACCTTAATATCATTATTAAAAGTTTCTTCGTCAACCTGTAACTTTTGAATTGTGTAATTAAAATGTTTAATGGTTTGTGTCGTTACTAATATTTGGTTTTTCATTAAATTTTGTAATTCGTGTTCGTCTCTTTCTAATTTGTTAATACATTTTTCGTAATATTCGCCATCACTGGCGTCAAGATTGGTTATGGTTATGGTTATTAGGGTGGAGGGTAGCTATCTACACGCACTTAGGCCACTTAGCTGGGCCCATTGTACTACCTCCCTTTGGTCGCAGCATTTAATTTAACCTCTCAGCCATCCAATTCTTTGAATATATCTAAGAAGATGTCTGGGAGTGATGCTGCTTATACCGGCCATGTCGAGCCAGTACTCGTCTAGCATGGACCCTCTTATTAAGGCTAACGCTGGACAGTGACATAACACATGTTCCATTGTTTCCTCTTCCATGTAGCATCCTCTACAGATGGGGTCGACTGGCTTCCCCATGATGTTAAGATGCTTATTTAGTTTGCAGTGACCTGTTACGATGCTTGCAAACTGTCTTAGGTTATCCCTTTTTAGTTGCATACAAAAGCGTGCTGTCTTTTCACACGGAGTGGGAAGGGCTGCTCTTGCATGTTTACAGTCGTTTCTCGTAATCCAATTACGGGTGTGTTTTATGTGAGTTTCTTGATTAATGAGAGCTGTTTTAAAAGCGACAGATGCAGGGATTATGGGCTCTGGACCAATAGGTACAGAGCCTGAGCCTGCTCGTGCCAATCTATCAGCTTCTTCATTGCCTACATTTCCATTATGCCCCTTTACCCATGAGAGTGTAACAGTATTAGAAACTGCCGCTTCCTCCAGGGATTGGTGACATTCCAAAACTAGCTTTGAAGTAATTTTGAAAGACTTGATTGCTTGTATGGAAGCTTTGCTATCCGTAAGAATAGTTATTCTTCTATTACTGATTTCCCTTTCAGAAATAGCTCTCGCAGCATTTGTTATGCCTATTACCTCTGCCTGAAAGACCGAGGCATGCTTGCCAAGGGAAATGCTTATTTCTAACTCTAGATCTGGGCAGAAAACTCCTGCACCTGATCCTTCAGTTGTCTTTGAACCATCAGTGTACATGACAATGTCAGGTACGCTGTCAGTTTCTTCTTTAGTGGAAGCATAAGCTTGGTATGATCTATTAAAGATATACCTGGGAGCAACTAGATCGGTCTGAGATTCAAGAATGGGAGCTTGTGACACAAACCGTTCAAGAATAGACTCATGTCCAGTACGCGTTCCTCTTGCATTCCACGTACTATTTGCTTTCAGCCTAAGCGCTGTCTTTGCGGCCTCACCCTCAACAAAAATATTAAGGGGAGGAATACAAAGCAGAGTCTCTAAAGCTGCAGTTGGAGTTGATCGCATTGCACCGGTTATACTCATAAGAGCTAGTCTTTGAATATGATTTAGTTGCGTTCTTGCTGTAGTCAGTTGGGTTCTGGGCCACCATACAACTGAGCCATATGTTAGCATAGGCCTTATGACAGCGGTGTACAGCCAAAGGGTGATCCTGGGAGACAAACCCCAAGATCTGCCCAGTGCTCTACGACACTGCCAAAAAGCTATGCATGCTTTTTCTGTTTTTTGCTTAAGGTGTGGTCCCCAACACAGTTTGCTGTCAAGAAGAATTCCCAGATACTTTACTTCTTTAGAAAAGCTGAGTTGTTTTCCGAAAAGAAATGGGACTTTGAGGTTTCCCAGTTTCCTTTTCTTAGTGAACAGGACCATCTCAGTCTTGGCTGGGTTAACCGAGAGAGAGTGATCATCACACCATTTCTGTAGAATATTGAGTGCGCGCTGAATGAGATCGCACAGCACGCTCTCAAAATTCCCTGTAAGTAGTATGACTATGTCGTCTGCATATCCTATTGTGTAGAAAGAATTATCGTTAAGGAGTGTTAATAGGCTGTCCACTACAAGGTTCCAAAGGAGAGGAGAAAGAACTCCACCTTGTGGGCAGCCTCTTGTTACAACTCCTCTTGTGATTAATCCCCCTGGCGTCAAGATTTCCAGTGATGCTTTTCCAAAGGGAACCGATACCATTTAAAATGCCTCTTTTAACTCTATCGTAGGAGGTAGTGTCTCCTCGTATTTCCATGAATTTGTTTGTAATAGTTTCTGAAATTCTATCTAATATGTGCGTATGTGATCGAACGTCAGTAGCGAAATATAATAGTCGGGGGTTATTGTTTAAATTTAATAAATCATTTACATGTTTAAGGATAATTTTGTTGTTTTCAAATGTACTTCGTAAGAGAGAGATATCTTTGTAAACGAGTAATTTCCATTGATCGTTTGAAATTTTTATTGAGCCTTCATTATGATAGTATATGCCTAGAGTATTGTTTAATGGGGTAATTGTGAAGGGTTCTAGGATCTGCATATTTGAAGGATTGTTACAGCTGTCTAGAGGGACCTGCAACAATTTCATCAATTTCAGATTCATTGTCAGATTCAGGTTCCCGTGGGGTATAAGGTTTTAACCTGTCGAAATTTACCTTAGTTCTATTACTACTATTGCTAATAATTGCCGAGTTTGTAAAAACTTCTTCGATTTTATAGGGGCCTAGATATTTTGGTTTTAAATTATGCCCGATCTGTGATTCTTTTAACCAGACTTGTTGTCCGACGGTAAAAGTATGGGGCTTAGGGTTTACATGTTTATCGAAACGTTCCTTTGCTTTCTCTTTTGACCTTTGAATTTAGGCCCGAGCAAGCTCATAATTGTGGGATATTTTGTTATTCAAATCTCGTATATATTTGCTTACTAATTCGGTTTGGTTGTAGAGTTTCTCCGCAGGTTGTACCGTAATTAATACGTTCACTGCCAACGGCTAGTTTTGACAGCGGAGCAATGGGTATGGGCAAGGGAAAAATAGAAAGAATTGATTAATGTTGTTAGGGGCGCCAGTTACTTTAGCTTTTACTCCTTTAGGTAAGTAACAACCTAGTGTAAATACTTAAGCTTTTCAGTTTGAGAAAATATAACCCTTAAATAAAATAAGATAATTCATTTGAGAAATTTATTATAAATAAACTTAATGAAAGCACATCAAGTAATGTATTAATATATATAAAAAATATGTGTAATTATATTAAGATATAATTAAAGAAATCTTAATAAAAATTACTAAATTCAGAAATCATTGACTTAAATGTATAAAGAAAACATGAAGTTCAGCAAGCACCAAGAAATGTATGTAAACAACAATCATTTCTTGCAGTGTATAAAAGTCATGCTTAAATTAGAAATCATTTAATCAAAAGTATGATATTTAATAATTAATAAATGAGATTAAATGTTTTTAAAAAAAATAAGTACCTAAAAATGAACAAAAGCCAGAAGGGCATATAGTATTAATCAATACTATATCAGATCTGATAAAGTTTACAGTTATAAGAATATTGAAATAAAAGAATTTAAAAATATGAAATATTGCTTTCAAAAGTTTTCAGAATGAGTACTTAGCTGGTTTCTGCAAAATCCATGAGGTATGAATTCCATTGTCTCCATCTGTGCAAGTCTCCCCTATGTTGATGAATTCATTTCTCAAATGAAAGAAGAAAAAAATAAGCTGTCCCATCTACTTTGGAAAAATTATCTTCCAGGATAAAATGTACGATTGAAAATGTTGTCCGGGATTAAATATGCTTTTGAAAATTATGTCCAATATAAAATTGTCTGCTAGACGGTCATATAGAATTTATCTATGCCGAAAAATACAGAACCATGTTCCAACAGAACATCATGTTGAAGTCTGTTCAAATATATTCAAATATCTAAGTTGGTAATCGTGATTTTAGTTTTAGTAGTTGGTATTACCGATGTATTGCGCGTGTCTTTTGTTAAAACTGTTTAAGTGTATTTTACTGAAATATAAGTTAAAACAGCATAATCTGGACTAATACTTATTTATCTTAACAGGTTATGAGCCCAGTGACATGTGGAACATTTTAGTTCAGAAGGAAGTGTTGTGATTTGGCTTTATTTCGAGTTAAGACATTCAAGGTCGCGGTTAGGGAAGACGCGGTAGCCGGCAACCGGTAGAAACACGGTCGGTAAAGAAGTAAACTGTTTTTGTGTGTTATCAACCTAGGTTCGGTGTTTATCAAAACAAACAATGGCTGAAGAATCATACAGAATTCCGCTCTTCCAGGGTTCTAATTGGAATAACTGGAAATATCGTATGCTTATCCTTTTAGAAGAAAAAGACTTGAAAGACTGCTTGGTAGAGCGCGGACCGGAATTAAACATTTCGGAGGGTTTGGAACAAAACGAACATCAAAGAAGAACGCAACTTTTAGAAAAACGCATAAAAGAAGAAAGAAAATGCAAATCTTTGATAGTACAAAGAATCGCCGACTCACATTTGGAATACATCAAGGATAAAGAAACGCCTGTTGAAATTTGGAAAAGCTTGGAAAAAGTGTTCGAAAAGAAAGGTCTAACAAACCAAATTACCTTGAGAAAAAGGCTTCTAAGTCTAAAATTAGGAAAAGGAGAAAGTCTACAAGAACATTTTTTAGAATTTGACAACATAGTTAGAGAATTAAATGATGCAGGGTCAAAGCTTTCCGAAGAAGATAGAATATGTCATTTGTTTATGACTCTCGATGAAACATATGAAACTGTGGTAACAGCACTAGAAACAATTGGAGATAGTCTTACCTTGGAAACAGTCAAAAGAAGGTTACTTGACGAAGAAATTAAACATGGTTCAGGGGGGAGTTCAGGAAAAACGGTAGCTTTTTATACAAAAAGATTCAAATATAAATGCTATAATTGTGGTAAAATTGGGCACAAGAAAAGTGAGTGTCGAAGTAAACCTAAGTACTCAGGTAGTACAAAGAAAGAAGAGGACAAAAGTTCTGCAGCTGTCTCATTTATAGCAAGTACATGTTTGTATACTAAAGAGAAAAATTCAAATATAGTTTTTATTCTAGACTCAGGTGCTTCTGAACATATGGTAAATAAAAAGCACTATTTTTCAATCATAAATAAATGCAATACAATAAAAATAAATGTCGCGAAGAATGAAGATTGTATGTATGCCAGCGAAAAAGGAAAAATTGAAGGTACTTGTGCAAAAACAGGGTTCAAGTGTGAAATAACGGACGTTTTATATATTGAAAACTTGCACTATAACTTATTATCTGTGAGAAAAATGGTAAAAGTAGGACTAAAAGTTATTTTTGAAAATGACTCGGTGAACATTTATAAAGATAAAATTCTTGTGATGCAAGGTAAAAGGGTGGATAAACTTTATGTGGTAGAAATAAAACGTGGTGAACATTGGGGTGGTGCCTGTGCAAATATTTCACAAGCAGAAAATAAAGAGTTATGGCACAGACGGTTAGGACATGTTTCTGAAGGAATTTTCAAGAAAATGGTGACTAAGAATATCGTAAGTGGCATTCCTGATATAAAATTTGGAGGTACTGAAAAAGTTTGTGAAACCTGCGTAAATGGTAAACAAACAAGGTTGCCACATCGTGCATCTAGACCACCAACAAAGAGACCTTTAGAGGTTGTACATTCCGACGTATGTGGACCAGTGACACCTGTAGCGTGGGACGGAACTAGATATTTTATGACTCTCATTGATGATTTTACCCATTTTACCATGGTCTATACAATGAAAAACAAAAGTGAGGTATTCAAATATTTCAAAGAATACGAGGTTTTTGTAAGAAATAAATTTGGAAGAGGAATAGGGACCTTTAGAAGCGACAATGGCGGTGAATATGTTCCTTTGGAACTCCTAAACTTTTGCAAAGGAAAGGGGATAAATATTGAGAATAGCATCCCTTTCACACCGGAACAGAATGGGGTCGCGGAACGAATGAACCGGACGGTCGTAGAAACTGCAAGATGTCTCATGAATTCTTCTTTTAAAGTCGATAAAAAGCTTTGGAACGAGAGTATTTTGTGTGCTACGTATATTATAAATAGAAGATACTCAACAATACTTGAAGACAAGACTCCAGCTGAAGCATGGTTTGGCATCAAACCGGACGTGTCCAAGTTAAGAACATTTGGCTGTACAGCATATTTACACGTGCCTAAGCAGTTCAGAAAGAAATTCGATCCAAAATCGAAGAAAATGATTTTTGTTGGATACTCTCCTGGGGGGTACAGGCTTTGGTGTGAAGAAAAAGGAAAAATATTGACGGGTCATGACGTCATATTCGATGAGTACGTAAAACCTGATGAATGGATCACAGTAAGCAAACCGAAAGTTGAAGAAAAAGACGAAGAAATTAAAAAATGAAGAAAATAGGCCAGAAAATGAACAAGAAAGAAATAGACAAGAAAATGAACAAGAAAATAATAGGGAAAGTGACCTAGATGAAGAATTTTGGGATGTGACTTTGGGAAGTGACAGTGAAGGTGCTTCAGAACCTGAAAAGGAAGAAAGTCCCAGGAACGTTCCAAAAAGACCAAGAAAACCACCAGCTTGGTATAAGGATTATGAAATAGATATAGAAGATTTTACTTGTTTAGCATTACATGTAGAATGTTTTGTGGAAGATATACCGAAAACAATTGAAGAAATTAAAGAAAGCCCAGACAAAGACAAATGGATGGAAGCTGTACAGGAGGAAATACGTTCTATTAAAGACAATAATACCTGGATACTTACAGATCTTCCACCAGGGAAGAAAGCTCTAGAAAATCGATGGGTTTTCCGAATAAAAAGGAACAATGAAGGCTCCGAAAAATTTAAGGCGAGACTTGTAATAAAAGGATGCTCTCAAAAGAAGGGTTTGGACTATAACGAGGTATATGCACCTGTGGCAAGATTTTCGACTGTCAGAACTATTCTATCGATAATAAACCAAGAAAATCTATATGCAAAACAGATAGACATAAAGAATGCATTTTTGCACGGAGAACTCAAAGAAGAAATATATATGAAACAACCCTTAGGATTTGAAGAAGAGAAAAATAAAGTATGTAAACTTAATAAATCGTTATACGGCTTAAAACAATCCCCGAAAGTATGGAATGAACGATTTAATATTTTTATGATTGAGCAAGGATTTACCGTTTCAAAATATGACAAGTGCTTATATTTGAAACGTACAGACAAAAATGTTTTATATTTAATTTTATATGTGGACGATATGATTGTGTGTGGAAGCAGCGAAGAAGAAATTCAGGAACTGTTAAAAAGATTAAAATTAAATTTTAAAATCAGTGATCTCGGAAATTTAAACTTAAACACGTGGACGTGAAATATAACTTCGTTAAAGATGTGTGTGCAAAAGGTGAAGTAAAAGTGGATTATATACCTACAGCAGAACAAATTGCAGATATCCTAACGAAAGGACTTCCAAGTGAAAAGTTTGCAAAACTTCGAGACGGACTAGGACTATGTGATATGTAGCAATTTAAGACTTTTGAATTTATTATTTTTTTATTAATAAAATTTAAAACCCTAAAATTGAGGGGGAGTGTTGAAGTCTGTTCAAATATATTCAAATATCTAAGTTGGTAATCGTGATTTTAGTTTTAGTAGTTGGTATTACCGATGTATTGCGCGTGTCTTTTGTTAAAACTGTTTAAGTGTATTTTACTGAAATATAAGTTAAAACAGCATAATCTGGACTAATACTTATTTATCTTAACACATCACTCCATGCGGAGAACTTGTATATCAAATATACCAAAATAAACTTCAACCCAAATTAATGTAATTCCATATTAATGGTATAGAAATGGTGAGTAATTAATGGTCTAGTGATTGTGCTTAATTAATGGTGTAATAATGGTGCTAAAACAATAATTATATGTCAGAAATATTCTAAGAAACAGAAAAACTTAACTTACGTCTCATTCTAAGTCTTCGATGTCCATCGAAACGTTATAAATGCGTAATTGTAAAAAAATAACAGTTATAATATCTTCCGCATTGTTTAAATATTCATTTTCACTAACTTTAAATAAAAATACATGAAGGATTACTTCGATGATTACAGAAAATAAACACTCGTCAAAATGAGACCACCATTGTACAGAGTTCATCAAGAAAGAGCGAAAATCGACCTTATCAACCGGTATGAACCCTTCAGGTGAATAAAATCCTATTTCTGAACTATTAGCGACATCTATGCAAGTCATTATCAACTACAGTTTTACCGTATAGGATTCCTAATAAAGGTAACTGAAACTACATCAAAGATAATAACTAATTAAAAGAATGTTTCCTAATAAATCTGTATTAGTGATATCTAACCTCAAAATATTACTCTAAGAAACAAATATAAACAATACTTATTGTTTATCAGCAAAACTAATAAAAATACGAACAGAATACTAAGTGTCCTGTGAACTAAGTATAAACAAAATACTGAATCTAAGTGAGCAGTTCCAGCAAACTATTTTCAACAAATTCTGGATTATCCCGAAGGGATAATCATACACAACTTTCCACAAGAGAGACAAGCTACAGGTGAAAGCCAGTGAAATCCAACCCTCAATAGACTCTGAAACATATAAAAACCAGGTAAGTCCATAGACAAATGCACTATAGAGAAATAAGTCATATGATTCTTTATTATTAAAAATCATATTCTAATTATGTTTTCTTTATGTTATTTTCAGGTAGAACTATGGAATAGAGACTTATATGGTTAGAATTCAGTTCCTGCTACAAAATAGTCCCAGATACAAAATAGTTCTGTACGTACGTAACTATTTATATACAAAATAAACATAAATTATAACGTAAGTAAACGAATAGTTTAATTAACCCTTGCTATATTACAAAGTGACGATTTATGTCGTTACAAGGTCTGGATGCGGTATGGCCAAATACTAGTTCATGAGGGGTAAAACCAGTAGTTGAGCATAAGCTATTGTTATGAGCAACCATGGCATAAGGTAAAATTTCGAAAGGGTTTTCATCCGGAAATTCGAGGCTTTGAGCTCTAAGTATTTCCGAAAGGGTTGAATGGAATCTTTCAACCGAGCCATTTGATTGGGGGTGTGCGACTGAACTAAATGTTATCTTAAAGAAAAGTAAAGTAAAGTAATTTATTGGTCCAAAAGATTATAAAATAATATAGGACAAGTCACAAATATATAAACAAATAAATACACAAGAGACAATAAAAAATAAATTAACAAAAATAGATACATACAGAACAAAGTAAAATTTAAAATCGACAGTTTAAATATTCATCAACCGAGTAAAAGGCATGATGTATTAACATCTTTTTAACTTGTTTTTTAAAAGTATGTGTTTGCTGAATTGACTTCAACTGCTCATTAAGTTTATTAAATAGCTTAGCTCCTAAAGTCGTATAGTTTGGCTAGGTCGTACATGAGCTGCACGATGCACTAGTAGTTATGTTAATGTGTTGGACAGAAAATTCTGTTTCTTCATCTATAAAGTCTTCTAAAATGATTTCGTGTAGGGTTTCTAATCCCTGTTGTTTGAAAAATGCCACGATATTTTTATGTTTTTTATCTAAAAGTTGTTCGTTAGAATATGTGACTTTAGAGTGATTGATGATTGATTTTTCCTGGTAGGCTTTTGTAAAAATTTTATATTCTTTGCTAATTGCTTCTGGGGCTATCTCTGTTTCGTCAGTCTCGTCATCAGTATGAAATATTCTAAATGTATTTAGAGGTGCAATTTCTGTTGTTAAGTTAGTAGTAAGGTAGATCTGAATGTTAAGATTTGAATCTAGGAATATAACTTTTAAAAGGTTGTGTACTATTTTCCAGTTTAGTTTGCCCAAACCACATCCAATTTTCGGCATTGCCAAATTAAAATCCTTGTTTTCCTCGCAAATTATCTTTAGGTTCTGTAGGGTTCTTATGAGGGATTTATATGTAGGTTTTTGAAAATATTTGTCTTTAGTTACTAGATAATAAATAGTGCGGGTACCGGTTTTTAATTGTGCTACCTCGCCTACGGCTTTTTCTTGGGATATTAGTTTTTCTATATTATTAAATCGATTCTTAAATTCTAATGCAATGCCCTTATTCATTACCATGTCCCTTGAGACACAATGAACAAGAAGAACTTTTTTGGACAGTTGAACAGATCGTCAAAAACTACTTCCACGTTTTTATTTATTATATCAGGGGAGAACATTACGTCATATATATCTAGACTACTATCAAGGGGTTGGCTAGAATGATAAGAATGAATTCTACTAAGAGCATCTACGTTAAGGTTTGTTTTTCCCGGTTTATATATTATTTCGTAATCGTATTCTTCGAGTTAAAGCCGCCATCGAACAAGGCGACTTCCTGGGTCATTTATTGAAAAAAGCCAGGTAAGCGGTTTGTGATCTTTAACAAGTTTAAATTTCCTGCCAAAAAGGTAGGGTCTAAAATATTTCACGCCCATATTATTGCCAACAATTAACGTTCTATGACTGAATAATTAACTTCCGCAGTGTTTAATGTTCTTGATGCGTAGGCAATGGGTAAATCTTTGCCCAAAGGCCCTTGTGAAATCACAGCGCCAATTGCGTAGGCACTTGCGTCTGTGGTTACTATAAATTCGTCCGTGAAATCGGGATACCTTAATATAGGGGTCGTGGTTAAAAGTTTTTTGCATTTTTCGAAAGATTCTATACAATCATTGTTAAAGTTAAAAGGAATATCTTTTTTCAGAAGTAATGTGAGGGGTTTGATAATATTTGCAAAATTGGGTATAAATCTTCGGTAATAACCAGCAAGACCTAAGAAACTTTTTATATCTTTTTGACACTTGGGTTGTGCTATTTTTTGGATGCATTCAATTTTTTGGGGGTTTGGTTTAACTCCGTTTTCTGTAATTATATGACCTAAATAGGCCACTTCTTTTCTAAGAAATTTGCATTTAGTGGGTTGAATTTTGAGATTGTATTTGCGTAATCGAGTAAAAATTTCGTCGAGCCTTTCTAAGTGCTCTTGTAGATTTGCCGAGAAAACGATTATATCATCCATATAAATTAAACACCTTTCGTTTTGAATACCAAACATTATCTCGTCCATAACGCGCTGAAAAGTACTGGGTGCGTTTTTTAATCCGAACGGCATTCGTCTGAATTCGTAATGGCTGTTATTTACAGAGAACGCTGTTTTGGCTATATCCAGGGTTAATTTCTATTTGGTAATACCCGTTTACTAAATCCATGATAGTAAAGTAATGTGATTTTCCTAATTGATCAAGGAGGTCGGTAATGTTTGGGAGGGGATACCTATCTCCTACCGTAACATCATTTAATTTGCGGTAATCAATGACTATTCGCCATCTTTGTTTACCGGTTGCATCTAATTTCTTTGGTACAGCCCAAACGGGGCTGGACCATGGTGATATGGAGGGTTGATCTTTGATTTGTCTTTTAATTTCTTCCTTATGAACATGGGGGTACCGGTATGATTTAGTAAAAATGGGTCTCGCGTCTCCCGTGTTGATATCGTGCTTAATTTTATTTGTGAATGTCAGTTTGTCTCCATCTAGGTAAAAGATATCCGAGTATTTCATACATAAATTTGTTACAAGTTCCGGTTCTTCAAAATTTAGATGTTCTAATCTTAAAACGTCTCGGATTTTATTCTTTCGAGAATGATCGTCAGTTGTGTCGTCTGTTTGAATAATTTCGTTAATTTTTTCATAATGGTTAATTGTGGCCACGTTCAATGGTTCTAATTTTAGTTCGGGTAAATCGCATGATTTTGAAATTGAATTTGCGTTAGCTATGGTGGTAAAAAGTTCTCCATTATTATCTATATGTATGATAGAGTATGCAATTTTTATACCATCGAAAGAAATAGAATGACAAATAGCGTCAGTGTTACGCAGGTTAGATTTTAGTTTAAATACTTTCTCGCAACGAGGTTCAATGATAATTGAATTTTTTATGGGGATTTCGGTATCAGATTTTATTTTATTATTAAACTTAATTGGATATGATTGTTCACTTTCTTTTATATTATAATCGATTAATTGACTAATGCCAATATTAGGAAAACATGATTGACCAGCAGAAGATCCGCTAGCAATAGACGGTTGATTGACGGCACACCCGTTAACAACATTTTCATTGGGAGATTTGGTAATATTTTCTTGGATAGGTTGATTGACGGACAGCCCGTTATCAACAGTATTTTTTTCTATATTATTACTTATATCTATAGAATTAGTGTCGCTTAATTTAAACATTGGAAGGGATTTAAAGTTCGTATGTAGGGTCCTGTTTTTAAAGTCTGCCATGCAGCCATAGTGTTCTAAAAAATCTACACCAAGTATTCCGTCGAATTCGATATCGATTTCAACGACATACACTTTGTGCGGGTCTTGTGGTCTAAATGGTACCCAAGTTGAGTTTTCAATTAAAATAGGTTGATTTGATATACCCTGAATAATGATATTTTCTTTTGTTAAATTAAAATTTGTTAAGGTATGTGGACGTATAATTGAAATGGCCGCCCCATAATCTATAAGTAGTTTGAATTGATTTTGTCTCCAGACTCCTGGTTCCTTTGTGAGTTTAAATGGAACGTTCTGTTAGAATTTGAGAGGCCCCGGGTTCGATCCCCAGTATCTCCGCCAGAGGAGTAGTTATTTTGTGTTGGATTCCGGTTTGAGCTAGTTGAGGTTTAATTATTTTGTTGATTAAAATAATTTGAGTTAGCGTTAGCATTCTGTCGTCTGAAACAATCATTTATAGAATGCCCTGGGCGTTTACAGTAATTGCACGTAATCGTAGTTTGGTTACGTTGTTGATCGTTTGATCGTTTGATCGTGGATAGCGGTTAAATGGATATCTACCGGTATTATTATTATTTGTATTTTGAAAATTTTGTCGAAAATTTGTATTTGGAATAGCTGGTCTCTGTCTGTTTAATTGTCTAGGATAAGTTCGTTTATTTTCAAGGTATGAAAGTTGCTGTTCGCGGCTAATGCGAGCAGACGCTTCCAGGATTGTTCGGGGGTTTGACGCCCGTACAGTACTACTATTTTTTGGATCTAATCCCGTTAGGAGAGTGTCCAAACATATAGAATCGATAATAATGTTTTGTGCGTATTTTTGATCGGGGCTCAGATTCTGTCTATTTATGGTAGCGTATAATTTTGAATTATTACTTTGGATACGATTAGTAAATAGTAACGGTGATTCATTATTTCCTTGTTTCATTAGCTGGAGATCGTGCATGAATCCTGAAAGGTCCCTAGTATCCCCAAAATGGATTAATAGTAGATCCTTTATATTTCCCCAAGTAATGAAATGTCGGCTATTAACCAATTGTGATGCCCGTCCACGTAATTTATTTTTTATGTGCACGGTTAACAGAAACCTCTGCTGCCTACAGCGATTTGGTGAGCTGTATCGCACGCATTAATAAAAGAATTTAACAGTACTTGGTCCCCGTCATATTCAGGGACTAAGGCGAACAACTCCGCTAACTTGTAGTTTTCGATTATTACATGCTCCTCTTTAATGCGAGGTTGCGTATTTTCGACAGTAGGTTGTATATCAACATGGGGTTGATCGTTTTCAACGGAGGGTCTCTGGTCTAGGTCAGTCATATTGAGGTACTTAGTTTCAAAATGAACGTAATTAAACAATAAAGTAGTGGGACGTAAAGGAATATTTAAGGATACAAAGTATATAAAAATAACAAAAGACAAGAATATCACTTACACAAGTTGATGTGTTGCTTTCATCAGTTTGGTTCGAAGCTCTCAAGTTCGTTTCACTTTTTAAGAATATGAATTCACACGTTGGTTACTTAGTTCGCCAACGTAAAGTGAATCCTACCGACTGCGCCAATGTTAGGTTTCGCTTAACAAAAAATGGTTTTTTAAAAAATATTTATTTAACTTAAACACAAAAAGAATTGTAAAAATAACACGTTACATTGAATGGTCGTAAAATAATGAATACTTAATCATTCTAAGTTTAACTTATATACTAAAATATCTGCTGAAGTTGCAGTTCTCACAGTCTGTGAGAACAGACTGTAAACAGTTCTCAGTAACGGACGTGGTGGGCAGTATGGCTAGACATGTGTCAGCAGTTTTAGTCACGTACCGCACGTTCAACAGATAAGGCGAGATGTAACATATATATATATATATATATATTCTTATGGCGTACAAGGTGAGCTCCTCCCATGCTAAAGTTGCGGCTAAAGTGGGCTCCGCGGCAAGGTGAGCTCCGATACACGGAGCCCACTTTGCCAAACGCTAAAAATATCGCCAAACATCTTATTTTAAGGTGTAGATTCATTCTCTAAAGTTTCAGCTGGACTCCATTTTGGTCGCTATCATGAATATGTATACTTTTTTAGTTTGCGTGTATATTATTAGATGGCGGCAATTGTAAACCTTAATATACAGCTTTGGATACCTTCAGCGGTCAACCTGGAATCCACTACGCTTGGCAATGCAGCATATGTATATTTTATACACCTAGCGGTTATGGTAAACTCATATAAATAAAAGTGAATCTTTGACGGCTTATAATAATGCAACAAGAAAACAACACTCTATTTTATTTGCCTAAACTAGTAATATGAAAATACGGATCATTTATTTTGCTATTTAGTGCATCATTGTGTTCTCGGGTGGGATCATTGAGTTCTCGGATGGGATAATTGAGTTCTCGGATGGGATCATTGAGTTCTCGGCTCAGCTCGGAGGAAAAAAACTATTTTATATAATAGGCTGACTGAAATTATTGTTTATTACTTGCAAAAAGTATTACATAAGCATGGAGAGCCCCAAATAAGCTTTTATAAACCAAGAATTGAGATCCCAGTAACTTTGAATACCTATAGCAAATAAGTTGGGCTCCTTAGTCACGTGGTTGATGTATATCTTTCGAAAATATATTGAATACCTATCTAAATACCTTTAGCAGATAAGTTGGGCTCCTTAGTCACGTGGTTAATGTATATCTTTGGAAAATCTATTGCTCTAGCGTTTAAGTTGAGCTCCATGGAGCTTGATCTAGCGATGCATCGACATTCTCTTTTTAGTCACGTGACTATTGCAATAAACGTATTCTAATCCCTTGGACAAATGAGCAGAAAAGAATTACAGAGGCTTTTTTTAAAAAACATATTTCGAAGGGAATTCCTCCCAGATTAGGTGAAGTTCGAAAGTTAAAAGATGAAAATCCTAATATTTTTGACAACAAAAAATGGATGCAAATTAAGGTCTACGTTTGCAATAAGTATAGAAAAAATTTCAAAAATAATTTGAAATTGAAATTCTTATACATTTTAGTTAATAAGGAGTTGAAAAATAAAGATTTGTAACATTTTTATTTTATGTTTTCAAATCATTTGATATCCTAGGTATCACTGAGCGTTAATGGGTTAACCCATTAGCGCCAAGATTTTTTGTTTTCTAATTTTTATTTTATTTTTTGTATCAAATCAGTTGATACCGCTTATACTATTTACAGAGCCTGTGCTAGAATACTATTATACGGTAGTTTTCAAAATTTTTCAAAAATCGCTTGGAGCTAGCGACTTAAAATTTGGTATGCAGATTTATTT
>OY294050.1:39037476-39113128 GCA_958510825.1 Brachypterus glaber
AAAAAACCGCAACTTTTTTTTTTCATAGAATAATATTACTATAGTTAAGGAAAAATCTTCATGGAAAGGCACACTTAACAAATGGATATTTTTTTTTTAATTTATGATTTAAACTGATAATTACTATTTTCACGTTTCTAGGACCTTAATATTACGAAAATAATTAAGTACATATTCTATGATTTCAAAAAATAGTTTATTTTACAGATGACATAATACGTTGAAATAAAGATTTTCACAAAAATAGGGGATTAAATAAATTTTTAAGTTAGATTATATATTTTTCATATTAAGTGCTTTAATTTTAAGTATTTCTCCAAAACTGAAGACAAAAAAAAATTGCCCTAATTTCGTGCAAATACAGTAAAGGTTCAAAAACGGATGAGTCATATTGACTCCGCCATTTTGAATTTTTAGGTTATGAACATTGGTCTACATAAACATAACACTAGGCAACAAATAGCAACTTTTTTTTTTGCCCCGATCGGAAAGTAAATTTTTCTTACTAATTCGAGGGCGTAGAATCCGAATCTGACCTTAGAAAAATTCCAGCACCTAAAATTTTTGAGATATAAGTTCAGGTAATAATGACGTTTTTTTTCAAAATCTTTAAAAAAAAGAGTAGAATTTTGAAAATTTTAGTGTATATTAAAAAAAATACGAGGAATTCAAAAATCTATATGTCAAGAACCTACTGTCAGAGTAAACACGCGAAAAAAAATTAAAAAGGTTAAAATGAAAGTGCGGAGTTTACTTAATTGCTCATTTGTGGCAAAACTATCATTTTTTTTTTAATTTTATAGAACTTAATTTGTAGATTATAAAATTCTCTACAAAAATATTTATACAAATATTTTTTTATTTTGCTTAGTTTGTTCCTAAAAAGTAAATAAATGAAAAAGATATAAAATAAAAGTACACATTGTAAACTTTTTTCCCGAGCCCAAAAAATATATTTTTCTTATCAATTTAAAGGCGCAGAATCCAAATTTGACCTTAAAAAAAATTCAGCATGTCTTATTTTTTAAATTTTAGTACATGCAATTATGCCAATTTAAAAATAATTTATAAAACAAAATATTGTGTAAACTTAGGTGATAGAAATATTCTGAGGCCAGATTCGGTTTCAGCGACCCAAAATTAGTTAAAAAACATATGACTCCAATCGGGGCAAGAAACCGTGTTGCCTAGTGTAATCAAAAGAAGACATTGGACACATTTTTATAAAGATCGAAGAAAAAAATAAAATTTTGGACCACCCTAGTGACGCGAAAAAATTTTTTTGAATTTTTTCATTATTTTATTCGAAATCAGCTGTATCAAAAATAGCCGTATGCAAAAATTCAGAATTTTATCCACTTTTTTTTTCCCTGGCCCTCTGTGCAGCCCCCCCCCCCCCCCTATAATAAATTGTTTCTGGACATAACTTTTTTTTAAGAGAAAGTATTCTCCCTCATTCGAGACTGCTGGTTTTTCAAGATGTAATGTTAATAAGAGAGGAGATTCTCCTTTTCCGCTTGATAATTCAGAAACATTTAAAGAACCGACTTTTTAAAGATATTCATACTGATTGAATGGCATAAACTCGCAAACAAAAAAACAACTGTTTATAAAATGGCCAGCTAACAGAATGGCGAATGGCGACTGGCGAGGCCGAGGAAAACAGTTAGGGTCGCAACGACCCCGAAGTCCCCTACTAACAATCATTACTCATATTTTTTTTCAAAAAAAATCGACAACCCGTTTTTAAGAAAATAATTTTAATTAATTTTATCTTTTGGAATTAATTACTCCTACGCCACTGCGAATTTGGGTTAAAATTTGGTATGGTATGTTTTCTTACCGAGGACAATGTCACTGCAAAATTTCAGGTCAATCGGGTTGGGGGCACTTTTCGCATACTTATCCTGCTATGGCCTTTAAAAGAATATTTTCAAAAAAAATTGCTGCGGCGCCGGTTTTACTATTTTCCAAATGTTCTTTTAAGAGTCAATTTAAAATTTAAAATTTAAAATTTAAAATTTAAAATTTAAAATTTAAAATTTAAAATTTAAAATTTAAAATTTAAAATTTAAAATTTAAAATTTAAAATTTAAAATTTAAAATTTAAAATTTAAAATTTAAAATTTAAAATTTAAAATTTAAAATTTAAAATTTAAAATTTAAAATTTAAAATTTAAAATTTAAAATTTAAAATTTAAAATTTAAAATTTAAAATTTAAAATTTAAAATTTAAAATTTAAAATTTAAAATTTAAAATTTAAAATTTAAAATTTAAAATTTAAAATTTAAAATTTAAAATTTAAAATTTAAAATTATGGTTTAACTTTGCTGATGGTAATGGTCTAAGACACTATCTTTTGTACATAAATTTAGTTTTAAAGAGGAAAAATTTGGATTTTAGACTTTAAGGTATGTATAATAAAACAAGTAAAGTTATACATTATACAATTTTATATCATATAAAATTGTATAATGTAACAAAATGATGGGTTTGATTTACTTGAAAGCTTATTTTCTTCTTTTTGCAGTTTTGTTCTTAAAAATGTTTTTTTTTTACTGTAAATTTATTTTTTCATTTTTTAGTCGTCAAAATTTTGTAGGATACAAACTTTATTCCAAATAAGGGCGCCGAAACAGAATCTTGCTTCAGGGCGCCGAAATGCAAAGGCCGGCCCTGTGCATTATTTAATGGTAATCCTTACATGTATATTTGTATATGATTGAATGTTGATGATTAAAAAAAAGGTCTCACATCTAAAAAGATGTGGGTGAAAAAAGGGATTTTTTTTTAAATTTTAAGAGTGGGGAGATTGGGGGTAAATTTTATACAAAATTGTACTGTCATCAGAGATAAGCATGTGTACCGAATTTCAGCTCTCTACGTGGTGAAACAGAGAGGGGGTAAACTTGGCCTTATACGCGTATGGGGGTGATGGGGAGATAAGGGGGTTGTAAAATTTATTGTAAAATTTTGTTTTACTGGATGAGTATGTAACATAATTTTAGTTTTAGTTTTATATAAAATTTTATTGTCAACCAAGTTTGGCATGTGTACCAAATCTTACCTTTCTAAGTATATTAAATTATCTCATTTTTTTAATTTTAGGGGTGGCGGGTTGGGGGGTAAGTTTTATATAAAATTATATTGTTAGCCGAGATAAGCATGTGTACCAAATTTAAGCTGTCTAAGTATAGTCTAAGTGGATGAAACAGAGGGGGTTAACTTAACCTTATACGCGTATGGGGGGTGATGAGGAGATGAGGGGGGATGCAAAATTTATTGTAAAATTTTATTATTACTAAATGAGTATGTAACCTAATTTTAGTTTTAGTTTTTTTTTTGTTTTTCGCAAAAAGAAAATTTATTAAAAAAAATTAAAAAATTGTAAAAAAAAGTTTTTTTGAAAAGTTTTTCGAAAAAAATAATTTTTTCAAGTATTTGGGAATAGGGAATCCAGGTTTCGGGATCCCGATCCCGAAATCCCGAAAATTTCAAAAAGTTCGGGATCCCGATCCCGATCCCGAAATTTAAAAATTTCTCATTTCATCAGAAATTAATTATCTTATATTAAATAAATAAAATTATAAAATTTAAACCAAAAACTTTTATTAAAATAACCAGTATTAAACATATTTTATTTAAATTTATATTTTACTAAAAATAAAAAATAAAATAAACACTAATAAAAGCAAGAATTTTTTTTTTATATACAAATTGTATGTGTGCATCACGAAAAAAAAAACAAATATTCAGTAAAATATTTATTATTTAAAAAAAAACAAACTTTTTAAAAGTTAAAACAAATAAATTAAATTTAAAATTTAAAATTTAAAATTTAAAATTTAAAATTTAAAATTTAAAATTTAAAATTTAAAATTTAAAATTTAAAATTTAAAATTTAAAATTTAAAATTTAAAATTTAAAATTTAAAATTTAAAATTTAAAATTTAAAATTTAAAATTTAAAATTTAAAATTTAAAATTTAAAATTTAAAATATGTTTAATACTGGTTATTTTAATAAAAGTTTTTGGTTTAAATTTTATAATTTTATTTATTTAATATAAGATAATTAATTTCTGATGAAATGAGAAATTTTTAAATTTCGGGATCGGGATCCCGAACTTTTTGAAATTTTCGGGATCGGGATCCCGAAACCTGGATTCCCTATTCCCAAATACTTGAAAAAATTATTTTTTTCGAAAAACTTTTTTTTACAATATTTTAATTTTTTTTAATAAATTTTCTTTTTGCGAAAAACAAAAAAAAAACTAAAACTAAAACTAAAATTAGGTTACATACTCATTTAGTAATAATAAAATTTTACAATAAATTTTGCATCCCCCCTCATCTCCTCATCACCCCCCATACGCGTATAAGGTTAAGTTAACCCCCTCTGTTTCATCCACTTAGACTATACTTAGACAGCTTAAATTTGGTACACATGCTTATCTCGGCTAACAATATAATTTTATATAAAACTTACCCCCCAACCCGCCACCCCTAAAATTAAAAAAATGAGATAATTTAATATACTTAGAAAGGTAAGATTTGGTACACATGCCAAACTTGGTTGACAATAAAATTTTATATAAAACTAAAACTAAAATTATGTTACATACTCATCCAGTAAAACAAAATTTTACAATAAATTTTACAACCCCCTTATCTCCCCATCACCCCCATACGCGTATAAGGCCAAGTTTACCCCCTCTCTGTTTCACCACGTAGAGAGCTGAAATTCGGTACACATGCTTATCTCTGATGACAGTACAATTTTGTATAAAATTTACCCCCAATCTCCCCACCCTTAAAATTAAAAAAAAAACTCTTTTTTCACCCACATCTTTTTAGATGTGAGACCTTTTTTTTAATCATCAACATTCAATCATATACAAATATACATGTAAGGATTACCATTAAATAATGCACAGGGCCGGCCTTTCATTTCGGCGCCCTGAAGCAAGATTCTGTTTCGGCGCCCTTATTTGGAATAAAGTTTGTATCCTACAAAATTTTGACGACTAAAAAATGAAAAAATAAATTTACAGTAAAAAAAACATTTTTAAGAACAAAACTGCAAAAAGAAGAAAATAAGCTTTCAAGTAAATCAAACCCATCATTTTGTTACATTATACAATTGTATATGATATAAAATTGTATAATGTATAATTTTACTTGTTTTATTATACATACCTTAAAGTCTAAAATCCAAATTTTTCCTCTTTAAAACTAAATTTATGTACAAAAGATAGTGTCTTAGACCATTACCATCAGCAAAGTTCCATTCCGATTGAACAACCATCAACTTTTTTTTCTTTTTCATTTCAATTCACACTGTATAGCCTCAATTGATTATTTTTTTTTAATGCTGTTCATGGCTTCTGTCACAGTAACTGGGTCGCTATTTACTGCAAAATACATGTGAAAATCATTTTTTTCGGAGGTGACGGTTCAACAGGACTACGAATTTCTGGTACACTGGAACTAATGCTAACGCTAGAGACAGGTAACAGTGCTGGGTAATGTGACTCAACGTTTTTCCCTATTTCTTCAATTTCTGCCACAGGTTCTTGGCCCCTTCCAAAAAACTAGTTCTTGGCCCCTTCCAAAAAACTAGTTTACAATGGTTTTATGCTCATCTATATTTTAATGTTTTTTTTTTACATATTTTTAATGCTGGATCCAAATCCGTCAAGAAATTATACAAAATTCAGTTTTAAATCAAAATAAGTAAAAATATATAGGGTATAAGTTAATAAACAAAAAACTTATAGGGGTGTACCACTATTTTGTGACACCGGGGTTGTAACCCCTTAACTCGCAGCTTAAAAAATGCTGTATTTTGGTGAAAACAAAAATTAAGTATACCAACCCTTAACTTATGGGTGGATGATTTTATTTCAAAATAATTGGTACAAATTATTTACAAAAATAGCTCAATATTTAAAAATAAATAATTTCAATTTAATTTATGCGGGTTGTAATTTCTACCCCTAAGCTAACCAGCCACCCTAACTGTTTTATTTTTAATTAAATCCCCATTCTTACGATACATTATTTCAAAGAGCTTAAACTAACTACTTTTCCGCACCGGAAAAGTAAAAACATCTTAAGATCTAGAAGCTTAAGTGTAAAAATGTGACATTATTTCCATGGCAACGAAAATCAACAACTTTATTAATTAATTCAGTTAAATCGTATCATAACCGGCAAATGGTTAATTTATTTTAAAATTTTATAAGTTTAGTTATCGACCAAATACCTACTCAAGGAATTGTGCAACGGATCTTAAATATTTGCTTTTACGCCTAAGATTATTTGACGTCCTGGTGAATATAAGTTCTTAATTTTAAAGATTTTTTTACGACCGGGCACATTCGCGCGAAAGAGACAAAAAAAACTTGATAAAAATAAGATGTTGCAATTTTAAGAAGTCAATAATAAACAAAAAAAAAAAATTGCGCCATTTTCATAAAATCAAAAGAAAATCAGTTTCACATAAACAGTAAAATGTTAGCCTACCACTAAAAAATTTATAATGACTAGTTAATTTTTAATAATATTTCCAAGATTTTTTGAAAACCTTAGAAATCTTCTCGAAAACCTCAAAAAGAGACAGACAAAGACAGACAGAGACAGACAGACAGCAGTAAACTGTCCTTCCGATCTCTTCTGATGCCCTTTCCTTTTTGCAGCTTGGATTACGCTTTCTTTATTTATCTTTTTTTGCATTTTTAATAATATTTACAATAAATTAGTGGCAACAATTTGATGTGGGTGAGGTACAATACCTTAAGGAAGGCCCTTACCCACTTAAGATTCGCGGTAGAACCGCAGGAGGTACCGTTACCCTCCCTAACACTTAACACAAACGAACTAAAAAACTAACAGAAACGTTACCAGTAACACCTCACATCACGTGCACTCACTAACACTAACACTAGCTTTTTTTCAACATTTTTTTGTTTTCTGGCAAAATAAAGCCTTTAAGAAGATCAAGCTAGACAAACAGAGATAGACAAACAGAGACAGACAGACAGAGACATACAGACAGAGAGAGACAAACAGAGACATACAGACAGAGACAGACAGACAGACAGACAGAGACAGACAGATAGAGACAGACAGACAGAGACAGGCAGACAGAGACAGGCAGACAGAGACGGGCAGACGGAGACAGACAGACAGAGACAGACAGACAGAGACAGACAGCGATAGACAGACAGAAACAGACAGGCACAGACAGACAGACATACAGACAGAGACAGACAGACACAGACAGACAGAGACAGACAGACAGACAGAGACAGACAGGCAGACAGAGACAGACAGACATAGACAGACAGACAGACAGACAGAGAGAGACAGACATACAGAGACAGACAGACAGAGACAGACAGACAGAGACAGACAGACAGAGACAGACAGACAGAGACAGACAGACAGAGACAGACAGACAGAGACAGACAGACAGAGACAGACAGACAGAGACAGACAGACAGAGACAGAGAAAGAGAGAGACAGAGACAGACAGAGGAAGACAGAAACAGACAGAGACAGTCAGAGTCAATTATGTTGTGTCCAGGTTTATAATCTTATCAGGTTACTTAACCCCTTGACGCACCACTTTTTTTCAGAAAAATGGTTAAATTTTCACCAATTTTTTTTTCTTAATTTTTAGTCAATTTTTAGTCAATAACAAATAATGCTGAGAAAATAAAAAAATATATATTTTCTACATTATAGAACGCCCGAGTTAACTCGGATGAGCGTAAAAGAGCCAACCTACTGTTAAAAAAATATATAAGGGGTGGTTCTACCCCATTAAGGGGTGAAAGAAGCGTTTTTTAAACACAAAATTAATTTTCAGCGAGTATAATATGAAACAACGTTTTATTTAATTATTATCAAATTTGGAGCTCTTTAAAACTAGCCCAATCATTTTTTTCAGCAATTTTTTTTTTAATGTTAAGGTACTGGTACCGTAGTACGAATAAATCACATATTTTTTTCTTAAAAGATTAATACCCGATTGTATTTTAATCAAAATTTATTGGCAAAAAAATTACTATTAAAAATAAATAAACTCTTTTAGTCAGTTATTGTTTTTGTTTTGAGTGTTAATATTTTTTAAGTTAAATTTCAAAAAATATAACAATAAACAAAAACAATGCATTTATAAAATTAGCATTTTTTTAATAGTATTTATTTATTTATTTTTTTTTAATATAAAACTTAGTTACCTAACAAAAAAACGATCGTTGATAGCACAAAGCCGAATTTACTCTTTTTTTTTATTTTTCACTTTGTGCTTAAATTTAGTAAACCAAAATAAATAAAAAGCACTTTAATATTTTTAGTCATCTTTACTGTCTTAAATTTAAATTTGATATCCGGGTTTGTAATGCTTACTGTTTGATCTGTCCGATTATACGTAATTAAATATAATTTTGTTGTGTATATTATATATCTAAGATTATTTGACGTCCGGATAGCCTTGTATATAACTCCTACATTATACCGATTATTTGACGTCCGGATAGCCTTGTACATAACTTCTACATTATACCGATTATTTGACGTCCATCCTAGGGCGACACCTACATGGAATACCGCTGAACTAAAAATGTATAAAATTTTCATTCTACTATTTAAAAGCCGTCCAGCTGAAATTAATTTTACAGACCCCTTGGGTCGTCCCCAACTAGTTTATAATGGTTTACTATTTGACGACCATATACGGTCGTCAAAAGCATAATGTATGGTCGTCAGATAGATAAAGTCCAGTAAATGATGTCATTAATTTTAAGGGGTGGTTCTACATATAACAACCAAACTTTGAGAAAATTGGTTTAGGGTTTGCTGAAAACTAATCTGACAATAAAAAATTCTAACATGCACATTCACCAAAAAAATAGTACTCTACTTAAAACCGCCGAAATTAAAAACTTTTTCTGAAGGTAAGTAGTTATAATAATTCTTGTTTTTTTATTCAATGCAATCGATATTTTTATAATTTTATCTGATGTTCTTAACATAGGTAAACAAAAAACTATTTTTTTAATATAATCAGACAATTATGTTTTAATTTTATTAGAACTTCAGTTAAGGTAACTGTTAAATAATAAATTTTCAGGATTTAATAAATTATTAAACTAAATTTAAAAAGCATAATTAAAACGTATACATTTTCCTATTTTACCGCCTTTATTTAAATGGTATTATGTGTTTAGGAGAGGTGTGGCATAGCAGAACGGAGAGCAGGGGTTCGGAGCTGGTAGGTGTTTAAATAATAGCGTGTTTTCGGGGTTGTGACGGTTTATTTTCGGGGTGTATTAATTGTATACAAAAAGCTAGAAAATAGAAAGACTCTCTTACACTTTGAAAAGAATAGCACATGTAAATGGTTTGGTAAAACCATGCAACGTGGCGAAAAAAAGGTTTAGAAAGTTTATTCTATTTTAAAAGGTAATTTAACTATTTTCATTTATACATACCTAGCACCAGGCACACAAAATTAGATAAAATCATTAATTTGATTCGCCCTGAGGATACTGACTTATAGCACAAATCATAAGTTGCAACACCTGATCGAAAATGAACTGAAACGGTCACTGAAAAGTTCAAAAAAACGGTGCGCAAAAAAACACGCAAAAAGATAATAAACATTCGCGTACTTTAGAACGTCGATTTGGATACAATCCGGGCTCACTTATAGGCAACTCGTTAAACGTAAGCAATACCTCGTATTAGGCTGGAGTGAAAATAAATAATTACGGTTCATCACCCCCCCGATCTTTGGTGACCTTATAAGTTTCCAATTCATAAGGGAACCGAAGGATTAATATATTTTTTTAAATGAGACGCATGGAACATGCCGCGTTCATCCCCCGTCTCTGGATGTTCTAAGATGTAGGTCGCGCAACTTATTTGCTTTTTAATTTTATAGGGTCCCTCAAACAGTAATAGGAACTTTTTAGTTTGTTTTTGCAAAGCTGAAGAGACCGGATTTGCTTTTAATAAAACTAAATCATCGGGCTGAAATTGATGGTACGGACGACCTGGATTATTAGCCATGCGCCGAGAGGCTCGAGACTGTAAGCTCTCTTTAGCTAAAAACAAACGAATATAAGAGTCAAGTTGCACAGGACATTCTAGTTGTAACTCTTTCGGTAGCAATGATAGTGGTGGTTTTCCCAATTGTAGCTCGTGTGGGGAGAAACCAGTACTTTCATGTACAACGTTATTAAGGAGGTGCGCAATTCGCTCCACTTCTACTGACCAACGGGTGTGTTTCGAATGACAATAGGTCCTAAATAGGCGACCAAGTTCACGCATAGTGCGCTCACTATTATTTGCATTAGCGTGTCTGACCGAGCAATGTACTATTTTAATATTATGGGACTTTAATGTATCGACCCACAAATCGCTGGTAAATTGCGTACCATGGTCGGTTAAAATGCGCTTGGGAGCACCGAACCTTTTAATATACTCTTTTAAATGAGTTACAATAGTAGGTGTTGTTGCACACTTTAACGAGTACAGAGTTACGTATTTGGTAAATACGTCAACAATGACACAAAGATAAGTTACGCCCCCCCGAGACATCGGCAGGGGACCATAAAGGTCAATTGCTAGAAGGTCGTTAGGCCCTTCTGGTACAATGGCATGAAAACTGGGCTTCGGTAAAAGACTGGTTTTGGCTTTTTGACAAATGTCGCAACTGCGCAATTCCCTCTTGACATCAGCATGCATATTTTGCCACCAAAGGTCTTTTTTCAACGTACACCAGGTTTTATAAACCCCAAAATGGCCTCCAACAACATGATAAGAATGCATACATTGAGACACCAAATGTTTTGGTATACAAAGGCGGAAAGTAGAGTCTTCATCACCTTGCATGTAAAGGATATCATTATTGATAGAAAATCTAACATTGCTGTTAGTTCCTTTTTGTATGTTTTGCCGGATACGATTAAGTTTTTCATCTGCTTTTTGGATTTCTGAGATATTCAGCAATTCTTGCATCAGTTCATTAGGCAAAGACCTTGCAATAAGGCTAATATTGAAACAGCGGTCGTTGGGAGTGGGAAGCCGACAATTTGGGAAACGTGATAAAATATCTGGGACAATATTATTTTTGCCAGGGACAAATTTGATGGTAAAATCAAATTCCTGAATGGCTAGTGCCCAACGAGATATTCTGGGTGTTAACAACCGGCAGGTATTTAAATAAATAAGGGCTTTATGATCGGTATAAATTGTGAAATCCCGACCAATCAAAATTGTGCGCCATTTTGACAGTGCATAAATAATTGCTAGGCACTCTTTTTCCGAAATAGTGTACAATCGTTCCCTATTTAAAAGCAATCTGCTGATACGTGCAACGACCCGCTTTTCTCCCTGATCCAACTGAAATAACTCCGCACCTATTCCTACATCGCTAGAATCGGCTTGGACATAAAACCGGGAATCAAACCTAGGATAATAAAGTAAAATACTATCCTTTAATGACCTTTTAAGTTGGCAAAAGGCCTTTTGCTGGGCTTCTCCCCAAATCCACTTGTTATTTTTACGTAACAAAAAGAATAACACTGTTGAAAAGTCGTGACAAAAAGATCTGTCAAAATTACAGAGTCCTAAAAAACCCCGTAATTGTTTTACATTCTGAGGGATGGCGAAGTTTTCAATCGCTTCTATCCGAGAATGGTCCGGACGTATTCCAGTACTATTGATCGTGTAGCCCAAATAACTGACTTCCTCCTGAAAAAACTTGCACTTATCTAGGCGTAAAGTAAGACCAGATTTCGATAACTTTTCGAAAACTAACCTAAGATGTTCCAAATGTTCTTGCAAAGATTCAGAAAAAATCAAAATATCGTCCACGTAGATTTTAACAAAGTCAAACATACCCAATATTTTGTCCATGCATCGGGTAAAACTGCTCACAGCCGTTTTGAGACCGAATGGAAGAACCTTAAATACGTAGGATTTTGTCCCATGTAAAAAACCTGTATATTTCCTATCCTTCTTTTGCAAAGGAATTTGGTAATAAGATTGGTTTAAATCAAGGACGGACATATATTTAGGTGATTTTATTCCTTTGAAAATATCATCCAAGGACCTAGGCATTTCGGAGTCTGGATACATGACCATATTTAATCGTCTTGCATCAAGACACACTCTTACTGAATCGTCTCGTTTTACGGTGGTACATAAAGGGCTGCAATACGAAGTATCAGCACGCTCAATAATACCCCACTTTTCCATTGAGTCTATTTGCTTTTGCACAGCATCTCTATGAGCTACTGGGATAGCATAGGGCTTTTGAAAAAATGGCGAATCATCACGAAGTGTAATTTTATGTTCATAACCATTGACTCGGCCTGGTTTGTCCGAAAAAAGATTTTTATTTTTTTCAATTAAATTGAAAAACTTAACTTTATCTCCGGGACCTAATGGAAGTTTATCCAAAATATTTTGGACGTCAGAGGCTTCCTTCTCCAAATTTAAATTAAAAACAGTATGTTCTTTGGTATTTTTAATTAATCTGGCTTGAAGAGAAGACATAGGTTGGAGTTCATGGACCAGAGACATTTCTGGAACTTTAATTATGGCGGCATCATGTTGTAAAAACATACATTTTTGCCTATAATCAATAGAAGCTCCAACAACGCGCAAAAAATCCGAACCAATAAGCACCGGATACACCAGATCGGGTACATAGAGAAATTCGAACTGAAAATCATGTTGATTAAACTTAAAAGAAAGTTGAACTTGATGCGTAACTTTTCTATTTCTTGACTTAAAAGCGCCGGATACTTTTACTCCGGTAACAGGAAAAATAGGAAGATCTGGATTTGCAATAGTTATTTGTTCCCAAACATTTTGAGACAAACAACAAACAGTGCTTCCCGTGTCGATTAAACAAGGGAAAGCAAAATCACCTATGGTAATATTCACCACAGGGCACCGCACCTCCACGGCCTCCGGGCTGTGGTCAAAATCGCAATCAGAAAGTAGATCGGACTTTGGGTTGTTAAATAAAATATTGTTGGTTCGAAACCTATCAACTTCCTTCGTGCTCGAACCTAAAACACGAGGAAAACCTAGTTTTCCGAAATCTCATTGTTTTCGTTTTCTAGAGATTCCGATATAGTCGAAATTTTATAATTAAATGTTTTTTTATCATTATTATTTTGGCTGTGGTTAGCACTATTAGAATATTGTTTTGTTTGGTTCGGGTTATCACTTTTGTAAACGTTTCGTCGCAAATTATTATCAAAATTCGACGATGCATTATAGTGTTCCGCCAACCGGAGTCTATCTAATGCTTCGGTAACAGTGCTAACCCCGATAAGGGCACAAGAAATCGTAGGACTGTAATGTCTAGACACAATTGCTATTAAGTCCCTTTCAGGATAAGGTGGCTGTAGAAACTTAGCTTTAGCAATATTCATTAAAAAATAATCAACATAAGAACCAGAAGATGGGTGATAGCGGCCAGCTTCTAGCTCCAACTTAATTTGTACCTGACGTGTGGAATTCCAAAAATGGTTTAGGAATGCATTTTTAAATTCATTAAAATTAGAAAAGGTATACAACAAAGCATCAGCCCAATATTTGGCTTTACTTTTAAACAAGTTACGGCTCCAGGCCGGAAAGAAATTAAAACCAACGCTATATGTGTTAACTGCATTTTCTAAAAGTCTAATGAATTCCATTGGATGTAGGCTATTATCATCATGAAACTCCGGCACGACTTTGTTACTATCAATATTGGCAGTGGAATGGTTATTGTCAAAACCATTGTTCATATTTGAAGCGAATTGAGGAACCTCCCTAATATCGTGTGGTACCTGGACAGTATTGTTATAATATTGAGGCAAATTAATATTTTGGGAGTCCACCCTATTATTGGCGTAGTTGTGCGTAGGTGGGAATGTCCTAATGTCATGTGTATGTGTAAAATTCACATGTCCTCCAGTATTGTTTTGGTTATATGGAGGTAAATTTAAGTTTTGAGTGTCCACCCTATTATTGGCGTAGTTGTGCGTAGGTGAAAACACCCTATTTTGAGAAAAATAACTAGGTTGACCAACATTATTATAATCAAAATTAGGCAACTGATTAGGATTATAAAAAGTATTACTTGGTGGATCGAATCTATTATTTTCTGAAAAAAATCTGTTTTGTTGTTCTACCCTATTATTTTCAAAATTATTTAAGTGGTTATTCTGCGAAAAAATATTTGGATGAGCAACAAAATTTCTTGGTCGTAAATTTTTATTTTGTGGTTCCACCCTATTGTTGTTATTATAGGATGGTAGATTATACGGGAAAACAGTATTATCTTGGGTCGCCTTATTGTTGTTAGTGTAGGTAGGTAAATTGTATTCAGAAAACAAACGATTTTGTTGAGGCACCCTATAATTTTTTATTAAATTATTTTGAGAACCTAATGTATTTTTATTTGTCCAACTAGGAATAGATTTTTGCCTAGAATCACTAATATTTACACTATCCAACCGACGTTCTAAAGTATTCGGTTGCTGAAAAAAATCAAAGTTTTCCCTTATAATATTTACGTTACCTAAATTTAAATCGGAAACACTTTTAGTCTGCCGTTCCACCCTGTTATGAATAGTTTCCCCAATAGGTAAAGTATTATTTTTTTCTCCAAGTTGCATAGTTTTTAAATAATTATAATTATAAGAGTTATCAATGCTATTTTTTGCATGTTGTTTTATAATATTTTCACTGGTGTCCGGTGGCAATCTTGGCGAAAAGTCATCCCCAAAAGGTTCCGTCAAGGTTTGGGTAAAAGAAAATGGAAAGCCCCTACCTTGATTTTGTAGTACTTCACTTATTGGTGAATTGGGCGCCGTAGTTGGTGGCGACGGTATTCTAGCTGGTAAATCCAAATTTATGCGGCGGCGTGTTGCCCCAGTTTTTCTTTGGGCCCCCTGGATACTACTGGCATTTCCTGCAGCAGGCTGTTGTTGCTTCGCTGACTGCCGGGTCACTCTTTTGTCGTCACTTTTTGGTGAGTGTTCCAACCCCATATTTCACTATTATTTTTTTTCTTCAGCTACACGTTGAGGTGACACTGATGTGGCATAGCAGAACGGAGAGCAGGGGTTCGGAGCTGGTAGGTGTTTAAATAATAGCGTGTTTTCGGGGTTGTGACGGTTTATTTTCGGGGTGTATTAATTGTATACAAAAAGCTAGAAAATAGAAAGACTCTCTTACACTTTGAAAAGAATAGCACATGTAAATGGTTTGGTAAAACCATGCAACGTGGCGAAAAAAAGGTTTAGAAAGTTTATTCTATTTTAAAAGGTAATTTAACTATTTTCATTTATACATACCTAGCACCAGGCACACAAAATTAGATAAAATCATTAATTTGATTCGCCCTGAGGATACTGACTTATAGCACAAATCATAAGTTGCAACACCTGATCGAAAATGAACTGAAACGGTCACTGAAAAGTTCAAAAAAACGGTGCGCAAAAAAACACGCAAAAAGATAATAAACATTCGCGTACTTTAGAACGTCGATTTGGATACAATCCGGGCTCACTTATAGGCAACTCGTTAAACGTAAGCAATACCTCGTATTAGGCTGGAGTGAAAATAAATAATTACGGTTCAGAGGTTAGGGGATTATGGGGCTCTGGGGCTAGAGAATTAGCAATTTCGGGACAGGGGGGTGACAGTGGTATGGCATAGATGATTTTAGCGGTTTCAGTAGTTTTTCGGGTGTTTTTTGAGGTTATATCAAAATCATGATGTGTAGGGGTTAAACGGGTTACGGATTCAGATTCAGCGGCAAAAAATACATATGAATATCATATTGGAATCCAAGACTCTTTTTGTGGGAAATAACAAATCGGCCCTGTTAAAAAAACCAATTGAGGCCAGTAAAGACCAGTAGAAAAAGAATCGAAATCTACTGGATAAAAAGTGCATTATGTTAAAAATGTGAAATTTAACAGTTGGCAGTCCAATTTCGGTTTATGTACAAAAATGTATTGGACGATTCTTGGAGCTAATGAATTTTGTAGGACTAATATGGTATAATTAAATTAAAATTAACTCTTTATTTACTAACAACACCTACAAAAAAAGAATTTACATCGATTTAAATAAAAAGTGTGTAAATTTGACAACGCTGTAACATCAGCGGTCATTGCACCTTTAATCATCTGTTTTTCTGCATACGGATCGACGAATAACGGAAGGATAAGGGGTTTATTTTATTATTTTTTTTTTTGCAATTTTTTTTTTTTCACGGGGATCGATTTCTGTATGTCTCATAATGTGTGTTTTTTTTTAATGACACGAATTACAAAACATCCTGTATATACAGGATGTCCACTAAATGATGTCATTAATTGTAAGGGGTGATTTTACATAGGAAAATATGAAAAAAATTCCTATAAACATATGTCTAAAAATGCATCATAAGGGAGCTAAGCCCCTTTAAAATGGCTAAAAAATTCGCTTTTTATTTAATAACTCAGGAACGCTTTGAGGTACAGCAACGAGGTTTTGAATGTTAACTAACCTTAGTAAGGTCCATCTTCGTGTGTTATTTTCATGAACTTATTTTAACCAGGAGTGTGCGAAACTGGGGGGCCTTATTAGTTTTTTATCCCAAACTTTTTTCTGTGTAACTTTTTTGTAATTTTATTTTTGGAATATAATTCCTCAGGTTAAAATACATAAAAAGGTACTCCTGTTCTAATACTGTAGGATTAACCATTTTCGAGAAAAATTAATTTTAAGGTGAAATTTCACGACTCGAGGACGAAAAATTAAATACTAAAATGTTGAAAACTTTTACAATACAACATCAAAAACTAAGTCCAAACCTCATATGCAGGTACTTCCAAAAATCGATCCTAAGGGAGCTAAGCTCCCTTTGAAAGTGGCTAAAAGATTCGGTTTCTATTTAACAACTCAGGAACGCGGTTTTGAATGTAAACTAACCTTAATAAGGCCCATCTTCGTATGCTACCTTCATATACTTATTTTAAACAGGGGTGTGCGAAACTGCGGGCCTTATTAGTTTTTTGTCCCAAAGTTATTTCTGTGTAATTTTTTGTAATTTTATTTTTGGAATTTGATTCCTCAGGTCAAAATACATAAAAAAGATGCTCTTATTCTGTTTAACCATTTTCGAGAAAAAATAATTTGAAGATGAAATTTCACGGTTCGAGGAAGAAAAATTAAGTACTAATATGTTTAAAACCAAAATTTCAATGATGCAGGGTTATTCTATATCAAAAACTAAGAAAAAAAGTTTCTATACATGTAGGTCGAAAAATTGGTTTTAAAGTTACTATGGCCCTTTAAAAATTATGCATTTTTAGGAGCCCAGGTTTTTTTTAGTTTTTGATGTTGTATCATTAAAATTTAAATAAACCAGGGAAAAAATTGTTATCTCTCCAAAATATAAATTTATTGTCTATTAAACAAACATTACAGCGACAATTGTTTCGACTTTTTTAACATAAAGTCATTTTCAAGCTACAAATAATAAAAAATTTAGGTTGAAAATGGTACAATTCCTTTTAGAAAAACTTACTTTTTAAATTTATAAACAAATTAACTTGAGTACACATTATTAGAAATGTCATACTGACCTTAACAATATTATTTTTATAAAATCTTAAAAATTAAACAAAAAGAAAACTACAATAAGTTAAAATAAAATAAATTAATGAAATTATATTTATAGAAAACCCACAACTACTTCCCATTTAATTCCTTTTCAAGCCTTTAACCCTTTAAGCCATAAAATGGCAGCTTTCCATTCCCTTTTTCACAGATTATTTTCCTTACCTCTTAATAAATCAGATTTTAAAACAGAGTTAGACACAATTTTTCACTTGGCAGAAGTTAATAACTACCCTTTAAATATAATTAAAAAACTTTACAGTAAAAAACTTCATAAATATAATTTAGCAAAAGTCACCTCCCTTATACCTATTTCAACCCTAAACCCATCATCCTTTTGTAGTATTCCATACATAGGCCCCCCTTCTTTAAAAATCAAAAAACTCTTATCACAATTTAAAATCTCCGTGTCCTTTTCAGCCCCCTCTAACCTCAACCTCCTATTATCCCATAAAAAGGACAAAATTAATCCTTTGGAAAGGAGCGGCGTTTATAAACTGACCTGTTCCTGTGATAGCTTTTACATAGGTCGTAGTTATCGAAAAATCTGCATAAGAACCAACGAACATTTTCGTTTACTACGTGCAAATAATATTGATCTAGCAGGTCTGAACTATAAGTCCAACTTTGCCAACCATGTGTTGTGCAACAACCATGACTATGAAAATGAAGTAAGTGTTTTGCATATTTCTAGGAACGATAGAGTTACGGATCTGCTAGAACATTTTGCCATTTTATACAACAAAAATTTTCATAGGGATAGGTTAGTTAATGAACAAATAGATTTTTTGAATATTTATGTTTACAATAATGTTTTAAATGTTAGACCGGAGATTGTTGCCTGTCCCCTTACAGAGCATTAATCTTTGGAATAAATATTTTTGTTTAATAATTTTCCAAAAAATTTTGTCCCTTTTTGGTTTGTTTTTGAGTTTTAGGTATGAATTTGCTGCCACCTCTCCAATTTTATTCCAATTACCAAGTTGAATATAAATTAATCTTTTTCCTTTTTTATGTTTAACTACTTTTTTACAGTTTAAAGATAATTCCTTTAGTCTGTTTCAAATATAGTTTGGATTACTTTATGATAGATGTCCCAGATTTTTATTCAATTTTAAATTTTAGATTTCATTAATTTATTTTATTTTAACTTATTGTAGTTTTCTTTTTGTTTAATTTTTAAGATTTTATAAAAATAATATTGTTAAGGTCAGTATGACATTTCTAATAATGTGTACTCAAGTTAATTTGTTTATAAATTTAAAAAGTAAGTTTTTCTAAAAGGAATTGTACCATTTTCAACCTAAATTTTTTATTATTTGTAGCTTGAAAATGACTTTATGTTAAAAAAGTCGAAACAATTGTCGCTGTAATGTTTGTTTAATAGACAATAAATTTATATTTTGGAGAGATAACAATTTTTTCTATGGTTTATTTAAATCAACTCCAATATGAGTAAGGATCAAGAATTTCTTAATTTGATTAAAATTTAAGTTTTCAACATTTTAGTATTTAATGTTTCGTCCTCGAGTCGTGAAATTTTACCTTAAAATTAATTTTTTCTCGAAAACGGTTAATGCTACAGTATTAGAACAGGAGTACCTTTTTATGTATTTTAACCTGAGGAATCATATTCCAAAAATAAAATTACAAAAAAGTTACACAGAAAAAAGTTTGGGATAAAAAACTAATAAGGCCCCCCAGTTTCGCACACCCCTGGTTAAAATAAATTCATTAAAATAACACACGAAGATGGGCCTTACTAAGGTTAGTTAACATTCAAAACCTCGTTGCTGTACCTCAAATCGTTCCTGAGTTATTATATAAAAAGCGAATTTTTTAGCCATTTTAAAGGGGCTTAGCTCCCTTATGATGCATTTTTAGGATTTTTTTTCATATTTTCCTATGTAAAATACCCCTTAAAATTAATGACATCATTTACTGGACATCCTGTATATACAGGATGTTTTGTAATTCGCGTCATTAAAAAATATATACATTATGAGACCTACAAAAATCGATCCCCGTGAAAAAAAATATTTTTTTTGCAAAAAAAAAAAAAATAAACCCATTATCCTTCCGTTATTCAACGATCCGTATGCAGAAAAACAGCTGATTAAAGGTGCAATGACCGCTGATGTTACAGCGTTGTCAAATATACACACTTTTTATTTAAATCGATGTAAATTCTTTTTTTGTAGGTGTTGTTAGTAAAAAAACAGGTAATTTTAATTAATCAACAAATTATAAGGTAATTTTAATTAACTAAAAAATTATACCATATTAGTCCTACCTGTTGTGTACAAATTTCATTAGCTCCAAGAATCATCCAATACATTTTTTTACATAAACCAAAATTGGACTGCCAAGTGTTAAATTTTACATTTTTGGTCTTTATTGGTCTCAATTGGTTTTTTTAACAGGGTCGATTTGTTATTTCCCACAATTAAACACTTTGCATATTTACGACGAAGAAAAACGATTTTTTTCAGCCAAACCTTTGCTTTTTACCAATCATTTTAATTTAAATAAAGGCGGTAAAATAGGAAAATGTATACGTTTTAATTATGCTTTTTAAATTTAGTTTAATAATTTATTAAATCCTGAAAAGTTATTATTTAACAGTTACCTTAACTGAAGTTCTAATAAAATTAAAACATAATTGTCTGATTATATTAAAAAAATAGTTTTTTGTTTACCTACGTTAAAAAAAAAAAATTATAAAATTATAAAAATATCGATTGCATTGAATAAAAAACCATGAATTATTATAACTACTTACCTTCAGAAAAAGTTTTTAATTTCGGCGGTTTTAAGTAGAGTACATTTTTTTGGTGAATGTGCATGTTAGAGTTTTTTTATTGTCAGATTAATTTTCAGCAACCTCTAAAACCCCAATATACCAATTTTCACAAAAATCATCCCCCACCCCCGGGGTGGTTGCTCAATAGATTTCTCGGACAGGACGACCGATCAATAGACCGCCCGACTTTTTTTTTCCTTGAAATTGATTTATATGAACATAAAACGCAAAAATACGCAAAAAAATGATTTTTTTTGCACGAATACAAGGCTTTCCAAAATTTTAAAAGTTTTCAAAATGGGAAAGCAATATAAGGTCCATCCCAATGTTATACCTTCATGAAGGATGAAAGGATTAAAAATTCCGTAGCAGATATACGTAACAGATATAATAAATTGACAAGCAACTCTCATAACAATCGAAATATTTTTCTGACAAAATTGTATCTCTTATGATATTCTAAGCGATAATTCTTTAACTATAAATACCGAAAAAAAAAATGTTGTGTGTTTGTTTCTGCGTGATTTTTCTTTAGAAAGAATACCTATATTTTTTATTACAATACAAATTATTGACCGACAAGGCCTGATATACAAAAACACCTGATAATGAAAAATAAGAATGCAATAATAATAGATTTTTAATTATATAGCCAAGTGGCTTCAAATACACTTACAGAACCTCTTACCTCTTAACCTAAATATTTGTAAATATAGTACATATATGTTACTTCTCATCCATAACGATTGTTATCAAAACTTCTCTGCACTAACGATAAAATGTCTAATTTGGACGAAATTCCTGTTTTTGATTTTTGTCCCGTTTTCTAATTACAATACTCGTCTGTGCAACGAACGGAGAAAAACAAAATTCAAAAAATAAATTGTTTAAACTGAACGTGGTACGTAATTACACGAATACATGAATATTTAAATTGGTTTATTAAATTTGGAGATATTAGACCTTGAATTTGTTGAAATTTTTTGGGTGCTCCACTTCAAATTTTAATTAGTTTATTTGGACTTTGATTTTTCAATGTAAGCTTTATTTTTATTGTACTGTAAAATGAGATTTGGACTTTTTCGAGTTGTGACGTTTTTCTCGCCGGTGTGCGATATGTGGCGAAATTTCTGTGGCAAAAGATTTTACTAATACTGTTTTAAACACACATTGTGAGTTTAACAAATTAAAATTACTTATTTTTTTGCCCAAATTTGGTACTTCAACATTTGAAGTTTAAATAATTTGAAATATTTACGCCTGAGTCTGAAAGAGGTGAAAATAATTACATGAAAATAACAACTAACGTTACAAAGTTGTAAAAATCTCATTGCAACAAGAAAATATTTACCTACCAAGATTTTTTGTTTAAATTTTAGTAAGAGACAATCCAACTGCAATAATTAGAGATTACACAAAAGTGAGCAGTGAAAGAGACAAACATAATTTATCATACAGTGTTCCAAAATTCCCTTTTATGCCTGTTACCTGTCATGATTCAAAAAGAATTTACGTTCGCTTTCATTCGGACGATTACGAAAAGGAAGAAACTTTAGGAATATTAGAAGAAAGCAGTTTTAATGGAATTATTGACAGTTTTAAGGAAGTTTGGAGAAAAGCTAGGGATATAGTAAGTTTTAGTCCGAAAGCTGGTGATCATTTTCATTTAATTACTTTTTTTCCGGCTGTATTTTATATACAGAGCGTATCAAAAATCCGCCTCCCCCCTTTAACTTTTGAACGGCTTAAGATATCAACTTGAAATTTGTAACACATAAATAACATAACCCAAATAATTTTTTGTTCTATTTTTTTGGTATATTTGATATGCCTAGGGGGCATGATAGAGGCAAGGGGAATTTTTTTTTAATATAAAGGGGTGTTGTGTGTTACATCATTTTAAAGCTTATAAAATTCTCTATTTGCCCACATATTTTTTCGGAGCAATTTTAGGTTATGTTAAACCCTCAAAAATTGGAATTTTCGTCAAAATTTTTTTAAAAAAATCAAACAATTTTTGAAAAATGGTTTATTTCATGATGAAAATACATCAATTACGCTTCTTAACTAATTTTGAACGATATAAATAAAATAAAAAAAAAACCTTGAAAAATTGAATTTTTAGCAAAAAAAAATGAAAACAAAAAAAAAAGGTTTAAAAAATTAAAAATTATATAGGTGAATAGAGAATTTTTTAAGCTTTAAAATTTTAGAAGCTGTGGAAATTAGATACCCGGATAATTCCAGAAAATCCTGACATGGCTGGCTTAAAATAAAATATAGATTATTATTATCATTTATAGCCATAATGGTAGCTTCTAAAATTAATTTTTTGGTACTACTAATTTCATAGTCATCAAGGTGCTGTTTCTTAAATAATGACAGTTTTATTTAGCGGTGAAGTTTGCAGATGAAATTATTGTAACCTAAAAATATACTATTTGGAAATATTGTAAAAAAATTAATGGAGAGCCCCTAACACAAGCCACAAGCTTATTTGGGACTCTCCATGACTATGTGTTAAGCTCAATCAATAAATAAATAAATAAATAAATTTAGCGGTACGTGGTACGTGGAAGGTGGACAATTCACTCCGTATTTGGCGTCAATTAAAAACAAAAAACTGTGGTTTAAACTGTGTTTTTTTAACTAACTATTTTTCTATTATAGATTATTTTATATATTTTCGTTGACTATAAATTTTAGTTTTAAAGTAAACGATTTATTTTTTTTTTCTTGAAATATTAAAAATCATCAAAAAATTGTAACAAATTGTAAAAAAAGTATATTTTTTTTGTTTTTTGACTTATTTTTTTTTACTTCTACTTTTAGATTGTGTTAATTTAGTGTAATTTTTACTTAATTATGTAATTATTTTATTTTATTTCATTTTTTATTGTGTAAAAAAAAGTGTTAACTTTGTAACGTAAGCAACGCATAAAATAAAACAACCCGACGCACTGTGGTCCAATTTTGAAAAAAAGTTGGTCAAAACCTCATTTGCTTATTTTTGAGTGGTTTTGGTCATCCATGTGGTATGAAAGAAACACATAAACAGAAATATTATTTAACTCACAGTGGGTTAAATGTGATAAAAGATAAACAAGCCAGAGTGTATTTGTCGAAGTTTGGTCATTGCACAATTCGACAAATTATTAAAAAATAAACAAACTGTTGTCTGAATTCGGAAATAAGTGGTAATTTTTTTTGTGAGTTATAGCATTTTTTATTTCTGCTTAAGTATGGTAATATAAAAACGAAGATGATTTGCCGCAAGTGGTCATAACATAGTTTTTACATGTTTAAGCATGTTGTACCCCAGAGTTCAATACAATTATTTAAAAATGAAGGCTAACGTACTGTGGAAACGAATTCGGAAAAAATGGTCAAAACTTTTATTGTGTGTTATAGCATTTTTCATGTCTGCTTGAGTACCGCACAGTAGTCATAACATAATTTTTTACCTTTTTAAGCATGTTGTACCCCAGAGTTTAATAAAGTGGTCAAAACTTTTTTTTTTGTGAGTTGTAGTTTTAATGTCTGCTTAAGTATGGTAATATAAAAACTAAGATGATTTATCGCACTATGGTCATAACATAGTTTTTACATTTTTAAGCATGTTGTACCCCAGAGTTCAATAAAATTATTTAAAAATGAAGGCTAACGCACTGTGGTCTGAATTCGGAAAAAAGTGGCCAAACTTTTTTAGTGTGATATAATTTTTCATGTATGGCAGTATAAAAATTAAGATGATTTACCGTAGTAGTAGTAGTATTAAAGTAAATTTTTGGGTTGGCCAAAGTCGGACAACTATGCCATTTCTGGCCGTTTTTGTCACCCCAGGCAATCCCAGCTATTTACTAATTTGAGTCCTGCCCGTCCTTTCAATAAAGGTCAGGATATTGGCCCAGGGGAGATCTCTTAGTTCATCTTGGTTGAGTCTTTGAGTTTCAAAGACTTGCAACCTTATCCTGTCGTATCCAAAACACTCGGCTAAGTAATGAGAGGATTTTTCATCCTCCCCGCACTCTGGGCATAGCGGACTCTCTAGAATCCGCATTGTTGCCAGGTGCTTCCTTAGCTTGCAGTGGCCCGTGAGGACCCCAACAAGTTGTCTGAGTGCAGTCCTTCCTTTTTCCAGCAACCAGTCGGTTTTTGATTTGCTTGGGCCAGCCAGGAAGTCCTAAGCTTGCCGGCAACCGTCGCCTCCATTGCTCCTTTAGCTTGTTATAAGCCCACTTATCGAGAGCGGTCTTTACCTGCTTCCTTGTAACACCCAATATAGGATCCGGCCCCGTGCAGGCCATCCCTGATCCGAGTCTTGCAAGTTCATCTGCCTTCTCGTTTCCGGTAATTCCACTATGACCCGGTACCGGGTGATCCAAAATTCCCGACCCAATCAGTTTTCTTCGAAACCGTAAAAATTATGGGCAAAATTTTATTGGGTTTTTCTATGGGGTCACCTAAGCTACAAATTAAGGTGGATTAAAGGTTTTCAGTTTAGTGAAACATGGGCGTAGCGATGGCCTTTTTTTTAGTTTTTAGTGGCATGTATAGGAAACTAGCTTAAATCAAATCATGTTCTGATTTTATATATTTATCACACAAAGTCTTTAATATACACGCAAGCGTTAGGAAGTTATTTTATAAATAATAATTTTCAGCTTAAGTCAACTTATTTTAAACGAAAAAACAAACAGTCGGTGGATCATTTCGTTTAGGTATCGAAAATATGTCATGTTCAAAAATCGCCTGGGTTCAAATCTCAACAGCGAGTCTACTTTTTTTATTAATATTATTTAATTTTTTGTTTTTTTTTAAGTATTATATTTTTGTGATTTATCAATATTTTATTTTTTTATTATAAAGGTATTTTGTAGGTTTAAAAAAAAAAATAAGTAGTTCAATCGCTTCTAATAAAAAATTAACAGTCAACACAATTTAAAATTTTAAATTTTTACGACCGCTAAAATTAAAAGAACTTTCACTTTCTGGTTTAGACTGTGTATTTGGATTGTTATTTTGGTATTATTACGGGAGATGTGCATAAAAGCCATCAACACTAGGGTGACCCACCAAAATTTTAAATTAAAAAGTTTGGAGGTCTTCCCTCCAGATTTATTCATTGAGGTAGGTTTATAATCCCTATTTTTCTTCAGAATTTTTGAAAAAAAGTAGAGGTCGCTCACAGCCGTAAAGTGTTTCTATAGCTTTAGTTTTTTTACGGTACAGGGTCTTCTTTTTAACCGACTACCAAAAAAGGAGGAGGTTATCAATTCGACGTGTGACTTTGTTTTTTTTATGTTTGTTCCCGCATAACTTTGGAACGAATGAACGGAATTTGATGAAACTTTTTGCAACTTAAAGAGGGCATTCATGAGGTGGTCCCGTTTTAATTTGATACTCGGATAACACCGGATAATTAAAATAAATCTAATCATTTTAAAGCAATTTCACTTAAAAACGGCTTAATTTGGTTCTAATACCAACCAGATTTTTAGAGAAATATAAGCCGGATAACTTGATTAAGGGGTCACTTAAATATTACGACAGACTAAAAATCTTTTACATGCCGCTTAACTTGATTCTCTGGACCTGTAATATTAAAATACCAAGAGAAAATGATAAAATTTTTAATTTTACCATAAGGCGTTATTTGATTATTACTTAGTGCTTAAAGTTTAACAAAGATTTTCTCTACTATTTCGTTTAAAATGAGGTTGGTTGGACTCTTAGGCGCTGAAATAAAAACATTACTAAAGGAGGATATCGGGTTTTGGGCCATCGGCCGTCGTTCATAAGATTTTGCACAGACACGGGTCTTTAAAAAAGACTTAATTTGCCAAATTTTTAGCTCCCAAACCATTCCGGAACACCTTCAAAATAGCTCCCGAATACGTGAATTTTGGTGACTTTTAATGACTTTTTCAAAAAGAAAAAATCAATCTGACAACAGGGCACATTATTAAGTAGTATAAATAATTTAGTTCTCCTCGTCATTTTTGACATCACAAGTAACTTGTGTCAGTAAATTGTTAAATAAAATAAAATAGTTTTATAGAAATAGAAACTGATTTAAAGAATTTATTATGTATTATACTACATATGTACAGTATACAAGATATAACAGTTATTTAATAAGGAAGAAACTCTCCGACCGGGTAAATTGGATCAAAATAGATTACAGATTATAAAGGAAGTGCATGGAATGATTGTATATAACACTGCAGTGCTGATCTATTCTTTTTATGAAAGAACAATTATAATGGGATGGTTTGGACTTTTTGGACTTTTTTTGGACTTGGCGGATAGCATCTAATTATTGCTGTTGTTGGTGTTTATTTAGTATGGGTTTAAAAATTAAACTTGATTTAAATTCAACGTTTTGTTTTATGAAGAAATTTGAAACAAAATTCATGAATATGAGAAGGAAAATTATGGGCGTATAGGCGCGATTCGAAGCTCTTAGTTTCTTTAGAGAAAATGTTTTCTCTCAGAATAGCAAATCAAAACCTAGTATTACCAATTAGTATATAGTTGCTCTAATATATTATATCTTTTTTCTTTCTATATAAAAAAAAATATTTAAAAAATGATTATTTTTATAATTTGAAGGTAGGAAGACCCCTTAAATTTTTTTGCTTAAATTGTCAGATTTCCTATATTTAAATATAACATTTAGTTAATTAACTATTTTATATACTATATTAAAGGCCGTATCCCGAAATTTTAAAATCTTATACGAAAATCTAAAAATGTTATGATCCCTTAGAACGATAAGGGCGCCAAAACAAGCAAATATGCAGGCCCTTATTCGTGGACTTTTTTCATGGTCTATAGACTTTCAAATTCGTAAAAAATTTCGCATGCGGCGCTAGGACTTACTTATTTTTTTTTATTTAAGCTTTCCCGGGGCCTGGGTTTGATGGTCCCCCAGAAAGATAAGGGTGCTAAAATCAGCAAATATGCAGCCCTTTTCCAAGTGGACCATATAAATTATAGATCTTCAAATTCGAAGAAGTTTTAGCCTGCGGCGCTGAGGCTTTCTTACGTGTTGTTTTATTCAAGGTTATAAAACTTAAAAAACGTAAAAGTTGTCAAAAGCTTCGCGTTCGGCGCTAAAGCTTTCTTGCATTTAAGTGAAATTTTTAATTGTAACAATTTTAAAATTAAAATATCCTATGAAATTTGAAAAAAAAATCGTCTGCGGCGTTACAACTTTCTTGCATTTGTATGAAATTTAAAATTATACTACTGTTTTAAAATTTTAGACCCTCACAATTGCAAAAAAAAATTGCCTGTGGCGCTACGATTTTCTTAAGTTTTATTAAAACGATAAGGGCGCCAAAACAAGCAAATATGCAGGCTCTTTTCCAAGTCAAATAAACTCTAGATCTTCAAAAAATTTCGGTTGCGGCGCTAGGGCTTTCTTACGTTTTGTTTTATTTAAGCTTCTCCGGGGACTGGATTTGATGGTCCCCCAGAACGATAAGGGCGCTAAAACCAGCAAATATGCAGGCTATATAAATTATAGATGTTCAAATTCGTAAAAATTTTCGCCTGCGGCGCTGGAGCTTTCTTACATTTTGTTTTATATAAAACTTAAAAAACGTAAAAATTGTCAACATTTTAACGTTCGGCGCTAAAGCTTTCTTGCATCTAAGTAAAACGTTTAAAATTAAAATATGTATACTATAAAATTTGAAACAGAAATTAGCTTGCGGCGCTTGAACTTTCTTGCATAAATATGAAATTTAAAATTATGCCACTGTTTTAAAATTTCAGACCATAACAATTGTAAAATAATTTCCCGCGGCGCCACAGCTTTCTTAAGTCTTTTAAGTCTTATTTTAAATGTATGAGTTTTACAACATTAGATTTAAAAAAAAAAACATCAGAAATTAACCGAATTCGTAAAAAATATGACGATCATTTTTTAAGTCGTCACTTTTTTGTGCTTTTTATATTGTTTGTATTTTAAATATAATATCTGGTTATTTTTTATATAATTATTCTTTTATACAATACCTATATTTAATATATATATATATTTTTTTTTTCTCCTACGGTGCAATATTTTTTATGTTTTTACTAATTTAAGAAAATTTCTGTATGATTTCGCCTAATTGGCCAGTTTAATTTAATTATAACTACTAGTTAAAAAAATATATGCAAAAATTTTTGCCTGCGCCGCCATTTTAATTCTTTTCCAGATTTGGGTAAAAATGAGTCCCCCCCCGAAAAAAAAATCCTGGATACGCCCTTGACTATATTTCCTGTTTCTTAGATAATTTTTAAGAAAAAAAAAAATGTCTGCGGCGCCACATTTTAACCTATTTAAGGAATATTTTTAAAAAAATTCACCTTCGGCGCCAGATTTCCTATTTTCTAGATAATTTTTAATAATAATTGCCGGTTTCGGTATTTCTTATCTAATTTTAAATATTAATTTAAATAAAAAGTCCCTGCGGCGTCGGATTTTCTATTTAGTAACTAATTTTTACCAATGTTCCCATTTTTGAAAAAAAAAATCTAGTTTCTTTTTTATTTTTTTTTTACGGTGGCGCCAGATTTTGTTTCCAACCCAATTTTTAAGAATACCTAATTCCAAAAAAAGTCTAAAGTGCCACATTTTGGCCAATTTTAAAGAATATTTGCAAAAAAATCGCCTGCGGCGCCGGTTTTACTGTTTCCCAAATTTTTTTTTAAGAGTAAAACATTATAATTTAAAAAATACTACGTCGCTACATTTGCACTTTTTTAACAAAATTAAAAAAATATATTTATTATTATTTTTTTTGCTATAGTAGTATGCTAGAATTTTAACATTTTTTGTCTTAATTTATAGTTTACACTGAAGAGCAACAACAAATAATGATGAGAAAATTAAAAAAAAAAACTTTATTTTCTACATTCTAGTTCCGCCCGAGTTAACTCGGGTGAGCGGAAAAGAGCCAACCTACAGTTAACGAGTTAACTCGGGTGAGTGCGTTAAGCGGTTGTTCTGATTTTTGATTTCAAAAAATAGATTTTTTTGTTGCTTTTTTATACTTTTCAATATGTGTAGAATACGCTTCTAAAATATTTTGACGAAATTTGTCTTGTTTAAAAAGTTATAAATATATATACTTTAAAAAATACACATAAAAAAATAATAAAATAATAAAATTTTAAGGGGTGATTCTACATCATAAAATATGAAAAAAAGTTTCTATAAACATATGTCTAAAAATACGTCTTAAGGGAGATACGCCCCTTTGAAAGTGGCTAAAAATTCGGTTTTTATTTAATAACTCAGGAACCCTTTGAGATACAGCAAGGAGGTTTTGCATATGCATTAACCTTAATAAGGCCCATCTTCGTATGTTATTTTTATGTACTTATTTTAACCAGGGACGTGCGAAACGGGGGGGCCTTATCAGTTTTTTGCCCCAAACTTTTTTATGTTGCCGTAGGGGGGTTTTTGTCACTGGTTTGGACGCCTTGGGGGTTTACTCGGGGCCGTGGATTCGTAATTACTGGATAGGAAAACTCAATAAAGCCAGCGTAGATTCAAGTTGAGTAGTATATTCTTATTAATAAATGATTGGGCCAGACTTGAGTACAGAATCAGTGAACGTGGTGAACAAAATGCAGTAGGTTTTTAGTGAAAAGATGGTTACCAAATAACTGAAATAATAAAGGAATAATTAGCCCATGGTAAAAGAGCTTAAAATTAAATTACATACCGAGCAGGCATTCGGAATGTTGGATTTCCAAATCTCCCAGAGCTTCGTTACCGGTCTTCACTAGGTCAGGAAGGAAAATGACCGAGTATTCGCTTGGAATTCTACAACTCACCTCCCACCATTTCCGCTTTAGATAGCTCGTGATTTTGCGCGGGGAATTCAAATTAGAAGGGGCTTGTACAAAAACATGTAGTGTCTTAATAGCGCTGCAATAACGTACCTACTGCATCTTGCCCTCCCCTCTTTTTGTGCAATTATTTAGGATTCTCCCAAAATATTTGCACCAACCTAAAATATTTTATACAAACAGAAAATATCAAGTCTGGCACGTTACAAACTGGTTTCCTTACCCAAATATCACATCGTTTTTTTAAAGATAAATTTTACAGTACATTAGAATACAATAGCATCACAATTACATTACAGTTAAAATTTAAAAAGACAATACAGTTACATTACAACATTTTAAAATTATTTTATTTTCCTTCCCTTTTGACCTTTTAATTTTTCCCGTTTTGACTTTCTATTATTTTTTTCCCTTTTTGAAAAAAAAAACCTTGATTTTATTTTAGTATAAAAGAATAAATTAAACATAGTTATATCAGCCAGATCTAGTCAAAGGTTTCTTTTCTTTATGAAAGTGTTTGAGATGTGAAGCATGGAACCACCCTCGTTATTTTTTGTTTTCAGGGTGTATTAATAGAAATGTGCATTGGCTAGTTAACTTTTTGATTTTGAAGGGGCCCTCGAACAATAAAAGCATTTTTTTCGTTTGCTCCTTTATGGCCGAGGATTGGGGGTTGGCTCTTAGCAGGACCAAATCCCCTATTTCAAATGGTTTGTAAGGGATGCCCTTATTTTTTTGTTTTCTTTTTTCTGCTTTACTTTGAAGCATTTCTTTTGCCAAAATTATTTTTTTGGCTGGTGGCATGTCGCGTATATCAGGCGGTCTGACTTCCAATGGGAGAAATGAAGGTGGTGGTTCCCCATATTGTAGTTCGTTTGGCGAGAACCCTGTAGATTCATGGGTAATTGAGTTAAGTAGCTGTTCGAATCTCGGTATTTCAATGGCTCACCTGGCATGATTTTCATGACAGTAACATCGCAACAATCTCCCCAATTCTTTCATTACCCTTTCGCTACTGTTACCGCACGCGTGCCGCACCGAACAATAAATTAGTTTAATATTAAGGGCCGTTAGTGTATCTTTGTATGCTTTCGAGGTCATCTGGGTCCCCTGATCCGATAACAGGCGTTTAGGCGTCGAGTTATTCTTGAAATAGTCCGTTGTAAGCTTGTTTAAAATTGTTTTTGTATTTGCTTTTTTTGTGGGGTACAATTTTACGTGTTTGGTAAACACATTAAGAACTACTGAAAAGTGGCCCTAAAAAGTCCAGGGCCACTAAATCATTTTTGTCTGTGGGCACTATGGCCTGTTGGGCCGGTTTTGGTAATTTCGAGGTTTTTGATTTTTGGCAAATTTCGCACGTTTTAAGTTTTTGCTTTACCAACCTGTGCATATTTTTGAACCAGACTTCCGATTTCATAGTTTTGAATGTTTTAAAAATACCCTAGGGTAATGTGATACGCGTTTATAAAGTCGGGCGTTAAAGTTGAGGGAATACAGAGTTTGTCGGATTCTGTTTCACTGCCCCTTTTATATAAAACGTTATTATGTACAATAAATTTCTGATTCAGTTTTTCGTCTTTTTGTAAAGAACTAATAATATTATTTAATTTTTCGTCATTCCTTTGGTGTTCCGCTATGTTTCTACAATGTTTTATAGTTGGAGTTGGCAACAAAAAATTTGCGAAAATGCTGTAGGTTTTGTTTTCCGGGGTTTGGAATCTTGCGCATGAATATCGACTAAGTGCGTCCGGATAGGGATTGTTTTTACCATTTACATGTTTTATTTTGAACGAAAATTGTTGCAAAAACATGCACCAGCGTGCAATACGCGGGCTTAACATGCGGCAGGTTGAGATAAATGATGCTGATTTATTATCAGTATAGATCGTGAAGTCCCTCCCAAGTAGCAGAACTTTTCATTTTGTAAGTGCAAAAATTATAGCTAAAATTTCTAATTCGTTAATATTATAGCGAGATTCCCTGTCCAAGAGCTTACGGCTAGCCCATGCTATGTTTTGTTTTTCCCCCTCCCATAGAAAAAGGCAAGCACCCAATCCTTTTAGAGAACTATCTGTTGACACAAAAAACTCAAGGTCTTGCCTAGGATGGTATAATAGGGTTGCTTTTTGAATTAAATTTTTTATTTTATTGATAGCTTCATCGTGTATGGTCGTCCATTTCCAGCGTGTACCTTTTTTTAATAATTCTGAAAGGGGCGCTGTAAGCTCTGATAAATGTTTACAAAAAGCTCTATCAAAGTTTATCAGCCCTAAAAACGCCTGAAGTTATTTAATGTTTTTTGGGCTTTTGGGCTTTTGGTAGTCTTGAACTCCTTGAACCCTATCCGGATCTGGTTTATACCCCTTATCTGATACCAAAAAGCCTAAAAATGGCATTTCGGACCTACAAAATGTGCATTTTGCTAATCGAAGAGTAAGCCCTACGAACCTTAATTTTTCGAAAACCTTACGTAAATGGAATAAGTGCTCCGCAAAGTTTTTTGACGCCACCAGTAGGTCGTCTATAAAATTCGACACAAAGTCTTTATATTTTTCCCCAAAAAGAAGGGACATGAAGCGACTAAAAGAGCTTACGGCTGATTTGAGGCCAAAGGGGAGACGGGTCCAGACATATGTTTTATTATTTACTATGAAACCGGTATATTTTTTGTGTTCCTTTTTAATAGGAATTTGAAGATAACTTTGGGTCATATCCAGGGAGGACATAAAAGGTTTACCTTGCAAATCGCTTACTACTTCCTCAATTACCTGGGCTTGTTCATGTTCAGAGTACATTTTGGAATTTAAGGTACGTGCGTCCATACAGACACGGATACGCCCTTCTTTTTTGTGACCATTAGTGGCGATATATACGGAGTAGCCGCCCTTTCTATTATTCCCTCTTTTTCAAGTTCGCTTATTATTTTATTAACCTCTTCCTGATACGCTATCGGGATGGGGTAGGGTCTAACGAAAAATTCGTTTTCCTCTTTGAGATGAATTTCATGCTCGTATAAATCGGTTTTACCCGGTGTGTCCGAGAAAATGTCCGAAAATTCTTCCAGAAAATTTATCAGCTCCTTTTTTTCAGTTTTGTTTAATTGTGTATTAAGTACTATTTCATTGAAATTTGGTTCAGTCTCGTTGTCGAGGGTGATATGAATCGGGTTATTTTCATTACGAATTTCAATGACCGCAATTTTCGGTCCTTTTACGTTAGGTTCGGTGCAATATGTCGCCAAATTTTTGTGGGAAGTAATTTCCGGAATTTCGACCAAGTTATTATTAATTTTACAAACTAATCTTTTATTTTCTAGGTCTACTGTGGCTTTTGTAAGCCTAAGGAAATCTGCCCCTATGATTATGGGGCAGGAAAGTTCATTTATTAACAAAAATTCATGAACAATTTCCGTTTTAGGTCTACCATTTCCAAAACAGACTGGCAAATTTGCTTGAAGAATTACTTTATGACTTTTTGCTTTAAACGCTCCCCCAACTTTGACAGCCGTGCAAGGTAAAAAAGGTATACGATCATGAAAATCGGACAAACTTCACAAAACTTCGCCTGATATCGCACTAATCATGCTCCCTGTATCCACCAAAGCCAAAAAAATTAAAATCAAACAATCTTACTCCAATTAATGGGCTCCTGTCGTCCTCGAGAATGTGCGGAAATTCGCACTCCTCCTCCATTAGAGCTTCTGGTACATAATGGATTGAATTGGTCCTGCTAGTAGCCTCCCCTTCAGCCGGACTTACTCCGAAGGGCCTTCCTCGTTTCTCGACAGATGGACTTTTCTATCTATCGTATTGATTATTCGAGGGTTTTCCTGGTTTTTTCTTCCTATAAAATAATTTGAGTTTGAGTTACCGTTTTTATTTTGCTGGTTTTGGTAAGTATTTGGGTATTTATTTTCTGAATATTTAAAATTATTTTTATTCTGGTTATTTTCAAATGCCCCTTTATATTTATTTTCCTCGTAAGGTTTAGGCTTATAATTAAAGTAATGATCGGCCTGCCTAAGTTTTGAAGTAGCAACCGATACCTCTTTTACGTCTATCAAAATTGAAGCTATTGTTGGGTGAAAATGTCGGGCTATAATTTGTATGAGCGTGGGGCTCTCGTAAGGTGGTACCAAATACTTAGCCAACCCTGCATAAAAATTAAAATGATCTACTAGCGTACCATTCTCCTTAAATCTGGCTGACTCGAACCTTAGCTTAATTTTGTTTTGTTCTTCCACTGACCAAAAATGGCCTAGAAATTCTCTTTTAAATTTTCTGTAATTGTTAAAGTGGTGCATTTGGGCGCTGGCCCATAATTTTGCAGTATTCTTAAATAATGTGTCACTATGGGCAACTAACAAACTATAAGGTATGTTTTCAATATCAAAATAAATTTCTAATTGATTAATAAAGTCGATTGGGTGAAACACGCCCGGTTCGAAAGCCGGCACGTCGTTTAGTTTTTTTAAATTAAAATTTGGGGGTACAACTGAAGGTTGGTTTCTAGCAAGTGAGGGTTGATTAGCTACATTAATATTGCTATAAACTGAGTTAACTACTTCTGAAATTAAGTTTGTTAATTCGTAAGGTTTTAACTTGAACTCGGTACTTAGCTTTTGTTGTTGAATTTGTGGTGAAAGTTCAGGTGGACCTGCATCTACTTGGTCGAACCACGCCTGGTTTTGAGAAGCCAACGGTGACACATAAGCTGCTTCTAAATTCCTTCTGGTGGATGTTTTTGCGTTTTCTTTCTCCGTGTTGGTGAGGCGTTTCTGCTTTGGGACAGCGCCTGTGCTTTTATGTTGCTTGTCCCTTGGAGTTAGCAGATCAAATGCACGTGTTTTTGAAGCCGTTTCCCCCTTTTTCTTACTTGGTACCTGGTTATTAAATGCTGTTGGGTAATTTGTTTCGAGTCCGGGGGTCGGATTCATTAGCGGAGAGGTGTATAATGGTAGATTCACATCACTTAAACGTCCTCGACTTCTGCTTCTGCGGTTATAATTGGGTTCCTCTTGCATGGGTGTACGCTGCATTTTCCACAAATTCAAACGCCGTTGAGCTTTTCCAAAGTAATCTCACTAGTTGGGTGCCACGATGCCGTAGGGGGGTTTTTGTCACTGGTTTGGGCGCCTTGGGGGTTTACTCGGGGCCGTGGATTCGTAATTACTGGATAGGAAAACTCATATTCTTATTAATAAATGATTGGGCCAGACTTGAGTACAGAATCAGTGAACGTGGTGAACAAAATGCAGTAGGTTTTTAGTGAAAAGATGGTTACCAAATAACTGAAATAATAAAGAAATAAATAGCCCATGGTAAAAGAGCTTAAAATTAAATTACATAACGAGCAGGAATTCGGAATGTTGGATTTCCGAATCTCCCAGAGCTTCGTTACCGGTCTTCACTAGGTCAGGAAGGAAAATGGCCGAGTATTCGCTTGGAATTCTACAACTCGCCTCCCACCATTTTCGCTTTAGATAGCTCGTGATTTTGCGCGGGGAATTTAAATTAGAAGGGGCTTGTACAAAAACATGTAGTGTTTTAATAACGCTGCAATAACGTACCTACTGCAATGTGTATCTTTTTTTAATTTTTTGTAAAAAATACAGATTCCTTGAGTAAAAATACATAAAAAATTTCATGTAGTGTAACACTGTAGGAGCAACCGTTTTAAAAAAATGCAATTAAGGGGAAGTTACATTCTGTGCCACCAAAAATGTTACTTTTTAAAAGGCTATTACTCCTTTAATATTAAATTTAGTTGTTTCGGTAAAGAATACTTTTTTGCTCAGTTTTTATTGTAAAATCGCCCTGCAGAATTAAAACTTTATTGATGCTTTTTTTGTAGACTTTAAAATATAAAAAAAAAACTTTAAACGTGTTTTTCACAAAATGCCATTTTTCAAAACGGTTCCAGCGATAAAAAAAAACTATTTAACATATTGACTTAAATCTTTCGGAATCTTGTCGAGAATCATGTTGGCTAGTTCGCCAGTGTGTTTTTTTTTCGGTCGGAAAAATGGCATTTTTTTGTTTTTTAGAATTTTGACTTATGTCTACACTAGCGAACTAAAGGACGTAATTTCTAACAAGACTGTTTTTGATTTTTGTGTTTCGGACCATTGGGGGCGGAGCTATCGCTGGAACCGTTTGCCATGTTATTTTTGAGGTGTCTAACTTCAGCGCGTGCTGCACATTTATTTATGATGCAGAAAAAAACAATTTTTTTTGTGAACTTTAAGAGTTGCCTAATACTTTGTAAAAAGTTTTGTACATAAAAATAATACAGGTCGTTTGAAAAAAGTCCAAAAATCGTCAGTTTTGTGCCTCAAAAATCAGAACGGGTTAATTTGAAAAAAAAACTGATAAAAAATGACTTTGCTGTTTTTTAGAAAATCTACAGCTTTTTTACAAATTTTGATAAAACGACTAATAAACGTAATTTTTATAGCTCAATGTACAATGTACTTAAATTTTCGTTTGGACTTTTTGATCCATCAAACCGTTTTTCCGGACCGATATTTACAAAACAAAGGATCAAGTGTATTCTTCCTAAACAATGTTTGGTAAACATTGTGTAATGATCATCAAAATGATGCATTTTGCATTTTTTTAATATTTTGCATAGTTACTTGTTAAATTTAAAAAAAAATTCGTAGAAATTTTCAAAAAAAAAAAAAATTCGTTTTTTTCTATTTTCTCGAAAAGTTTTTTCTCAAACTTAACAAGTAATTCAAAACTGTGAAAAAAGTCGAAAAAAAAAATGTTATTTTGATGATTAGTACACAATGTTTATTTTAATTTTAAAAACATTGAAACAATACACTTGTTCCTTTAATTGTTTTGTAAAACTTTGAATAATCCGACCCGAAAAACGGTTTGATGGATCAGTTTGAAAATTTACAGAGCTATTGTGGGTACATTGAGCTATAAAAAATACGCTCAACATTGGTCGTTTTATCAAAAATTTAAATAAGCCGTAAATTTTCTAAAAACCCGTAAAAGGTCATTTTTTATCAGTTTTTTCAAATTAAAGTCCAAATGGTTTAACTAAAAAAATTTTTCCCAAATTGGAATTTTTTTGTCTCGCGCTACTTCTAATGATTGCGAGATAACCGTAGCTCATAAAAAATTTTCACCAAAAGATCTCAAAACTGGAAACTTAAACCTTCAAAACTTTTTTTTAATTACCATACGACCATTTTTCACCGAGATACAGCATTTCAAAAATCACTAAAAAATTTAGGAAATTTTTTTGTTCCTTTAAATTTTTCCAGTAGTGTATATAATACTATAGGGTATTCTAAAAACATTTTGTATTTATTTGCTAGAAAATTGATATATTTGTTGTAATTTAATGCAATTTTTTAGCTTAGGATATTTAATTATTTTTTGGACACCCTGTGCCTAAAAAATTAAGAATTTTTTTGGTTCCTTTAATTTTTTTCAGTAGTGTGTGTAATAAAACACATTAAATAAAATTATTTTTCAAAAAAAAGTGTAGGTCGCAAACCAAACATCCAAATCAATAAATCAAATCAATAAATCAAATAAACTGATTCTGTTTACATTTTATGAAATTTGTTAGTTTTTTGGGACATCCTGTTCTTTTTCTCAAAAAATAACTATGGGGTTTAATTGGTAATTATTAATAAATTTATAAAAAAATAAGCCTTGAGAAAAATTTCTAAGAACTTTTTTTGTAGCATATATCAGCTTCATACGTCAGTTTTTACAATGTAGTAAAGCCATTTTTGATGTATAAGGTATCTTTTCTAATATACCCTTATTATTAAAAAATAATTTCTCTTCCCAAAATCGCTCCATTTCAGCGTTTTTATATTTAAATAATAATAAAAAGACTTAACATGTTTTTTAAAAAACTGCCAGGCGCGACCTCCAAATATTTTTTTAAAAATCTGAAAAAAAAAGAGGGTTGGTTTTTGACCTAAATGAACATTTATAGGGGGTGGGACCCTAACAAAGTCCATTTTTTAATTTTGCCTAACGTACTGTGGTGAAATATTCCTCTCGGGGTTAAAAGGGGTTCTTTTGGTGAGAATTAATACTTTGATGGGTTTTATTCAGTTCTTTTATTTTTCAGTTCTGTTAAAAATGCACAAATTAGAAATATGAACACGCATTGTTATTGAAGTATTGAATATTTTATAAAATATATAACAAAAAATATATATAAAAGGATATCATTAAGCGTGGCCATAACCATGAAAATCATAGGTTAATTTCTAATTTAGAAAACCTTTAATAATACCTTATGTAAATTCAGGAGTTGTTCAATATTTATTTAATTTAAAGTTTTAAAGATAACCTACCTGTTAAAAATGCACCAGATCACTTAACAAATTAAAATGGTATATTAATAAAATCACAAGGAAGCAGTTTTAGTCTGAAAACCTAAAAGATACTGACTTTATAACCGAGAAATTAAATTTGATAAGAAATGGTTTGTTAAAAAAAACGCAGTTTATGTTTGTTTATATACCCGTACTTTTACTCGTTGATTATTTGGCGAAGGCGCAGATCTGAATTAAAATGATGTGTCTCAGTATATGTCAACCAACAAACTAATAACTCTTCTTTCTAGAATACGCATACCGTTAAAATAAAGTATCGCCAACATCTCGGTTTGTTTGTAAACAAATAGTATGTATATTCAAGCCTGAACAATAACAGTTACCAGTAACTGGTATTGTTGTCTCTGTTAGAACAAAGAGGTGCGACTAAGACAGATGAATGTTTATGTTACCCACGTTTTTGTCAGTTTTAACGAATGAAATAATGAAATGCCTGTTCTATAGAGAAGAGTTATTAGTTCGTTGACGTCAACTGATTTTTTAACGTAAACGTATATAGACCCAATTAAACACTTTTTTCGACATATTTTTGCACAAATATTTTTTTCTTTTTGTAATTTTACCATGCTTTCCATGGACTATCAACTTAGTATAGTTGGATAATGAATATTCATTATCCATTCATTTATTCGAATGAAACAGAAGCTATTATGAATAAATGTATGTTGGTACAACATGGAGAAAATACCGTATAGTAAAAAATCGACCTATACTAAGTTACCGTCAACCGAGGACAGGGTGGGGACTTCGGAAACTTTGTTGCAAAACCTCAACCAAAGCACGTGTGCACAAGTCGTAAGGTTGTGCGCATAAGTTGTGAAATTGAACACCACACCTTAGTCACACAACCCCACAACTTGTGCACACGTGCATTGGTTGAGAAGGTTTTGCGAAAAAGTGTCCGAAGGCACCTACACCGTCCGAAGTCACCTCGATTGACGGTATTTGTTCGAGAATTTAAGGTTCCAGTAACCTTAGAAAATATTTTATGTAGGTATTTAGGTAAATTTTCAAATGTGGACATTTCCTATTTTTGAAGGATAATGTCAACATTTTGATTACCTTGAATATAAATCCACATAAAATACTTATTTAACTCTCAAAGCATGAATAGAATAAACTTTACAGTTTTTTATAAAATCACAATATTTAATAAATAAATCATAAACTACTAAAAATTAGGTCATTCTGGGAAAAACAAATAAATCGGTTTTGCTGCGCCTTTCTTGTAAATAAGATGGACCGTATTATTCAAGAACAGACAAGGAGATAAATGTAAAAAAAGAGTTTGTAATTGGTTTAACAATTTGTGTACTAAAAGTTGGGTCACTATAATAATAGTTTTTGAACGTGAAAATGGTTATTAGATTCTTTATGCGTAAAATAGTAAATATTTCCATAGATAAATAAAGAAAACGAAATTAAATCGACTCAAGATGACCTTCAAATAATCGAAACCGAGCAAAATAATAATCAGTTATTGGTTGAGCAGTACAAACCCAACAGTTACCGCGAGTTGTTGAGCGAAGAGAGTATTAACAGGATCACTCTTAAATGGATAAAACTGTGGGACAAAGCCGTTTTTAATAGAAAACCTAATCAAAGACCGATAAAGAAAATTGAGGATACACAAAAGACCTCTTCTGAAAGAAGGTTTTTCAAAGAGGAAATCAGTACAGACCTGGATGAGCATGATAGGCCTCAATATAAGGTTGCTTTGTTGTGCGGCCCACCCGGTCTAGGTAAGTTAAAAGTTCATAAAAAATATTTTTCCTACGACCACCTGTGAAAACGACAATATTCAACTAATTTTAACTGTCAAAGTTCTATTTAAGAAAACAAACGAAAGATACCAAGGTAAACTTAGATTGGATTATCAAGGTTGTGGCATACAAATTCGGGAATTTTAGCAAAACTGTGTTTTAAAATAGTTATTTAATTTTAATCAATCTAATAATTTTAAATAAGAATTATCTTATTTATCTTTATTTACAGAAAATAACATTTATTTTAAACAATTTTTGTTGGGGCCGTAGGAAAAATAGTGTACATAACTTGACAGAAAGTATATTTCTTGTATTCGCGACGTTTTCGTTACATTATTTAAAACAACATTCCATGATTTTTTTAATTGTACAGGGTGTTCCAGAAAAAAGTGAAGTTTGCAAAATGATTTTATAAAAAATAAAAAGTACCGTAAATGCCCGTGACTTTTCAACTTTGAAGGAAATTTAAGGAAAAGCTATTAAATATTAATTCAAAATATAGTGTCCATACTTTTAGTCACCATTGATGCTACTAAATGCTGCAATTGATTTTTATTAATTTTTTTTAGTTTATTTTATTTTATTTTTTTAATGTTTCAAGCTAGGGACATAGTCCTTCTCACTTGAAACACTTCGCTGTTCACCTCAGTTTTTTATATTAATATGGTCTTAATGTTCTGAAATATTAAAAATAAATGTTATAAATAAATAAATAACTTATTTAACCAAATACATACATAAAGAACATATAATAACTATCTATCCCTTAAGGGATGAAATTAACAACAAAATCGTTAAAGCTAAAAAATTAAATACCACCCTGTACCACTAGACTAGTACCGAATCTGATCTCAGAACTGCTCCGTCAGGTGACAATCTTTTTCTACCCATAAAAACATCTGAATTTAAGGAATTTCAGCACCCTTTTTTAAATGTAGAAAAAAACTGTGGCCTGATGGAGCAATTCTGAGGTCAGATTTGGTTTCAGCGACCCCGAAAATATAAAAAAAAGTGTTGGTCTAGTCCACAGAGCACTAGACTTAGATCTTGATTGTTGTCAATAGCATTTATCAAATGCCAGTTGTCAGTCAATAGATAAGTGTAAATATTTGGTTTGTAGTCCAACTAAAAGAAAATGGTTTGCGTCCGAGCTAAAAATACAGGAATGCCGCACAAAAAATTGTAAAAATGTTCATATTTTTTGTAATATTATACGCAATAACTACGTATAATATTATAAAAGTATTTGAAAAATATACATAATAATTATTGATCACAGGGTTACACACGTAATGATTATAATTTTTTATATAATATAATTTTTTATATATTATAATTTTTACAATTTTTTCTAGTACACAGTTTTACTAATGTCTATTTCAAATATATTTTTACAAGATTAAATTTATTTTATTAATAAAATTATAAAAAATTATAAACTGCTATAAAATACAGATAAAAAAATATAAAAAATATATAAATAATTTTATAATATAAAAACTTACCATTAAAATTGAATGAAAAAAGCTGCGCTTCAGATTCTTTTAGCAAAACTCTTTAGCTGTCTAAAAGATTGTCAGTTTTAAGAAAACATAAAAAATATAAAAGTAATAGTAATGAGATTACAGTTAATTTTTTTACTGTAAGCTCCTGTAGTTTAAAATTCTGGGACTTTTGTGTCCATACTTTGAATACATTCTCCTTTCTATAGGCCTAATCAATATTTTTTTGGAAAGCCGGTCAAATACATACGCAAAATTTCTATATTTACTAACTAGCTTTTTGGAGTTCCATTAAATTGTTATTTATTAGATATTATATGTATTAGAAAGCCATGGGAGTCCCAAATAACCATTAAGCATGTGCTAGGAACTTTTAACATACAAAATCCAAAGTATTGGTGAAATAGTTTTTCTGATAGCTAGTTTTAAAATTTCTTAGTTTTTTCTTGATTCCTACAAATTATTCATGTTTCGCGCATTTTTTTTTCTTTTATTAACTAATTGGCGATATTTGTTTGCTTGGTTTGGACTTTTTATCCATTAAAAGTTTATACAAATAAAACAGACATCATTATAATGTCAAATTGTTTTTTTTTATTATTATTATTATTATTATGAACAAATAGTAAGCGGCACAGCCGATGAAACTATCCTATTAGTTATATAAATATAAAAAAAAATAAGTAAATATCTCGGTAAATATAGAAGAAAAATAAAAAAAAAATAAATAAAATATAAAGTAATTAACAAAAAAGAAAAATAAGTAACTAAAAGAAAAATAAGTATCTAAAAGGAAAAATAAGTAACTAAGTACTAAATCACACATGTTATCTCGGGAAGTGCACACAGGTGTCCGTGGCTATTTCTAATTCTCTGTCGAGACTGTTTTTAAACTGATTGACATTTAAAGCTGAGACTGTTTCCGCACTGAGGTTATTCCACTTGTAGACTACCCTGTTTGTCAGGAAGTTCTTTCTTGAACACCTCTCCTTGCAAAGCTTTTTATCATGCCCTCTCAGATTAGAGTTGTTGTTTAGCTGGAAGATACGAGGGTCAACCGAGTAGTAATCGCTGAAGATTTTGTAGGTTTGAATGAGATCTCCTCGTGATCTTCTAGCTTCAAGCGTTGAAAGTTTCATATTGGCAAGTCGTTCAGGATATGGTAGGTTTTTGAGTTCAGGCGGAATCCGTGTCACCCTTCTTTGTACAGCTTCAAGAAGTTCAATGTCCTTGACATAATATGGGTTCCAGATGCTTTCACCATATTCCAGAATCGGTCTAACATACGTATTATATAGTTTCGCAATTGTGGCAGGAGAGTGGTCCTTAAACGCTATGGATATGAGATAAACTATTGAGTTGGCCCTTTTGACGATTCTGGTTATGTGTTTTTCCCATTTTAGGTCGGAGGAGATTGTTATGCGAAGGTCCTTTTGTTTTTCAACTTCCCGGATTTGTGCACCATTGAGACTGTACACAAACTTAGGGTTTTTAGGTCCTAAGTGCAGAATGGTACACTTGTTTGCGTTCAGTTTCATTAACCACAAGTTTGCCCAGTCCAGTATTTTATCTATGTCTTCCATAAATTGAGCTGCGTTTATTGCTGGATTGCAAAACATTTTTGCATCATCAGCGAAAAAGATGAGATAGGAGAGAATTTCTTCTGCCATGTCCGAAATAAAAAATAAAAATAACAAGGGTCCAATGACAGATCCTTGAATTACTCCACTAATAATCCACCGTATTATGGAAAAAACACCATTAACCTTTACCTTGAATCTTCGCTCTTTTAGGAATTCCCTTATCCATTCTAACAAAGGCCCCCCAACGCCACGGTGCTCTATCTTTAACAGAAGTCTTCTATGAGGGACTTTGTCGAAGGCTTTCTCAAAGTCTAAATATAACACATCGGTTGGTTGATCTGAGTCCACTGGTTAACACAATCAAGGATATTAGTTTCTACCGAGCGTCCAGGAAGAAAGCCATGCTGCGTTAAAGGGATAATGCTGTTCTGGAGTAGGAATTCTGTAAGTTGCTTGACGATAATCGTTTCCATGCATTTGCTTAAGTTGCTAGTAAGGCTAATAGGGCGATAATTTTCAGGGTTGTGTTTGTTTCCTTGTTTGTGTATAGGCACTATATATGCAATCTTCCATTCTTCGGGTATGGTACTAGTGGAAATACTGTTGGCCATAGCTGCGGACAGAGGTTGGCAAAGGACATCTACACATTTTTGGCAGGTATTTCGTCAGCACCTGGACATGAGTCTTTTTTTAAAGATTAACTCGGTTACATTTTCTTCAGTAAAGTTGATGTTGGTGATAGACTGTTGGGAACGTGTAGCTTCAGACATTGTTGGCATGGGCCCGTCAGGCTCCCTGGTAAAGACGTTTTCAAAATGAGTCGCAAATGCTTCAGCGGAGTCCTTGGGGTTCATCACCTCGCCATCTGGTCCTTTCAATGTAACAAAGTCGATTTTAGACTTTAGAGAGCGTTTTACATAACTGTATAATTTTTTAGGAGATGAAAGTGCAATCTCGTTTTCATATTTCTTTCTTGCGTTTAGAATCTGTAACTTTAGGCTATTGCTATACTCTCTGTAAAGTCTGTAGTGTTCAGGTATTTAGTTGTGTGTATATTTGTCCCACAATTCCCTTTTCTTTTTGATGGATTTAAATAAGGTTTGGTTGATCCAGGGCTTCTGAGGATTGTACTTTATTTGCCGTAGAGGTATATGCAGTTGAATTGCTTCAGTGATTACTTTACTACATTCCTCTAACGTAATGTCCACATTATTAAGATGATCAACCAAATATTGTTTGATAGGTTCGTAAGCAGCCTTAGGGAAGTTGCGCTTGGTTATTCTTTGAGTTGGCCTTGGGTTTAGTTTAACTTGGGAGGTGAAGCTGATAACTACATGATCACTGACTCCTAGTGGTGCACTTTGTTTAAGATCGCATATAAGTTTCTTGTCGTTGACTAGAATAAGGTCCAACAATGACTCCTCATCCGCTCGTTTTCGAGTGATAAATTTCACGACTTGGGTCGCGTTCATGGCTTTATATGCCTCTAGGAAGTCATTGGCAGTTGTTTCATTTCTTGACAATGTTAAAGTGTTCCACTTTATTTCAGGATAATTCAGATCGCCACAGATATATGTAGGCATATCACTGGATAATGCGTTTTTTATTATTTCGATCATATTTTTATTGGCTTCGATTATAGTGGTTTTACTATCGTTGGTTAGGTTATGGTTATTTTGGCCATTAACAGGTTGTTTATCCTGGTTTTTGCTGTTAGGTCTATAGATGCAAATTAACTGAAGTTTAAGGGTGGCTATTCTTACTTGCAACCATATTAAATCGATTCCTTTTGGCATTTCAAAGTTTGTTATTGGTATAGTATCAACAGAATGACCTTGCAGCGACTTGATTGAAAAAATACACACACCACCTCCTTTTTTATTAGTACGGTCCTGCCTATGTAACATATATCCAGGTATGCTAATAATACCATCAGGTATTTCACTTTTAAGCCAAGTTTCACTAATTAAAATAAAAGCAGGTTTTCTTTGGTCGATATAAGTTTTTAATTCATCCATTTTATTTGGTAAGGAGTTACCATTTGTGTACAAAAAGTTGAAATTTACTGTGGTGTTCCTATAAGATTCCCCATTGGGACATGTTGGGAATGACCGTTTTTTGCATTCAAAGCAGACTTTACGATTCTTGGGACACCATCAATATACCTAATTTGTAAGTCTTCACCTTTGCTTTTACGTTCCTGCATGGTTTCAATTAATGTCTTTAAGTATTGTCCTTGGTTTGAGGTTAGGTCAGCTTTTATGTATGTATCGGAACTATCCAGTCTAGCTTTGTTTTTTAAGGCTTGAAGTACTTCAGGTCTTGAGGAAAGCATAACTTTTAATGGCCTGGTTTTATCTTGATTAAATTTACCTATACGATGAACTTTAATTTCATTTGTGTTGACTGTGGAGTGCACTTTCTGGATTATATTTTTTGCATGCTCTAGATCAGTTCTTGCCCTGTCCTCCCTGGTTGTATCAGATGGATGTTCTTTAATTCCAAATATAAGTATGTTTTGGGCCCTTTTTTCTCTATCCTTCATTTCATTAATGCATGGCTCCACAGATAATGCATTATTGGTGGAATTATTCTGTTGTTGATTGCTTATTTTTTGCTTAAGCTCAACAATTTCTTCTTGGATATTTTTTGTTCCATGATTAAGGCTGGTAAGCACATCTGCATAACTAGGCTTATTATCTATTATTTGTTTTAGGTCTTCTATTTTCTGGAAATCGGTATTTTCTACTTTGGTTTCCAGGTTTTTTAAGTTTTTTGCTAGAGCAGGGATATCTAGCTTAACATTTTTGATTTTTGATTCTACTGTGGTAGTAATTGCTTCTTTTAGGCTTTTCTTTAGGTTAGCCATTTCTTCTTGTAGGTTGGCTTGTTGTTGTTTGAGTTTGGGTAATTCCTGTATTCCCACTTGGCAATTGGGACAGTAGAATAACAGCATTCTCTCTTTCAAAGCAATACAACGTACCTCGGTTGGAGAAATTTCTGAGCACTGTTTACATACTGTATTCTTGCAACCGTCGCACGAAAAACCAACTGCAGACTCATCCTTTATGTCCTTCTTAGGATTTATGTAATCACACTTATTTTTGCATTTATAGCATGAATCTCGATTCATTTTTTAGGTTAGGTTTTGACAAAATCTTCATGCAAAACTATTACACAGTAAAAACAGGTTTTTTGTATATTCTTGATATGTATTTTCACTTAAGGTGGAAGTATTTAACAATAAATTGAGATTTTTACCAATTTTTTATTAATTTTGAACATAAGAAGAATTTTATAAACTTTTCTTCTTCTTCTTCTTATCGTATATGTTTATGACTGATTTTTAGAACGTAACTCTAAAATGTTTGTTTGCACTGTTCAAATATGTGTAAGGCCACAAAGAGGTTATTAAACTTCGATAGGTATTTATTTATGAAAAAACACAGACTTTAAACTAAAATATTTGGTGAAGATGCCTTGGTTCACCCTTATATGCAAAAACTCTCTCAAGATTCTCTGAAGACTGGTCCCGCGGCGAGTGGCTTCTGTTTCAACCTCTCGCTTAGGTCCCTGGCGCATGCGTACAGTCGCATGCGCAGGTTACTTATTTAAAAACAACCCAATTTTTGAAAAACTAAATTTTAAGCCATAACATCCTCCCCCTCCTTGGAAGCTTTTAGCTTTCAAGAAAATATACAAGGAACAATTTAAAATAAGTTAAAAAATACAAAAATCTAAACATTTAAAACATAAAAAAAATATATATAGTATGTTATCAGTCCAAATAATTGTTCATTGGTAATCTGCAAACTTTTGCAATACTTCGCTTTAGCACACCACTGGCAGTTCTCAGTGTAATCGTACGAACAACACCGTCCTTTCCAGGATGAAGCTCGGCTACTCGTCCAAGTCCTCACTTACAGGGGGTAAATTATCTTCTTTAATTAGGACTAGGTCGTCTAATTAAAGAAGTGAAGAACTAGTTTTCCATTTATTTCTAAGTTGCAGTTCGCTAACATATTCTTTGGTTCATCGTGTCCAGAAATGTTGATGCATTTTTTGAATGTGTTGGAAATGTGATAATCGATTGTCGGGTATTTCTTGAAGATTTCGCTCGGGAACTGAATTAATTGGTCGTCCAATCAAGAAATACACCGGAGTTAATGGTGAGAGATCATTGGGATCTGAAGAGATAGGTGATAAGGGTCTAGAATTAAGAGTTGCTTCTATCTGCGAAAGCCACCATGATGTGGTGAAGCAGGAGGAATGAAACTCCATGATATACCTTCACTTTCGGAAAATTCGCAAATTTTTGATTCATTTTTATTTAAAAAGTTACCTAACTCTTGAAGCTCTGAATTGGCTCCAACGAAGTTAGACCCATTATCTGACATAATTTTAAAAGGTTTTCCGCGCCTTGTTTAGTTTAGTTTAGTTTATTACTTTATAGTGGTTCTGGGACCTCTCTAAGAGGTAGTTTATACCATATTACACTGTTAATAATACATAATAATTTAAATATAGTAGATTAATCTTGAAACTCAATCAGCTGCCAATCTTTACAATAGAAATTCAATTTTTCGTTATATAATTACTCTGCATTTTAAAGGGTCTTGTAGTGTTATTCATTCTATTTTCTTATCTCATCTTGACCGTGAAACGGCGTAGCGCAGCGATAAAGGCTTCCGTTGTTAGGTCGGAAATGACTTCGAGGTGCATGGCCTTTATGAAAAAGCATACAAATACGCTTACATAGCACTTTCTTATTTTGCAACCGCGCCCCTGCCTATCTTTAATTTTAAAATAACCTGCATAATCTATTCCAGTGGTATAAAAGGGCGGCGCTGGAAGCAAGCGCGCCGCAGGCAGGTTACCCATTATTTGATTTTCTACTCGTGGTTTAGCCTTAAAACAACTAATTCAAGAGTGTACTGTTTTTCTTGCAAAGTTGCGTCCAGATAAAATCCAGAATTTTTGTCTAACTGTGAATAGAAGCATTTGGGGTCCTGCATGCATTGTTTTGACGTGAAAATCCTCAAATAACAATTTAGATAATTTATGATTACCAGCAAGTAATATTGGGTGTTTTTGTTCAAAGGGCAAATTAGAATTTTCTAGCCTTCCGCCTACCCGAATTTTTGACTGATTATCAAGAAAATGATTTAAATGTAAAAGATTGCCTGTAGTTACTGTTTTATTATTTTTTAATTGAATATACTCATTTGGAAATGACTGAGTTTGAGCAATTTTTACTAAAAACATTAGTGAATTATTGAGTTCAGAGGCCATTAAAAATTGACAAGTAATAGAGGACTTTTTTGATTTTAAAGCATTATTTCCAAACCTATAGCAATAAGCAACAACTCTTATTAATGTTTTTAATTTAGAATATTTGTCAATATCAAAACTTTCGTGAAATGTTTTTACAATAAGAGTAATTGAAGCCTTTTTTAGTTCTGGGAAATTGGAGTGCATTGTATTGGGAAAAACTGGCCAATTTGAGTTATTTTCTAAAAGAAATGGAGGTCCGTGCCACCAAATATCAACTAAATCTTTAGGACTTACTCCTCTGCTTAGTAAATCAGCAGGATTGACATTGGTTGGCACGTATCGCAAATTTTCGGCTTCAGTAAGGGTTTGTATTTAAGATATACGGTTGTCTACAAATGTTTGTAATAAATTTGGACTCGTAGCAATCCATCCCAGAACAATTGTAGAGTCACACCAATAAAATTGTTAATCGATTGGCAAATTTAAAGATATTTTAACTTAATTTAATAATTTTGCTAAGACCAGAGCCCCCCACAATTCGAGCCGGGGTATGGTTAGCGTTTTTATAGGAGCAACTTTGGTTTTCGCACAAATAAGTTGCGGTAAAATCAGATGATTTTAAGTAAATATACGCATCATAGGCGTGTAACTCTAATGATATGAAATTTGTAGATAAAATTTGTCTGGGAATACTGACTCCGTTTAAATAAGTTAAATTATAATAATCTGAGTTTTTAAATGCTCTGGCAAATTTTGGTCCCAACTTAGGTTAGCCTGCCACAATTTTTGTAGAAATATTTTTGCGGTAATAGTACAAGGACTAAGCAAACCCAAAGGATCAAATATTTGAGCCACTTTTAAAAGAATTGACCTTTTATTTGTTTGTGAGTTTAATTCGTTATGTATTGAAAACATTAATTTATCAGCACTACTATTCCAGTGTAGTCCTAGCGTTTTAGTATTCTCGTTTATTCCTAAATTTAATATAGAAAAATTATCACTATTTTCTCTATTATTTAAAATATGAGGATAGTTGGAGATCCATTGGCGCAGTGGAAATCCCGCTTGTGATAAAACGCTTGGAATTTCATTAACTATATTGATACCATGCTCTATTTTTTTTGAACCTGTTAACAAATTATAATTATCGACATAAAAATCATTTTTAATAATATTTGCTATTTCAGGGCGAGTTTGAACATTATCCAGGGCCAATTGGTAAAGACAACGTATTGCTTAATATGAAGCAAAAGCCGTTCCATAGCTAACAGTATTTAACGTATATGCCTCTAGAGGCTTTAAAGGGTCGTCCCGCCATAATACTTGTTGCAATGAACCTGGCGATACATTTTTTCAATGTCTGCCCCTATGACGTAATTATTTTGACGAAAATGTATTAAAATTTCAAACAGGTCGGGTTGAAGGGTTGGTCCAACCATTTGAAGGTCATTGAGCGATATACCTGAGCTGTTAGCTGCGCTACCATCGAATACGACACGTAGCTTCGTGGTAGCACTAGATTCTTTTATTACCCCAAAGTGCGGTAAGAAATATGAAATTGAATTTTTGGGCAAATTTTCTACCTTTGATGTATGACCTAATTTTAAATATTCATTGATAAAATCTATGTATCTGATTTTTAGGTTGTCATTATTTTGTAGTTTTCTTTCCAAAGACAAAAAGCGGCGATGAGCACTTGAGAAAGAATCACCGAGTTCAGTAATGTCTCGCTTAAACGGTATAGTAACGAGAAATCTGCCTTCAGAATTTCGCTGAACTGTTTATATAAAGTGACTTTCGCATGCCTGCTCCTCAGTCGATAGAAATTTGTCGTTGGGACATTCTTCTATTTCCTAGAAACGCGTTAATTGTTTTTGAATGTCAATTGTTTGACTAAAGTTGCATTGAACCACATTTGGTTGCTTTCCTAAAATTTGTCCAACCAGCAACCAGCCAAGCTTGGTATTTTTTAATAAAGGCATGTTTTTTCATAATTAAAGTTATGTTGCGCGTTTATTAATAAATTCCAAAATTTATCCCCCCCAATTAATATGCCTATTTGTCCAGGGACATTAAACCTTGGATCGGCCAATTTTTTGTTACATGAAATATCTAACAAGTTAGCATTAAATTCCAAGCTTGGTATTTTGCTGGTTATTTCTTTTATTACGAAACAATCTAAGTTAAATGAGTAATTTAAAACCTTTGAACTAAGCGAGATCTACCACATTTTGGTTGAATTTGACACATTGTTGTTTATACCGCTTACTTGCAGATTGACAACAATTGATTCTAAATTTAACCGCTTGAAGAAATCTAAAGTGATAAAACTGGACATACCCGCTATCCAGCAGTTCGCGCACAGTATGAGCCGTGCCATGTTTGTCAGCCACATCTACTTCGGCAGTAGATAAAAGTGTTTCTTTATATTTGTTTAAGGTTACCGAGGTTAGAGTTGTTTTGTGTTATTGACCGTATTTGGTTCAGTGCACTTACCCTACTAGAGTCTTTATTGTTTGATAAATTTAAGTGAAGCAAGGTATTATGAAATTTTGACTTGCATATTTTGCAGCCTAGTGATCTGCAATATTTTGTGGAATGCCCTTTCCGTAGGCAATTTAGGCATATGCTTAATTTTTTTTGCGTTATTTATTCTATGGTGTGTGATCCCTTACAGACTAGACATTGAGCTGGACTTTGAGTATTGCTTACAAAAGATTTTATATTAGTTTTTTTTGTGATTTATTAGCATTTTTACGATCAATACTTTCTAGAAAGTCTGCTCTGGTTTTTAAAAATTTGTAAAAATCGTCTAGACTAGGGATTCGTCGCCAATTTTCGATTCCTCCCATTGACGAACGGTTATCGCGTCTAGTTTTGTGGTAGCGAGGTATATAACTAAAACATCCCAGCTGCCTACATTTTGTCCCAAAGTTTCTAGGGACCTTATATGCTTTGATATGGAATCTATAAGATTTCTTAAGGCAATAGATGATTCCTTGGTTATTTCACTTATGTTAAACAAGGAACGTACATGATTTTGAACAAGTAACCTTTTGTTATCGTACCTTGAATTTAACAGATTCCAGGTCATAATTGTTAGATGAAAATTCTTGGATGAAATAACCTGCAGGGCGCTTGCCTCCAGGGCCGCTCTCAAATAATGGAATTTTTGAATTGGGTTTATTGAATCGTTTAAATGAATTAATGACGTAAACGTATTTTTAAATTTCAACCAGCGATTCATGTCGCCGTTAAATTTTGGAAGAGACATCACCGGCAAGCGTATGCTCTGCAGCTGAACCGAAGAACCTGAAACCGCCTCAGAAAGTACAGTTTCATTTTTAATAGAATGTGCGATGGAAGCCTCAGATCGGTCGTTAAGTAACTTTTTAACATCTCTATAGATTGCGTAATACGCGTTTTCAAAATTTTCGCGCTCTTTTATTTGAACTGGAAGGTCATCGTCTGTAGTTAGATTTTCAATTTCATTTTGTGTTTGATCAAATTCCGTAAAATTATCTTGAAGTTTGATAAAACGTTGTTCTAGCTCTAAAAAATGTTTTTCTAACTCGGAGTTATGCTTAACATACTCCTCGTTATTATTTGCAGACTCAGCTGACGTAATTTTTGCAAGCAGCTGATCATGTTCATTTTGAAAATCCGCGAAATAATTTTTAAAAGAGGTATTTTTCGATTTAATGGTGGATCGTTTTTTTATGTGAATTTTAATACCCGCCATCGTAAAATGTATTGTTGAACTGTATGAAAACACTACAATAACAATACTGTAATAACATGCAAAGCAAAAGAAAAATAATTAATTGAATTACGTACTTCTAACGAAAAATGTTCAAACAAAACAAGTATTTAAACACTGCCTTGCGACAGGTATGGAACAACCCCAGTGAGTGATTCAATTAGGTAAAAAAGGATAGATCTAACCTTGTTTGTCGAGTCTTGATTTGATGCCTTTTTCGGCAGAAAGACGTTGAGACAGCGCGCTTGAAGCCCAGCTGATTTGCGAAAAATCGATAACTGATCGGGCCAACAAGTGGAAGGGTTGTTGCCTTGTAGAAAATTCCTTGAGATTGGCGCTTTTTATTATGCAGTTTTTGTACACTAGATTCCTTATTTTATTCACGGGAATAGCGTATTTTAGCATGAATTCTTCAGATTTTACAAATTTAACGTTTAGGAAGTCTATCGTGTTTTAGCACTAATTATTTTAACGAAAAGTGTCACTTTGCGCCTACACCCGGTGAAGGACCATGATTTTTAGAATGTAACGTAATTTTTGTTTGCACTGTTCAAATATGTGTAAGGCCACAAAGAGGTTATTAAACTTCGATAGGTATTTATTTATGAAAAAACAGACTTTAAACTACTTTAAACTACAATATTTGGTGAAGATGCCTTGGTTCACCCTTATATGCAAAAACTCTCTCAAGACTCTGGTCCCGCGGCGGGTGGTTTCTGTTTCAACCCCCCGCTTAGGTCCCTGGCGCATGCGTACAGTCGCATGCGCAAGTTACTTATTTAAAAACAACCCAATTTTTGAAAAACAAAATGTTAAGCCAAAAAAATGACTTTTAAATAAAAATTGATTAAAATTGTCAATATTTTAGGAATATTTAACATTAATGTCAATATTTTAGTAAATATTTTAGGGACATTTAATATCACTAAAGGCCCTCTGGATGCGCGCTGTAAAACACAAGTTTAGAAAGAAATCTGTAATATAAAACTGTTGACAACAATCAAGAAATAAGTCTATTTTGGTTTGTGGATGTTATAAGGGAACGTTCAAGTATTACGTAACGCAAATTTTGATCATTTTGTACCCCCCCTGTAACGCTATTTTCCTATACCATTAACATGGGCGTAACACTCCAAAATGACCCCCCCCCTAGGAGCGTTACGTAATACTTGAACGTTCCCTAACATCTGGTCTCTGGCACATAAATTTTGTTGTTGATTTTTTTTGGTTGGCCGTGCACAGCCACCCGTAAAAGTTTCATGTGCCAGAGCCTAGACCAACGCATTTTTATATTTTCGGGGTCGCTGAAACCGAATCTGACCTCAGAATTGCTCCATCAGGTCACATTTTTTTCTACACTTAAAAACATCTGAATTTTAAGCCTTTTTTTAAGTGTATAAAAAATAATGTGTATAATAAAAATGCGTTGGTAGACTCTGGCAGATAATTTTTTTTGTGTGGCTGTGGCCTATTTTAAATTCAAAATGGCGAAATTATTAAATAATATTTATAAGTTAAACATTTAACTACATATACGTTTGGTTAAAATCGGGGACATCGACGTATAAAGGTGGCAGTCTTGCCCCACAGTATTTATTCCAAGCATTTTTTGTTTGTTAATTTTCAGGTAAAACAACCCTGGCACATATAATAGCTAAGCAGGCGGGGTATAACGTGGTAGAAATAAATGCATCGGACGACCGTAGCATCGAGGCGTTCAAGAGTAATCTCGAAAATGCTACGCAAATGCGATCCGTTGTCGACCGAGAAAACCGACCAAATTGTCTCATTTTTGATGAGATAGATGGCGCTCCGGCTACATCTATCGACTACTTGATCAAGTTTGTAAATGGTACAGCTGCAAAGAAGGCGAAAAAAGGTCAAAAGGTTAAGAAGGTGTCGGTACTGAAAAGGCCTATTATTTGTATTTGTAACGACGTTTATGTGCCCGCTTTAAGGCCGTTAAGGCAGATAGCTTTCATCGTCAATTTTCCTAAAACTTCCAGGTAAATGTGAGGTATAGAAGGGGGAAGATTCGGTTTATTTGATTTGTGGAAACGAATTTAAATTAGTGAAAAGAATGCGACAAAAAAATATACTCAAAATTATGAGGTTGTCAGATCAAACAGTTAAAACGTATTTCAATCGATTAAGTAAGACTGCAATACTGCCCTTCTAAGACAAGTTGTCATATCTGCAGAAATTCACTTTTTGAGATAAGCACACCATTCCAATGCATTGTATTGCATTACACTAGCTTTGTGTGCCTAGTAAAGAGAAATATCCTATCTAAAACCCAAGTCCTGAAAATTAGCCTAAGATGTTTGTCCTATGTAAACATTTTTTATTAAAGTGTACTTTTTATCAAGTAAACAGTTTATCTGATTTATTTTGGTATGTACGTTGAAAGTAATTTGCTGTGTGATGGCTTGTCTGGATTTGAGCAAGTTACAATAAATATGAACAATTATTGTTATTATAACCCACAATATCCAACAAACATTAGTCTGGCGGCAAATGATCATCGCTTCTTGACGTTGGCCCGGCGTTCAAACGACGTCTGGCAGCCAGGCGGAAAAATGATGTCAAATGATGTTAAATTATTAATTAATTATATACTACATCGGCCCAAATCGGGCATTCTTTGCATTTGACTAAACGGCCTAACAGCAGCATATAATCGCACTTTTGATTATTGATCACAATTATGCCGCCGTTTAGCCGATTATTTCCTTTTTACTTATAATTATTGTATTGTATTTTTTTTTTATTTTTTTATTAATTATAATAGTTATTCTACCATTGTTTTTTGTATTTTTCTGAAAGGAGCGATTTTTTTAGCAGTTATACTATTCACAGCGCCTGCGCTAGAATAGTATAATACGGTAGTTTCGAATTTTCAAAAAAAAAAAAAAATCGTCCTAGACAAAAAATTCTTGGATATATATGTTAGGTTAACAAAAAAGGGTTTTTAAAAAATATTTATTTAACTTAAACACAAAAGAATTGTAAAAATAACACGTTACATTGAATGGTCGAAAAATAATGAATACTTAATAATTCTAAGTTTAACTTATATACTAAAATATCTGCTGAAGTTGCAGTTCTCACAGTCTGTGAGAACAGACTGTAAACAGTTCTCAGTAACGGACGTGGTGGGCAGTATGGCTAGACATGTGTCAGCAGTTTTAGTCATGTACCGCACGTTCAACAGATAAGGCGAGATATAACAGCTCCCCTTTTTAAGAAAGTTGCTAATCTATCGAAAGTAGCAACTTCCTTTTAGAAATATTTAATGTAAAAATAATTATAATTAAAAATCTTAAGCTAATCTAATCTACCTCTAAACATATTTCAATCTTAACCTAATCTATAATAATTTAAGCCATGGTTTTATTTGGGTTGTTAATTTCTACCATTTCGCTTTCTTCAATCGCTGGATCAGAAAGTCCACTAAGACTCGGACGTCTTCTAACGTATCTCGTAAAAATGGATCTCCTAGGCTCTGGGACTCTAGGTGGAAAAGGATTGTCGTCAGGTGGTGGATTTCTATTAACTATAATTTTACTTCCTTTTCTGTTTGATTTACATTTATAGAATATAATGAAGATTGTTAGTACAATTATAATTGTAATTGTAAAATATGTGAACCAAGACCAATTTTTCTTAATGAAAGATTCATTAATAATTTTGTCTAATTCCTCACTATATTTGTTTAATTTGTGTTCTGCTGTGTTTAGTTCATCAAGATTTAATTTGTTAATTTTCAGCGGTGTGAGTTTTGGAAGATTTGTGGCATCTGGTAGTCCTTCACAACATTCGAAGGGGATCTTTGGAGTTTGTAGTATGACTGAGAAATTTGAAGTTTTTTCGTATGATGATAATATCCTTGTTGCACCAACATAACCGGAGCATGAGGGTTGTAGTCTCAAAACTGAATTTTGAGTTATAAAAATGGATTTTGTGGGTTTATTTAGACAAGTAACTGTGAGTGGAACTTTGTAGGAGATAACAACTAACCAGTTGTTTGGTTCTAATGGTTGGACATTGTAGTCTTCGATATTAAAAGTGTTGATATGACAAGTTTGTGGTAGTTTTATAGGGTGATTTAAAATTTGTGTTTCGCATGGAGCAGTAGCGTCGATTGGATAGGTGACCAGGTTGTAACAGATTTTAATTCTGTTTCCTGTTGCTGGTAGGCCCCTGCATTTGTCCGTGTTGGGAACTTGTGTATAAAATACATTGTCTTCGGATACAGCTATATACTTTGAGGAGGTTAGGATTGTGTGGAATAAATTTGTTCTAGGGTCAAGGGTAGGTAGGGAATATAAATGGAGGAGGGTATAATAATCACGTTCAACTAACGGGATTGTTAAAATAAAAATTAATTTGTTATCTGTTTGATAAGCTTCAAGTTTGATTATATCGAGATAGTTCGCAATATTATGAAAGGCGGGTTGCAGGGGTACACACTTTTTTCAGTGGCTTGTGATATTTTCGAGAGTTGATCTAGTAAGTCTAGAGGTTGAATAATTGAAGGGTGAAGTAATCTAGCAAATGTAATTCTTGTTCAATCAGCATGAAGGATTCTATTAACTGCTCACATACATTAAATATTTTTAATTTAGATTCGAAATAGTTTTGATTATCGGTAATATTATATAAAGCCTTTTCTATTGCCTTAATATCATTATTAAAAGTTTCTTCGTCAACCTGTAACTTTTGAATTGTGTAATTAAAATGTTTAATGGTTTGTGTCGTTACTAATATTTGATTTTTCATTAAATTTTTTTAATTCGTGTTCGTCTCTTTCTAATTTGTTAATACATTTTTCGTAATATTCGCCATCACTGGTGTCAATATTTCCAGTGATGCTTTTCCAAAGGGAACCGATACCATTTAAAATGCCTCTTTTAACTCTATCGTAGGAGGTAGTGTCTCCTCGTATTTCCATGAATTTGTTTGTAATCGTTTCTGAAATTCTATCTAATATGTGCGTATGTGATCGAACGTCAGTAGCGAAATATAATAGTCGGGGGTTATTGTTTAAATTTAATAAATCATTTACATGTTTAAGGATAATTTTGTTGTTTTCAAATGTACTTCGTAAGAGAGAGATATCTTTGTAAACCAGTAATTTCCATTGATCGTTTGAAATTTTTATTGAGCCTTCATTATGATAGTATATGCCTAGAGTATTGTTTAATGGGGTAATTGTGAAGGGTTCCTGGGATCTGCATATTTGAAGGATTATTACAGCTGTCCAGAGGGACCTGCAACAATTTCATCAATTTCAGATTCATTGTCAGATTCAGGTTCCCGTGGGGTATAAGGTTTTAACCTGTCGAAATTTACCTTAGTTCTATTACTGTTATTGCTAATAATTGCTGAGTTTGTAAAAACTTCTTCGATATTATAGGGGCCTAGATATTTTGGTTTTAATTTATGCCCGATCTGTGATTCTTTTATCCAGACTTGTTGTCCGACGGTAAAAGTATGGGGCTTAGGGTTTACATGTTTATCGAAACGTTCCTTTGCTTTCTCTTTTGACCTTTGAATTTTGGCCCGAGCAAGCTCATAATTGTGGGATATTTTGTTATTCAAATCGCGTATATATTTGCTTACTAATTCGGTTTGGTTGTAGAGTTTCTCCGCAGGTCTGGATGCGGTATGGCCAAATACTAGTTCATGAGGGGTAAAACCAGTAGTTGAGCATAAGCTATTGTTATGAGCAACCATGGCATAAGGTAAAATTTCGAAAGGGTTTTCATCCGGAAATTCGAGGCTTTGAGCTCTAAGTATTTCCGAAAGGGTTGAATGGAATCTTTCAACCGAGCCATTTGATTGGGGGTGTGCGACTGAACTAAATGTTATCTTAAAGTCGTATAGTTTGGCTATGTCGTACATGAGCTGATTATCGAATTCGCTTCCGTGATCAGTGTCTATTCTTAGGGGTGTTCCGTAATGTTGAAAAAATATCATAAAAGCTCGAATAACCTCTTTTGCAGACTTATTCTTCAGGGGGTAAGCTTGTGTGAACTTGGATAGTTCATCTCTAATTGTTAGGAAGTGCCGTTTTTCCGGTATTGTAAACAGATCTATATTAATGCGTTCAAATGGAGTGTTAGGGGTTTCGGTTACTACGAGGGGTCTTTCCATGTTTTGTCTATTTATTTTTATTTGTGCACATATTTCGCAGGATTTAATATAACCTTCTACTTCCTTTTGAAGGTTAGGCCAATTGTATTTTAGTCTAATTCTACGATACGTTTCATTTATACCGCGATGTAGATTGTTTTTTCCGTCATGGTATTGCGATATAATAATAGGACGTTGGTCGAGATCTGGTTCGACGACTATATTCCGGCAGATTACAAAATTTATGTCTATGTCAGCGAACATAAAGCTTAAGAGTTCGGGGAGTTTTAGGTCAGGTACGTCTTCAATATAGTAAGTTTCATTTGGTATAAATTTTTCTTTGTCGATATGAAAGAGAACAAACGTCATATATATCTAGACTATTATCGAGGGGTTGGCTAGAATGATAAGAATGAATTCTACTAAGAGCATCTGCGTTAAGGTTTGTTTTTCCCGGTTTATATATTATTTCGTAATCGTATTCTTCGAGTTTAAGCCGCCATCGAACAAGGCGACTTCCTGGGTCATTTATTGAAAAAGGTAAGCGGTTTGTGATCTGTAACAAGTTTAAATTTCCTGCCAAAAAGGTAGGGTCTAAAATATTTCACGGCCCATATTATTGCCAACAATTAACGTTCTATGACTGAATAATTAACTTCCGCAGTGTTTAATGTTCTTGATGCGTAGGCAATGGGTAAATCTTTGCCCAAAGGCCCTTGTGAAATCACAGCGCCAATTGCGTAGGCACTTGCGTCTGTGGTTACTATAAATTCGTCCGTGAAATCGGGATACCTTAATATAGGGGTCGTAGTTAAAAGTTTTTTGCATTTTTCGAAAGATTCTATACAATCATTGTTAAAGTTAAAAGGAATATCTTTTTTCAGAAGTAATGTGAGGGGTTTAATAATTTTTGCAAAATTGGGTATAAATCTTCGGTAATAACCAGCAAGACCTAAGAAACTTTTTATATCTTTTTGACACTTGGGTTGTGCTATTTTTTGGATGCATGCAATTTTTTGGGGGTTTGGTTTAACTCCGTTTTCTGTAATTATATGACCTAAATAGGCCACTTCTTTTCCAAGAAATTCGCATTTAGTGGGTTGAATTTTGAGATTGTATTTGCGTAATCGAGTAAAAATTTCGTCGAGCCTTTCTAAGTGCTCTTGTAGATTTGCCGAGAAAACGATTATATCATCCATATAAATTAAACACCTTTCGTTTTGAATACCAAACATTATCTCGTCCATAACGCGCTGAAAAGTACTGGGTGCGTTTTTTAATCCGAACGGCATTCGTCTGAATTCGTAATGGCCGTTATTTACAGAGAACGCTGTTTTGGCTATATCTTCAGGGTTAATTTCTATTTGGTGATACCCGTTTACTAAATCCATGATAGTAAAGTAATGTGATTTTCCTAATTGATCAAGGAGGTCGGTAATGTTTGGGAGGGGATACCTATCTCCTACCGTAACATCATTTAATTTGCGGTAATCAATGACTATTCGCCATCTTTGTTTACCGGTTGCATCTAATTTCTTTGGTACAACCCAAACGGGGCTGGACCATGGTGATATGGAGGGTTGAATTATATTTTGGTCAAGCATTTCTTTGATTTGTCTTTTAATTTCTTCCTTATGAACATGGGGGTACCGGTATGATTTAGTGAAAATGGGTCTCGCGTCTCCCGTGTTGATATCGTGCTTAATTTTATTTGTGAATGTCAGTTTGTCTCCATCTAGGTAAAAGATATCCGAGTATTTCATACATAAATTTGTTAAAAGTTACGATTCTTCAAAATTTAGTTGTTCTAATCTTAAAACGTCTCGGATTTTATTCTTTCGAGAATGATCGTCAGTTGTGTCGTCTGTTTGAATAATTTCGTTAATTTTTTCATAATGGTTAATTGTGGCCACGTTCAATGATTCTAATTTTAGTTCGGGTAAATTGCATGATTTTGAAATTGAATTTGCGTCAGCTATGGTGGTAAAAAGTTCTCAATTATTATCTATATGTACGATAGAGTATGCAATTTTTATACCATCGAAAGAAATAGAATGACAAATAGCGTCAGTGTTACGCAGGTTACATTTTAGTTTAAATACTTTCTCGCAACGAGGTTCAATGATAATTGAATTTTTTATGGGGATTTCGGTATCAGATTTTATTTTATTATTAAACTTAATTGGATATGATTGTTCACCTTCTTTTATATTATAATCGATTAATTGACTAATGTCAATATTGGGAAAACATGATTGACCAGCAGAAGATCCGCTAGCAATAGACGGTTGATTGACGGCATACCCGTTAACAACATTTTCATTGGGAGATTTGGTAATATTTTCTTGGATAGGTTGATTGACGGACAGCCCGTTATCAACAGTATTTTTTTTATATTATTACTTATATCTATAGAATTAGTGTCGCTTAATTTAAACATTGGAAGGGATTTAAATTTCGTATTTAGGGTCCTGTTTTTAAAGTCTGTCATGCAGCCATAGTGTTCTAAAAAATCTACACCAAGTATTCCGTCGAATTTGATATCGATTTCAACGACATACACTTTGTGCGGGTCTTGTGGTCTAAATGGTACCCAAGTTGAGTTTTCAATTAAAATAGGTTGATTTGATATACCCTGAATAATGATATTTTCTTTTATTAAATTAAAATTTGTTAAGGTATGTGGACGTATAATTGAAATGGCCACCCCAGAATCTATAAGTAGTTTGAATTGATTTTGTGAATCGTTTATATAAAATAGGTTATTGGATTTAGTTGCGTACCCCTTCAAAACATTTATATATTCATATGTTGGAAATCCTGTACCGGAAAGTCCTGAGTTTCTGGGCTTGCTTGCGTATTTTGAACCAGGTCGCCAGACTCCTGGTTCCTTTGCGAGTTTAAATGGAACGTTCTGTTAGAATTTGAATGGCCCCGGGTTCGATCCCCGGTATCTCCGCCAGAGGAGTAGTTATTTTGTGTTGTATTCCGGTTTGAGCTAGTTGAGGTTTGATTATTTTGCTGATTAAAATAATTTGAGTTAACGTTAGCATTCTGTCGTCGGAAACAATCATTTATAGAATGCCCTGGGCGTTTACAGTAATTGCACGTAATAGTAGTTTGGTTACGTTGTTGATCGTTTGAGGGTGGATAGCGATTAAATGGATATCTACCGGTATTATTATTATTTGTATTTTGAAAATTTTGTCGAAAATTTGTATTTGGGATAGCTGGTCTCTGTTTAATTGTCTAGGATAAGTTCGTTGATTTTCAAGGTATGAAAGTTGCTGTTCGCGGCTAATGCGAGCAGACGCTTCCAGGATTGTTTGGAGAGTGTCCAAACACATAGAATCTATAATAATGTTTTTTGCGTATTTTTGATCGGGGCTCAGATTCTGTCTATTTATGGCAGCGTATAATTTCGAATTATGACTCTGGATACGATTAGTAAATAGTAACGGTGATTCATTATTTCCTTGTTTCATTAGCTGGAGATCGTGCATTAATCCCGAAAGGTCCCTAGTATCTCCAAAATGGGTTAATAGTAGATCCTTTATATTTCCCCAAGTAATGAAATGTCGGCTATTAACCAGTTGTGATGCCCGTCCACGTAATTTATTTTTTATGTGCACGGTTAACAGAAACCTCTGCTGACCTACAGCGATTTGGTGCGCTGTATCGCACGCATTAATAAAAGAATTTAATAGTACTTGGTCCCCGTCATATTCAGGGACTAAGGTGAACAACTCCGCTAACTTGTAGTTCTCGATTATTACATGCTCCTCTTTAATGCGAGGTTGCGTATTTTCGACAGTAGGTTGTATATCAACATGGGGTTGATCGTTTTCAACGGAGGGTCTCTGGTCTAGGTCAGTCATATTGAGGTACTTAGTTTCAAAATGAACGTAATTAAACAATAAAGTAGTGGGACGTAAAGGAATATTTAAGGATACAAAGTATATAAAAATAACAAGACAAGAATATCACTTACACAAGTTGATGTGTGGCTTTCATCAGTTTGGTTCGAAGCACTCAAGTTCGTTTCACTTTTTAAGAATATGAATTCACACGTTGGTTACTTAGTTCGCCAACGTAAAGTGAATCCTACCGACTGCGCCAATGTTAGGTTTCGCTTAACAAAAAAGGGTTTTTAAAAAATATTTATTTAACTTAAACACAAAAGAATTGTAAAAATATCACGTTACATTGAATGGTCGTAAAATAATGAATACTTAATAATTCTAAGTTTAACTTATATACTAAAATATCTGCTGAAGTTGCAGTTCTCACAGTCTGTGAGAACAGACTGTAAACAGTTCTCAGTAACGGACGTGGTGGGCAGTATGGCTAGACATGTGTCAGCAGTTTTAGTCACGTACCGCACGTTCAACAGATAAGGCGAGATATAACATATATTTGTTTTATGAAAAAATAAGCACCTTTTTTTTCAAATTTCCGTCCTTCCGTCTGTCTGTCTGATTTCACGATTTTTGTGAACACGATAACTCAAGAACGAATTATCCGATCGACCTGAAATTTTCAAGAAAAATCAAGTTCTACGAGGGGAAGAGTCCTATTTTGAAAGTAATACCCCCAAAAACAAAAAATTGATGAGGGGTTAGACATAAAAAAAATCGAAAAAATCTAAGAATAAATTATCAGATTCACTTTCAGCAACCTCGAAAACCTCAATATACCAATTTTTACGAAAACTACCCCCGCCCCTCAGGGGGTGGATTTAGAAAAAAATTATGTTAAGATTCAGTTTTAGCGTCCTCAAAAAGTCCAATATATAAATTTTCAAGAAAACTACCCCCGCCCCTTAGGGGGTGGAGTTAGATTTTGTTATTGTCAGATTCACTTTTAGCAACCTCGAAAACCCCACTATACAAATTTTTACAAAAATTACCCCATACCCTTAGGGGGTGAATTTTGAAGAAAAATATATTTTAAGATTAAGTTTAAGCGTCCTGACCCCAATATTAAATTTTCAATAAAACTATCCCCCGCCCCTCATGGTGTGGAGACATTTTTGATTATCAAATTCACCTTCAGCAACCAAGAAAACCCCAATATACCAATTTTTACGAGAAGTACCCCCCGGCCTTAGGGGGTGGATTTAGAAAAAAATATTTTAAGATTTAGTTTTAGCGTCCTTAAAAACCCCAATATATCAATTTTCAAGAAAACTATTAGCCCCTCAGGGGGTGGATTTAGATTTTGTTTTTTTATCAGATTCACTCAGCAACCCCAAAAACCCCAATTTACCAATATTCACGAAAACACCCCCCGCCCCTCAGAGGGTGGAGAAATTTTTTGTTATCATTCATATTCAGTTTCTTTTTTTTTCCAATTTGCCCCCTTTCCGCACCCCAATGTTCACCAAAAACAATCCCGATCGGAACTTTGGGTAACATACCTGTATGCCGAATTTTAAGTCTCTAGCTTAAAGCGTTCTTAATTAAGTTATCGTACCCACAAGATTTCCCGGAAAGACCGACCGACCAATTTTTTATTTTAAATAAAGCAGAAACAAACGCCATAGTTATTTAAGCGGTTTTTCAAAAAGTGCAAATAAAAAGAATAAAACTGGCCATGTCTCAAAACATCTAATTTGCAGAAAAAGTTTAGTTTTGATCCTGTATATAGTAGATTTTGATAAGTTCCGGACAAATATAAGGTTTCGTGCGCATGCCGTATTAGCTGGCTTCAAGCGATATTTCGGTAATTTGAAAGAGTTCGTAAAATAACACGTTGAAAATCGTCAGGGGCGCGATACTCACGCCACTATCGCTTCCAAAGAACAAAAATAACAATAGTTATTCGTAATGAATCACGCTATGAAAAATACATCCAATAAATAACATTTCGCGTTGAACGAGTTGCAAATAGGGCTTACGCCATTTCTCCGAGGAAACATCATCTTGGGACCAAGTACACACGGTTCACCTGGGCGATTTTAAATAAAAATTTCGTAGACCCCTACATTTTTTGGACTAAAACATAACTGATGACATCAGAAATCAATTCCCATTTGAAAGAAAATCGTAAAAGATACACTTTTTTAGACAGATAAAAAAACGTTTTTTTGAGTAATAGGTGTGTCAAAAAATCGCGATTTTCAAAATCAAAAACGCTCTCTGGCTTAAAAGTTGCTCCTTAGTAAAAAACAGTGGCCACTCAAAAATGAGCCAAATCGATAAATGTTTAGAGGTAGCTCAAAGCACTCAAACTTAAAAAAAAATCGGTACCTGTTTTTCGGATAAAAACTGATACCGATAAAAATTGAGGAAATTTTGGAGGGTTTCTTTGGTAATATTTAGAAACAATACTAAATGTAAGAACAAAACAATTATATCCCCCCTCCCCTTAATTTAGAACATGAAAAAATCGCCAATTATTTGAAGATTTCGCGAAAATTTAATTTTTGCAAGTTTTTAAAAGTGCCTAAAAAATAGTTTTAAATAAAAAATCCGCAAAATTATATATTAGTATATAAGCATATATACATGTTAACCTACATGGCTATACAGAAAATATATTTTTTTTTCCTCAAGTTAAGTAAAAGAAAATTAATTTCGATTAAAAACCGGGTGGATTTTCTGTTTTTTGCCTAAAACTTTTTTCGGTGTACTTTTTTTTTGATTTTTTGGTTGGAATACTTTTTTATGTAAAAATACACAAAAAAGTTTCTGTGGTTTAACATCGCAGGTTTAACCGTTTTAAAGATAAATGCATTTAAAAGTAAATTTTTTAAAAAGTCCAAACCAAAAATAAAAAAATTAAAAAATATAAAGCAAAAAACAAATATTTTAGTAATGAGTGGTTATTAAACATTAAAAACATAGAAAAAGTTTATATGCACCTTGGTCAAAAAATCATTCCTAAGGAAGTTATGTCCTTTTAAATATGCCCATTTCAATAAATTTTCGCAAAATCTTCAAATAATTGGCGATTTTTTTATGTTCTAACTTGAGGGAAGGGGAAATATAATTTTTTAGTTTTCTCACAATTAGTATTGTTTCTAAATATTACCAAAGAAACCCTCCAAAATTTCCTTAATTTTATATACAATCACTTTTTATCCGAAAAACAGGTACCGATATTTTTCAAAGTTTGAGTGCTTTGAGCTACCTCTAAACATTAATAAATTTGGCTCATTTTTGAGTGGCCACAATTTTTTACTAAGGAGCGACTTTTGAACCAGAGAGCGTTTTCGATTTCGCAAATCGGAATTTTTTTCTAAAAAAGTGTATCTTTAACGATTTTCTTTCAAATAGAAATTGATTTCTTATGTCATCAGCAGACCCCGGATATTTGGTATTGATTACGGGGGTCGCGCAAATGTTACTTATAAAAAAGAGTTGTTAAAGATTAATGGCACACTTTCTTAACCATCCCGTGATAGTTATTATTCATGGCGTAACTTGACGACTATGTTAAACAGGTATCAATATTATGACACGGGGAAATAACTATACTTTTAGTATTAAAAAAGATTCATAACTATATAAATATCAAAGGTAAAACAACAAAATCTATATGATGTATATTTTACAAAATATTTACATGAAAGTGTTCTAAAACTAAATGTACCGATATTTTTAAAAATAATTAATATTATTGCTGAAAATAAAAATATATCATCAAGATTGTCTCCATGTTTTCGGCTATTAAGCTTCGCCTTCTTTTACCAAAAGTATATTTATAATCTGAAAATAAACGTTCTATTTGGTTTAGAAAAGTCAAGTTCTTTGCCATTAAAAAGGTCTACTATTGGACATTGTGGAAAATTCGGAATAACATAAAATGCCTAATCTTTAAACCAGAAGCATTTTTGGTTTCATCTATGCTAAAAATATTTTTTTCTGGTCTAAAATGTTTGATTTTATATCCTCGAACGTCTTTGGTAAATAGTTTTTTCTCTTTGTGGGCTCGTTTGGCAAATTTACATCTTCCAATTTTCTATAAACCCTGAGGGTTTTCAATTTTCATCGACGGAATGTTACAACTGGCTTACTAAATCAAAATAAAACACTCATGGTATACAAGAATGTTTTATTATGGGATTTTGATGATAAGTGCTTTGAAACATTGAATTTCTAAGACAAACCTATATCTTTTTCGCACGTTCAACAATAAAGTAACTCACGATTAAATTGCAGCTCGGTAATATTTTGAATCCAAGATTCTACGGTAGTGGGTTAAGAACGCTCACAAGCCATTTTAAAGATTTCAAAACTTTTTTATAATAAATTACAAATTTGTGTCATTATACTCAGTAAGTGTCACTCATGTCAGAATGTTCATAAAAAAATAAACTTCCGCGCCCCTCGTAATCAATACCAAATATCCGGGTACTAGTCATCAGGTTTGTTTTAGTCCAAAAAATGTAGGGGTCCACGAAATTTTTATTTAAAATCGCCCAGGTGAACCGTGTACAAGAAGACACATGGAACAATAATGCCTCACGTCACAAAGGTCCTTCGATAAAACACCCCAGTGGTTAACACTAATAATAAAAAAAATCCAACCATTCCCTGAGGGCGAGGAGTAATTTTTTGAAAATTGATATATGAGGTCGCTGAAACCGCATTTGATTAACTTTACATTATTTTCAGGGAAATTTTAAATCTCCGCAATATTTTCGTAAAAACTAGCAGAGCAGAGTTTTTGAGGTCACTGAGAATGAATAGAATAATGAAAAATATTTTAACTGCATCCCTAAGGGGTGGGGGGCAATACTTTTTTAATTTTTACAATATTTTCGTAGGGGTTGTGAAGATTGCTGAAACTGAATCTGATCTTAAAAATAAAATTTAAACATAATATAAATTATTAATAAAATTACTTTTTACCATTACTTTTAATAATAGAGCCCTATTATTTATAAAAAAAACTATTAATATTATATAATACTTAAAAACGAAGATAGAACATTATAATTCTAAGACCATAATCGGGTAAAAATGGTATAATTTTTTACATATTTTACAACATACAGTACAAAAAACTTTTAAAATATGTTTGTCTAACTTTAAGGGTCAAATACTCCACTGTGCGGCCTATAGATGTTTATAAAAAAAAACAGTAAATGTGTAATTTTTATATTTGGCACTTTAGGGGTTTTACCTATGATCAATTACAATTAATTTTATGCTTGTATAACTTATGGTTGTACCGGAAGGGCTTAACTTTGGTTTAAACAAATCAAATTCCCAGACATTAAAATTACAAAAAAAGCTATATTAGTCCAATCATTTTAGGGTTTTACCTCGGAATGGCGGTTTAACGATATATTTTGTGTTAGTTAGGTCATACTTATAGCCCAAAAAAAAGTCACCAAATTTCCCATGTCTGCGTCCCTGCTATTCAGTGTGCATGATAAACTACAGTCGTAGCCTAAAGAAATAACAATTATATTTTGCGCTTAAAACAAAGAAATAACTTTGAAAAATATAAATTATAGTTTTCAAGATAATAGGCGCAATATGAAATATTTTATAGGGAGCAATTTTTTATAATTAACTTTTAAATTAATTAAAATTAAATTTTGAGGAATATTATAAGGCGTTTACAATTTAATTAAGATATATATCATTAAAAATACTTGTTTTTTATTGAAAATCATATGCGTAATATAAAATTTTTACCTACGGGCTTAACTATCAAATATTACTAAAATTAAATAATACATAAAAATTGAGATTTTTTTATTATTATTTAGGGACAAACTTTTATAAAAAAATTATTAAAAAGCAATTTTACTTTGTTTTTTTTTCATATGAGTGTCTCTACTAGTATACTCTATCTAAGAAGTAAATATTAATAAATTTATATTATTTAAGCTATTGTCAATGACGGATCCAAGGGGCTTGTGGCACAGCTCCCTTCCACTTAACCCATAAAAACATAAATAAAATGGTAAAGAGCTAGAAAATGCAGTTTTTATGTAATTATTTGACTAAAATTATTGGAGTAGATATGGAGGTTCCTTGATACATGTTTCCTTTTGAATTATACTGAATCCGCTACTGGTTATTGCCATATTAAACACATTGACATATAATATAATTAATACTGCAAGGGGTTTAATTTCAAAGTTTAGTTTACAAGTGTTCCGTTTCTACCCTATGAAAATGTGTTACAATAAACGCACGACAAAAAACGTCTTTACGACAGAAAAAGTATTAGTCACAACAAAAAAGGTAAATAAACGACAGAATAGGTATTTGCACGAAAAAAATAGGAACTTGCACGGCCAAAAGAATGAAACATAATAAAGAAACAAATAACTGTCGACCGTTCCATTTTACAGTATTTGCAGGTATTTGCTCCGTTTAAACAAATAAAAAAGCAGCAGACCTGCCAAAAACAACCACAGATCACAACTGAAATTTTTTAAAGCATAGCAAATCGGGAGTTATTTTAACAATATTAGCCATAAATCCTATTTTTTTAGTAATAAAACAAATTCAGCATTTAATTTTATTTAATTTCATTTCTTTGAAAAATATCCATTGCTCAGTTAACCTGTAGGTGTCTATGAGCGTTATTAATCGGTTATTCATTTTTATTATAAACCCAGAATAGATAGTAGTAGTAGTAGTATAGATGCATTTGTATAGATATTTAACTTGATGATGATAGTTTGCTAAACGTGCCTACTATTAGTAAAAGTAGTAATAAGGTTGGGGAGGCTGTCAGCCACACAACTAGGTCACTATGGCCTTTGTCAGCCCCGAACTGTCCCAACCACGTCACTAACCTAGTCCTTGCCTGAACTCACCGGACCTCGGCTACTTTCTAGTAGCCATTTCATTTCATTTAATTTCATTTATTATTCGTAATACAAAGTTTATACACGTCAGGATAAAATAGTAAAATATTGGCATTAAAATCTTAAAATTAAATAAATTAAATTTCACAAATACATTTAAAATCTTCACATTTTAATTTTAGATCTAGAAATTCTCTCGTACTGTAAAAGGCCCTTAGTAATAAAAAGTTTTTTATTTTTACCTCAAATTTTTTATAAGACAAATTCTGAATGTGAATAGGTAGGTAATTAAAAAATTTTGGTCCGTAGTAATTTGACCCAAATTTACTACTTTCCAGCCTAAGCTTGGGGAGCCTAATGTTGTTTGACCTTGTATTTTTTACATGAATATTTGGTTGCAGAGGGTGCATATTTATGTTTTGTTTAACATATAAAATAGATATATAAGTATAAAGACATGGAACGGTCATAATATTTAATTCAATAAATTTATGTTGTATCCCATCTTGATACCCTAAACTCGTCATAATGCGAAGCACTTTTCCCTGCAAACCAAATATTCTTTCTGTGCCAGATGCATGACCCCAAACTATCAGACCATACCTAATTTTAGACTCAAAAAGGGCATAATAAGCGCTTTTTAGTACATTAAAGGAAACCATTCTAACCAAGTTTCTGAATATGAAAACAGATTTAGACAGAGAATTTGAGAGTTGGTTGGTATGTTGTTTCCAGTTTAAATTTTGGTCCAATAGTAGACCCAAATACTTGACCTTGTCAGGATTGGTAAAATTATGTAGAGGTCTGTGTGTAAAAAATATGTCGACAGTTTTGCTTTTCTTTAACGAAAGCTTATTTGCCGAGAACCACTCCTGAATATTTGACTGGCCCCCATCCATGAGCTGTTTAGTGTCTAAAAGGTCGACATTACTAGAAATTATATTTGAATCGTCAGCAAATAGAATATTTTCCCAAAAGGGAAGGGCATTTTTTAAATCGTTTATAAAAATCAGGAACAAAAGCGGACCAAGCACCGAGCCTTGCGGCACGCCACTGGTCACACCTTTGATGCTTGAAAGTTTTCCCTTTAAAAAAGTATACTGTTTTCTATTGCTGAGATAAGAAGCTATCAGTTGTAAACTAAGGGGGTCAAATTTATAAAATTTTAATTTTTCCATTAGCTCAGGATGAGGGACGCAGTCAAAAGCCTTTTGAAGGTCACAAAAGGTCACTCCCACATATTCCCCGCGTTTCTGCCTCTCTGTGATAATGTCAAGTAGCTTGATAAAAGCATCTTTAGTCGACTTTTTTTCCCTAAACCCAAATTGATTTTCATAAAATAACTTTTGATTTTCAAAATGATGTAATATTTGTTGTTTAAGAATATTTTCAAATTTTTTTGAGATAACAGGAACTAAAGAAAGAGGCCTAAAATTGTTGGGTAAAACAGGGCCACCCTTGTGTAGGGGGATTACTTTTGAGACCTTCAGGGCCTCGGGAAACAAGCCCTCGTCAACGCAACAATTTAGGAGCTTAGTAAGAGGTGAAACTATTTGGTTTTTGACTTTTTTAATTATATAGGAAGAAATGTTATAATGATCAATGCTTTTTTATTTTTAAGTTTATCTATGCTGTCTCTAACTAAAATTTGGCTAAAGTTTTTAAATTTAAATGGCTGAAAATTGCTATTTGTAGTTAGATATGAGTGAATACTAGTGTTACTCTTTGGCAATTCTTTTTCTAAATTTATTGAAATAGATACAAAAAAATCGTTTAAAGCATTAACATTTAGATCTTGATCCTGACACGAATTCTGCTTTTTTCCCTTTCCCTTCCGTTGAGAATTAATTATATCCCAATAAGTTTTGGGCTGATTTCCTTTTTCAGATATAATTTTACCATAATACTCTCTTTTTGCTCTAGAAAGCTTAGCTTTATATTGCATTTTTATTGATACAATATGATTTTTAATATTTTCATAAGGGAAATTTTGGTAAAATTCGGAAAAAAACGAAGGTTTTCTCTTATCTGAGCAAGTCGGGCATTAAACCACCTACATTTTTTTGTTTGCCTAATATTTAATTTTTTCTCAACAACAGGGAAAGCAGAATTCATGCCAGTACTCAAGATATTTAAAAATTTATCAAATCGGTCATTTAAACTAATGTTATTATTACTTACAAAGCTCCAGTCAATCTTGTCTAATTTTTCATATAATTTACACACACCTTCATCATTGACCTTGCGTTGTACAATGGTTTCCTGGAATGTTGAGACCTTTTTGAGTCTAAGACTTATTTCTACAGCCCTATGATCTGACAGACCAGGATCATACACATCAGTTCGAAAAGGATGCTTAAAATTAATTAAAATGTTGTCTAAGCAGTTTTTGTACCTAGTTTTTTTATTAACTGTAGGCCTAAAACAATACGAAAGAATTAGATCATTAAAATCATGCCATTGTTTCACCACTGTGGAATCGTATATTAAAGTCCTCATTTATAATTACAGAAGTATTTAAGTTTTTAATTTTATTCAGTAATGTGTTCATGACTGACATAAAGATTTTAAAATCACCTGTTACTTCTTTAGTTTTCTTATTTATGTTCTTTGGGGGTCTATAAATAGATATTACAAGTAAATTTAACTTTTTAGATTCCACGGTGGCAATCTCAATGTGCCTTTCTACACTTAGTTTATTTAAATCATCACAATGTACAAAATCTGAGCCCTCTCTGCATAGCGTCATAACACCCCCTCTTGTAGCTTCTTTCCTGCAGATTGATGATACAACATTAAACCCAGGCATTACAAAAGTTTCTATTTCTTCAGAGGTTAGATGATGTTCTGTCACTGATACCACATCATAATTTCTATCGCCATACAAAAAGTGTTCAAATTCCAAAATTTTATTTCTGACCGATTCATCATTTATAGGTACTACATTAAGTTAAATGCCTTGCTTTTCTCTTCTTTGATATCGGTGCTGACGAAAGTTGTGATTATTAAGTTTATATAATAATAATAATAATCAATTTATTAAATAGGATTAACCTAATATACAACATATGATTACAAATTTAATTAGTTATACATATATTATACTAACTATTCTAGTCTTAAGTAATAAAACTATTTCAGAGAGAAAAAAATAAATAAATAAATAAGGGTATATATTTTTAGTTAATTAATGTTTTAATATAATCTGTTAATTTATTTTTAAACATTCCTAATGTTTGGCTTAATTTAATTTCGTCTGGTAATTTGTTAAAACTATTAATTCCTATATAAAACAATGAATGTGTAGTACTTGTATAATTTGTTCTACTAATTACAATGTTATTTAGATTTCTTAAATGGCAATCATGAACGGAATGATTATATTTTATATATTCATTTAAATAATTTGGAAAATAATTATGTAATAATTTGTATATAAAAACCATAGTTCTAAAAAATAATTGATTTTTTATTTGAAACCAATCTAAAGCTTCAAGCATAGTTCTTATTGAACTATATCTATTACACTTTAAAATGATCCGCATACTTCTATTTTGAAGTTTTTGTAATTGCTGTTTTTTATTTAACTCCAGAAAATACATAATACTTGCGCAAAAATCAAAATGTGGTTTAATAATAGTATTATATACAGTTATTTTTGTTTCTAAACTTAAATTTGATGAAATTCGTGAAAAAAAGTAAATTTTTTTAACTATTTTATTATAAATATAATTAAAGTGACTATTATAAGATAAAGTATTATCTAACATAAATCCTAAATATTTAAATTCTTCTACTATGTCTAATTTTATATTATTTATAAATAAATTAACATTATTTGTGTTAAGTTTAGAATATTTAAATTTAGTTGTTAAAATCATGGATTTGCTTTTTGTTTCATTAATTTTCATTTTATTTTTATTAAAATATTTTTGTATTTTTTCTAAAATTATATTCATCTTGTTTATTAGTTCTTGTAAATTTGGACCACTTATTGCTAATAATATATTATCTGCAAATAAATTTATAAAGTCACAGTCTATAAACAAAAATATGTCATTAAGGTATATAATAAATAGTAGTGGACCAAGTATACTTCCTTGGGGTACACCTAATTTAATAAGAATTTCTGGTGAAATAAAATTTTCAAAAATAACCCGTTGTTTTCTATTTGTTAAATATTCACGAAACCATTTAAGAACATTGCCAGTAATTCCATAAGTTTTAAGCTTATTTAATAAAATTTTTGGATCAATAGTTTCAAAAGCCCTTTTTAAATCAAGAAAAACAACAATAACATAATTACCTTTATCAATACTTAGTTTAAATTTTGCCAAACATAATTGTAACGATGTTTCACATAGATGCTTACGTCTAAATCCAGATTGGTTACTACTAAAGATACCGTTTTCCTCAAAATGGTCAATTATTTGACTATAAACAGCTAATTCCAATAACTTTTCACATGCTGGTAATGTATTTATAGGTCTAAATTCTTCTGCTTTTATAGTATTTGAAACTTTTTGTATTGGATGAATTAGACTAGTTTTTAATTTATCTGGAAATACACCATGTTCTAAAGATGTATTAATAAAATTAAGTAAAACATGACCAACTGAACCAACAGTACCTTTAATGGTTTTTGAATTTAAAATATCTTTTGAGCTGGATTTATTGTTTAAAGATTTCACCAGTGTTATCAACTGATCTAATGTCAAAAGTTTAAAATTTTTAAATTCTTTATATAGATTATAATGGTAAATTGGAAATTCTTGTTCATCATAGATACTTGAAACTATCTGTTCAATACTTTTAACAAAAAATGTATTAAAATATTTTGCAATTTCCAATTTATCACTAACTGTTTGATAATAATGATCAATTTTAAATTTTACAGACTGAATATCAGAATTTTCTTTTTTATTTACCAATTGTTTTAGTGTTTTCCACATTACCCTGGTGTCATTTTTATTTAGATCAATTTTTTTATAATAGTACGATTTCTTTTTTACTTTTAAAATATTGACAACCTCATATTCATAATTTGATACCTCTATCCCATTAGGCCATATATCCGACTCAAAAACGTCGATCTCAGCGTCTGCACCTACTTTAAATGAGTTTGAATTTCCCCATTTATTTACCTGTTGTACAATAAAATCGTTATTAGGGAACTTTGATTTCAGAAAATCGTGTAATTTTTCTTGATTGTAGTTGGAATTGTACTTCGTGACATAATAATAATTCATTTTAGGGACCACAACGTTTTTGTTTATATTTGTTCCTATGATTTTGCCTTTTATAGGTTCAACAGGAGGTTTTGAGATCTCAGTCAATATTGCCAAAGATTTGACTTGTTCTATCGCCCCAGAAACTTGTGGTTGGGTAAAAACAGACGATTTTTTCTTAGATTTATGCACTGTTGTTTGTTTATTTTCCTTTTTCCCCGAGTTATTGACATTTGACAGGTGATGTATAATTTGAGAACTGGAGGTAGGTTGCGACGGTTGTTTACATTCGTCGCCGGTAGGTGGCAAAATCTCAGCATGATAAAGTGCAGATTTCTTTTCCTTGGCTGTAATGTCGGAAATAGTAACCTGTAATGCCTTGTAATGATTATGCACTTTTATTTGATCTTTTAGTGATTGTATATTATCCTTTTGTGTATCGATAATTACTGATTTTTCCTTAATTAGTTGTTTTAAGTAAAATACCTCAGTTTTTAGACAATCTGAACTTCCAGCTGAGGATGATTTCGGTTCGGTGGGACCTTAGCCATACGTTATTGTCTTGTTTGGACCAGAAGAAAGAAACAAAAAAGAAAAAGTCCTTTGCCTATCTGCAGTTAGTTACCATTGACCAATTTTTACTTAGTTTATTTTTCTCCACATGTTAAGGCTGCTGTAACTTTTTTATTTGTGATATCAAGCATGGGTTCAGGTTCCATGCAAGGTGGTCTCGGCTCCGAGCCACGCAAGTTCATCTGCCTTAATGATGCCTGGAACCCCGCTGTGTCCAGGGACCCATACAAGGTGAATTATTTTATTTCTCCTCCAGGTCCTCTACGCGCTCTAGCCGGTATATCGCGATAGTGGATCTAATGACGGGTGTATTC
>OY294050.1:39113328-39166028 GCA_958510825.1 Brachypterus glaber
ACCAGAAAAAAAAATATCCAGCTACATTAACAATAGATATTTGATGAAGTATAATTAGTGTACCAATATTTATCATTTAAGAAACTTTCAAAAACAACCAGAATACACAATAAAAATAGAGACATAAAATTACAGTAAAATATGGTAGAAAATATTATTTTTCTTTTTTCTTGATTATAAATAAATTAAGGTTGTGTTTAAAAGCAATTTGGTAAATAAATAGTAAAGTATGGAAATAATTTAATAACTTCATAAATAAATGAGAAATTTAGCACAATAATTAAACACAATTTTTAAAAGGTCTCTCAAGTATGTTTTCCACAGGTACAGGAACCCTATAAAATTTAGCAGAACCCGTTATAAAATAAATTAATTTTCCAACCATAACTGGTGCTGAGACTAATTTTAAATAACTAATAAACTTATAGTTCTCCCGACCTGAACTGAATGATATACACATACAAAAATATGTGCAAAATTGATAGTAATTAAATTAATTTCACTTTTTCATCTGAGAATAACTACAGGTAAAGTTATCATAAACAAAGAAAACATATAAAATTTACCTAAATCTGAGGAAAATCTATGCCTAAGTGGTTTTAACTATTTTTTTTTTACTGCAAAATTTTGTATTTGAGCCCTAACAATAAAAGTATTTTTTACGCCCCCAGACAAAAGAACATTCAAAACAGAAGAAGTTAATAGTGTAGGTACCGGCCAAGTTATCTTAGTAACCAGTTAAAGCTGATTTTGAGCTGGCCTGAGTTTTTTTTAAATACCAGCCCATGACGAAAATGTTAGTAAATTCACAAAAGGCCCTTTTTCTCTGGCATAAGTGTACCCTTACTGCTAATAGGCAAAAATACATATTGTTTCAGAAATTTAAGCAAGTAACCGTAAATTAGGCACAAGTTTACCTATCTTAATTATTTTATTTGTAGTTATTACCCTAAAACCACCAATTTTGCCAAGTTTAACAACTTAAAATTTAGCGGAAACTTTTCTACCTTTTTGCAAAATCTAAGTCCAACCCACTTAATTTTTGATTTTTTTAAGGTTATAGCAATAAATACTTTAATTTTATGTATACAAACCACCAAAACTAAACCTCTAGGTTTACTCAGCTAAAACTAGTACAATTTTATAACAAAAATTCAAACATACCTTTCGACAAATTAATCCTACACAAAAAAACACTTTTTTTTTTCTTAATTTTATACAAAAATTCACTGCACTCGAAATATGAAAACTGCTTTTCAAAATTTTTATTCTGACCCACCATTTCCTTTTATATCTTAAAATCACTGTTGTTTTCTTTTGTTTTGTTTTTATTTTTTAATTTTAAACCCGACTATGACTAGGACAAGGTTTTAATTTTTTTCTCACAAATCTAGGCCCCAAAGGCTCTGAATACTCAAAAATTCCCGAATTAAGACCAATGAACATTTTTTTATTTTCCTAGAAAATTGTCTTAACATTTGGGAAAATTCTAGAACATAAAATTTAGTTACTTATTAGTTAGCAAAATAGTCAAAACTTAGCCAAAGACAGCTAAAAACTAGTTTTGGGGTTTGTGTAACTTGGAAAAATTCTCGAAAAATGTTTAAAAATCTACAAACCCACAATAAAGTATTTAGAAAACATAAACAGCTACTTTAAGATACAAAATAAAATTAAAAATAATATTTTTAAATTTTTACAATCAAATTGATTACCTATGGTTTCACTCTTACTACATCAATTCTATACTCTCTTTTGGTAGTTTTCCGGCGAGGATATCTCTTTCGGAAAGCGGGAAACACTTCGGTGGCTTCTCGTATGTTTCCGGCCGAGGTTTTTGTACAAACCGTCTTACATTCCAATGCTATGTTGCTTTCGGTGTTTGAGAGTTTTTTATAATGTTGACAGTTTTTTTCTTGGGCCCAGTGGCGTATTAAATAAATTTTCCGGCTGTATTTGAAAAGGACCCTCTCAATATTTTACTTACCATAAATACATGTACTTATGTGCCATAAATAAATCATATTCCTTACTTTACAATTTGCACAAAGTGACCAACTAACTCACACACGCTAACACACAATCGCAGAACGCAAAAGTCCAAACCGATTGAAGGACGCGTTTTTTTTAACCGTTTTTTCCAATGTTTACTACGACAGAAAAACGTAAACAAAAACACGAATTGTACGGAATACACTGTTGCCAAGAGTGCTAGCCAACTTAAATGTAGACCAAAGTATTCCCTAAGGGCCAACGATGTTTTAACTTTAAACTTGGATTAAATTTAAACCATGTTTAAAGTTAAAACATCGTCAATTAATTGACAGTCAACCAATCAGAACACAGCATTTTTAACTTGAACTCAGTTTAGTCGAGACAATCCCAGCTTAAGAGTTGGCAACTCTTAGTTGAAGTCTACAACTATACAACTCTGAGTTGCCTAAGACCCAGACAGCACATGATATCTTAAAGATATATTTTTTAGATCTTAATTATGTCTGGACGCCTAAAGACATAAAAAGGATATATTTTGGACTTCTTTTAGGGAAAAAAATAAAAAAAAAAATATATATATTTTTAATTTTCTTTTTACGAAAAACGAAAAAATTAAAAAAAATTCAAAAAAGAAATTTTCAAAAAAACTGAAAAAATAATTCAAAGAAAAATTCAAAAAATTACATTTTTTTAAGATATTTTTTTGACAAACAAATTACCTCTCATTCTAATTCTTATTACGCTTTATCAATACAACCGTACCTAGGCACCGTAAATGGGAGGGGGTATTATGTTGTAAAGTCGCCTGTGCAAGGCGTCTTAAAAAAAAAGTCTTAAAGACGTTACCTTTTGTAACATACGACGTCGTTATGACATCTTTAAGATACATATACGGCGAAAACCGACGTTCTAAAGACGTCTTGAATGACGAGCTACATCTTTAAGATCTCTTTAAGTCATCTTTGTGCTGTCTGGGGGGGCACTTGCACCAATGATGGTTTAACTTTAAACGTGGATTAAATTGACGTTTGGACTTTTTTAATTTTTTTTTAAGTCCAAACCAATCAGAACGCAGCATTTTTAACTTAAACTCGGTTTAGTTAAGACCAAAACGTTGGTTAACTTTAAACTTGGATTAAATTGACGGTCAGCCAAAGGTGCAAAGACCGGACTTAAAACGTATTAAAACAAACTTGTGCGGATTTGGCTTGTGCGGTGTTGTGCAGACTTGGGCCGGTATAACTATTTGCAGATAAATAACATATTTCTGCGGACTTGGGCCGGCATAGATTTGCAGGTCTAGGCGGATTTGGGCGGACTTATAACGCAGGTGCAAAGACCGGACTTAAAACGTATTAAAACAGACTTGTGCGGATTTGGCTTATGCGGTGTTGTGCAGACTTGGGCCGGTATAACTATTTGTAGGTAAATAACATATTTATGCGGACTTGGGCCGATATAGATTTGCAGGTCTAGGCGGATTTGGGCGGACTTATAACGTAGGTGCAAAGACCGGACTTAAAACGTATTAAAACAGACTTGTGCGGATTTGGCTTGTGCGGTGTTGTGCAGACTTGGGCCGGTATAACTATTTGCAGGTAAATAACATATTTATGCAGACTTGGGCCGGTATAGATTTGCAGGTCTAGGCGGATTTGGGCGGACTTATGATGCGGGTGCAAAGACCGGACTTAAAACGTATTAAAACAGACTTGTGCGGTGTTGTGCAGACTTGGGCCGGATAACTATTTGCAGGTAAATAACATATTTATGCGGACTTGGGCCGATATAGATTTGCAGGTCTAGGCGGATTTGGGCGGACTTATAACGCAGGTGCAAAGACCGGACTTAAAACGTATTAAAACAGACTTGTGCGGATTTGGCTTATGCGGTGTTGTGCAGACTTGGGCCGGTATAACTATTTGTAGGTAAATAACATATTTATGCGGACTTGGGCCGATATAGATTTGCAGGTCTAGGCGGATTTGGGCGGACTTATAACGTAGGTGCAAAGACCGGACTTAAAACGTATTAAAACAGACTTGTGCGGATTTGGCTTGTGCGGTGTTGTGCAGACTTGGGCCGGTATAACTATTTGCAGGTAAATAACATATTTATGCAGACTTGGGCCGGTATAGATTTGCAGGTCTAGGCGGATTTGGGCGGACTTATGACGCGGGTGCAAAGACCGGACTTAAAACGTATTAAAACAGACTTGTGCAGGTTTAAATTAAATTTGAAATTGCGGGTCTAAAACGCTGTGACGGGTAAAAGCCGACTTGACGGGTATGAAACATACTAAACCGGATTTGATTTTATACCCGCACAGACCCGTACATTTTCAGCAGGGAAGCTTTGACAAAATTGTCAGCCATATTAGATCCGCCATCTTGTAAGAATAAATTTTAACTAAAAATTCATAATCAGCGCTCTCAAAAACTCCCCTATACCAGTTTTTGTTAAATTACATAAAAATATTGGACAAGCAGTCTGCCAGATTGGGTCAGTCATTTTGTAAAAATAAATTTTAATCAAAGATTTATAATTAGCGCCCTTAACCTTAAAACCCCTCTTATACCAATGTTTGTTAAATTATACCAAAGCATTGAAAAAATTGTCAGCCATATTGGATCCGTGATCTTGTAAAAATAAGTTTTAACCAAAGATTCATAATCATCGCCCCCAAAAACCCCCCTATACCAGTTTTTGTTAAATTACACAAAAGCATTGGCAAAGCACTCATCCATATTGGATCCGCCATTTTGTAAAAATAAATCAGCACCCTCGAAAATCCCAGTACACAAATGTTTTTAATTTTTCCCGTGTTTTGGGGTTTTGGCCCCATAGTGATGATCCTGAAAAATCGGGGATGGGTAAAACTCCTTTTTCTTCTGTATATTTTCTTGACCTTTAAAAAACCCGTCTACTAACATTGAAAAATTGGGCCGCTTGTGTTACAGTCATACTTGCAGGAACGAGGGTAAGTAACTGGTACCGAAGAACTTTTTATGCTGAAGGAAGTTTTTCCTTAATTTCCAGGAGCCTAGCCTTTCTTGCTTCAGTACTTTCTACATCTTTGTCATTTAGACCCAGAGCACGGCACACTTTTGTTTGAATGGCCGTGGCTGCTTCCTCAATCTTTCTTCTGGCAGCACTGACATTTGCTGTTTGTAGTCTGGTAGTCACTAACGGAGACAACCCCATTGACCTGAGCTTGCGACTGGCTGCTTCAGTTTGTACTGTAGAGCTCAAGGAGGGGGAGCCAGTTGTAACACTAGACTGGCTCAATAAAATATTTCCACTTGAAGAAATTTTTTCGCCCTTGTCTTGGTCATCTGTGTCATCTTTAAAATGTGCTGCAAAAATGCATAAAAAATACATAAGTAATTATCCTCATACAATTAAACAAAAGATAAAAAAGAAAAACTCACCAGGGGACACTTTCCGACAGGTGTGCGCCAAAACAACCCTACTTTCAAATTTGAATGTCTCTCCTTGTAAGTTTCCTTTATTTTCCGAAGACCCTTGTGAATTACAATCGGTTGATTTTTAAAGGGGTTGCAGCATTCGTCATCCTTTTCAATAACTTTATCGCCAAGAACCTTTTTCCCTATAAGCCCTAAATAGGTCAAATACAATCTAAATGTAAACAAAACAAATATAAACAGGAGTAGAACAACATACCTGTAGGTTCATTATCAGTGACAACATATTTACAGCCGGAGTAACACCAGTACAAACCAACAATAAGATCTGAGTTGGTTTCAGCATCATAAGCAGTCATTTTTCTTAAATTATTAGTGATCGGTTTCTTCTGCCTTCTGAGTGGATCACAGCAAACGTATGGTTTTGCTTCTGGTTTCCTTCTTTGGAACCTGAAGCTGGAGAATTTGAGTTAAACTACAATCAAGACCTGAAAATAGGTTAAAGTAAATAATTAAATTTCTACCCAAAGGCCATTCAAATTTCATGACTTTATGTACCTTGCAAAATATCCTTAATATTTATTTCACCCTGATGTCCATTACTTCGAACCTTAACACCTGCGAAAGTAGATTAATGGGTTATATACCTTGTGGCTCGGGAAAATTAAGGGTTTTTATTGTTTTTTTTAGGTATTCAATCACAACTTTATTTGAACGACCTACAAAATATCAAATAGTATCAAATGTTTTGATGTTTGAATTTTTTTTTATTGTAAAATTTGGAAAATTGTGCCCTTACCCCGAAACGCCTTTTTTGCGGTGACCACGATGTCTCGAAAACCAATTTACCCATCAATCTGAAATTTTTAGGTGTTGTTCCTAAATAAAATGGCTAGTTCGTGAACGAAGGGATTTTTATTTAAACGAAAATTTCTACGTTTTCCGGCCGGAAAACTCAATTTTCGGAACATCGAAAATCGAATTTTTGGGAAAATCATCGCCATTTTCTTATTTTTTTGCGAAACCCTACGTTTACTAGTTATTGTAATTAGGAACGACACCTAAAAATTTCAGATTGATCGGTAAATTGGTTTTCGAGAAATAGTGGTCACCGCAGACGATAGAAAAAAAAAGTTTGGAGGATTGAGGGACCTGGCCCGCGCGCACAGCAAAGCGCCGGACGCCAGCAGGCGAAGCCCCTGGGTAGGCAAGCCATCTAAAGCGCGCGTTTGGCGGATTTACCTACACTGAACTCTCCTGGCGCTCTGGCTACGGGCGCTGAGATGCAGCACAGCGCACGTTTGCCACCTTTTGCTTCCCTCTGCCCGCACCGAGCGCCCCTGGAAGGCAAGGGAACATCGCAAAATAGGCCTGTAGGTCGGACATTGTCCCACGAGGACAAAAATTGAGATTAAAAAAAAAAATATGTGCAAAAGCTCATTGGATTCGTTGGTTCTTTCTCTACAAGATGGCCGCCTTGGATAGTTATTTTCATTTCCCCAAGATTTGGGGATGTCAAGTGTGGCTCTTATTAAATAATTTTACTCAGTTTATATTTATTTTTCTTTAACTTCTTTATCTTCTCTTTCTACTTCGTATCTTTGTAACAATTCCTTAAAATATTCTTTCCATCTATTTATTATTTCCGAATATTTCGTTAGTATGACACCTGTTGAATTTTTTAAATACATATCTTCTTCCTTTTCCCTTTCTCAATGATTTAATTTCTTTATGGAAAAGTTTTTGGTTGCCTTTACTATTTTCTTCTAGTTTGTGTCCAAATTCATTCCAGCTTATTTTTTTCGCATCTGTATTTAGCTCTTTTTTTCTTTCTTTCTTTCTTGTATTCTTGTATTCGTCATAGTTTTCTGTAGTTCTATTATTTAAGTATTTTGCCATGCCTTTTTCTTTTGTTTTATTTGTTCCTTTATTTCATTAGTCCACCACGCTGTTTGCTTTTTGTTGTTAGTCTGTTTTGTACCCCACAAATATCTCTGTCCGCCTCTAGTAGTGTCTCTTTAAATGTCCCATAACTGTTTCAAGTTTGCTTCCTTAATGTAATCAAGTTTTATTCCTAGCTTTTCTGTGACTACACATGCGTATTTGTTGCATATTTCCTTGTCTTTGTGTTTATAATTTCTTACTATTTCTGGTTCTTTTTTCTTTATATTTTCCTTTTTTATTTAGTATTTTTTCATAGTTTCTTCTTTTATCTTAGCTGTGAGCAGGTCACTGTAAATTTCAGGTCCTCTTCTAACTTTTGTGTCATTGCTCTATTATCTTTTCCAATGATTATATAGTCGATTATGGATTTCTCCCCCTACTTGGTTCTTCTCTTGTATATTTGTGTATTTTTTTGTGTTGAAACTACGTATTAGTTATTATCATGTTGTGCAGTATGCAAAAATGTCCGTTCTCTGTTACTTTTGTCTTTTTTGCTACTCTGTCATTCTCGTTTGGCCATATGCTATTATTATTGTCCAGTCATTATTTTTGTTTTCTATTTCAACTGACACTATTCTTTCACTCCAGGCTTTCCAGTTTGAAATCATTTGGTCATATTGTTTGTAAATAATACATCCCACGCCTGCTGCCGCCCTCTCCTTAGCATCGACCCCGCTGTATACTGCCTTCCTACTAAGCTGAACGGTCCTATCTGTGTATGTAAAACCTATGTAGATAGGACCTTTCAGCTTAGAAGGCCAGTATAGTAGTATATGACCATTATCCTGCATTTTTTTGCCTTTTCCTTTTTTCTTTATTTCCGTTATACCTAATATATTTAGTCCTGCTTTTATAAAAACTTCTTCTAATTCTTGTTCCTTGCCATTAAAACTCCTTATATTTCCAATGTTCCAAGTATATTTTATTTCTTTTTGGTTATTTGTATCTAAATTAATATCCTGGTGCCTTACATTTGTCGTAATCATTTCTTTTTCATTGTTCTTTTTTATTGTGAGTTTAGTTTCCCCGAAGTTTTTTTTTGACTACTTCTTTTTGTTTTGTCTCTTCTAGAAAAAGTCCACTTTTTTCCATCTAATATTAATTTTTGAATAGAATAGGTATATTTAAAACAAAATGAGTAACAAGGCCCCAACATTTCCTGTTATTAAGTTTAAACATCCAATTTTGTCAAAATTTTGAGATTTTTTTTATCCAACGTATTTTGACGCTTATGCACGGTGTAGTATTCTTGGACCATCCTAGTGTTTTGGTATATTTTAAAATGGGTATATCTAAAACAAAATAAGGAGCAAGGTTCTAATATTTTCTAACAAATACTCAAAAAAATTATCACTTTGTTTACGTATTTTTTCCATCTAGCTGACATATTTTGACGCTTAGGCACGGTGTAATATTTTTGGGAATAGTATTTTAGTTTATAGATAAGGTCTATTTAAAACAAAATAAGATATAATTTTCCAATATTTCCTGCAAACACTTTTAATTAAATTTACCGATTTTTATCTAACCGACCATTTTGGCGCTTAGGCACGGAAATATATTTTTGGACTAGATTAATTAGTAGATATTTCGCTAGGGTAGCTAAAAAAATATTTTTTCATAAAATTTTACGATTTTTCCTGTTTGTCCTGTTTGGGGCTTAGGCACGAATGGCCCAATATTTTGACTGTTTTTGCATAGTTATGTTTAAAATAAATTGGAAGGTCTTAACAAAAACGATCAAATAAGTTAGTTATAAGTGATTAGTTACTAAATGCTTTAAAAACTATGCAGATTCTTTAAATCTTACCTACAATGTTAGTGTGTAAATAAAACATACTTGTAAACAAACGTTAAAATTAAGTGATAAGCCGCGCGTCCAACTAATCCATAAAGTAGTTTTAATCTTTGAACAACAAGATGGATAAAGCAGATTACTTTAAAAATACCAGGAGTAGAACTAAGGTTAACATGACTAAACTTGGGCAAGAGTTGCATAAAAATAATAAAATCTCAAAAAATATAGAAAATGAAAAACCAAAAAATCACAATATTAGCATACTAAACATAACCAGTGACGATGATAAATTATCGAATCTAATTTGTGAAGAAAACATAATTGCTGATTTAAGAAATAAATTAGCAAATGTTGAGTTTAAATCCAGTAAAAACGAGCTCTGCTGAAACTCAAATTTACGTAGAAAAACCTAGCCAACAAAACAGTGCCTGTCAAACAGAGAATTGGAACAATAATCATAAAGACCTTGACTTGTATCCCAAAATATTAGTTAACACTAGCAGTCAAACTTCCATAAACAAATTTACTAAATCTAAAAGTATACAGGTGCAAACAAATTGCAATATTATAAAAGAACAAAAAAAAAAACAGCAGAAATATATACAAAACATTCAGAAAAAGATAGTAACGTTAAAATAACAAAAAATGATTCAAAGACATTTACTACAAATTCAGAGACAGCAAAAGTCTTATTAGTTGCTGGAAAAAGTGGAACAAACCTAAGGCAGCAGTTGGAAAAGTCACTGCAAAACTTCCAAATCTTCTCATTTATTAAATCTAACTCCACAACTAAGGATTTATTAAACACAGCTGTAAACAACTCAAAAGAGACTTTGTTTTTGTATGGGTAAATAGCAATAATATAGACAAGAAGACATTGGGTGAATTTCAATCAATTATGACACATACGAATACTGTATTTTTAACAGAAATGTATACGAAAAGCAGTGAACTTAATAAACACATATTTGAACATAATTTGCATTTAAAAAAAATTGTACACTTTTATAAAAATAAGTTTCCTGTAAACATACTAGATGTCTATAAAATTGTACATATCTCTGAAAAAAAATACCCACTCGATGCAAATGCAGAAAATGACTGTTTGTTATACCTAAACAAAATAACTAAGAAAACGAAATGTGCAATAGCTGAGGGAATAAAAAATTACATAAATAATATTATTCAAGTAGATTTAAAAAACCAAATAAATACCGAATACTTCACAACACAACAATTTAATAATTTATATGAGCAGCGACAAGAACAATACCGGGAAGAAAAACAAACTACTCAGGAAGAAAAACAACAACCAGGACAACAGAGGACACACCAAATTAAGCAACAACAATCAACACAAAGTTCTTTTTTATGCCCAGTAGTAAACCTCTCTACGCCATCTCAAGTAGAGACATAATTACTAATACGACGAAGTTGCAAAATATAAAAATGTTACATATAAACTCACAATCTGTAGGAAACAAAATTAGTAGTATAGAAGTGCTTCTGGAGGAAAGAAAGCCAGACTTATTAAGTATTGTAGAGCATTGGTGTGTACATGATAATATGAAAATGGTACAATTTGATAATTATACTCTAATAGAGTACTACGGTCGGTCAGATCATATACATGGTGGATCAGCGATCTACGTTAAAAATAGCAATAAATATAGGGCTACAAAACTAGGACTGGATAAGTTTTCAAGTGAGATGAATTTTGAATGTAGTGGCGTCAAAGTAGTGTGTGGAGAGAATAAGTTTTGTGTGCTAAGTGTATATCGTCCAGATGGCAATATAAAAACGTTTTATACTAAACTAATGGAAGTCTTACTATATTGTGCCAAGATAAGTGACAAAATATTTATTTGTGCTGATCTAAACATAGATTACTCTGAAAATAGCGTGGAAAAACAGGTATTCAAAGACTTTTTATCTAGCTTTAACTTAAAATGCACTTCTAAGGAATTAACTAGGAGTTTTACTAATAAAAATGGTCAGACCTCTACGAGTTTAATAGACTATATCTTAACAAATGTAGACTTAGCTTATTGCGAATCAACTGTCTTCCAACCTAATTTTGCCGACCATTTAGCTTTAAGTTTAGTTTACAAACCCCCAATAGTAAAAAAAAAATAAAAATGACAAGACATGCCATAATAAGGAGAGATCTAATGAGCGGAGAGATTTGAGTGAAGACAGTTTTAACAATCTCAAAACTTTGTTGACAAATACGTCTTTTGATCTTCCGGAAAACAAAAATATTGATGCTCTTTTTAGTACTTTTATGAATACCTTGACGTGGGCTTTAGACATTTGCTGTCCAATTGTAAAAAAAAACAGTAGAAATAGGGCGACTAATAAAAGTTGGGTTAATAATGAAATTATTAGTGCGGGTAAGAATCTTAGAGAGCTTTTTTGGAAGACGAAGTTCATAAATAATGAAGTGACCAGACAAATATACAGACAGACAAAAAAAGACTACTATAAATTAATTAACGAAACTAAAAAGGAATTCTATACGAATGTTATAGAAAACGCAGAAAATAAACCAAAGAAAATCTGGGAGCTAGTAAACAAAAGTTTAGGACGTAACAAGAATGCCAAAAATATATCTCTAGTTCACAATGGCGTAAATATTGAGGATCCTAAACAAGTTGCGGATACTTTTGGGGAGTATTTTGCAAATATTACCAAATCAAGTTTAAAAGATCATTTTGGTGATAATCGATCGGATAAATGTACTGTTTCAACCACTATTAATCATTCTTTTGCCTTTGCTAAAGTTAATAAAGAGGAAATTAAAAAAATAATAAAAAATCTAAAAAATAAGAATAGTACTGGGGTTGACAAAATTTCCACTAAAATACTTAAAAAAATAGCTGATTGCATATCACAGCCCATTGCAGTTCTAATAAATAAATCCGTCCTTAGTGGAAAATTTCCACAACTTTTAAAAGTTGCATCAGTCATTCCAATCTATAAAAAAAATAATCCCAAATCAGTCTTGAACTACCGACCTGTGGCTATTTTAAATGTTATATCAAAGATTTTTGAAAGGGTTATTTATGATCGTATGTCAACATTTTTAAGGAAATTTAATATTATTACTGAGTCCCAACATGGTTTTAGACAAGGAAAATCGACTGAAAGTGCGACTTCTGAATTTTTAAATTGTGTTTATAGATGCCTAGATGATGGAGATTTTGTGGCGAGTCTTCTCTTTGATCTCTCACGAGCTTTCGATTGTCTTAAATTTGACTTTGTCAAAGCAAAACTTTTCAGCTTTGGGTTTAGGTCCAGCTTTCTGTCTTGGGTTATAGACTATCTTAAAGATAGAACATTTTTTGTGAAATGTGGAGGTGCCAGCTCAGGTCAGTTTAATATTAATACAGGGATTCCACAGGGATCTGTTCTGGGGCCTTTAATCTTTCTTTTGTATGTGAATGAACTACCTCTCTATATAAGGTCCAAATTAATAATTATGTTCGCCGACGATACGTCACTTATACTTTCGGCAAAAACAATGGCTGAACTTAAATCACTTTTGGTTATAGTGGTTCGTGATTTTAAAATATGGTGCTGGAAAAATGATCTAATTTTAAATGTTGATAAAACTGTCTGTTTGTTTTTTCACAATGGCATCCGTTCCGAACAAAGTGAAGCAAATTTGGATATTATTGTTGATAATTACAAAATCTGCCCCTCTAAGAGTACAAAATTCTTGGGAATTGATCTTGATGATGACTTGAGGTGGCACAGCCAGATTAATACGATTTGCAATAAGTTGTCAAAATCTTTCTTTGCAATATCTCGAGTGAAATCAATGCTTGATTTAAAGGGTCTTCTTAATATCTATTATGCGCTAGTTTATAGTCATTTAAATTATAATATAATGCTCTGGGGTATAGCTGCAAATAGTGAACGAGTTTTTATCCAACAAAAACGCATAATAAGACTAATGTGCAATCTGAAATTTAGGGAATCATGCAAGGATACATTTGTGCAACATAAAATCATGACTATGCCCTGTATATATATATATACAAAACCTTATTATTTACAAAAAATAACATTACAAAATTTAAACATGGATATAACTCAAGACTTCAGAATTCATTAACTGTCCCTAAACATAAAACCTCCTTATTTAAAACCTCACCCCTATATATGGGCATTACATTATATAATAAGCTTCCGATTTCACTCAGAGAAATAAGTAATATTAAAAAGCCTTTAAACGGGAAATTAAATCTTTTTTAATAAAAAACGCTTTTTATTCGGTTAAGGACTATTTAAATTTTAAATTTTAAGTAATTATAGTAAGATTTTATTATGTACATGTTATTTATTTATATTTTAAACTGTATTTTATTAATTCATATTTGTTGTACATTTTAATATATGTAGAGATATATAGAGAGATGTATATAAAAAAATGATCATAACTTTTATTTTTGTGTTTTCCCGACTTCGGTCGTTTTTCTTTTTTGTTTTACTGATTTCGTTTTTTTTTTCGGCTCATAGCTGTTTTTTTTTTTTTTATTTAATTCCAACAAAAGTTTTTACATATATATCTCTCTTAAATATTTTAATTCTCCAAATTAGTATAAATTCTACTGACGTGTCACATCTATTTTTATAATGGCAGTATGACAAATAAATATATTCTATTCTATTCTATTCTATTCATATTTCGCAAATGCCTCAAAAAAAAAATTCTTTTGATAAAATTTTGAGATTTTTGTTAAAATGTTGATGTTTAATGTAGCTTAAACCCCATGCTTGTTGTGTAGATTATCGTAATCTTTTGAGATAATCAAAATAGGTTTATATAGAAAAAAATGTGCCATATAAACTTTATTATTTAATATTTATAATTCGTCAGTTTTAATTTAATAGAAAATGCAATTTTTCGGAATTTAGGGACAATTTAGAGGCCTTGTTGGTACAGGTTAGAAACTTTTGATCAAGCTGAGATTTTGCAGGCTTATTTTTATACCCAAAAAAAAAAATATGAATACATGTGTATCAAGGCTTTTAAATTTTATAAAATTACAACCACTAGGGCTGGTTTTATACGAATATTATCGATATTAACGTGATTTAAGGGTTTTTAGGTCTCCAAAAGTATATAAATGCTTCGTCTAAGAGCATTCTAACCAGAACAAATAAAAAAAATGGGCCACCCTAGTGGGACACCCTGTATATTTTTTAGAGAATAAAATTTAACAGTTAAACCTCACTTTTCCCAGCATTTTTGATTGCCTTACCTTGTCTGTTGTTACATAATCAAGAAATGTTTCTTCTACAACCCTCCCCTCCATTGATTCATGCCCTGATTGAAATACTACATTCGCCACAAACATGTGGGACAAAAAGTTAGCAACTATTTAAATCAGACTCCTAATATTATGTTATGTCATGCTTGACACTAATTTTGACGCAAAGAAAAAATAAGCAGGGGCTTCCTGAAGGGACAAATTTACCAACGCTGTCGACTGAACTTACTAACTGTCGTCTAGAAAAAAGCTTTACCTCTAGCAAACATTTTGATGACTAAAAAAAAAGCTTTACCCAAAAATTTTCCTACAACTAACCATTTCCCAACTTAGGCGGATATTTTACCCACTTTTGCAGGATAATTCTGCCCTGCTTAGTTAAAACGTCCTAACTAACATTGCTACTTTCTAAAATTTTCGAATAAATGGCCAAATTATCTGACTTCCAGGTTTAAGTTTCAATTTCCCTGACTATTTTCTGATTTCCCTGACTGGGGGAACCCTGGAGAATAGATAAATATGGCATAGAACAACCGGTATATGCAGTTAAACCGAAAATGACAAAAATATTAGTTAGGACGTTCAAATTCAAGATGGCCGGCGATACGGGCGACTCGCAAAAACGGTCCGATGTTTTAAGCGAAAAAACTTGCAAAAAGTGTAGAAAAAAGGTCGTTTCTGGTCCAGTTTGTTCAGTTTGTAATTCATCATTTCATCCCAGTTGTGGTAACCATCTAAAAAAGTGATGTGGAGTGGATATATTAGCTGAATCAAGTGAATGATTCGCCATGTTCTTTTGACAATTTTGAGTTCAATAAAGACAATTATAGTCTTGTGACAATAATTGCCGCTGAGATGAAAACCAATAATAAACTGCTCTTGGAAAAAATTGGATATCTTGAATTGGATATTATTAAAAAAAATCAAGAAATTTCCTCTCTTAGCAGTGAGTTAAATGTTGCCAAAAATCAGGGTCAACGTCCGAAAAGTGCGAATTCAACGCCAAATATTCCCTGGAATTTTGAATTAAAACAATGCTCAGTAAAACAAAGTAAACCGGCAACGTTGCAAATACCTAGCCCTACCGATATTACCAAGAATCCTGCGCAAGTCACCGAAGCAGGGACGGCTGGTTTTTCTAACCTAAATTCTAAGGTAAACAATAACAAATATGCTTCTCATGTGAATATGTTAAGTAAAACTAAGAATCCTATATCAATCGATAAAGTAAATGAAGCTGTAACAAATGCAGTAACTACTACGCTGAGCTCTCTGTACACCGACGACTTCATACCGTTTCAAACCCGTAAACAGAAACAGAAATCAAAAAGGCAAGCACTCAATGAAGATTTCGAAGTTCAAGGAGACACGGAAGAACCACAACAATTTAAAAATCATAATTTTATAAACCGGCGCAAAAAGCCGGTAATTGAATCAAATAAAAACATAAATACTATAAAGGGGGTTGTAAAACTAGGATATCTCCACGTATATCGTCTGAGTCCAGGTACGACACTGGCAACAATGCGGATTCTAGAGAGTCCGCTATGCCCAGAGTGCGAAGAGGATGAAACATCCTCTCATTACTTAGCCGAGTGTGTCAGATACGACAGGATCAGGTTGCAAGTTTTTGAAACTCAAAGACTCAACCAAGAGAAACTAAGAGATCTCCCCTGGGCCAATATCCTGACCTTTATTGAAAGGACGGGCAGGTTCAAGGAGGACTCAAATTAGTAAATGGCTGGGATTGCCTGGGGTGACAAAAAGAGCCAGAAATGGCCTAGTTCTCCGGCTTTGGCCAACCCAAAAATTTACTACTACTACTACTACCAGCGACAGCCCAAGCCCTTACTGAATTCTTAAAACTTAAAGCCCCGGACATAAACTTTGTATGTGAAGAATTAAAGAATGGTGAATTCTCAACTTCATTTAAAGTAAACTTTCCGATTCAGCATTGTAAATCTGTTTATGAAAGCGGTATATGGCCAGATGGGGCTGCAGTAACGAGATTTAAATTTTTTCGAGGAAGGGGAGAGTAATTATCATTATAAGTTAATACATTTAAACTGTCAAAGTATAAACAATAAAATAAACTTAATTGACTTATTTTTATGTGAGCAAAATCCAATTTTCTGTGTTACAGACCACTGGTTATTATCGAATTCTTTCTACTTAGAAAACTATACACTTTTATCAATTTACTATAGAACTACAACGATACATGGAGGTTCGGCTATATTTGTACGCAATGATATTGCCCAGGACTGTGCTGAGGTAAAAAGTCTTAGTCAATTTTGTACTGAAATGTCTTTTGAATGCAGTGCCATTATATACCGGCATGAATTAGGCATTGTAAATATTTATAGATCTGAGGACGTGGACAATTTTTTATTAGGCTTATGTAAAATACTGGAGCATGTAAGTAAATACTGCAAAAAAATCGTATTATGCGGTGATTGGAATATAAATTTTTTGGAAAAAAAACACACTAAATGTTAGGCTTTTAAATGATATATTAGAATCAAAGGATCTTGTGTCCTTAATCAACGAAAAAACTCGTATTAGAAAAAATGGTAGGGAATCAGCTCTTGACTATTTAGTAACTAATCTCATGAATGTCACTCATAACATCTATGAACCCGGCATATCCAATCAGACAGGCCAAATACTTAATTTTAATTTAAATTCAAATATTTTAGAGCACAAAACTTTAAAGAATAATACAAGTAGGTACTGTAGAAATATAAGCGCAAATAATTTAGGTAATTTGAAAACTACTTTTCAAAAAAATATTTTAAATTTTGGCCAATATGAATTTCAGTCAGTAAATGATTGTTTTAACTATTTCTGGGAAATTTTCTATTGGTGTTTTGACACATGTTGCCCGAAAAAGAAAGTTTCAAAAATACCGTTAGTTAATCACGACAAAAAATGGGTTACACAAGAAATTAAATCAAATTCTGAAAAGTTAAAAGACTTGCATTGGCTAAAAAAAAACACAAATAGTGAGTTAATAATAAACGAATACAAAAACCTAAAAAAGTATCATGATAAGGTCATCACTCGTGAAAAAAACAAAATATTATTCCAACCTAATAAATAATTCTAGTAATAGAAACAAAACTTTATGGCAAATCGTAAACGAAAGGCGAAACAAAACAAAAAATCTTTTTGATATCAATCTAAATATAGATAACAATATTATAAAAAATCCTTTAGTGGTCGCCAATACATTGGGAGATTATTTCAGCAATGTTGTAATTGACCTTTTAAACACAAATTATGGCCCAGGAAACAAAGATGCAAAATGTACAACTTCAAAAAATGTGGCGCACAATTTCTTCTTCAATCCTATATTGGAAGAAGAAGTAATTAGCGTAATAAAAAACTTAAAAAATAAAAAATCTACAGGGGTGGATGAGGTACCTGTCAAATTGCTTAAAGACTGTAGCGATATTCTAGCACGCCCCCTAAGTATACTTTTTAATCACTGTATAAACGTCGGAGAATTCCCTGATAAACTTAAATTATCGGTTGTTATCCCCATCTTCAAAAAAGGAGAAAAAAAAAGATATTTCGAATTATAGGCCTATTGCCTTATTAAGCGTTTTTTCCAAGGTCTTTGAAAAAATAATAGCTTTGCGTATGTGTAACTATTTAGAAAAATTTAATCTATTAAGTAACTCACAGCACGGTTTTAGGGAAAACTTTTCTACCGAAACGGCAACTATTGATCTACTTCAAACTGTATTGTTAGATCTTAGTCGTGCGTTTGAGTGTCTAAAAATTGAGTTTATTTTAGAAAAACTAGCTAGTCTCGGGTTTAGAGGTGTTATAAATAGATTATTGAAATCCTACTTGTCTAACAGACAATTTTTTGTTAATAATAAAGGTTTTTTTTCCAAAAAATTTAATATAAAAATAGGGGCTGGTCAAGGCAGTATTCTTGGTCCATTGATCTTCCTTTTATTTATTAATGACCTTTGTGATCATATAGATATTGGAAGATTAATTCTATACGCCGATGATACGACCATAATAATATGGGCAAAAACCGTTGGGGAGCTGATATATCTCGTAAATCTGGTACTATCTCAATTTAATAATTGGTGCGAAAAAAATTGCTTAGTAATAAATTGTCAAAAAACTCAAATAATTAATTTTAGCAAAAAAAATGGTAAAAGTATTGAAAATGTAAATTTTTCAATGAACAACCACACTATACAATGCGATCCCGATGTTAAATTTTTGGGAACGGTATTAGACAGCCAACTTGATTGGTCCCCACATATTGAGGCAGTTTGCTCTAAATTAAATAAAGCTTATTTTGCTATACGTAGTTTAAAAAGTTGTCTAACAAAAGAATCACTTATAAATATTTATTATTCGCTGATGTACAGTGCCATCAGCTACAACATCATCTGCTGGGGTCATTCATCACATATGCAGAGAGTTTTTATAAGTCAAAAAAGAATTTTGCGCATAATTTTTGGTCTCAGCTATAGGGACTCCTGTTGGGACATCTATAAGACAGAAAAACTTCTCACAGTGCCGGGAATTTATCTGTACAAATTGTTGACCTACATGTATTTAAATAATAGTAAATTTATAAAAAAAAGTGATGTTCACAATCACAACACGCGGAACCAATATGATATATACTTGAAGAAACACAAATCCGCAACATTTGAAAAATCTCCACATTACTGTGGCAGTGAATATTATAAGTGCTTACCGCAAAACATAAAAAGTAAATAAATTTAAATAAATTTAAAAGTCAATTAAAATTGTTTTTACTGGATAAATGTTTTTATGAAACGCGTGAAATAAAAAATGCGTAAATTATTGTTAATGTGTTAAAATTCTTGTACATTAGTTTTATATTTTATTTTGTGATTTCTTGTTTTTATGTGTCCGGGACATTTTTAACCAATCTTGTATTGTATTTTTTATGCTACTATTTATACTTATCTTTCGACTTGTCCTACAATTTCATTGTAAATTTTTTTGGATTAATAAATAATATTCTATTCTATATTCTAACTAAGGAGGGCTGAATTTACCAACTCCAGTAGCATTGGGGAGAGGCTCTCCCAATATCTCCGTCCCTTCTCCTATCTTACACATACATAACATTTTGACGGTGAGTTACCGATTATATGATAAGGTATATTATTTGAGGTTATGTATAAGAACGCGACGGTTCTTATACATAACCACAATTGTCAATGACGCGTCGTTGACAATTGCAAAAACTAATGAAAATTGCAATTGATATCATTGAATGCAACTGATTTATTACTAGAAGTAGAAGAAAACAAAGGTATATTTATATCATTAAAAAAACCGCTGTCCACTTCTTGTTGACGAGCATAAGTTATAGAGTTTTGGTCAAAACACAAAACATGATTGCATTCTAGAATTTTAAACTGCGCAGTATAAATTACCATAAATATAAAAATCTAAACTTTAACATGACGTGAATTCACTGAGAACATTAGAATTAGGGTTAAAACTTCGAATTAGAACGCATTTTTTTTTTATAATAATAATTATTTTTAGTTCCATTTTAACATATATATTCTTATATTATGTTATTATAGTATATTATTACCACAACACATCAGGTACGAAATTAAACTTAAACTACTCACAACTACTACAAATTTGTTTTGTTTTTCAGTGCTAGGTTGGCGGAACGTCTTTTTGAAATATCCCGAAAACAGAAAGTCAAAACCGACCTGGGCGCCATGATGGCACTGGCCCGAAAATCCCAAAACGACATACGATCGTGCCTGTCAATGCTTCATTTTTTCAAAGTACAAAATAAACCCCTTAAATTGACGGACGTTTACAAATCATCCGTCGGTCAAAAAGATATGCAAAAAGGACTTTTCACCGTTTGGCAAGAAATTTTCCAAATCCAGCGGTCTCAGGACAAAGGTGAAGGTCAAAATATCGAAGATTGGAAAAGTTTGAAGGTCAGGATGAAGAAAGTTTTGTCCACTGTGTCTTCTTTCGGAGACTATGAAAGGGTTGCACAAGGTGAGTTCTCTATAAAACCAACAAACCAAGCCTTGGTGTTTGATGTGTTTCACAATATAAAAAAAACAACTGTACGACGGCTTTCCGAAAAGTTGTCGAAATTGACTTTTTTGTTTTTAAACACTTCTTTGATACCCTACTTGTATAACGATACTCCTCAAATTTAAATCTAATAGTTAGTCTTAGCACATAGCGTCGGTTTTGCCAGACAGTTCGGGATATTTGAACTACTGTCGGTAAGTGTGTAATCTGTATTATCGACATCGGTAATTTAAACTACTGGATGGCGGGAAATTTAAAAATACAAAACGGTGGCTTCCGGTGGCGGCAAATTCAAAACTACAAAATGGCGGCTTCCGGTGGCGGGACATTTTAAAAATTTGGTGGCTTCCGAAAAACCCTAAAAACATAGGGTCCGCCTTTTTGGCGTTTAGATCCAATAATCAGCCCTTTAGGGAAATTCAAAAATTCAACTAGGTACACAAATCCTATATAGGATATGTTATATAACATATGTTTAAAGCCTCTTTTTGGTAAGTAACGTTTCAATCGCAGAGATAGTGTACCTTGTTTTTCAGCAAACCTGTACAATATTATTTATAAAAAAGCTCTTTGCATCGATTGGGATTTGAACCCTAGACCATTTGTAAGAATGCTAACTAGGGAGGTTAAAAAACGGGTTTTTAATGCGTTGTTTTAAAACGTTTTTTTTTTTGTTTTTTATTTTTTTTTTTGTTTTTTTTTTCGTACCCAGTTCTCAACAAAATTTTTTTAAAAATAATAAACTGTCTTTTAGTTGTCAAATTACAATTCGTATATTTATAGTATTTTTTTTTTATGTTTAGCTTAAATTTGGTTTGACTCAGACAAAAGTCATAAATAAATTAGGTTAGGTTGTTAATTTATTGCGTTCAAAGTTTTGTGAATATTTTATGATTTTGTTTTGTATTAAGCCAGGATCCTTAAATTTAAGGATCCTGGCTGCCAGGACATGTGCCTGGTTATCCATTGTTGCAGGATCTGGTTATCCATTGGTTGTTAATTTGTATATGTATTAAAATAAAAAACAAAAAAAAACACAGGTCGTTGTTTTAAAACAAAAAAAAACTTGTTTTAAAACAAAAAAAACAAACCCGTTTTTTATTATTTACATCCCTAATGCTAACGCGCTAATCAGTGCGTCACAAGCCAGTTGTAAATAGAAATGTTAATCATTGTAGATATACATATTAGTAGTTGGGAGAGAGGTAAGTTTCGCCTAAAAGGGACCAGTCCTATTTTAAACGTAAAATAAGCTATATAAATTAGGGAAAGAGTATGGTAGAGCTTATATAAAAAAAAACAATTTTTATTGAAAGGAACAACCCAGTGTGCCTACTATTCTGCGTTTGGTAAACAGAGCCCGCGAAGGTGGTTTGGATGTGAATAGAAGGGAAATTGCTGGTGCTCCCAGAACGACAAGAACAGTGGAGGCCGAGGAAGCGGTTTTAGATGCGTTCGAAGAAAATGGTGAGGCCAGCATTAGAGAAGTTGCAAGGCAATTAAATGTTTCAACGGGCACCATTCAAAGAATAGTGAAAGATGAAAACTTGCATCCATACCATTTTACCAGGGTTCAATCTCTAAGGCCGCAAGTGGAATTTCAATTGGAAAGGCATAATAACGATGAGAATTTTATCAAAAATGTACTTTTTACTGATGAGTCTTGCTTTCATCGGGGTGGATATTTTAATTCAAGAAATATGCACTTCTGGTCTACTGAGAATCCCCATATGGCTAGTCCAAGTAACTTTCAGCGGAGGTTTTCCGTAAATTTATGGTCAGGCATTATCGGGGATACAGTTGAATGTATTTAAAAACAAAGCGAGTACCTTTGGTATAAGAAACAATTAAAATTAATTTTTAGGTAGGTCCATTTGAATTTCCAGAGCGTTTAAATGAACAGAGATATGCTCAGTTTTTAGATGAGGAACTTGAAACTCTTTTGGATAATATCCCCTTGGAAAGGCTACGCGAAATTGATGTTGACAGTATGTGGTTTCAGCATGATAGGTGTCCAGCACATTTTTCTAACCTGGCGAGAAATATATTAAATAGAGAATATCCTGACGGCTGAATAAGTCGAGGAGGACCAAGAAATTGGCCTCCAAGATCTCCGGACCTTACTCCTTTGGATTTTTTTTTGTGGGGGCACGTAAAAAATTGTGTATACCAAAATATTCCCAATGATGTTTTGGAATTGAGAAATCAAATCAATGAAGCTTTTAATTCAGTCACGACAAGAATGATAAGCAAGGCTAGGCGTAGCTTGATAAAGAGAGCAAGGCTTTGCATACAAGTGGATGGTGGGAATTTTGAACACTTGCTTTAAAATATTATTAACAGTAAATTAAAGGCGACCCGGTAAAACATTTTAGCATTGTGGATGGAAGATAAGATTTAAATATTTTTTTAAAGAGTAGTAATTGGCAAACTCATAACTACTAAATTTAACCTCCAAATCAGAAGGGAACCATTTTTTAAATTGTGGAGAAAATGGGTTCTTCTATAAGATTTTTTTTGCTTAAGTTTATTATATCTTATTTTATACTTGCTACTTCTTTACAATCAAATGTATTTTCCTATCTATTTTTTCTTATGAATCCAAATCTGCTGTCAGAATTATAAATTTTTAGGTTGTTTTAAGAAAATCCAATTAACCCATTTTTGTGCCAAATAATTTTCATATCTAGTAAACATAAGACTAAATTTGGACCCAACCGGAGCACTTGTTGTTAAAATATATGTAAATTTTACTAAAATATATAAAATATCAAATCTGGAAAGAGTAAACATAGAATATACGAGCAGCTTCTTTTTGCACGGAAACTATAATAATTTGTAATTTTGACGCAAGATTTCCATTAAGAAAAATTTAAATTACTACTCTTTCAAACAATATATAAATCCTACGTTTCATCCAAAATGCCAAAATGGGAAATTTTACCCGGTCTCCTTCGCTAAATTTTATAAAGTTTAATTTTTATTATAGTTCAGTTAATTACCTATAACTTTTTATTATATTACGTTATCCTTATAGAATTTGGGTTTTCCGGCTTTTCGGATTTCTTAAAACTGAAAATAAACTTAGGCTCCACCTTTACTTTTAATAAAATTATTGTTTCCAAGTTTATGTGGCAGAGGCAGAATTTCACTCTTATAGCATTCGCAAAGATGCAACTTTACACCAAGATATTTCAAAAACGCTTTGACCTAAAGACTTGAAATTTGAAACAAAGACTTTATAAGTAGTAGAAAACATTTGTCTAAAATTTGAAGTCTCTATGTCAAAGCGTTCTTGAAATATCGTGGTGTAAAGTTGTTTTGCAAGCGACTTTCATCTTTGGGAATGCTATATACTCCTGCGGCCTTAGAGCTTGAATCCTAGTAAAATGGCATTGGTAAAAGTTTTTAATTTTACTATTCTTTAAATAGTGCCCGTTGAAACATTTAGTTGCCTTGAAACTTTTCTAATGTTGGCTTCACCATTTTCTTCAAACGCATATAAAACGGCTTTCTCGGTCTTCACCGTTCTTGCCGTTCTAGGAGCACCACCAATTTCCCTTCTATTCACATCCAAACCACCTTCGCGGGCTCTGTTCACCAAACGCAGCATGATAGGCAAACTTGATTGTTGACTTCTAAGAACCGCTCTGCATAAGTGGCCACATTCTCTAATGCGCTCCTATTACATTCACCGTAAATAATTAGCTCGTTCCAAGAAGATGTATCCCAGAAATTTTTTAGAGTGTGATTTTTTTGGTTTATTAAAAGGTTATTGATTTAATATTAATTTATTTATTAGTATGATATTTATTTACTTAGTTTTAACTTTTTTTAATAATTGTAACGAAATAAACTATTAAACAACACGTTTCTTAAGTGATTTATTATTTATATTTATATTTTATTAATAATAATCCTACCTATTATATAAAAAAACCTAAAAAACACTCATTAAACTACAATTTGGTATATTGGTTTTCTTCTTTTTTAATCGTATGGATTGAGGGGCATTTTAAACATTTGTCTGTCGATATATATTTTAAATAGTACATTTTCCATTGCAGTTTATGTGCACATGTAAAATTTTTAATTATTCAGCGTTTCTTAATTTGGACCTAAAAATTAAAATAGGATTACAACAAAGAAAAAACACTTGACTTTACAAAATTATTACAATAAAGTTAAAAAATCCACAATCTTCCAGTAATATAACAGTTTACATCTTAAAAAATATTTTTGACAAATTTTCATATGAAAAATTTAAATTTGACATTCTCATCAAACTTTCAAAATGCATACCTTTAACTACTGGCATGTTTCCATGGAAAACAATTGGGCGATTTACCCACTATTATACGTAATTGTAACAGCTTCTGGGATTGGTGGAAACAAAACATTCTTATCTCAAAATTTCATACATACAACCCCCTCTGAAATTTTGCTCAATTTCTTTTTATTGCTGTAAAACAATTGGGCGATTTACCCACTATTATAGGTAATTGTAACAGCTTCTGGGATTGGTGAAAACAAAACATTATCTCAAAATTTCATACATACACCCCCCTCTGAAATTTTGCTCAATTTCTTTTTATTGCTGTATAAGTACATATGTAATTTTTTAACGTGAGTTCTGATACACCCTGTATAAACACACCCAAACTTATGGAATCACCCTATATTTTTATATTCTTTCATAAATTTAAAATAATAATTACAGCACTGTATAAATAAAGGTGCGTGCCAAGAAAAAAACATATAGACAAAAAAGATTGTTAACACTTAGATTAAGAATTAGCGAAAATTGTTTATTGAATGTACTGAATACTGTAGTATTAAATAGTAAATTTGTGCGAAAAAAAAAGTTATTTTGCTTACGTAGGCTTATCAGATTTTCAGAATTACACAGCCACACAAAAAAAAAATCATATTCCAGAGACTAGACCAACGCATTTTTATATTTTCGCGGTTGCTGAAACCGAATCTGGCCTCAGAATTTCTCTATCAGGTCACAATTTTTTTTCTACCCATAAAAACATCTGAATTTAAGAATTTTCGCAACCTTTTTTAAGTGTAGAAGAAAATTGTGACCTGTTGGAGCAATTCTGAGATCAGATTCGGTTTCAGCAACCCCGAAAATATAAAAATGCTTTGGTCTAGTCTCTGGCACACGATTTTTTTTTATTTTTTTTTTTTTTTGGTTGGCTGTGCACAACCCCCGAAAAAAATAATAATGTGCCAGAGACTGACCAACTCATTTTTAGAATTGCTCCAACACTTCACATTTTTTTCTACACTTAAAAACATCAGAATTTAAGGAATTTTCGCACCTTTTTTTTAAATTGTGACCTGATGGGGCAGTTCTGAGGTCAGATTCGGTTTCGGGGACCCCGAAAATATAAAAATGCGTTGGTCTAGTCTCTGAATTTTATTTTTTTTGTGTAGCTGTGTTATTGCTCTTATTGAACAAGGATGGTCACAAAGAAAAATTGCAGAAATCGTAGTTGTCTCACAAGACGCTGTTTCCAAAACATATAAAATGTACTTAGATTTGGGAACCCTTATAAATAGACATTGACAAAGTAGAAGAAGGGTAACTACACATTATCAGGACCGTTTTATTGCACATCCAGAAATTAAAAGGCAACTTTTTGAAGCGACAGGAGTTAATGTTTCAGTCGAAACAATACGTTCTCAAAATTTATTTAGTAGAAGACAATTGAATGTCCCTATGTTGTCTAGGCAAAATTAAATTAAGCGTCTAAATTGGTGCCTGGAGATCCAAGACTGGACAGATAAAGAATGGAGGAATGTGCTATTTTCAGATGAAACCAGAATTGGTTTGAGATCAGACGATAAGCGAATTCGTGTTATAAGGGGTCGAGGAAGACGAGCTAGATTCCAAACTGCTAAAGTCTTTCCAACATTTAGAGGAGGAACTGTTATCTTCTGGGGAGGCATAATGCTTGGAGAAAACTCCGATTTGGTTCCCATGCGGCAGACAAATGGTCGTAGGTATGTTGATTTGGTTCTAGAACCAATAGTTAGTATGTGGAGAGGTGCTGTGGGAAATAATTTCATTTTCATGCATGATGGAGCAACTCCACATTAGGGTGGTCGCGAAAATTTAAATTGAATATACGAATTCTACCCACACTAAACTTTGTTGCCCTTTAGGGTAATATGAATTATTTGAAGTCAATAGAAATACGTTACCACACAGTGGTCCTAAAGTTTTTAAACTTGCCCATTTTACCAGCTTCTTTAATTTTACACTTATAAATGTTTGGAAATTTATGTAACTTACAAAATGTCAAAATTCGAATATTTTTTTTTTTTGAAAATTAATGGAGAGCCCCAAGCACAAGCCGAAAGCTTATTTGGGGCTCTCCATGCTTATGTTGCAGAAATAAATAAATAAAATAAAAATAAAATTACCAGATTTTAAAATCTTAAACTGTTATCAACTAAAATTGTTGTCTAATTTGTGACTATTGCTTACGTAAAATTTAAGGTGGATCACAAGTCGTTTAGACTTGGCACAAGAACCTCAAACCTCAAAAATTACATAATTTTACTACCTTTTTTTATCCATTTTCTACCGTTGCATCCACAAGGTGTAACAATGTTAACGGACCCTAGTCTGAAATTGTAGACCTATACATTTATATTATATATGCAAAATTTTAGGAGAATCGTAAAAAGTTAGGAGGTCGCGCAAAAGCCGTAAATTTTATTTTTTTACTTTAAAATTAAAAAAATATATATGGGAGTTTAAGATTACAAATATTTTTATTTTTTTTTTGCTCTTATACTGGTTTTATGTTTTTTTACTTTTTATTTAACTTCAATTTATAGTTTGTTAGTTTGTTTGTTTGTTAAGCAGGAAACCTTAAGTTAATGATAGCAAGCTGTAATTTGGTATAGTTATTTATCTTCGAAGACAATACAATATAATAAAATAAAATAATTACCCCAACCCCCCCCCCCCCCTCGTTGGAGGAGGTATACCTCTTTTTCAATTTTTACCAATATGTTTGTGAAAATTTTGTACTGAATGTTTTTGCACTTACTAGAACTAAATATAATATTTGAAAAAATGTCCCCCATCCCGTAGGGGCAATTTAAATATTTATAAAGAGTCGTTTAAAAAATATATTCTATTTTTTATACTTAAATTGGATTCTCGTTAAGCACTTTCAGATTTTTAGTTTATATACATTATAATGTATAATGTTACATTATTAATGTTGTAGCATTGCAGTTTTAATTGTTTTAATAACAATTAAACTTTATTATTATTTAGGGTATCTTTTTTCCCTTATCAGTCGGCTCGGCTATCTTGCCGATTGCCCTTTTTTGTGCCTCTATGGGCGGGACCCGGCAGGGTCCGTGCGTTTCGCAGATTTGACCGCGAACAGTCTGATATACTACTGCCAAACGGTAAAGTCGTACCTAGTAAATTCTTAGTGCTACCCTCCCCGGAGTAGGTAAGTCCATATTTTATGATTAATTATTTTCTCACCACCTAGTTATTTTATTATATTATTTATAGTCCTAAATTTGTAACTTACTGTACGTATTTTTTTAGTATATTGGTATCCAAAATAAACCGATCTCGCTTACAATTCCGCTTTTATTTCCTTTTGGGCCACCTCGTCTCACCCTGGTTAAACCAACCCCCTACAATGTATAATATAATATTATATACCGGGTGACACAAGAAATATTTTCTACGAATTATCTCCGTAACTATAAAAGATAACTTTTTGAAATTTATAGAGCTTGTATGAACCGTAAATACCCCGATTTTGGCATCGTCATTATAAAAAATATCACTTCCGGTCTAAGCGGAAGTGATACCAAATTTTGTTTTTTAAATCGAACCCTATATATTTGATTACATTTTCAGATTCTTCTTTAAATTCTCTTTTTATTTATATAATAATTCGATATTTGCATTAAAGATGGCGCCACATGAGCCATTTTTCATAAAAACAACATGGCGGTTCTATGACGTCCATATTGGAATATTTCTGTAACTTGACATTTCAAATCTTTTAGTAGTGGGCTAAGAAATTACTGCATCTGAAACGGATTTTCTTTTGTTTTTGTGAAAATGACGTTATATTAAAGTTTTTTTTTAATCATCACCTTAACGCTATTTTTTGCTATTTTTTTAAATAAAACGACCTATTTTTTATTTCACTAAATTAAAAACAGGTATACTCTACAAGAAAAACGTACAATTACTATAATAGCGTTGGCCCTTTTCGGGGAAAATTACCATATTCCGTTGGGATTCAATATAGCTTCCAACGGAATATGGCCATTTTCCCCGAAAATGGTCAACCTTATTAGGGTGTTTGTACGTTTTTCTTGTAGAGTATACCTGAATTTGTAATATAGCAAAATCAAAAATAGGTCGTTCCATTTAAAAATTTAGCACAAAATGGCGTTGTTGAGGATGTTGATGATTTTAAAAAAACTTTAAAATAACGCCATTTTCCGCTTAGACCGGAAGTGAAATTTCAAAAAGTTATCTTTTATAGTTACGGAGATAATTCGTAGGCAATACTTCTTGTGTCACCCGGTATATAATTATACATTATACATTAATAATGTAACATTATACATTATAATGTATATAAACTAGAAATCTGAAAGTGATATAAATGCTTAACGAGAATCCAGTTTAGGTATAAAAAAATAAAATATATATTTTTTAAACGACTGTTTATAAATTTTTAAATTGCCCCTAGAGGGGGACATTTTTTTAAATATTATATTCCAGTAACCAAAAACCTTCAGTACAAAATTTACACAATCATATTGGTAAGAATTGAAAAAGAGCTATACCTCCCCCAAGGAGGGGGGGTTGCGGGAATAATTTAACCTAAGGTGTCCTGCTTAACAAACAAACTAAATAACAAACTAACATAGTAAAAAACTAACAAACTAGAAATTGAAGTTAAATAAAAACTAAAAAAATAGTAAAACCAGTATAAGAGTAAAAAAAATAAAAATATTTGTAATCTTACTCTCATATATATTTTTTTTAATTTTAAAGTAAAAAAAATTAAAATCGTCCAGTTTTAAACATTTACGGCTCTTGCGCGACCTAACTTTTTAAGATTCTCCTAAAATTTTGTATATATAATATACATATAATTTCAAAAAAAATCCATCTTCGTTCAATTCAAAAATAAGAACGCTTTGAGTGGACCAATACTGTTGCTGATTATAAATTACCATTAAAGGTTGAATTTGTAGCTATGGAAGCAAATTTAATTATTGCAGGTACATATTCTGTAGGTTGACATAGTGATTAATGTGACATAAATATTTATTAATGTCATAAAGAAATATCAAAACTTTCATGATGTTTACTTCAGAAGAGTATTGCGAAATGCTAATTTTATATGGCGAGTGTGGCCGGAGTGCTTCAGCTATATCTGTAGAATATTCTATTCGTTTTCCCAATAGAGAACATCCTAGCAGAAATGTTATTTTAAGATTGGTGCAAAGGGCAAGAAATTCTGGAAATTTAACTCCAAACAAAAAAGAGATTGGAGGCGCTCCGCGAACTGCAAGAACTGTTGATAATGAAGAAGCTGTCATTCAGGCTTTTGAAGAAGAACCTGAAACAAGCCTTAGTATCGTGGCTAGAAATTTTGATATGTCTAAGACCTCTGTTCAACGAATTCTAAAAGATGAAAAAATGCATCCCTTTCATTACACTCGAGTACAATGCTTGACACCGGAGGACTATCCTTTATGAGTCGAATTTTGCACATGGCTGTTGCAGAAACATCAAGAAAATGAAAACTTTGTAAAAAGCATTCTTTTTACGGATGAGTCTGGGTTTCAAAGAGATGGTTTTTTTAATCAAGGAATTCTCATGTTTGGGTACAGGAAAATCCCCATGCCTTCAGGCAAGGAAATCCCCAACGAAGGTTTTCCTTGAATATTTGGGCCGGAATATTGGGAGATGCTATAGTAAGTTATTTTGAGAAATAAACCACCATAAAATGCTTAAAATATTTGTTTTTAGGTTGGACCCCATGAGTTTCCTGGCAGATTGAATGGCGAAACCTACACTAACTTCTTAAGGGATGAAGTGGAAAATCTTATTGACGACATCCCACTTCAAAGGTTGGCAAATGTGGATAACATCTGGTTTCAACATGATGGCTGTCCAGTGCATTTCTCAGAAACGGCAAGAAGCCAACTCGACATCAGTTTTCCAAACATTTGGATAGGCCGTGGGGGTCCCAGAAGGTGGCCTCCTAGATCCCCTGATCTCACTCCAATGGACTTCTTTTTATGGGGCCATGTAAAAAATTTAGTGTATAGAAATATGCCAGACACTGTAGAAGAACTAGGAGACCGAATACATGAAGCGCTTGAGTCAGTAACTCCAAATATGATTATTAATGCCAGGAGAAGTCTGTTAAAAAGAGCTGCTTTATGTGTTCAAGTTGGTGGAGGTCATTTTGAACATATTCTTTAGCATGCTTCATACATTGAACGCGAGTTTGCTAAAAATAATGCGTTTCTTCATCTTTTAGAGTTCATTAAACACAGGACATACATATCAAGATTTCTTGCCACGATACTAATGCTTGTTCCAGATTATTCTTCAAAAGTCTAAATGACAGTTTCTTTATTATCAACAGTTTTTGCATTTCGCGAAGTGTCTCCAACCACTTTTCTGTTTGCGTTTAAACTTTCCAAAATTCCTTGCCCTCTGCACCAATCTTAAAATTACATTCTAGCTAGAATGTTCTCTTTTCGGAACACCGATAAAAATTTTTCCTATGTTCATTACTTTGAAATAAATAAATAAAATTCAGTTATTGTATTTTTATTTTATTAATTTGTATTAAGAATTTATAGCCAGTAAATCAATTAAAAGATCTGAGTTTCTAATAAAAAAACACTACATTCAGCGCGCTGAATGGAGTTGCAGCGGCAGTTTGTTGCTGCCGTCTAAGACGGGTATCATAAAACCACCGCCGGATGGAGTGACCCTATAAAAATAGAATATTTGATAGCCTCTGTCGGTTTTGTCAAAATATAATAACCTAAAAAGATTCTAAAGTTGAAAGTCTTAAACAATGCACGAGTCAACCATTAAAATGCAACCATAGTTACTAATAAGTAGGGAAAAACTAATTTTTAGGTCATTTAACATCAGCAACAGGATTGGTCAGATTAAATAGCTTCCTTTTTAATTAGTATTGAAGATGGTTTTTTTTTTATTTTTTTTCATATTTTCCAGAAGGTTTTTAATATACCCTCAAATTTCGGTACGCGAGTTCTGGAACAGGCTGTAGGTCTACAATTTCAGACTAGGGCCCGTTAAAATTTTTACACCTTGTAAATACAAGGGTAGAAAATTGATTAAAAAAGCTAGTAAAATTAGGGAATTTTTGAGGTTTAAGATTCTTGTGCCAACTCTTAATGACTTGTAATCCACCTTAAATTTTACGTAAGCAATAGTCACAAATTAGGCAACAATTTTAGATGATAACAGTTTAAGATTTCAAAATCTGCTAATTTATGAGTGTAAAATTAAAGAGCTCGTAAAATGGGTAGGTTTAAAAGCTTTAGAACCACTGTGCGGTTATAACGTATTTCGATTGACTTCAAATTTTGGATTATTCATTCAAAGGGCAACAAATTTTTGTGTGGGTAGCATTCGTATATTCAATTTGAATTCTCGCGACCACCCTACTCCACATACAGGACAAGTGGCTAGTGACTTCCTGGAAAAAGAATAAATGAATTGTTTTCAGTGGCCTACTAACTTACCTGACTTAAATCTAATTGAACATTTATCGGACATACTTTAAAAAAATAAGAGCTCGCAGGATAATCCAGGAACTAAAGAACAGCTCATCCAGGCAGCTCAGGAGTAATGGACAAACTTGCCACAAGAAAACAAATAAATTTATTCAGAGTATGCTATGCTTGTATTAGGTAACACTGATTACTAAAAACCTAAAAAGTTGTAATATTTCTAAAATTATTCAATATTTTTGTAATTTTTAATTTATTGAAATTATGCGTTTTTGTAAATTAGGCACAAATTTCGGAGAATAATAAATTTATTTTTCTTAAATATATAAAAAAGTTGTTTTTTATAAAGTTAATATTAATTTTTAACACAACTTTTTTAGTAAAATCCACACAATTAAAAAATACCATATAAGTTTGGGTGTGTGTATACTAGAGTGACCCAATTTCAAATTGAAAATTTTTGAGGTCTCAGCCCTTAAATTTGTTCATTAGGGTAAGAGTATGACTTTTTTTAGAATTTTTGAAAAATCCATTTTTTAAAAAGATATGTTTTTTAAGCTTTTTATTTTTTTTAAGCACGAAGCATTTTTTGTTTAAATCTTTTTAACACGCGGTATAAAGGGATAGTAAATAAATAACCTTGAAAAAAAATCAGACAGTTTTCTTTCAAAATGGCGAAGCTGTGCCCTTTTAAGTTTGAAAATCCACTGTGAGCTGAGAAAAAAAAGATTGACGAAAATCTAAATTTTTGCATACGAGTATTTTTGATACCGCTGATTTCGAATATGATAGTGAAAAAGCTGAAAAAAAAAATTTTCACGCCACTAGGATGGTTCATTTTTTTCGATTTTGTTCAAATTTGGTATACAGGCTCTTTTGATGGATATTATCGTAGACAAATTGTTAAAACACCCAAAATCAAAATGGCGGAGCCAATATGGCGGTTTTTAGAATTTTGCAATAATTAGGCGAAATTAAGGCTATAAAGTAGTCCAAGGTCATCTATTTTAAGGAAAGGACTAAATACAAAACACTTAATATGACAAAGCTTATATGAAAGTTAAAAATACAGTTTTATTTTCATTTTAGTTAAAATATTCATTTCAAGGTCGTCAGAATTCCGTGAATTGAATTTTATTGTCCAGCTGTAGGAAATATCTTAGCCCTAGTGATTTCTTAAATTCAAAAAAATTAAAGATAAGTTGGTTTTAAGTATGCAAAAAGGTAATTGAAACCTACAAATTTAAATAAAATTGTAAAGTGTTAAATTTCAAAAGTTGCCCTCATTTTCCCGACTCAATATCTTATGCATTTTTGTCTTTACTTATAGTAGTAATAAACGATATAAAAAAAGTTGCCAACTTTTGCCATTTTCAGAAAAATAAAATAAATCTAAAATTTATATTCGAAATAAAACTATAAAAATCATTTAAATGGTCAAATTTTATTAAATAAATAATTAATCATCAGAACTCATCAAAATCATCATCTTCATCATCAGTATTAATAACTGAATCCGGTTTTATAATTAAATTTAGTACTTCAGGCAAATAAGCTTGAGTCTTTTTTTTTTGGTATCCGCCTGAGACTTGTAATATAGGCGTCAGACGTTTGTAGAAGCAAATTGAGTACATCTGTATTTGTGGCTTCTCGACTGCATTTTCTGCTGTAATGTTCTCTAAACTTTTTAAAATCTTTGTTTCTGCTTTCTTGAGCTTCCTCCGACATTTTGCCTATGTGCAAAACAAATTTTGTAATTATCGCCGATCCATGAATTAAAATTGTATGTTTGAAGCAGGCATATAATACCATGGATAATGTGATACTAACATTTTTACAGTCTCTTTAGCATACTCATCAAAAGTTTCTGCATTAATTTTAAATTCGGAGGATAGGGCATTTAAAATAATATAAGCGCGCTTAATTAGGTCTTTCTCCACACCTAAAATTCCGGCAGACAACTCATATTGCTAAAAAAAATTTCTTGCTGTATTACCATCATTTGTATTAAAGCTCCCACCTGGTTTAGGTCGATCAACCAATAAACCCAACTTTTCCTTAAATTCTTTTTGTATGGTTATTTTTCTTTGCGTTTTACTAATTTTGTCATCTTCTGATCGACATTGCCATTTTTTATTTCTATTCGATAGAAAATATTCGTGTGTGGACATCCATATTCAAATGTTGTCTCGTCGATCTCTTTATAAATAACGTTTTCAATTTTGTTCATTCCTCTAGGTTTAGCATCAATCATTGTCATTGAAAGCTTAGGTGAAATATTTATATTTATTTCTTGTATTTTTATTATAGAGGGATGCAAGGAAGCTATTTGTTCTTCAATATATTTTTTTATTCTAAAGCTAAGTCAGTAGTTTCTTTTTTATACTGCATGCGAATAAGCCTACAGTATCGAGTAGACGATGGACGTGGATTTTCCAATAGCCTTTAAATTGTTTTTATCTGATTGTGAGTATAATTGTAAAGGGACTAAAGAAGTTATAAATAAATTGCTGTCATCAAAATCTAGTAAACTTGTCTGTTTGTACTGAGATTGACCGCTACTACCATCAAAGCTCCATTTTGATATTAACACTAAATCCATTTTGATATTAGCACTAAATCCTAAAAAGTCCAAACACTTCACTTGGTAAATTGTAAACAGTTGTGTCCTAGACTTAATAATATTCTACTTATTGTATGATCTAATAGCGCCTGCAACGTAAAAAGTAGCAGTTGTGTCATTTATATTTAAGTTTTCTAAAGGAGGATAAAATCTTTTTTTGGCTTCCCCAATTTTATCATAAGGAGGATATATATCAGAACCTCTTTCTTTGTTACCAGATCTTATTAAATATTTATGTTTTGTTAACTTTGTTTCTAAGATTACGGATAATGCTTCATCTTCTGAGTATTTTGTGATCTTTGTCAGAACTTGATTTTCACAAGTACTGGCTTTTTTTTAAGCACTTCTTATTTCACTCGCTAGCTTATGACTTTTACTTGCTTCGGAAACTAGTTTTGCAGCGCTTTCATTTCCTTCAGAACGTAAAGCCATCTGAGCTGCATACGTAAACTCACTTGTAGTATAATTAGTTAATAACTCCTGAGATTTTCTTCTTTTTGCTTTATCGGAACTGTCTTCAAAAGATTTTTTTGTTCTACCTTTACCGCTTGTGCTTGGCGAAGCTAGGGTTTGTGACTGAAACGGTAAATCTAACGATTCAGAATTTTTATTTAAAAAAATGTCCGTGGTTCTTCTACAATTCTCCCATTTCGTAAAACACAAAAACGTCTCACATTTTCCTTAAGCGACATTTTCTAGACCAAAGTTTTCAATGAAGTACTCAGCTAATTTTGTTTGCTGTACTTTCTTGAATCATTTTTATATCGTTTAATCACATTAAAAACATCTCTTCTTGTTAAATTCTCCATCACTAATTTATAATTCAAAATAGAATGAATTGTTTATATGTACTTGACTATATATATTTATATTTGATGAAAAAAGGGCAAAACAAATTAGGTAATACCTTGTAAAAACGGATTAATATTCTCTCTCTCTCTCTCTCTTAATTAGAGATTAAAAATTGAAACAATATTACCTGGTGTTAAAATATTAGATTAACTGCATTAAGAACTTATTACATTTTTACATTTTTAGCACTAATCGTATAAGATAATATTTTTAAATAAAACGTCCTAATATGTATGTGCATCATATTATATGTTTTTGTTCTATTTCATTACATTATTATTAATTTAAAAAAAATGGCAAAAGTTGGCAACTTTTTTTATATCGTTTATTACTACTATAAGTAAAGACAAAAATGCATAAGATATTGAGTCGGGCAAATGAAGGCAAGTTTTGAATTTTAACATTTTACAATTTTATTTAAATGTTTAGGTTTCAATGACCTTTTTTCATACTTAAAAGCAACTTATATTTATTTATTTAAGAAATCACTAGGGTTAATATAAGATATTTCCTATACCTGGACAATAAAATTCAATTCATGGAATTCTGACATGAAATGGAGATGGAACTGTATTTTTAACTTTCATATAAGCTTTGTCATAAAGTGTTTTGTATTTAGTCCTTTCCCTAAAATTGATGACCTTGGACTACTTTATAGCCTTAATTTCGCCTAATTATGGCAACGTTCTAAAAACCGATACGCCAAGTTGACTCCGCCATTTTGATTTTTGGTGTTTTAACAATTGGTCTACGATAATATCCCTAAAAGGAGCCTGTATACCTTTAAACAATCAAAATGCATAACGGACGAGTTTCAGTCCATGGAAAGCCCCTAAAATTAGGTTGTTTTCTATCCGATCAAAGCAATTTTTATATATCTTATATTTGTCAATAATGGCTACAAAATGGAAACAAATTTACATAAAAAAATTATTTAAAAGCTTTTAATTTTTTCTAGTACTTTTTTATTAAAAAAAATATTAACGTGCAAGGTTTATTTTTTTATAAATAAAATCCAATTTATTTGCTAAATGTAGAAAAAATTCAAATTTTATGTACTAAATTTTTAAAACCGTTTTTTATTTCATAACTTATTTTTTTCGAATGGCAACCCCCTTGGACGCTCTTACCTTTTTGATAAAGGCTACAAAATGGCTTACGTTTCTTTTACTTCTATTTTTGCCGGAAATCAAGTCAATTAAGTTTTTTTTAAGAAATAAAAAATTAATTAAATGTTTTTTTTTTATATGTAAAATTGTTTTCTGAATTAAAAAATGCAAAAATATTGTAAGATATCAAGGGCTTAAACTTGGTATCCGTTGAGGGTAGTTTCCAAATAAAAGGTGGATTGATGAACCAGGCACTTTATTGGTTTGGTAATAAATGGAATCGTCTCAAACAGTAATGGAATACAGAATGGGACTGTTAGATGTCGGGCAGACATGTGAACAAGTGAAAATGTAATATAAACTGTAAAGAATAACAAAATTAGGGTTTAGAAATTAATTAAATAGTGAAGTAGCTTACCTGCACCAGGTCAGCAATTAAAACTAATATGCATTAAACCCATGAGGATGCTGTTTATAAAATCAGATTAGCACTTGACTGATCGACTGCTGAGAACAAAATGGCAAAATGTCATTTCTCAACTGAGTATTAATTTGAGTTGGTACTGAAAATACCTTCAAAGTACCTTAAGGTCACATGCTGCCAAATATCTGACAGACATAAACAAATTCTAATTTTTATGAAAATGCCCCCCAACTCGGTAAAATGAAAATATTTGCGAAAAAAATTTTTTTTGTCTTTAACTGTTAAAGTCAAAATATTATAAAAAGAAATTGTAAGTTTGTCTTTAACCGTTAAAGTTTAACGAGGTATAGTTTTGGGTTCAGTAAAAAAAATCTGGAAAAATAGGATAGGTAGGGTTAGTGGGGTGTATAGTTTTAATGGAGCTCTCTACAACTAGAATTATGAAACAAAAGACGTCTACCCTATCTCTATCTCATTTGTGCTACACTTTCCAGCCAACCAAATAAATACTGTATTTGTTTTTCATACAACAAATACAGTATTTATTTGGTTGGCCGAAAAGTGTAGCACTGAGCGGCACGAACGATTATAGCTAATGTGAATCTGTAGTCTTATTCTACTATTCTACTAAAATTTAGATGGCGCCAGTAATTTCTTTAATAAAAATAATAGAGTTACACTTTTCGCCCGGCCAAGTAAATATTGTATTTGTTCAACAAAGAACAAATACAGAATTTGTTTGGTTGGGTGGAAGTGGGAGTGTATGTATGTCTCTATCCTTTTTGGGTAAAACTTTTGTCTCTGTCTAATCTAACGGGAGAAATTGCCATTGAAACAACATATGAAGGGTGCATATGAAAAATTAGAAAAATGTTTTTGTTTACAAGACCCTAGTAAAGTCCAGTCAAATAACGAAAAATTCCTATGTTAAATTGCAATAAATGTACACGGGCCGATATTTTAAAGGGTAGTAGTGCATGGTAACAGAACACTCCTGTTAGTTTTTCACCGGGTGGTTTGCGTAAGGGGTGTCGGCTATCTTGAATTTTAATGGTGAGTGCGGTTATCTCGCTAAATACGCATCTTACGATAAAAATGCATATAACCAATTTTGTTAAGGAGGAAATTTCCAACAATTTTTATTTGGATCATTTTTTTAATATATTAATAACAAACGAGTTATAAATATTCAAAAATTGCCATGTTGGAGCCGGAGCCGGAGCATAAAAGTCATTATAAGCCAACTTGTAGCTCTTGAAATTCTCTATAAGTTATAACTTATAATAATAATTATTTATATTATGCATTTTCATAAGTATTTTGTTACGGTTACAGTGGGCACTGAAAGTCGAGTTGCGCCCTCTGTAACCGTACCAAAGTACCTAAGAAAATTTATAATATATACAGGGTGATCCATAACTGGCATGCCAAAATTTAAGAGGTGATTCTAGATCCAAAAATATAAAAAAAGTTCCTATAAAGGTTGGTCCGGAAATGAGCCCTAAGGGATCTAGGGCCCTTTAAAATTGTAATAAAAATAAGGTTTTTAATTAATAACTCGGGTACCGTTTAAGCTAGAGCGGCGAGCTTCTGCATGTATACTAGTATTAATAAGGGCAATAAGTTTATGTTAATTTATTTTTTTAATTTATCCAGAGGCGTGCCCAGACGGACAAAATATATGAGGCTTAAAACATTTTTGCCCCAAACTTTTCTATGTGTATGTTTTTTGGATTTGTTGTAAAAAATATAGATTTCTAGAGTAAAAATACATATAAAATATCATATAGTGTAACACTGTAGGAGCAACCGTTATCAAAAAAAAATGCAATTAAGAGGAAGTAACATTTTGTGCCACCAAAAACGTTACTTTTTAAAAGGCTATTACTCCTTTAATATTAAATTTAGGTGTTTTGGTGTATAATACTTTTTTGCTCAGTTTTAAATGAAGAATCACCCTGCAGCATTAAAATTTTATTGGTGCTTTTTTTTGTTCCCCATTCAATACGTCATCTTCGAAGGGCCGTAGCTCCCTTAGGGCTCATTTCCGGACCAACCTTTATAGAAACTTTTTTTCATATTTTTGGATGTAGAATCACCTCTTAAATTTCGGTACGCGAGTTCTGGAACAGGCTGTAGATCTTATAGAGTGAGCTACAAGTTTACTCATATGTTAAACCTATGTAGATAGGACCTTTCAGCTTAGCACGGCAGAAATTAACTTGATTGTTACTAATATATTAAAAAAATGATTCTTACAAAAATTGTTGGAAATTTCCTCCTTAACAAAATTGGTTATATGCATTTTTATCGTAGGATGCATATTAAGCAACTCACCCCTAAAATTCAAGCAGACACCCCTTACGCAAACCACCCGGTGAAAAACTAACAGGAGTGTTCTGTTACCATCCACTACTACCCTTTTAAATATCAGCCCGTATACATTTATTATTTGACGGGACTAGTATAATAGGTACATTGTAACACAAAGCATTTTGCTCGAAGCAAGAGTTCTTAGACATTCTATAATAATAATACGCTTGGCAACATTGGTCGGGAGCACAAAAACGGGCTAGTCAATCGATGCGCTAAAGGGGAGTCCGCTTGTTTGGATTGTAAATTAGGGTGGATCGATAGTGCCTCCTATAAATTTTGTTTCGTAAGACTTTCTGAGATAACCAGCGGTCTCGAATGGGCGAGAATATTTTCTCATAAAAAAATTATGTCCAAAAATAATTTATTACATTTTTAGGAGGGGGGGGGGTCATGGAAAAAATGCTATAAAATTTTTTTGTATAATTTTATTTTACCTTTAAAATGTTTCTTCTATCTTTAATAATAAAGAAATTATGTTTAGAAACATATTTTACATTTTGGGGGAGAGGGGGGCTTGAAAAATGATAATACCATTTTTTGTGTAATTTTATTTTCATTTTCGAAAAAAAAACTTTTTGAAAAAATAAAATGCATTTTTTTAAACTTTTTTTTTTAATTTTTTTGAATTTTTTTTTCAAAATATTTTCGTTTTCCAAAAATATTGTTTTAATGAACCAAGACTTACAGAAGAAATTATTATTTTGGTTTTCGACATTTTAGTATTTAATTGTTCGTCCTCGAACCGTGAAATCTCACCTTCAAATGAACTTTTCTCGAAAACGGTTAATCCTACAGTATTACAACAAGAGTACCTTTTTTATGCATTTTGACCTGAGGAATCATATTTCAAAAATAAAATTGCAAAAAAGTTACACAGAAAAAAGTTTGGGACAAAAAAGGCCCCCCCGTTTCGCACACCCCTGGTTTAAATAAGTACGTGAAAATGACATACAAAGATGGGCCTTATTAGGATTAATTCACGTGCAAAACATCGTTAACATACATCAAAGGGTTCCTGAGTTATTAAATAAAAACCGATTTTTTTAGCCAATTTCAAAGGCGCGTAGCTCCCTTATGACGCATTTTTAGACATATGTTTATAGGAACTTTTTGTTATATTTTATCATGTAGAATCACCTGTTAAAATTTCCTACGCTATTTCAAATACACCGTGTATAACTGAATAAATAAAGCTGTTTACTTAAATTTGATTGATTCAATAAATAGCCCATGGAAATGCACAACTAAGAGTAAGGTTAATGAAAAATCCACAAAAATTGGAGTTGCGGTTTTTTTAGCTTAGTAGGGCAGTATAGGGTCCCAGCAGGGGCGGATCCAGCTATTTTTGGGCAAACATTTTAAGTATTTTCTTTAAAAAACGGATATTTTTCTTAAAAACTCTTTCTTGGGGAGATGCTTTTGGATTTTGAATCACCCCTTAAAATGTTGTAACTTATTCCCGAATCATCCTGTATGCGCTGATGGTTGGCAAATATTTACTGTTGGATGGAACGGTCCTTCTTGGCAAGGTTACAGTACAACGTTCTGTAAAAAATTATTGATTTATTCGGTTTTTATATTTTTAAATTAGATCTTGTTTGCCAATAAAAGTGAAAATGCCGCACTAATAAAATAACAAGCCGTGAAGATGTGTAATGCTTGTATTCCATACAGGGGCGTAGCTACCGCTGTAGCAGATGTTTCAATGATACAGGGTATCCGAGCTACAGGGGACCGACATGTGTAAGCGAAAGGTTCTGAATGGAGCTCTCTACAACTAGAATTATGAAACAAAAGACGTCTACCCTATGTTTATCTCATTTGTGCTACACTTTCTCCAGCCAACCAAATAAATACTGTATTTGTTTTTCATACAACAAATACAGTATTTATTTGGTTGGCCGGAAAGTGTAGCACTGAGCGACACGAACGAACATAGCTAATGTGAATCTGTAGAATAAGATAATTCTACTAAAATTTAGATGGCGCCAGTAATTTCTTTAATAAAAATAATATTACACGTTTCGCCCGGCCAAGTAAATATTGTATTTGTTCAACAAAGAACAAATACAGAATTTGTTTGGTTGGGTGGAAGTGGCAGTGTATGTATGTCTTCTATCCTTTTTGGGTAGAACTTTTGTCCCTGTCTAATCTAACGGGAGAAATCGCCATTGGGAATCATGAAACATGCTTCTTTCTAAATTTTCATCATTTATGTCTGATAAAATTAAGTAACTGGTTAATTTTTTTTTTATAGGGCCCCTCAAACAATAAAATCCACTTGTTTGTCTGTCCGTCCACCGCCGAGGAAACAGGATTTGCCTTTAAAAGGACAATATCACCGACTTTATAGTTGGCCTTAGATAACGTTTTTTTTTAGACGTGATGCTACGTTTTGCGTTAGAAATAATGCATTCTCTAGCGAAAAATAGACGGACATGCGAGTCCAAAATTTTCGGGGTTTCGGGAAAATTTATGACTTCTTTCAATAGGATTTTTGGGAGTTTTCCCGTTTGAAGTTCAACTGGTGCATATCCTGTGGATAAATGTATGACGTTGTTTAGTAAATTTGCAAAATTTTGAACTTCTAGGGCCCATTTTTTATGGTTGTTATGGCAAAAGGTTCGAAACAGCCTAGAGAGTTCATTCATGACCCTTTCTGAAGGGTTGCTCGCTGGGTGTCGCACTGAAGATTTCAAAATTTTGATTCCCAAGGGTTCTAGAGTATTTGACCAGGCGTCTGCTGTAAATTGGTTACCGTGATCAGTGAGGATGCGTGCTGGCACCGAATGTTTAACGAAATAGTCATTTTTTAATTTTTTTAATACAGCTTCGCATGTTGCCTTTTTTAATATATAGTGTGACGTACTTGGTAAACACATCTATTACAACACATATATATTCCACTGAACTTCGACTTCGAGGAAGTGGTCCATACAAATCCAGTGCCACCAGATCACCCGGTGCTTCCGGCACGTTGGCGTTCAGTGGTGGGTTTGGTAGAGGGCCAGATTTTGCAAACTGACAGATTTCACAGGCTTTAATCACTCTTTTAATGTTTTTGGCCATATTTTGCCACCAGACTTCCCTTTGCATGGCAGTATAGGTTTTGTATACCCCGAAATGTCCTAAACTTTCATGGAATGCTTTTATAAAATCTGTTTTTCTGTTTCTTGGTACACATACCAAACATGGCTCACTTCCTGCTTGGCGAAAAAAAAGAATATTGTTATGTATGATGAACCTAGGGTGCAAATCCGGTGATTTCACGACGTTTTCTCAAATTTTACATACCTTAGGGTCCTGCTGTTGCTCCTTAGCCAAGGTAACCAAACTTCTACAGAAATAATTTTCTAGTTTTATTGACTGATTTAGAATTTTAAAACACCGATCTGAAGGAACAGGTAATCTAGTGGTGGGGTGTCTTGATAAGGCGTCGCAAACAATGTTGTCCTTCCCAGGGACATGGCAGAAGGTAAAATCGTATTCTTGCAGTAAGAGGCACCAGCGTGTTAATCTTGGAGTGAGTAATCTACAAGTATTTAAATATGTTATACTTTTATTATCAGTCAAACAGTAGAAATGTTTTCCTATGAGGAAAATTCTCCATTTTTCGAGAGCCCACACCAATCCTAGAGCTTCTCTCTCAGCTGCACAGTAAGCCCTTTCACGTGGCAGCAGAACCCTGCTGGCATAAGCTATGATCCTTTTTTCTTCATTTATCTTTTGAAATAGGCAACCACCGAGCCCAACATCTGATGCATCTATTTGTACCCAATATGGCTGTGACTATCTGGGTGATTTAGAAGAACCTCCTGAGAGATCAGATCCTTGATTTTGTTGAATGAAGCTGCAGCTTCTGGAGACCAACTAAATTTTTTGTTTTTCCTCAGAAGAGCAAACAGTGAGCTATGGTAGCATAATTTTCACACATGCTGGGATCATAATTTGTGAGACCGAGCCATGCTTTTAGTTGTTTCACATTTTTTGGTTCAGGAAAATCCCTTATGGTCGTCCAGGTTCTCACTAAGTACCAGAACGTCATCCACATATATTCTTACAAATTCCTCAAAACTAGGACCCAGAATTATTGACATCGCTCTGGTGAAGCTGGCCACAGCTGTTTTTAATCCGAAAGGTAAGACTGTAAATCGATATGCTTGTCCCTTGTAAACAAATCCAGTGTATTTTCTGTCTTTGAAATGAAGCTTTATTTGCCAATACCCATTTGTCATGTTTAGGGAACTAATGATGCATATCCCAGGAGGCAGAGTCTTCAATAACTCTTGAATTTGCTTCGGATGTTCACGATCTGGTTCCATTTGACTGTTTAGCTGCCTTGTATCCAGGCACACACGTACTTTACCAATTTTTTTTCACCGTGACTACCAACGGGCTATTAAATGGGCAAGATGGAGCTCTTTCGATTTTTCCCATGTCCAACAGACGTTGAATTTCCTTATCTACTGCTGGTCTATGAGCTATGGGTATTGGATAACATTTCTTGTTAATTGGTGTGTTGTCAATCAAAGTTATTGTATGTATATATTCATGAGTTTGTCCAGGTCTGTCTGAAAAAACATGTTTATGTTTGTTTAGGATTATTTTTAACTTACCTTTATATTCCTCGGTGAGGTTGGTGCTTTCAACCACAGCATTAATTTATTCGTCACTGACAATGTATTCATCTTCCTCGACTATAACTTGGCTTTTTGATGTTGCGTTAATCCTTTTTATGTGAGAGATTTCTGGTGGTTGTAATCCGTGTACCGTTTTTACTTCTGCTATTTTTAAAATGTTACTGTTGTATTTTATAAAAACACACTCATGTTGTAAATTTACGCTAGCACTTACGGATCTCAAAAATCACAACCCAGTATCACTGGGTACACTAAATCAGGGATAAAAAGAATTTCGAACTCGAATGGGTGATTTTCCAGCTCAAAAGACACTAATGCTTGGTGTAACACTTTTTTATGTTTACTTTTAAACTCACTAGACACCTGTATCCCGGTTACTTTAAACATGGGCATAGTTTCCGACACACTATTTTTGATCACTGTAGAGAAAGCACTAATTTCCGACCCGGTATCCACTATTATTTATTTATTTAGCGTATGGCATTATTGCCGGGGAGACCCACTGTAGTGGGTAGTTCCGGCGCCTGTTGCATCTTTAACCCTGTTTTAGGTAGTTAGTAGCCATGCCTACTAACCCAGGGGGACCGACGGATTTATGTGCCCTCCGAAGCACATGGTTACGGTGGAATTTTTATTTGAAAATTTTTTGTTCTCTGACCGGGGATCGAACCTCGGACCTCTTGGTTAGAAGACCAGAGTCTTCTCGACTGAGCTACCACCACTAAACATGGATAATTTACACCGTTTATTTTTATTTTAATAACCGGCGTTCTACCGAGATCTGTCAAATCGGCCTCGTGGTCAAAATCACAATTTTGAAGGTCAAATCTGGGATTGTTTAAAAATGGGTTGTCCTGTGTTTTTAAAATGTTCCTCAGCGGGTTAAGACAGACTGCCTGCTGAGGATGAATTAGTTTTCCGGATCTTCATCCGGATTAGCCACTAATTCATTCGTGGATATATTTTTTTTAGGGAAATAATTTTGATTTGATGGCCCCATTATTTATTTTTCCGCCGATCGGTTGCGAAGAAGAAGAAGAGAAATTATTCCGGTTGTTGTCAAAATTATCGGCTAATCTCAACCGATCTAAAATGTCTGCAATATTTCTACTACCTATCAATGCACAACTAATGTAAGTCGGAAAATGCCTACTAAGGATTAGGACGAACTCCTGCTCAGTGTAAGGCGGATTTAAAAATTTCGCCTTCGCCACGCCCTAGAAAATAGTTCACATAACCCGTAGATTTATTGTACCTCCCAGAGTCAAGTTCCAACTTCACCTTTGTTCAAGGGCGTATCCAGGATTTTTTTTCCGGGGGGGGGGGCAAAACATTTTTTCCCTAAATCTCGAAAAGAATGAAAATTACGCCGAAGGAGAAAATATATTTCATGTTTTTTTTACTTCTGTTAATTTCCGGCCTTTTTTTAATTCAATGTAGTAAAACTCAGGTTTTAAAAATTCAAATAAAAAAAAATAAGAAAGCCCTAGCACCGTAGGTAAAAAATTTCACAACTGTGCTGGTCTATTTAAATTTGAAAACAGTGGTATAAGTTCTAGCGCCGTAGACGAAAATATTGACGAATTTCAAGCTTAGGTTTTAATAATAAATTTTATAGCCTATTTGAATTTAGAAGTATTACTATTTAAAGTCTAAATGCAAGAAAACTGTAGAGACACAGACGAAAATTTTTACGAATTTGAAGCTGTAGGGTCCACTTGGAAAAGAGCCTTAAATTTTAAAGGTGGTACTATTTAAAGTTTAAATGCAAGAAAACTTTAGCGCCTCAGGCGAAAATTTTTAACGAATTTGAATCTGTATGGTCCACTTGGAATAGAGCGTGCATATTTGCTTCGCTTTGTGCCGTTATCGTTCTGGTTGAGTAAAAAAGCCCCTGGATACGGTCTTGCCTTTGTTTGATCTGCATAACCCCAAAAAATAAGTAAAGCCTCTCCCCAATACTTGGAATTTTCTTTTAGCAGGTCACCTAATACTGGCAAGAAAATATTGAAAGGATATTATATGTTTGTAACGTGTTTTCGATTCTACTTATAAATTCGCATGGATGTATTGTGTTTGTTGTTTCGTCGAAAACAGGTAACAACTTTTTAATGTTAGCTAATACTTCAATATTCGGGTAATTTATATTTTGAGGTGCAATCTTTGGTACCATTTGTGGGTTAGGATTTAGGTTGGAATTTAGATTTTGAGAGTTTATAGCTGCAAAACGATACCCATGGTTGTTATTATTGTTATAATTTGGGTATTAACTAGAATCGTAAGTTGGAGGTGGCAGTTGCATCACAGGATTGCTATAAACATGACTAAAACTAGGATTGTTTAATATATTTGATGCTGCTGCTTGCCTTCTTTTAGGGATAGCTCCGGAAGATCTATAATCAGTGGCAGTGTAATAAATACCTGGGTCTTGCTGTACTGTGTTGGTACATGTGTCACCTGGCTGTGTGCGGCTTGGTCGGGACCTCTGAGGTGTCAATACTGGTGGTGGACGGTCCAGGAGGGACGGCAAAGGTGCAATGGAGGTGGTAGCAGGCGGTCCTCCTACAGCGAGTGTCTCCATGCCTCCTTCGATGCTAAAATCTTTGGTGTTGATAGCTTGGTGGCCATCCCGAGCTGGCTCGTCCCTCTGTTGAACTCTTGTATGACTCCTGGTGAGACGAGGAGGATAGTCTACAGGCATTGTTGGTGGTGTGACTGCAGTGCTTGGTTCTACCCTTTCTTTGTCCCACACCTTTAAGGTTTCACGTTAGAAATTAATTAAATAGTGAAGTAGTTTACCTAAACTAATATGCATTAAACCCATGAGGATGCTGTTTATAAAATCAGATTAGCACTTGACTGATCGACTGCTGAGAACAAAATGGCAGAATGTCATTTCTCAACTGAGCAAGTCACCTGGGAGTTAAGTATTAATTTGAGTTGGTACTGAAAATACCTTCAAAGTACCTTCAAGGTCACATGCTGCCAAATATCTGACAGACATAAACAAATTGTAATTTTGATGAAAATGAAATAAGGTAACAAATATGCTAAATATAAATACTTACTACAATATATAGGGGTGTCAGTATAAAAAATAAAATTGCCTTAGTTTCCGGCGAAACCGTAAATGCTAAAAAATATTTTGTATGCAATTTTGTAGCCCTTGCTAATAAATATAGGCTTAAAAAAATTGCTTTTATTGGACTGAAAACAATTCCATTTTAAGGAGTGTCCATGGTCTGAAACTCACCCAGTATAAAATAAATATTACACAATGATTCAAAATAGGATGCTGCGGAAATATTAAAGTGTCACTACTAGGTTCGCTTTACTTGGGCTTGTAAGCTAAGTATGGGCGACCTAAAATATAACCTTGTGTCAAGGGTCAGTTCTCACTTAGCCATCGTCGAGCGCACGACACATTTTCTCGGTGAACAAAACTCGCCCCGGACCGCGTGACAACCGCGGCCTACCTGTGCGTCCTTATTTATAATTACAAACTCAAACTACTATTTATTTCTTTATGTGTATAATAAACCCCTACATTATCGCGTGTACGAAAAGGCTACAAGTCTGGACCTCCATATGCAGCCATTGGACATTGGATTAAAAGAGTATACTCTCCACAGAAAGCAGACAACCAAGGTAAGATTTGTACCTCTCGACAACCCTTGAGTTAGAATCAACCCTTAAATACAGTCCATTTAATATAATTGCGTCTTTTCTCTTCCAAAGGGAAATTTCTGGAAGAAACATTTGGTCCCTTCTTCGCGGATTGGAAATCCTGGATTCGGCTTCTTCGTCGAATCAAGGATACTCGTCGCTATAGTAGATTTTGCTTTATTTTGCCTAAATAGTAGTTTTTTTTCGTAAGTAAATAGGACGAATAATTCTTTGTCTTAAATTTAGTATTGTCGAAATAGTTATTGCGTCGCTAATTGTAAACTCCTAGTATATCAGTTGTTTTTTCGTTGTTTTCTGCTTAAACGTCGTGTATTTTTTAGTATAGTTTTAGCATAGTTTAGCGTAATATCTATTAAATTATATAGTATTATGAATAGTTTTGTCAGAAAATTATTTAGTTTTCGTTCGTGCGATTTTAAAATACGTTAATTGTGGGTCCGTGTATTCATTTAACGTTATAAAAAATACTTAATGTGTTGCAAATTAGTCTTGTTGTTTTTTAGAAATAAAAATTGATATCTGCATTGGGAAATTAATTTATTAACAATTAATTTGGTTCGTTTTGAAAAAACTTGTAGAATTTTCAAATTGATAAGCCTTGGTAAGAAAGATTTTTGGTTTGTTGTTTGAAGTTTCTTTTTATATCTGTAAGATCAGCTGTGTGTATTAAAAATAACACTGTAGTATTTTACGGATTATTTTAGTAAAATTTAAAAATATTTGTTGTTTTTTCGAGAATATTTAAATAAATGGTTAAATATAGTAGTTAGGTAGATAGTTTTTTCTTTGCATTTTGGCTTACTTTATAAGCAAAAATAGTGGTTTTGGACTTTTGTCAATATTTTTGCGTATTTGAGTTATAAATTAATAATAACAAAGTCTTCAAATATACATAGTAATTTAAAAAAAAAATAATTAACAATCAAGTATCAAAAATTTTAATGTCTGAGTCCGAAAAAAATTGTTTTATCAACTTTAGTACGACTGCCCAGTTTAACTGATCTAGCCACACACACACCCAATCTTAGGCATGGTGAGATTTATATCTTTATTTTGTTTACATAATAATTTTAGGTTTTGAAGAGCCCTGATAAAGCTTTTATACGTAGGTTTTTGGTAGTATTTTTCCTTAGTTACAAGGTAGTAAATATTTCGATTGTCGATAGTTAATTGAGCTACTTCGCCAACGGCTTTTTCTTGGGATTTTAGTTTTTCTATACCTTTAAACCGATTCCTGAATTCCAAAGCAATACCTTTTTTCATGGCCATATCTTTGGATACACAATGAGCTAGGGAATATTCTGGGGGACAGTTATTTAGGTTGTCGAACACGATTTTTACATTCTCGTTAGTTACTTCGGGGGAAAACATTACGTCAAATATATCTATGGTGGTTTCGAGTTTATTAGAAAATTGATAGGAGTAAATTCTACTAAGAGCGTCAGCATTTAAATTATTTTTCCGGGTTTATAGATAATTTGGTACTCGTACTCTTCCAATTTTAATCGCCAACGGGCAAGACGGCTGCCGGGGTCGTTTATCGAAAAGAGCCACGTCAAGGGCCTGTGGTCGGTTACGAGTTTAAATTTCCTTCCGAAAAGATAGGGCCGAAAGTACTTTACGGCCCAGACAATTGCTAGAAGTTCTCTTTCTATGACCGAATAATTTATTTCTGCACTATTCAGGGTCCGGGATGCGTATGCTATGGGTAGGTCTTTATTAAGTGGACCTTGCGAAAGGACTGCAACAATTGCTTACGAGCTCGCGTCCGTGGTAACGACGAATTCCTCCGTGAAGTCAGGGTAACGAAGTATAGGGGCAGTAGTTAGAAGAATTTTACATTTTTCGAAAGATTCGATACAATCCTGCCTAAATATAAAGGGAATTTCCTTTTTAACTAGGGTGGTAAGAGGTTTTACAATTATTGCGAAGTTAGGTATAAAGCGGCGTTAGTAGCCAATCAAGCCTAAGAAGCTTTTTATGTCTTTTTGATTTTTTGGCTGTGGGAATTTTTGAATGCCCTCGGTTTTTTTCGGATTAGGTTTTACTCCATCTTCCGTGATAACATGGCCTAAGTAGGCAACTTCCTTACTCAGGAATTCACATTTGTGAGGCTGAATTTTAAGGTTATATTCCCTTAAGCGGGAAAAGATTTCATTGAGACGTTCCATGTGTTCTTCGAGGGACGCGGAAAAGACTATAATGTCGTCCATGTAGACAAGACATCGTTCGTTTTGTATGCCGAACATAATTTGGTCCATTACGCGCTGGAATGTGCTTGGGGCGTTTTTGAAATATCAGGGGAGTTAATTTCGATTTGGTGAAATCCGGAGACGAGGTCCATAATAGTGAAATAGGTAGATTTTCCGAGTTTGTCGAGGAGGTCGGCTATGTTGGGTAATGGATATCTATCACCGATTGTTACTTCATTTAGTTTTCGGTAGCGTCCGTTTTCTTTGGAACAACCCAGACGGGGCTGGACCAAGGGGATGCTGAAGGTCTAATGATATTTTGTTCGAGCATTTCTTTAACCTGGTTTTTGACCTCCTCTTTGTGAACATGGGGGTATCTATAGGATTTAGTAAAAATAGGTCTAGAGTCTCCGGTGTTAATTTCGTGTTTAACTTTATTTGTAAATGTTAATTTATCTCCTTCCAGGTAAAAGATGTCTGAATATTTTAGGTATAGATTAGTAATAAATTCTGCTTCTTCTGTATTTAAATGATCTTAGGGTTTCTTTAATTTTTCGTTCGCGGTCAGTATCAGCAAGGGTATTTTTTGTGTCGGGATTATTTATTGATTCGTAAGAGTTAACTGTAACAGGGTTAAGTGGTTCTAGGATTAATTCGGGTAACTTACAAGATTTCTTTATAGAGTTTGTGTTGACTATAGTTGTGAGGAATTCTCCATTATTATCGATTCTAACTATTGAATTTGCTATTTTAATATTATCGAAAGATATTGCGTGACAAATAGCATCGGTACTTTTTAAGTTGCATTTAAGCTTGAAGACTTCTTCAGTTCTTGGGTCTATTTCAACAAAATTTTCGGTAAAAGTTTTAGGTTTTTCGGGGTTATTAAACCTGATAGGGTAGGGGAATTTTCCGCTACTAGTGTCTGGATTAAGATTACTTTTGTTAGTTAACGATAGATTGACAGGTCGATTTCCGTCAATATTTTTTGGTTGATCGCTATCAACATTTAAAACAGGATTTGATTTATTTAACAGATGATTGGCAGGTTGATTCCTGACAATATTCTTTGATTTACTGGGTTGATCAGCGGCCAATCTGCTATCAACCTTTGATTTATAATAATTAGTCTCAGATTGCTGGCGGACGGACGGCCCGTCGCAAACAATATTTTCATTTGTGGATTCACTTAACTTAAACATTTTTATAGACTTAAAATTAGTAGAAAGAATTATATTTTTCCAATCAGCGGAACATTCGTAATGCTCAAGAAAGTCTATGCCAAGGATTCCATTGAATTCTATATCGAGATCGACCACGTAAACTTTATGCGGGTCATTTTTTTTAAACGGTAGCCAAGTAGAATTTTGTATTATAATTGGTTGGTTTGTTATTCCCTGGATAGTAAGGTTTTCGTTGGTTAGGTTAAAATTATTTAGTGTATGTGGTCTAATAATGGAAATAGCGGCTCGCGAATCCATTAAAAATTTGAATTTGTTTTGAGTATCGTTAATATAAAATAGACTATTGGATTTCGTGGCATAACTTTTGAGAATGTTAACGTTTAAATATCCATATTTTGGAATTGGTTGGTCAGGTTTTCTGGACTTGGTTCTATCGGGGCCAGGTTGCCAGATTCCTGACTCTCTTCGGAGTTTAAATGATAAGTTCGAGAGTTGGAGGCTTGGTTAGAGCTACTAGTTGCGCGGTTAAAATATTGGGGATTGGGATTGTTAGCATTTTGTCTCTTAAAACACTCGTTTATTAGGTGCCCTGTTTTTTTGCAATAGTTACATGTCATTTGGCTTCTATTTGACGAAGAATTTTGTGAAAAGTTTTGGCTTCTAGTTATCGGAGGGTTTTGTGGGGTATTTTGGTACGTCTGGGTCGAGGAGCCGCCGCTGGGCGGTTCCCTAGGTGGGTAGCGTCTAAAATTACTATTACTACTTTGGATAGGGGGCCTTGGTTTAGCCCGCTTAAGTCTTTGGGTTTCCAAGTACATTAACTGCGTTTCTCGATTTATCCGTGTGGCAGCTTCTATTAGGGAGTCCGGGTTTGAGGCCCGAACTATGCTCCCTATTCTCGGATCTAAGCCTGTCAGAAGCATGTCTAGACACATAGAATCTATTATTAGTCTTTGGGCATACTTCTGATCAGCACTAAGCTGTTGTCGATTTATTGCCGCATGCAATTTCGAATTGTGATTTTGGACTCTGTTAGTATAACTAAGGGCGGATTCATTAACGCCTTGCCTAACCAATTGGAGGTCATGAATAAGACCCGAAAGATCTCTTGCGTCGCCAAAATGGGCGAGAAGAAGATCTTTGATTGAAGCCCACGTTACTAGACTTCTACTATTTACGAGTTGCGACGCGCGGCCGCGTAATTTGTTTTTTATGTGAACCATTAATAAAAATTGCTGTTGACCAACAGCGATTTGTTGTGCTGTATCGCACGCGGTGAT
>OY294050.1:39166228-39186228 GCA_958510825.1 Brachypterus glaber
ATCCCTGTGGATATTTTAAGCGCTGGTAATTAACTCAATTTACATTCATCGTGTTAAACATAACTTTAACTTTTATTCATTTGCTTATTTTGGAAGGTAAAAGCTTTTAAGTACATCTGTAGACTTTGTAGTACAGTACTTCTAAACGATCTGGCAAAAAGGGCCATAATGGCCTAGTTGCCTGGCTTGTAGCCTCCCCACCCTTACTACTACTACTACTACTACTACTACTCCTGAACGATTAATGGAATTAAACGAGACAAAAATATCTGGATCATGGCCCAAAAAAAACCGGACACTTTTTAAAGCGTTATAACTCTTTTACCTTTTGACCGATCTGTACCAAATTTAAAATGAACAGGCTTAAAACATGTAAGGTTCGGTAGATGGTTTTATTTATTTAAAATATTATAATTTTCAGTAAGAAAGCTTTTTCTGAAGGGGTTAATTTAAAGCCGTGGGGATAGAGTAAAATGTATAAAATTAATTTTTTCGTCTGTATTATGTTCAGTAAACTTTCTTCAATAGCTGTGTGTGTAATCTGTTAATTTAAAGTTTATTTTTTATAAATATTTTTCCGGAAGGCTACGGATAGCGTTAAATGTTTTTTTTTAATTTAAAACCCTGACTAAGTAGGCGGTGATTCTTCTAATAATTTTGACATATCTCAAATAGCATGTCAAACTGAAAAATTAGAAATCCATAATTAAATAACATGGTCTCAAAAGTCTTAAAAACTTCGGAAACGTCGAGAAATGTGAAAAAATGTTTTAAAGAATATGAGTCCGAGAACGACTATAAACTAAATAAAGAAATGAATAAAAATAAATATATTTAAAAACAAAATTTTGTAGAAAAAGTGTAGTTTTAGTGAAAACCGAGGTAAAAACCAGAAAAAATGCTTTTTAAAAATTTTAATGGAAATTTTTGCAATCCACTATATTGTTACTACAAATAACCGACCAAGATCCTGTACCAGTACCTGTACAGTGTTTAAAATTAATAATTTCATTTATTTGTAATAAAAACATAATATATTTCTTCTTTAACCTTTTTATCATTTATAACTCAAATCTTGATTTATTCACCAATTTTTTAATTTTCATGTTACATCGGTCCATGGAGTACCATTTTTGACTTTAAGTACATAGCTTATAATTTTTGTTTTATTTAATACCCATTTTTCTTAAAATTTACATCTACAATTAATTTTTAACTTTTTTTTCTTTTAACTTTTTAAGTAATTCGACATTTTTACAGTTCTTTGGTCATTTTGAATACTTTTTAAATTGACAGATTATTTTTTGAGAAATGTCAAATAAATAACAGGCCTACTCAATTAGTTTTTTATGTTAAAAGATCAATTTATTGTAGGCTGTAGGCTTTCGGAAAAAATATAAATAAAAAATAAACTACAATTTTAAATTAAAAACTAAACGTACACAGTGAAGTCGGCAAGTTTTCATATTATATATTTTGCTCTAAACCCCAAAGCTTTAAAACAACCCCTTCAGAAAATGCTTTATTAATTAGAAATAAATTAATATTTTAAATAAATAAAAATATCTTCCAAATCTTACATGTTTTGGGCACATTCATTCCAAATTTGTTATGGATCGGTCAAAAGGCAAAAAAGTTATTACGGTTTAAAAAGTGTCCGTTTTTTTTGGGCCACCCTGTAGAAGGTTTATGAACCTTCTACGAGGCGTCGTGCAGTCTTATTACAAAACCATCGACAGCCAAATCCTAAAAACTCGTTTTTGGAAACATATGTTAGATGATCTTATGCAGAGTCCTTGGTCACCCAAACATTAAATTGAAAATCGCATTGCTTGATTCTAATAGTATTTCTCGTGCTAATTCCAAACATGTTTTAAGTAACTCACATTTTTAAAATAAACCTAGGCAAATAAAACAGCCAATTTTTTAATAGATTTTTTTTCCCACAAGCCCTTGAAAAGAATTGGGTTTTCAGATTTTCAGTTGATTGGGAAATATGAAAAAACGCTTCTAGAAGAAACAACGGACAAAGGCACTCAAAGAATAGTTCTTTAAAATAAAACTAAATTCGACGCAATCAAGTAAGCGTTCAGAAGTTATTGGACATAAAGCTTGAGCAAAATTTTAGGAGCGCCACTTTTTTTTGGAGTTTAATGTATAATTAATAAAATTATTTGTTACAGGTGTTTTCGAAAATTATCCCAACATGAAAATAAAAGAATCGCATATGGACGTAACCTGCGAGGCATTAGAGTGGTTCAGTTTTTCAGATTTGCTTAGAAAACAAATTTATTCTTCACAAAACTACAGTTTAAGCACATATTTACAGTACGCATTTGTAGTTTGGCATTTTGCGTTTGCGTCTACTGCGTGGCAAAAGCTGACATATCCATCACAAGGATATGAGGTACGTGTAAGGTTTTTTTTTTGTTTCGTTTTGGCCTGAAAATACAGGGTTATTCTTTTAAATTGTATTGCCTATAACTACTTAGTTTATTAGTTTAATGTTCTGGATATTTTCAAACTACTACTATTTTTAAAAGTATCTGAAGCCAACTCTGCTGGATATACAGGAGGCTTTAAAAATAGAGGTAATAAATTTAAGGTATGATTCTATATCCAAAAATATGAAAAAATAATAATAAGTTTGCCTGGAAATGAGCCCTAAGCTTATAGTGCTTTTTCTAATCGGTATTTTTTGGGTCCCGGGTGCTACTTGATGAAGACTTGGTGAGTGGTACCATTTTTTTTTTAGTTTTTTGTGTAGTTACGAAAATCGATGGTGGAAATTCAAACTCCGCGTCTGGTAAGCGGGGGAGGAGGAAATACAAAATTAATTAAAATGCAAAAATAATTAAAAATTAACATATTTTTTCTAGTGGGAACTTTAATGAAAACTTATGTTGTGGGGTATCATTTTTTTTCAGGTTTTTTTGTGTAGATTATGAAAATCAATAATGGCTATTTAAACTTCGCGTCTGATGGGCGGGGAAGCGGGAAATGCAAAATTAAAAATTAACAACATGTTTTTCCAGTGGGAACTTTAATGAAAACTTATGTTGTGGGGTATCCGATTTCAGTTTTTTTTTGTAGAATTCAAAATTTTGGTGGGCAATTTAAATTCGGAGCCTGCAGGCCTGGTATACTGTTTGTGAAGTGTTTTTTTACTAATATTTTTCCACTAATGTTGGAAATTTCGTATTATTATTTTATCAAGTATAACCGAGCGGAGATTATAACTTTTATTTGTTAACTTACTCAGTTAGATGGCCATCCAATCTTCTATCGTATTTAAAGTATGCCCGAGCGGAGAATATACTTAAACAACAGTTCCCACTTTCATCACTTTATTAGGAAGCTGTAAGTTCTAGTGAGATAGCGCTTTGGAAACAGATTAAAACAATATCTTCTTAACGTAAGAATAATATATTAAATAAAGGTGATTAAAATTCTTCAAGAATATCAAAGATCAATTCTTCTAAGTTCTACTTCTATACAAAGCCCCTAAATTCTAATTTCCATTATATAGTAGCTTGCCATTAAATACTTCTAAATTAAAATAATTTTATGTTTGTGATCCCAACTATTCACAATCATTTTCAAAGCCCAATTAAATGTCCACATTTTTCTCAGTGTAAATATTAAAACTGGTACCTATGTCTTTTAAATAATTTTACAGAATATTAAAAAAAAGTTCATTATTATTCGTCAAAATGTCTATCAGTGTTCATACTAACAATATTTATAGGTATCTAAAATTACTTGCGCTATGATTAAAGCAATATTATTTTAAAAATTTTGAACACCATATAAAATATGCGGATCATGAGAACTGCCTACCATGGTAGGCGGCGGAGGGAATATGTTGTGTAAAATTTAATGATTTTTTTTTGTGAAATTTTGCGGTTTTTTAGATCTAAGAGCATTTACAACTACGTGACATACTTAAGAATTTCAATTTAAAAAAAAAACGATGAGTTCCATTTTTTAAAAAGTTGAGAAAAATTACATTTTAAGTTTCTTAACTACTGGTGAAATAGTTTTTATTTTCTTGTTTGAACCAATAATTTTAATGAAATTTTAAGTTCTTTCTGAGGAACCATATGTTTTAAAGTTTCGTAACTACTGGTGAAATAGTTTTTATTTTTTTGTTTGAACCAATAATTTTAATGACATTTAAAGTTCTTTCTGAGGAACCATAAAAACATTATGTACCATCATTTTTATTCATTTCAAAGATGTTATAATTCAAATTCAAATTTTCAACCGTAGTTTTTGGTGGAATCTCATTGTTTGTCCCGTATGGTTTTGTATGTTGATACTTCATTTTACAAACTAACAGACGCCGCTAAAATGTCGATTTCGAAAAAAAATTGAACCTCATCGTTTTTCCACTGGACCTTTCAAATCTTTTTGATAAATTGAAAAAAAAAAGTGGAGAGATACAACCACGAGAACTCCTAAATTTGGTTCAGTGCTCATGTGGAATCTCAAAGTGTGCACCGCCATGCAGTTGTACTACGAAAGGCCTTTCCTGCACGGAAATGGGTAAGTGTTCTGTAGAGGAAAGCCGGTGCAATAACAATAGAAATTATGAGGATTCTTCTACAAAAGATGATTTTGACCCACTTCGTAAATGAGGATTTTGATCATTAAACAGATTTTGATCAATTTGATGACTTAATTAAAAAAAATCTTTCTTTAACAATAAGCAAAAACGATATTGATTTTTGGATTCTATATGAAAAACTAAAAAATATATACCTCACACTAGAGGTTTTAATAAATTTCTAACCAAACACAAAAAATATTTTCCCTCCCCCTCCAACCAGCTACAGTGTAAGAAGGTTCACCTCTGATTTTATATTATGTACAAAAAAACTATAAAAATTATATCCCTAAACACACTAGTTTAAAAAAAAAGACTAAAATAAAAATACAAAAAACTTAAATTATTTTTACTAAATAACTGTGATCGATATCTATTCCCCCTCCGCCCCGCCTACCAGAAGTGAATTACTAATTTTTAGTATCGATTTACACGTTCTACACAAAAAAAATATAACACTCAATAAAGGTTTTTACTAAAACTTGACCCAAAGCACAAAAAAGTTTTTAATTAATTTTGAATTTCCCCCTACCCCGCCCACCAGACGCCTAGTTCCAATGGTCATCGCCAATTTTCGTAATCTACACAAAAAAAACTAAAAAATAGATACCCCACAACATAAGTTTTCATTAAAGTTCCCACTAGAAAAAATATGTTGATTTTTAATTTTGCATTTCCCCCTCCCCCGCCCACCAGACGCCGAGTTCGAATAGCCTTCAGTGATTTTCGTAATCTACACAAAAAAAACTGAAAAAAATGATACCCCACAAGATAATTTTTCATTAAAGTTTCCACTAGAAAACATATGTTAATTTTTAATTTTGCATTTCCCCCTCCCCCGCCCATCAGACGCTGAGTTCGAATAGCCATCACTGATTTTCGTAATCTACACAAAAAACTGAAAAAAATATGATAATACTCCACAACATAGGTTTTCATTCAAATTCCCACCAGAAAAAATATGTTAATTTTTAATTAATTTTGTATTTCCACCTCCCACCAGACGCAGACTTTATGGTCATTATTGATTTTCATAAACTATACAAAAAAAACTGAACAAAATTATACGCCACAGCATAAGTTTGCACCAAAACTTGGCACAAAACACAAAAATATATTAATTTTTAATTAATTTATCATTTCCCCCTCACCCGCCCACCAGACGCCACTAATGATTTTCGTAACCTACACAAAAAAAAATGAAAAAAATATACCCCACAACATAAGTAACGACCAGAAAAAATATGTTAATATTTAATTAATTTCACCTTTATATTTATATACTAAAAAATAAGAAAGTTTATACAAGATAATATCTTGTATAATTATGTGGCCACCTACTACAGAGTGGACTAGAAAAAAACCTTTCGAAAAACAAATTGATATTTTTTTGTATTTTTTAATTTTTTTTTACGTTTGTTTCATGTCTTTACTTTTCTCTTTATACTCTTTTCTTCTCTTTTTCTGAACATACAAACATATCAAGTTTTCATAAGAGCGCAAAACATGAAGTAGAGATATAGGTACTAATTTTTATGAAACCTATCTGTATATTTTCTGTATATAAAATACATTTAAAAAGCAAGGTTGCATCCGGTATATCTAGCGGCTATGTTAGCGTCCTTCTGGCTACGAACACAAAACTAACGTGTAATACCTGCGAGCGCAGCTGTGTTGTCATGTTTACTGGATTCCACCTTGATCGCTATGTATATGGCCAAAATATACTAATATTTACCATAGTCGCCCTCTACCCTATATACACCCGAACTAAAATGTATATTAAAATACAAAAAACGTATGGCATCCTTCTGAAACTCTGGGAAATAATTCCTTACATTAAAATGTAACGTTTGGCGTGTTTTTCGGCATTTGGTAAAGTGGCGTCCGGTATACGGATGCCACCTTACACGGACGCCACCTTTACAATATATATAGGTCCAAAAGTCACCCCCCCCTTTAACTTTTGAACGAGTTGAGATATCGACTTCAAATTTAGAACTCTTAAATAAGACAACTTAAACTATCTTTTAGCATATATTTGATATTTTCAGCTCTTAAAATGTGGGAGGGGGCATGGGGGGACATTTCTTTAAATGGAAAGGGAGGTCGTGTGATACATCATTTTAAAGCTTATAAAATTCTCTATTTAATTTTTTAAAAATGTTTTTTAAGGTTTTGATTTTTCAATTTTTTGTGCTAAAACATTCGATTTTTTAAGTTTTTTTTTTATACATTTTTATTTATGTCAACTAAAATTAGTTTAAAAGTATAATTAACATTTTTTTATGATGAAATTATGCATTTTTAAAAAATTATTTGTTTTTTTTTAGAGGAATTTTGACATTAATACCCATTTTCAACCCCATTTTAAACCCAATTTTTTTTTTTTTATTTAAAAATATGGAGTTAAATGGAGAATTTTATAAGCTTTAAAATGATGTATTACACGACCCCCCTTTCCATTTAAAAAAATGTGCCCCCATGCCCCCCTGCCCACATTTTAAGAGCTGAAAGTATTAAATATATGCTAAAAAAAGTCGATATCTCAACTGGTTCAAAAGTCACCCCCCCCTTTAACTTTTGAACGAGTTGAGATATCGACTTCAAATTTAGAACTCTTAAATAAGACAACTTAAACTATCTTTTAGCATATATTTGATATTTTCAGCTCTTAAAATGTGGGCAGGGGGGCATGGGGGACATTTTCTAAATGGAAAGGGGGGTCGTGTGATACATCATTTTAAAGCTTATAGAATTCTCCATTTAACTCCATATTTTTAAATTAAAAAAAAAATGGGTTTTAAATGGGGTTGAAAATGGGGGGGGGGGCGACTTTTGCACCGCTCTGTATATATACAGGGTGAACCAAAAAAACGGCCACTTTTTAAACCATTACAACTTATTTGCCCTTTGACCGATCTATACAAAATTTTGAATGAATAAGTTCAAAACATGTCCGATTTTGTAGATAATTTTAATTATTTAAAATATTGTTATATTTTTTAGTAATAAGGCTTTTTCTAAAGGGGTTATTTTAAAGTCGTGGGGATACTGCTAAAAATTTGGAATGGAGGTTGTGGAAATGGTATTTGAAGAACAAGGAACCTGTAAAAATGGAGAAAAGGCGAAGATGGAAGATTGAAATTATTTGTTACGTTTGGTTGTTTATTTTTATGTTTATGTTTGTTTTTAACCTCGTACTATTCTACTTAATTAAGCATCCCCTAAGTCCAGGACTTGTGTGGGCTAGTAGTAGAGGAAACCACCGGCTTTAATTGACTTTCGAACCAATATATCTAGGGAGTACGCCTTCGCCAAATTTCAATTATTAATTAACTGAAAAAGGAAATCGGCGCCAGTGAGGTTTGAACTCACAATCATTAGATCAGTGTCAGGCTATATCGATGCCATTGACCGCTGAGCTAAATCTCCCATAACTTAGTATATAAATAGTTGGACTTTTTATTTCTCAAAATTAGTGGAGAGCCCCTAGCACAAGTTTTGTAACTTATTTGGGGCTCTTCATGATTCTGTGTAAATATTCTAATAAATAAATAAATATAAAATTAGAGCAAAATGTATAATTTGAAAATTTTTCGCCTTCATAATGTTAAGTGGTCTTTCTTTAGTAGCTAAGTATATTTAAATTTAAATTTGAAATTATAGTTTATTTTTTATTCTTATTTTTCTGAAAGGCTACGTATTGCAATAAATTAATTTTTAAGATAAAAAAAAAACTGATTGAGTAGGCGTGTTATTTATCTGAAATCTCTCAAAAAATAATCTGTCAGTTTAAAAACTATTCAAAATGACCAAAAATCTGTGAAAATGTCGAATTACATAAAAAAAAAATAAGAAAAAAAGTAATAGCTGAATTGTAGATGTATATTTTAAGGAAAATGGTTACGAAATAACAGAAAAATTACTAATGAAGTACGCACATTCAAAAATTGTACACTCTATGAACATAACATAAAAAACAAGAAATAAATCAAGATTTAACTGTTGGCTAAATTAAAAAGTATTATATTTCCATTGCAAATAAAATTAATTATTTTAAACACTGTTTTAATTATAAATAATATAAAACCATATAATTATGGTAGGTACAGGATCTTGGTTGGCATTTTGCAGTTAAAGTTTCATATTCTGATTTATTGATTTACACAAATTCACATTATCCTTCATCGTATGTAAACGTTTCTAAAACAAGCATTTTTTCTCGTTTTGACCAAAAGTACACTTATTTCTTGTTTATCTACAAATGTTTTAATTTAAATACAAATATTCGTTTTTTGTTATTGCTCATCTTTAAAATATATATTTAAAATGATATTTTTAAGTTTGATTCGTGATTTTTAATAATTTTCAATTTGACATTATTATTATTATTATTTTTTAGACATGTCAAAAATAATTTGAGATGAGTAACAGACTACTTAATCCGTGTTTGTATATTTACTGCTAGTACCCCTGTACCCTTTCCAAAAAATATAATATAAAAAATGAAATACAATCTTAAGTTAAAAGAAAAATATACATAACTATTAAGGAAAGACCACAACATAATGAAGACGATTTTTTTTTTTAAATTATACATTTTGCTCTAATCCCCACTGCTTTAAAATAACCCCTTTAGAAAAAGCTTTATTACTGAAAAATATAATATTTTAAATAATTGAAACATTCTACAGAATCTTACATGTTTTGAGCATATTCATTCCAAATTTTGTATAGATCGGTGAAAAGGCAAACAAGTTATAACGGTTTAAAAGTGGCCGTATATATATATACATAAAGTTATATATAAAGTTTTACTTTTCTTGTTCTATTAAATTATATGTAGGTATATTTTCTTGCTTTTTAGAACACGTAATAAAAAATACTTTTATTCCAACGTTTTGTTATAAGGATAAAACAGCCCTCAGCACTCACCATTTCAATGAAGGTCATTTTTTCGACTTCGATAATGTTAAAATTTTAGATAGGGAGAAAAATAAATTTAAACGAAATTTTTTAGAAATGGTTCACATTAAATTAAATTCAAACAATCCTATAAACTTTAGAACGGATACTCAAAACTTAAGCACTTTATATCCAAACATATTAAGATAAATCTTTTCACTAACTCATTAACACTTATACCTGTACACCTTAATTAATTTTATATATTTATCAAGTTGACTTTTAAAGGTCCAAATATTTTTACTTAATTTTATTTATACATTTATTTATTTTTTAATTCGTTGTAATATCCTTGAAAATGGCTATACAATAAACGCCGAAACGTTGGAATAAAAGTATTTTTTATTACGTGTTCTAAAAAGCAAGAAAATATACCTACATACAGGGTGTATTTGAAATAGCGTAGGAAATTTTAACAGATGATTCTACATGATAAAATATGACAAAAAGTTCCTATAAACATATGTCTAAAAATGCGTCATAAGGGAACTACGCCCCTTTGAAATTGGCTAAAAAAATCGGTTTTTATTTAATAACTCAGGAACCCTTTGAGATATATTAATGAGGTTTTTCACGTGAATTAATCCTAATAAGGCCCATCTTTGTATGTCATTTTCACGTACTTATTTAAACCAGGGGTGTGCGAAACTGGGGGGGCTTATCAGTTTTTTGTCCCAAACTTTTTTCTGTGTAACTTTTTTGCAATTTTATTGGAAATATGATTCCTCAGGTCAAAATATTATTATTATCCCTGCTCCAATACCTACAACTAACAACACCATTTGTAGTAAATGTTGATTCATCCGAAAATACTATAAATTTATGAAAATTTCTGTTTTCTAATATTCTTTCACCAATAATTAAACAAAAAAGTAGCCTTCTTCCCTCATCCCCATCTTTAAGTTTATGCCTAAATTGAATTTTATAAGGTTTTATTTCATTTTCTTTGGACTTTTCTTTTCATTTTCTTTGGAGGTGGCTTTTACTTATACCCAACTCAGAAGATCTTTTTCTTAGAGCCATTTTGGCATCTTCCTCTACAGACTGCAGGGCAATTATTGTGGTGGCATCGTCCTCGTCTAGTTTCTTTTTCTTTTTTTTTAATATCATTGATACTACCAGTTTCAGTAAATTTTTTTAATACATTGTGGATACTTTGTCTAGATATTTCAATGCCAAATTGTTCAATAAATGAATCTCTTACATATTGTAAGTAAACTTGACCTAAACCATAGCACTGAACAATGAAAATTTTTTGTTCTTTTGTAAGCATTTTTAATCTTATTTTTCTCTTAACTATGTTTTTAATTAAACAATAATGTCAAACTTTGACAAAAACAATTAGTACGTATATATAGTACTTGACTATAGCGAAGTTTTCAGTGATACATTTTTTTTAATAAAAAAAATTATTATGAGTTAAAATTACAACAATTTGACATCCTATTTTTGATTATAAACCTATTTTTTAAATAACTTTTTTTTATATCTGTTACGGAAAGGTAAGTTTACCTGAAAACTTTTTACTCTTTCACTGATATCTGGCGCCACCTATAATTTTTCAAAATTTTATTTTGACAAAAATTAGTTTTTAAGCAAGCAGGGCAAAGTCCCAAAGTAGTTTTTCTTAATTCAAAAAAAAATGGTCATTTTGTGGTATTGTCAAGTCGATCCGGGGACACACTGTATATATATATATATATATATATATATATATATATATATATATATATATATGTATAAATAAATATATTATATATTTATTTATTATTTATATATAACTGTTTTTTGTAGGCTTACCAAAAGAAAATCCGTCAAAACGCTCTGATTTTTGAACTGATGCGTGGCATGAAACCCGGAATCCGTTCGAGCTGTCAAAAACACTGCCTTACATTGGACGTACTGCCTTTTCTCAGCAGAGTCATAGTGCCCTCAAATCTTCGAACTGTCAGCATGCATTTGTACACCCCGGAAGAGCGAAGAGAGATTCGTAAAGTTGTAAATGTTATGATAGATTATAATCTGAGTTATGTTCAGGAAAGAAATCTGAAAGGAGTTTTTCAGTTTAATTTGGGTGAGGGATTATTTATAACAAGCAGTGAAGTTATTTTTAAGAAAAGAAACCAGAGCAAAAGCAGACCAAGAATCAAGAAACAAAGTCGATAATAGATATTTTAACTGTTTTTAACTAATTTTCGGTCGCTGATTTTAAAAATATTTATACTATACATACTAAAACGAAATCTGCAGATTATCATAGATTTTCATGCTTTTTTTTAACAAAAAATTTTACAGCAAAACTGTTATTATTTTTGAAATCAGCGACCCAAAATTAGTCAAAAACAGTAAAAATATCCAAGACTAAAAAAAAAAATTAATAAATTTGGTTCAAAAACTATACTAAAACAATAGTAGTGAAATAGACGGGTCCTTCGAATAATTTGCCTCTCTCTCATGCAATTTCCCTATGATGACGTCACGATATACACTAGCCCTCTCGCACCTAGGTTAGTGTCTCTGCCAACAGATGGCGCTGCATGACAATACAGAGACCAGCTTAGTCTATTCGTTAAAGGATGGCGCTGTGCTTGCACTCCTCATTCATAGATGGCGCGCTGCTAACATAAGGCCCTGCACAACAGCGGGTTTGCGTCTCTGCTAACAGCTGGCTGCTCATTCATAGATGGCGCCACTTTTTTTTCAAGAGGCGGTTTTGTTTTTTTTTGTAAAATTATTGGTTTGGTCTCTGCTAACAGCCTACTCTGTCCGTTCAGATATGGTGCTGTGCTAACTCATATACGAGGGTGAAACTTCTGGGGTACTGATCATAATACGGAGGGCTATTCAAAAATATGATTTTGGATTTTTTTTTTAAATTTTTAGCGGGAGATTTAAAAATTTTGTATCTCTAAAGGACGTATCAAAAAAAAAAGGTCAAACCAAGTGGCGTATCTCAAGGGCGTATCTAAAAAAAATCAAGCCAAGGGGCGTATCTAAAAAAAATCAACGAAGTTGCGTATCTAAAAAATCAAGCGTATCTCCAGGGCGTATCTAAAATCTGGCAAAGAAGCGTATCTAAAAAAATCAAGCCAAGTGGCGTAACTAAAAAAAATCAATCTAAGTGGCGTATTTAAAAAAAATCAAATCTGTATCACAAAAAGTTTCATGTTGGACCAAAAGCTCTACGAGCTTTTGACAGAACCATCGAAAGCTCAAAAAAAAAGCTCCAAAGCTCAATTTCGATATGCACCTATTTGATTTGTTTTATCAGCGCAAGTTCAAATAATTGCGAACTTTTAACATTGGAAGCTTCCAGCTTCCGCAAATGATGGTTGAATGTTTGTATTTTCAAAGTAGGCCTCCCTTTATCCCGATCTAAGGAATAAAATAAATACTGAGCTTTGAATCTCAAAATCTCACAGTTCCAAATAGTAATTTTTGTTTCATTTAGTAGTAATAGCGTAAGTAGGTATTTCGATATTGTATTTCTATTATTATATACATACATAAATAGTTTTTCTCTAGTTTCATTGATAATTTCTAAAACAATTAGGTCTTTGTTCTATAAGATTTAAAGGTATTGTAAATAAAAGACGCCCGTTTTACTATATTTCGACGGCTTACAGGTAAAAGGTACTAAGTCATTTTTTGCAAAGATGGGATTTAAATCGCACTGTAATTAATTTTTGATGATCTATGCACAAATAAACCGAATTAACTTCTAGGTGGACTGCCAAGAAGATGGCGATACCCACTATACAAAACGCAGCAATTTGATTTTGATTAAAATTTTATCTGGTAATAGGCACTAAGTCACTAAGTGCACTTAGTGTGTTTTACTTGTAGATTATTTCAAATGTTTCTGCACTAAGCGACTTAGTGTTTGTTTGCGGAAACGTGCATTTTTGTAGTGTTGTTTTCGTTTTCTTTTTGTATTTTACAAGCTAAAATTAAGTAAAAATGTGTAGTCCGGGTGCCAAAATATTTGCTTTGTTAAAAAACAATGAAGAGCAACCAGAGAAAAACCTCAGGTATAAGAAAAAATAATTATTGTTTATTTGAGGTTATTATTTCTAAAAAAGAGTTAATTTATAAAAATATGATTACTTGAATGATTTATATCATACAATATCGCGTTATTTATTGTACGCATTCAAATTTTGCTATGTTAAACATAACATAACAATTTCTGAGGGGTGTTTTCCGAACTTATGGCAAACTTTAGTTTTTCTTTATATTATTATTATTTATTTAATAACCAACGATTTAAGAACAAAACAAAAACAAATCAATCGGTTAGTTTTTTTTTAATTTAGATTTTTTTTATAAAAATCAGAAACTGTTTAATTATTTGTCTATATCTCAGCTATTTCTAATTATGTAATAAAAATGTTATTAAAAATAAAATAAAGACTGCTTAATTTTCTACAAAAAAAGTAAATACCATTTTTTTAAATCTTTTGCCGTTTTGTCACAATACGCGATTCAAGTTTAAAGTAAAACAAAAAAGTATAAATTAATCTTTATATTTAATAAAAATTATCTAAGGAGGCTTATTATATTATTATTTTAATAAATATAAAGATGACCTTTTTTGTTTTACTTTAAACTTTAATCGCTTATTGTGACAAAACGGCAAAAGAGTTTAAAAAAATGGTATTTACTTTTTTGTAGAAAATTAAGCAATCTTTGTTTTATTTATAATATTTTTATTATAATTAGAAATAGCCAAGATATAGACAAATAATTGAATAGGTGCAGATTTTTATAAAAAAATATAAATAAAAAAAACTAACTGAGATTTTTTTAATTTTGCTCTTAAATCCTTGGTTACTCCATATACAGGGTGTCCGGTAACTCGCGTCGGAGCGGGAAACCACATAATCATCTGCCAATGAAAAATGTCTGCAAAAGATTAAAGTTCTATCCTGAACGGTTACTGATATAAGAACATTTAGTTTAGACCAATACCAGAAGATGTTAAATACACTTAAAAACGTGAATAAGTTATTCATTAAGATGTTATGGAAACATACATGAACTTTAAGTCAAGTGTTTTGATTGTTGCTATGGAAATTTATAATGAAGTTTAGCAGTATTTTTTTCAAGAAACTGTCAAAAAATGTTTACAAGTAGAGATTATTTTATATGGAGAATGTGGCAGAAATGCAGAAAATGTAGCCAGAGTGTATTAAGAAATGTACCCCGAAAGAGTTCATTCCACCCTCTTGTTTTTAACGGCTGTACAACGTTGAGGGAAACAGGTAACGTGTTACTGGATAGAAAAGAAATTGGTGGAGCGCTGATTACAGTTAGAAGTGCGGAGGTAGAAGAGGCAATAGGTACTTGAAGCATTCGACAATGACCCAGATGCTAGTGTAAGGGAAATTGCAAGAACTTTCAACCTTAGAATGAAGATTTTCAGATGGAACCACGAACAGCCAAATGTTCAAAACTGCAAATCATATTGTGCACCTTTGGGAGAAATAGGATTTTCAACTCAAGAAACTATCATTTTTATGTCCACGAGAATCCTCGTGAAATGATTTCCAGGATTTAGACGATTTCCAGGCGGTTTTCAATAAATCTTTAGGCGGCAATACTTGTGAATCGAGGGGTACCTAATTTATATATTATTAAAGAATAAAATTTGTTTTTGTTTTTAATTGGTTTAATTTTTACTCCATAAAATAAATAAAATATTTAAAAAATTAACTGGTGTTTCACAAAATATCTTCTTTTTTGTGATTTTTGCATAAACACTAAACCTGTGCAATTTAGGTTGGGTAAAAACCATTTTTCGTATTTATTGAACTTCTTTTTGTAATATTTTATAAGGAATTAATTTATTTTATTATAAATCCTTTTAACTGGGTTTCAGATGTTCTTTATTTTCTGCATTAATCAAGCGATAAACAAATAGTGAATATTCTTTTCTTGTTTCTGCATACCTTTTTTTATTATTTTTATATCAAATATTACATTTTAACTATAAATACATAATATAAAGAAATAACTCAAAAGTGATTTTTAAAAATTTCTAACTTGACATTAGTGTCTAAGTGGCTTTTATTTACGTATCGGTATGGTTGCTTAGTTACGAATTATGTAATTATCTCATGTTTTTAGGTGTATTTAACACTTTCTGGTATTGGTGCAAAGAAAATATTCTTATCTCGGTATCCGTTCAAGATAAAACTACTTTTTTTGCGTATTTTTTTTTTCATTGGTAGATTCTATGGTTTCCCGCTCCAACGCGAGTTACCGGACACCCTGTATAACAAAAATATAAAAAAACTAAAGTTCGCGGCAAGTTCGGAAAACAGACCTTAGAATTGCACCGTGAAGTGTTTTATCAATAATGATTCATTATAATTATTGACTTTAGGAGATGCTTCTTTGCCGGCACAGCCTGAAAACTGTCTTGGTTCTGGCATAGTAAGCAGTTTCATATAATTAATACTAATTAATTATTATTATTAATTTTGGAAACAATCAAAAAGTCCAAACCCTTCTTTTAAAAATCTTGTTTTTGAAAATTTATGTAAACAGCTTGTTTTCTACTTATACTTATACTTACACATTACGTTTAATTAATAGAAGGGTTTTAATTTTAAATAGTTGTTTTTATATTATTTTATTGACAGTGCTCTTTACTAGTAAGCCGACGTCGTGGGCCTACAAGTAAAAGGCACTAAGTCTATGTCTTTTTTCAAATTTAGTTGAATTAAATTACTTCAATTTTTTTTTTAACTGCAAATGGGACATAATGTCTAAACATGTCATTGCGATTTTCGGTAGTTTTTTTCCAAAAACAATTATTACAAAAATTAAAAAAACAATAATGAAAGTTAAATTTGTCATCTCAAAGCCATGTTTTTGGACTTAGTGCTCTTTACTTGTAAGCCGACGATTTATTTTACATTTATCTATTATCCAACATTACTCTCTACTATACTGCCCTTAAGATAAAATGTCCTATCTGCAAAAAATCACTTTTTTAGATAAGCACCATTGTATTACTTAACTAGCCCATGTGCCTACCAAAAAGATAAGTCCTATCTAAAATCCAAATCCTAAAAATTAGCCTATATTGAAAATTTTCAATGTTTTTAAATAAAATTGTCCTAGTCTATTAGTCTTTACTAGACGAATAAGTCAGGACTAGGACTAACTTTACAGATCTTAGTAATTTGATTGGACTTTTTCCATCATTTTGTCCTCTTTGACAGATAGAACAAATGCATTTAATATGATAATTTATTTTTCTGACAAAAAACTAAAATTCTTTTCAAAGGATATTACGTATTTTTGAGTTAAAATAAAGCAGAACCCAACTCCATATTTTTAAACATGTTTTCAAAAAGTGCAAACAAAAACAGTAAAACTGGCCATATCTCAAAACATCTAATGTACAGATAGAACAACTTGTCGTTGTATTTGTAATATTAACTCTAACAACTTTATTCATTTATACCCGTAAGGGACCTACAAGGTGTTTTATACCACGGAGTGGTGCTCTCCTTCAAAATAACTCCATTTTTTAGTCAGCGTTCTATGTCGTATACCATCTTTTACTGCACATGTTTTCAATCCATAATCCATAATTATTAATATAAATACTTAAATTTTGTAAAAATAGTTTTTTACCTACATTCGATTTTGACTGACAATATTCGGTAGTCCAATTAGGTGCCCTTATCAAAAAGGTGTTTTGATATTCGAACCACATCTCCAACATTAAATTTTTTTATTGTACCAATTTTTATATTTGTATACTGATTTTAAAATTTTATCTTTATTTTTACGTGTTATATTTAAAGGTTTCATTTTTGTAGTACGATGCACTTTATTATTATACTCTGTTACTATTATACATAAAGACTGAATGTTTTTTATAGTTTTTCCTTGAGAGTTCTAATTACACGTTCTGCTATTGCTGCTTTCATTACAGTACAAGTACTCTAATGATTTATTTTATGTTTTTGTTAAATTTTTGAAATGTGTATTGTAAAATTGTTTTCCCTGGTCCGATTGTAAGTTTTTTGGGCATCTCTTGCTACTGATTACAATACTCTTAAATGCATTAGTTACTTCTAATCCATTTTTGGTTTTCAGTGGTCTTGTACATAGAAATTTCGAAAAACAATCTATAACTATCAAAATATATTTATATCCCTGGTTCTCTGGAATAGTTTTTCATATCTGAAATGTCTGTCTGCCGCTGCCGGTGCTGCTACTGCATTTGTTCTAATCCATTTTTGGTTTTCAGTGGTCTTGTCCATAGAAATTTCGAAAAACAATCTATATCAAAATATATTTATATCCCTGGTTTTCTCTGTAATAGTTTTTCATATCTGCAATGTCTGTCATAGAAATTTCGAAAAACAATCTATAACTATCAAAATATATTTATATCCCTAGTTTTCTCTGGAATAGTTTTTCATATCTGTCTGCCATAAATCATCAATTCCCTGCTGGTGCTGCGGCTGCTGCTGCTGCTGCGGCTGCTGCTGCTGCCGCCGCTGCTCCTGCTGCAGGTCAACACTTTTTTTCCGGGCACTGAATTGGCTTGGACCAAAAAGCAGTTTTAACCGACCATATTCCTTTCTAACTTCCAGCTCGTAATGCTGGTAGCTCGTGTATTTCTCAATCCCGAAATGGCAATAATATTGATTTCTTTAGCAATACATTTAAAAGTTGCAGTTTTATAGCATCATTGGGATAAACGTACTTCACTTTCAGTTCTATTTTTTTCACATTAATCGTAAGCATCTTTTCATCTGCTTGTATAACAATTTGCATCAGTTCGGGCACGTACCAATCTCACTTTCTGTTTTCCAATAATAACGTTTATAATCATGAAACAATCCAAATATATAATTTAATGGAATACTCGCACTAAATATAGTTTCTGTAATGTTCTTTGTTACCGCTGCCGGTTTTGGGCCAATTCCAACCAGCTGTGTAGGGAACGCGTGTTACTTTCGCTATAAGATAGCTTTTATTGTGTTCGTTGTACCGGGATCACGAACCTTATCAATTTCCTTCCATTTAATTCATAGCTGATAGACTCGAAAAGATAGAGAGGACCATTATTGGTAAACGTGAAACTGTTACTCGTCGTAATCCACTTGGCCCAAAACCGGCAGCGGATGGTAACAAAGAACATTACAGAAAAGATATTTAGTGCGAGTATTCCATTAAATTATATGTTTGGATTGTTTCATGATTATAAACAAGTTATTAATGGAAAACAGAAAGTGAGATTGGTACGTGCCCGAACTGATGCAAATTGTTATACAAGCAGATAAAAAGATGCTTACGATTAATGTGGAAAATGATGCTATCAAACTGCAACTTTTAAATGGTATTGCTAAAGACATCAATATTAATGCCATTTCGCATTGGGAAATACACGAGCTACCAGCATTACGAGCTGGAAGTCAGAAAGAAATATGGTCGGTTAAAACGGCTTTAGAAATGGAGAAACCAAGATATGTTACTGTTGCTTACCAAACGAATCGGAAAGATAATTTCGCAGATGATGCTACGGTTTTTAAAAATTTAATTATCACAAACATTCGATTGTATTTAAACTCGGAATGTTTTCCTCATGAGTCATTACGTTTAGATTTTGCGAAAAATCAATACACAGATACCTATAAAATTTATACTGATTTTCAACAATCTTTCCATAATAAAAATATGTGTCAGTAATTATTAACTTACGAACATTTAAAACATGTGCTTTATTTGTTATAGATTGTTTTAAACAGAATGATAGTATAAAGTCATCTACGGTCTATGTAAAAATAGAACTCGAGAGTAGTGTGGCTTTTCCAGAGAAAACAAAAACTTACGCCGTTATCGTCAGTGATTCTATTGTAAATTATAAGCCTCTAAGTAATACTGTAAGAAAGATACTATAAAATATTTATATTTTTAGTTTCTTCGTTAGTTGTGTGTGAAAAGTCTAGCGAATAAGTTAAAAAAAAAGTTGTAATCAAATTTATAGCATTAGATGTAATGGGGTTTCATTTACCACAATTTATAGCAAAAGAATTGGTAATATGTGGCAATAGTTATGAAATGAATCACTATATTTTTAGTATGCCAAAATTCCGCAACGAATTAACTGTACAAGAGAAATCAAACGTGGAGAGCAACATTTATTGGATTATGATGAGGGACATGTTGACTATAGTATGCTTAATTATATTATAAAAATTAATATTTTGGAAGAGGGCGTTAAAATGATCATCGTCAGGAATATGGAAATTTATGAATGGATATATGTTGTGTTTGGTTTTAATAATCAATGTTATTCCAATGGTTAAAATTTGTCATGAATTCGATATAGTTTTATTATATCGACTTTGATAAATGCTAAATAATTTTTTTTTGTAAAAAATAAAAAATA
>OY294050.1:39186428-39257638 GCA_958510825.1 Brachypterus glaber
ATCCAAATATCTTTATTTAAGGTTGAACCATATTTTAACCATGGAATTTGAACCATATTTTAACTGTTTTTTTATTGACGCGAAAGCAGAATTCAAACAAATAAATTTAATACATCTTCATCTTGCTCTTGTCGATTTTTTTTCTATCTACCCGATAACACCAATTTTTCGTTAATTGTTCTAATTTTTTGTTTCATACTCAAAATTTTGCGAATAAAGTAACACTGATGGTCTTTTTTCCAAATAAGCAGATATACTGTCCCTTTCTAGGTGATTTAAGTAAGACATTGACAAAATTATACGACCCAAAACATTGAAAGACGTTTACAAGAATTATTTGATATCTGTCAAATAATTGACAAATGTAAAAAATTCAATTTACAATAATAAATATTTCACCTACCATTTTCTTTGGTACCTTCTGTAATGGTACAAAAACAAAAAAAAAAAAGAAAAAGCAAAAAACAAGATGGCCGACCTGTCAAAATGATATCATTCGTAGATTTCAATCGAAATCCTAAATCTTTTTTTTAGTCTCTGAGGGGGACCGGATGGGGGCGAAGAGTTTTTTTAAGTCATCGAAATTTTTCAGGAGTTAGAAAAAACAATTGGGGCGGATTTTTGTGGGGGGACCAGGTGGGGTCCGTAGGTTACTATCCACCGGGCCCCGATTTTTCTTGACGGCCCAGACTGTCAGGTAAAAAAATACCATTTGTTTACCACCGGGCTTGGAGATGGATTGTTTATTATTAGAATCAGTTTCAGCAACCTCGAAAACCCTAATATTTCCATTTTTTTCAAAACCATTGTGAGTAGGTATTTAAACATTACTGCCCCCTACCCCAAGGGGTTCACCCAACAGCCAAACCATGGTTAGATTTTTTTTATTATCAGATTCAGTTTTATCGACCTCAAAACCCCAATATAATAATTTTCACCAAAGTATAATCATTTAAAAATAGTTACCCTCGGGGTGGTTTTACCAAAAATGTTTATCTGATTCGCTTTCAGCGACTTCAATAGCCACTATATAACAATTTTCACGAAAATTTTGTGAATACTTAAAATAACGCACCCCCGAAGGAAATAATTAGAAAAATATTATTATCATATAGGTACCCATTTTTACAAAAAACATTTTAAACATTTAAAAATAATTACCTTCCGCCCCTTGGGGGTGGAGATAGATTTTTTATCATCAGATTTCGTTTTAGCAACCTCAAAGACCCATTTTCACGAAAATATTGTACCTAAACGATTAAAAATTACCCGGTTGACACAAACGTCAGTTCTATTATCTTTTTATTTTTTTCGGATCAATTTTTGGGGGTTAAAAATCGTAATTTTTGAAAAATGGTTTATTTTATTATTTAAATACGTCAGTTATACCTGCTTTCAAACTAATTTGGAATTATACAAATTAAAAATAAAATTTTACAAAAAAAATCTTAAAAAATCGCATTTTTAGCAAAAAAAATAAAATAAAAACCCTCGTAAAAACCTTAAAAAAATGTTTAAAAAATAAAAAATATTTGTTCGATTAGAGAATTTTATGAGCCTTAAAATAATGTATCACACGACCCCCTTTCTCTTTAAAAAAATGTTCTCCCTTGCCGACCTATATGATACAGGCTGTATCCATATTGAGTATATACTAAAAAATTATTTTGGTTATGCTATTAATGTCTTCCAAATTTTAAGTTGATATATTAAGCCGTTCAAAATTTTAAGTGAAATGTCAAGTATTAATACTTGACACAAAATATTTTTTTTTGTATTTTTTTTATTTTCAGGGACTGAAGTTGTATCCAATTTTTGTAAAAAAGTTTTATTGCTATTATAATATTAATTATTATGTTCTTGTGTTATTATATATAATTTCCAAGAAAAGCCCGAACGCACTCAAGGCGTGAACGAGTCACTGAACGTAGCTTCTTGAAACTGACTTGAGAACACAGAGTTTGCGCGGTAGACTTAGATGGTTTTCCCTCAAAAAAATCTTGATGATTCTTGAAAAGCCGTTCTTTCCTTGTTTACAAAAGAGGTTTTTGTGTGAGATGTGAAAAATTGTAAAATGTCTAAAAGAAGTGCACGCCTTATTCAATGTATTTCTTATGTTGGGCAAAGACTTAAAGGGTGAACGTCGGCGCTGCGCGCCTCGTTTTTAAGATTTCACTTTGTTTTTCATTTTGTCGATTTTCAGTTGTTACCAAGTCATCTTATATCAAATTCCATGTTTCTGCGACTTTCCATTAAAAAAATGTCATTTTGACAGGTCGGCAATCTTGTTTTTTGGTTTCTTCGATTTTCAATTTTCATTGTCCTTACATACCAATTTTCAAATCCCTATGATGATCCATTCAAGATTTATAAGAATAAAGGTTTTGTCAAAAAAAAAGTCCCTAAGTCAGTCCAGTCAGAAGTTATTACGAAAACAAAAGAAAATCATGATGTGCCTATTTTGGACTTCACGGCTAGTATTTTTTTTATGTTTTTATGTATGTATCTTGTTTTATTATAATAATATTAGTCACCCTAAGCTGCTTGTATTTCAAATTTCAAATCTCTAAGTCAATCCTATCTAAAGTTATTAAAAAGCAAAAGAAAATCATGATGTGCCTGTTTAGGTCTTCACGGCTAGTAGTTTTTGGTAGTTTTGTATGTGTCATATCACCATAAGCTTATATTTCAAATTTTAAGTCAATACGATGAATAGTTATTAAAAAAACAAAAGAAAATCGTGATGTGCCTGTTTTGGACTTCACGGCTAGTATTTTTTGGAATTTTTATGTATGTGTCATGTTTGAATAGTTACCATAGGCTTAGTTCAAATTTTAAGTCTCTACGTCAATTTGGTAAAAAATTATTAAAGTAACAAAACAACATTACGGTATGAACCCATAAGATTTTCCCCTACCAAAAATCGCTCAATGCGCCTAAAGAAGTTTTTAAAGCGAATCTAATTATGATATAGTATTGGCAACGCTGTTTGGGATACCAATTTGCCAGAAAAAGTAATTATACGGAGTTCAATTTACCAAAATAAGTATAAATGTATACTCGCGGATGCCACTTAGCCTATAAATGTATCGGATGCCACTTTGGCCTCTTTGTTGATAAAATATACTCTGAATATACGCCCGGATGCCAATTTGTCAGCCAAAAGTACGGAAGCCACTTTGACCTCTAAATAAATAAATAAATAAATAAATATATGTATATATATATATATATATATATATATATATATATATATATATATATATATATATTTATACGGCGTACAAGGTGGAGTCCAATATAGATAAGACCGAAAGTGGAGTCCGCGTGTATACTTTTTGTATATTACTATACACATAAAAAGCAAAGCAGCATCCGGTATATCTAACGGCTAGGATGGCATCCTTCAGAGTATACTTCTATACATTTAGGAAAGTTGGCATTCGTATACTTCCTTTTCTGAGCGTAGTGGCATCCAACGTTGCCAAGTTTTTCACAGGATTAAGTAGGAGTTTCATAAAAGTTTGGTCGCATGATTATAGTTTTAGCGCGTATTCTTGATCAAATATGCGGCATATGCAGCATTTTTAAATCCTCCGATTTCAACATTACACGGGTCAACACAAAGAGCTTAGCAGGGTAAGCAGGTAAAAAGTGCCCCAGCCCGATTTGAGCTGAGTATTTGTGCAAAAGGTAGTGTTACGCCAAATTCGTCAGCGTACTTTCAATTAGATAGAGCAAAGCCCTCTAGGAACCTTATCAGATCTATAGCCCCTGCAGCTCGAGTGGAGACGGGGTGGGTAAAGATGGGAGTAGGCGCCACTTAGTTTAAGATCTGATAGGGTAATATTAAGTGCCAGTAAACCAAGAACCTTGGCACTCAAAAGCATCAATAACAGTTGGGCAAAGTACTACTGAGGAATAAAAAAAACTAAAATGGAAATAAAATGGCAGTATAGTTTGTAATACAATAAACTTTATTGCGCGGACACTCCAGCCAGCACCAAAATAGGCGAATATACAAAGTTATTTACTGCCTTATAAATGTTTACTACACTAAACAGAAACAGGCATAAAAAAAAACATGAATTATTTTCACGCAGGTAAATACTAAATAAGCTTGCTAGCATAAAATTATGTCAGATTTACTGAATATTTTTGTCCAAGCATGCATGCGTAAACGAAAACTTACAATAAAGCGCTATTTTATACATTAATACAGAAATAGAATAAATTCGATTGTATAGCCCAAGCAGCTAATACCAAAAATACCTATAATAATTTTATGGAAATGTCAAACAGCTGACTTAAGGCAAAACAGATAATTTTATATTTAGCCTACTATCTTAAACATAAATACACAAAAGGAAAGCTTATAATTGCCCTTTCTAATTGTAGGACTAAATAAAACTAAGTTTCTAAGCTATCTAGTAAGTATCCAAATAAATACCGTATGATTGTAGCTTCTACAGTGCTGTAAATAGCTTAATAAATACCTGTGTGCATCTAAAATGTATTGTTTTTGTAGTGAAAAACCTGCAGAATAATATGCTCGGACGTAGCAAACATCCAAAGGGGTCCAGGGGCTGAACCTCGATAATCAAACTAGGTCAACAGGCCTAGTGTTCAAACAACTGTGGTCCACGATACTGAAAATTGAAGCCAAAACCAAAATTTTGCTATCATGCAATCCAATACTTAAGTCCTTAACTGAAACTGTTATCCAGTGATTAAACTCGTAACTAAAACCCTAAAAATAATAGAAATATGCTAATACAAGCCAATCCCAAAGCTTAAAGGACAACATATAAACATATACAAAAATATCTTACCTTTTTGGATAAAAAGGGCTATTCTATTTGAAGATTACTTTGAATTTATTTAAGCTATTTAAACAAAGCCCAGTTTATGAGAGGGTAGCTGGAACAAGAAAAACGAAGTTACGCTGTGATCAAATTTTTTTGAGAAGAAGAGTACTTACTTATTTTTAATCCCGAAGTCGGAAAATTTCCAATAACCCAAAATCAACATAAGCAATGGCTTGGAAATTCAATTATGAATGTTTTTCTGTATAATTCCTACACATAAGTAATTACTATAAACTTTAAAGAAAAACCATTCAACTTTAGTAACTACACCTCTTCATACCAAAATTGTGAACAAAATGGCTCGTTGCCGTCAACAACAACAAGAAGCAGCTGTTTTTTTTTTTCTATAGACATTTGGTCGCGCCAACTTTAAAATCTCAATGAAATTGACGCTGAAGGCGACACCCCTCTGACAGATTAATATAGCCTAACTTTTCTAAAATAATAACAAAGCATATTTAAGGACAAAATTCCCTTGTTTAAGGTTCGAAATGACTGTAAACTACTAAAAGAATAAACAAAATGTTAAAATTAAAAAGGTAAGCGATTTTTGCACGTAACAAACTCCACCCCAACCTCCAGAGAATTTTCCCAAAATTCTCTCATAACAAAAAAAACATAAGCAAGAAAAGTTCTATCGCATAACAAACACACACATACACATACATTTCTTAACCATCTAGGTATCAAGAGTAGTTTCATCCGGCGCAGCGCGAAGATCCTTTGCATTCCAAATTCCTCGAGAGTTCCTACTTTCGTCGCAAAGTTCATATGTATATGGTGACACAACTTTCTTCACAATAAATGGGCCTACAAATTTCGGAGAGAGTTTAGCACTTACATAATTGGCCGCATTTGAAAGTACCATATTCTTTCGCCAAACCTGTTGTCCAACAACATATTTAACAGGTCTACGACGAAGATCATATCGTGCCTTACTCTTATCTGATGCTCGATCCATCCGTTTGCGGATATCGGTAAAAACTTTCTGCAAACTCTCACTACGAATCTTAGGGTTAAAAGCAGATCTATCGATTACCACATTCTTTGGTTCTTCATCAGATTTTTGGTAATCATTACCTTTCAGACATATCTGACGACCAAAATTTATAAAATATGGTGTCTCACTGGTTGCTTCTGAAACCAAGGTTCGAAGTGCACACCCTATCTTTGGCAAATACTTGCACCAATCCCTATGATTATCAGTAACAAAACACCTAAGCATATTACCCAATGTTTTATTTGTCCTTTCACACGGATTACTTTGAGGATGGTACAATGCGGTAAATGCTAACTTGACACCGTAACTACTACACATTCCTTGAAACTGCTTACTTTTAAATTGAACGCCATTGTCGCATATTAAAATGCGAGGAACACCAAACAACAAAAAGACATGGTCCTCCATTACCTTAGTAACTGCTGCAGCAGTTGCCGTTCTAAGTGGAAACAACAATGGACATTTACTAAAGGAATCTACCACAACAAAAATATACACAAAACCACCAGATGACCTTGGCAGAGGTCCTACTAGGTCACATGATACCATTTCCCATGGGACAGACACTTTTGTATGTGATGTCATTAAACCTCCAGGTTTCTTCTGTTCAGGTTTAGAAGCAAAACATTTCAAACAGTTATTAACATATTTGATAACATCTGGTTTACATTTGGGCCAATAATATCGCTCACATACTTTCTGATACGTTTTAGATATACCAGGGTGTCCTGAGGTAACATAGTCATGACAACTTTCCAATACTTTTTGGCGTTCAGGTTTTGGAACAACTAATTTCCAATTTTCCACATCACTACCAAGGTCTGGATATTTACTTATAAAATGCTTATAAAGTTTATTATCCTGAACTCGCCAACCAGGAAACTTTTTGGGTGATCTGACCACTTTCTCAGACATCTTGCTATACCACTTATCTTGAGTCATAGATTCTGGACAGATATCAACGAGATCTACTATGGGAACGGAGCGACTTAAAGCGTCAGGTACTAAATGTTCTTTTCCCTTTCGGTGGATGATATCAAAGTCAAATTGCTGTAATCGAAGTGCCCATCTCGCTAAACGACCATTCTGACTCTTGAGGTTGCTAAGCCAAACTAACGAATAGTGATCAGTCACGACGGTGAAATGACAAGCCTCTATGTATGGCCTTAACTTTTCAACTGCCCACAGAACTGCCAAACATTCTCGCTCAGTGGTTGAATACTTCCTTTCAGTACCACTAAGTGATCTACTCAAATACGCCACCACTTTCTCACCCTCGGGATGTAACTGTGATAATACCGCACCTAAACCAAACCCAGATGCATCGCATTGAATCTGAAATGGAAGGTCAAATGAAGGACAAGACAAAATAGGAGCAGAGATCAACTTTTCCTTGATGGTATTAAAACAATCTTCTTGTTCTTTTTCCCACATAAATTTACGAGATTTCTTGAGAAGGTCAGTCAACGGAGCTATCAAAGTACTAAAGTTTTGTACGAATCTACGATACCAACTTGCTAAACCTATAAAACTTCGTACATCACCGACATTCTTCGGCGTTGGAATACGCATAATTGCGTTGACTTTCTCTGGATCGACCCTAAGTCCATGCTGATCGACCACGTACCCCAGATAGCGTAGTTCTGGCATACAAAAGTGGCACTTTTCTTTCTTGAGCGTCAACCCCGCTTCCATAAGCCTTTTAAGTACTTCTTGTAGTACTTCCATATGCTTCTCGAAAGTTGGAGTGACAATGATAATGTCATCCAAATACACAAATACAAAAGGCTCAAGATCCAACCCTATTACTTTATCAACTAGTCGCTGGAAGGTAGCCGGAGCATTGGTAAGTCCATAAGCCATTCGGCGGAACTGGAACAAACCTCTGTTTGGAACTGTAAAAGCAGTAAGGGCTCGTGACTTATCCGACAACTTCACTTGCCAATACGCTGACTCCAAATCCAATGAAGTAAGATAACTAGCTGCTCTAAGTCTATCCAAAATAGCTGAAATATAGGGCAGGGGGTATGCGTCTTTAGCGGTTACTTTATTGAGCTTCCTATAATCCACGCAAAAGCGATAGCTGCCGTCCTTCTTTCGAACCATAACGACAGGACTCGACCAACCACTTTCCGAAGGCTCACAAATACCTTTCGCAAGCATCTCATCTAATTCTTTATCTAAAAGCTTTTGTATTTGCGGAGACACAGGGTAGTAACGCTGTTTGATGGGATCTGCATCTGTAGTGATAATATGTTCCACTACCTTAGCACATCCTAACTTATTTCCCATAGCAGTAAATGTTTCCGTAATTATCTTATCCAGAGTTAACTTTTGTTCCACAGTCAACTGGCTTCTATCTTGAACAACTTCATCTACAAGTGGTCCATCTACCTTTGCAAATTTCCAAACATCTGACCGAAGATTAGGAACTATTCCCATCCTGGTCCAAAAATCTATACCCAAAATTAACATATGAGGTAAATCGGGAACAACCAAAATATTGATCATTTTCTCCTTATTTTCTAACTTAACTAAAGTACGCCACACACCTAACGACTCACATTTTTGTCCATTTGCTACAGACACACAAACACGACTCGACTCATCTAACTGACTTGCTGCAAACGACTTCAAAATTTTCCAACCTGGTCCTCCTACGATGGTTCGCGTAGCTCCAGAATCTAAAAGTCCAAGCATGGACTGTCCAAATACAGAAACACTAACATACGGCCTTTCATCTTGTCCTGCGTGATCTAAAATAAAATTTAAAATTGCGGGGATTTCTGATTTTTCTTCTGGGACGCTCTTACCATCACCAGCTAAGAGCGTCGGTTCCCGTTTCCCGAATTAGGATTAGAGGAACACGGACAAGTCCTAGTAGTGAATCCATCACGTTTACAACGATAACAATAAATTCTCCTAGGCTCTGCACAACCTACCGCTCTGTGGCCGGGTTTGTTACAGTTGTAACACACCACCACAGTAGGCAAATTACTAGAAGAAGGGGCTTCCCTTACAGCAGCAACTTCTAATGGTGCATAAGCATATGCCAAATCAGGTTCTAAAACATTGGAACGTCTAGTTGGCGGTGCAAAGGCTTCAGTAGACGACCTACGAGCCTCCAGTCTACGGCAAAGAATTCGTAATTGGGATATCGACGTAACATCTACAAGACCTAAGTGCGATTGATAGAATGGAGCTATATTTCTTAGAATTAATTTCAGCTGAACTTCTTCAGACACTTTATGGGTAAGCCGGTTAAAAAGAGCGGACATAACGGACAAATAAATTCCTATACTTTCTTCCGGGCCTTGCGTTCTATGTTTTATTTCGTCGAAAAGCTTTTCATCATAGTCGGCGGGCTGAAACTCTTCTCTTAGCAACTTAACCAACGACTCCCAATCACTACAGTTCCTTCTAGCATCCCTATACCATACAAGGGCCTTCTCCGTAAACAAATCAATGGCTGAATCAAACAACATTTCCGAACTTACATGCCTAGCTATACACAACTCATCTACACGCTCCAAAAATGCATTGACCGACAGACCTTTCTTGCCACCAGTGAAGGCAACACCCCATTGACGAACTGGAACTGGCCTAACGATGGTACTAGCATGTACATTATTATTTCTAGTAACCTCAGACACTTCTATATCCACATCTTCGTCAAGGTCATCATCACCTTCCAGAATACTAATCTCTGGAATCGCTTGCTGTCTGCGTTCATACTGTTCCACCTTTTCCTCTAGTTCTTCTATAAGTGCTTTGATGGCAGTAATATACTGTGTTTTCTCTGCTTCGTTGTCCTCTGTCTTCATATGGTATGCCCGACCAAGAGTATGCGTCAATTTGGTTTCTAATTTCAAATAATCATTACATGTTCGACCAGCTTTAAAGGACTGTACCAAAATTTTAACAGCTTCAATCTTTTCATCCAGGGCATCACAATCTTCTTGAAAGGAAAATGGGTGCTCTGGGCGCGTTAGTTCGTTGTCTTTTTCTGCCTTAATTGCCTTGGATAATCTACTGCGTAATTGCTCACAATTACCTTCACCAGACTTTCCCCTCAACACCAGCTCATAAATCAACTCGTCCTGAGATAAACGATTTATCAACATTCTACGCGTCATTGTGCCTGTAACTAATCTTACTAACCTAAACTACAAAAAAAAAAAAAAAATAGACAAGTACACTAAATATCCAAAGTGTCCTACTTATTTCCTAAAAATAAAGGTCCTAACAATGCCAAAGGTCAAATTACCAAACCTACACAACAACTCCAAATGACCTTTACCTAGAAAAAAAATTAGGGACACAAAAAAAAAATCAAATAAAAACCAGAAAACCAATATTTATTGAATTAGTAAATACCTGATAGCAAAATATATCAAAAAAAAATAAAAAATACCAATTTTATTTCAAAATTTATTTTCCTTTTTTTTTTTTTTAAGGGGCCCCACGTTGGGCGCCAAATTTATGTTACGCCAAATTCGTCAGCGTACTTTCAATTAGATAGAGCAAAGCCCTCTAGGAACCTTATCAGATCTATAGCCCCTGCAGCTCGAGTGGAGACGGGGTGGGTAAAGATGGGAGTAGGCGCCACTTAGTTTAAGATCTGATAGGGTAATATTAAGTGCCAGTAAACCAAGAACCTTGGCACTCAAAAGCATCAATAACAGTTGGGCAAAGTACTACTGAGGAATAAAAAAAACTAAAATGGAAATAAAATGGCAGTATAGTTTGTAATACAATAAACTTTATTGCGCGGACACTCCAGCCAGCACCAAAATAGGCGAATATACAAAGTTATTTACTGCCTTATAAATGTTTACTACACTAAACAGAAACAGGCATAAAAAAAAACATGAATTATTTTCACGCAGGTAAATACTAAATAAGCTTGCTAGCATAAAATTATGTCAGATTTACTGAATATTTTTGTCCAAGCATGCATGCGTAAACGAAAACTTACAATAAAGCGCTATTTTATACATTAATACAGAAATAGAATAAATTCGATTGTATAGCCCAAGCAGCTAATACCAAAAATACCTATAATAATTTTATGGAAATGTCAAACAGCTGACTTAAGGCAAAACAGATAATTTTATATTTAGCCTACTATCTTAAACATAAATACACAAAAGGAAAGCTTATAATTGCCCTTTCTAATTGTAGGACTAAATAAAACTAAGTTTCTAAGCTATCTAGTAAGTATCCAAATAAATACCGTATGATTGTAGCTTCTACAGTGCTGTAAATAGCTTAATAAATACCTGTGTGCATCTAAAATGTATTGTTTTTGTAGTGAAAAACCTGCAGAATAATATGCTCGGACGTAGCAAACATCCAAAGGGGTCCAGGGGCTGAACCTCGATAATCAAACTAGGTCAACAGGCCTAGTGTTCAAACAACTGTGGTCCACGATACTGAAAATTGAAGCCAAAACCAAAATTTTGCTATCATGCAATCCAATACTTAAGTCCTTAACTGAAACTGTTATCCAGTGATTAAACTCGTAACTAAAACCCTAAAAATAATAGAAATATGCTAATACAAGCCAATCCCAAAGCTTAAAGGACAACATATAAACATATACAAAAATATCTTACCTTTTTGGATAAAAAGGGCTATTCTATTTGAAGATTACTTTGAATTTATTTAAGCTATTTAAACAAAGCCCAGTTTATGAGAGGGTAGCTGGAACAAGAAAAACGAAGTTACGCTGTGATCAAATTTTTTTGAGAAGAAGAGTACTTACTTATTTTTAATCCCGAAGTCGGAAAATTTCCAATAACCCAAAATCAACATAAGCAATGGCTTGGAAATTCAATTATGAATGTTTTTCTGTATAATTCCTACACATAAGTAATTACTATAAACTTTAAAGAAAAACCATTCAACTTTAGTAACTACACCTCTTCATACCAAAATTGTGAACAAAATGGCTCGTTGCCGTCAACAACAACAAGAAGCAGCTGTTTTTTTTTTTCTATAGACATTTGGTCGCGCCAACTTTAAAATCTCAATGAAATTGACGCTGAAGGCGACACCCCTCTGACAGATTAATATAGCCTAACTTTTCTAAAATAATAACAAAGCATATTTAAGGACAAAATTCCCTTGTTTAAGGTTCGAAATGACTGTAAACTACTAAAAGAATAAACAAAATGTTAAAATTAAAAAGGTAAGCGATTTTTGCACGTAACAGTAGTCCCCATAGAGGTCAGTTGATTCCCAGATTTTCAGCCCCCAACGACCCCCAGGGGGGTCAAAATTATTGTTTTTACTTCGACACGAATTATTTTTTTCTCCGGTCCTGCTGATCCGATTGACTTCAAATTTTGGAACACATAAATAAATATTTTCGATTTGCGACTACTCTAACCTATAAAAAAAATCACTTGTATTTTTTGAAGGGCCGAAAAGGCCCATTTTTGGCCGAACACCCGCCATTTTTTTTATGTTATGTATTCGTATTCGATCTAAAACATATCAAAAATTTAATTTTTTTCATATGGTAGAACAGTGTCAAAAAAAATAAAAACTGCGTCCGGTACGCATTTGTAGTAGTATAGAATTAAGAATATTATTTTGAATAAATTGGTTGAGTTGTGGGATATAGGCCAAAAAGAAAACAACGCCAAAAACTAAACCGACAGTTTCGTTTATTCTTTGTAAACATCCTCAAAGAATAAACGAAACTGTCGGTTTAGTTTTTGGCGTTGTTTTCTTTTTGGCCTATATCCCACAACTCAACCAATTTATAAAAATTTGGTCGTTACCAGTTTTTAATAAATTATTTGGAATAATCGAATTTTCATTTAATATAAATAGGTTTAGGCCTCTTTTAAGAGCATCTGAAAATAATCAGTAGTGTCACGTAATAAATGGATACTTACCTATATCGTTTATAATGTTCATTTCTTTTACGTTTTTTAAAGCATTTTTTATTAAAAACAATAAAAAAGTACATATCATATATTTATTTCAGTTATATCGAAATAAAATGCGTACTTTTTTTCTTATTTTTTTTACGTTTACGCTTTTATTTGAATTAAATAATTATTCAAGATTTGTAGATCGATTTATTGTGCGGTCATAAAAATGTCTCAAAAATGTGTAAATTGTGAAAAATGGATTAATAAAATTAAAGGAAAGAATAAAGTCATTACAGACAATCTTGAACCAGAGAAATTATCTACACAAATAAAATTGGGCGAGATACAAAATGACGATACAGATGCGCCCTATGAACCTACATGTTCATTCAAAAAAACTGAGGAAGAAATGGTGGAGTTACCTGTTCAAAGACTTGTTAGTACACACCGATATTGCTATAAAGAACTTTCACTTTCGGGTTTAGACCGTGTTAATGGATTTTCACTTTCCGACGTTTCGTCTCTTACTACTAGAGACATCTTCAGGGATTAATCTGAAACAGTTTCAGTTTCAGATTAATCCCTGAAGATGTCTCTAGTAGTAAGAGACGAAAGGTCGGAAAGTGAAAATCCATTAACACGGTCTAAACCCGAAAGTGAAAGTTCTTTATATCTTAATGGCCGTGAAAGCTTAAAATCTAAAACCGATATTGCTGTTTCTGTAAAAGTGAAAATTACTTTATGGTTATACCCGAAGAAGCTCGGCTTCAATGCTATACGTAGAAACAAATATATATATATACCTAAAGGAAGCCGGTGTTGTATAAATCATTTAATAAAAAAGCGTTTTTACGATGAAGAAATTGCTAATTTAAAACCTTACGCGAATCACAGCAGCATATCCAAATCAGACTTGGTCCATATTTTAGTCAATTGTCTATGATTTTAATTTTGCTTGGTTTCTTAGAATAAACATTTTTTGTTATTTATTTTCAATATTTATTTTTGGACCTATTTATATTAAATAAAAATTCGATTATTCCAAATAATATTCCTAATTCTATACTACTACAAATGCGTACCTGACGCAGTTTTTATTTTTTTTTGACACTGTTCTACCACATGAAAAAAATTAAATTTTTGATATGTTTTAGATCGAATACGAATACATAACATAACGGGTGTGTTCGGCCAAAAATGGGCCTTTTCGGCCCTCAAAAAATACAAGTGATTTTTTTTATGGGTTAGAATAGTCGCAAATCGACAATATTTTTTTTGTAGACTATAGTAGGTATAGCGATGGTTGTGCCAGACAGTTCGGGACATTTGAACTACTGTCGGTAAGTGTGTAATCTGTATTATCGGTACATTTGGACTACTGGCGGGAAATTTAAAAATACAAAATGGCGGCTTCCGGAGACGTCATAAAATGGCGGTTTCCTGTAGCGGGAAATTTAAAAATACAAAATGGCGGTTTCCTGTTGCGGGAAATTTGAAAATACAAACTGGCTGTTTCCGGTAGGCTGTTTTGGTTTGTTGAAATCAAAATAATTCATAGTAATGTTAGTACCTAGTTTTCTAGTACATTTTTTGGCATTTAGATCCAATACGCAGCCCCTGTCCTAAAGACATTACCCTTTGGGTATTTAGACCCCTTAAGCAGACCCCCTGGGGTCACAGTCCATGTGTAAAGGCCCTATTTGGTAAGTAACGCGTCAATCGCCGGGGTTTGTTTTCAACGAACCTGTACATTATTACTTTTAAAAAAATTCGCGATGGCAGTGAATTGAACCGAGGACCTACAGGTTGATAAACGAACGCGATATATACTGAGCCACAAGTCAGTTGTAAATATAAATTTTAATCATTGAAGATATGCATACTAGTAGTTGGGGGAGAGTTAAGTTTCGCCTAAAAGAGACCAGTCCTATTTTTTAATGTAAAATAAGCATTATCAATTAGAAAAAAAAATTATAGAGCTTAGCTTAAATTATAAAAAATATTTTATTAATTTCATTTATTCATAATTTAATAATATATTTTAATCCAACAAAAAATATTTATTGAAAACATAATTTAAGATACCAGTCTAGTCTAAATTATAAAAATAATACAAAAAATGATTTTTGAGAAAAAAGTTTGCAAAAAGCGAAAAGTATTATTATATCAGCAGCTGTATTTTGTTATCAGTTTATTAATAGATTGGACCTTCAAACTGCAGACAAATCGTCTAGAATCATATATTGATACATTACTAAACTTTTGAATTATTACACTCTTCGCAGTTGTACAGCAGATGAGTATTTATTTATTATACGTATACCGACGTCGACCTATACCGATGTCGATGTATACTTCGGACTTTTTTATCCTAAATTAATTTTTTGGATCAAAATGCGTTATATACATTTCTAAACAACTTTTAAAAGCATTCCGGTACAATACTTTTATTTGTTTTAAACCTCAATCTCAAATCAACTTATATAAAATTATTTTTTAATCGGTTTGTGCAGCTCCTCAGCAAACAGTAATCCTAAACAAACTATCTTATTCTTTTATTATTTAATTTTCTTTCGCTTCATTCCGACAATTCCAGAATAGTTTATTTTAGTTTGAATTTCTCTTTTACTCTGATCATTTTTTTTCTAATCTATTCTTTTTATCTGTAATTTTACTATTTATTTTGGTATGCATGTCCTTTTCCAGGGCACTTGCCTCTTTATTATACTACAATTCACAGCGCCTGCTCTAGAATAGTATTATACGGTAGAAATTTTCAAAAAACGTCCTAGACAAAAAATTCTTGGGTACAGTTTTGTTTCATGAAAAAATAAGCAACTTTTTTAATATCAGTCCGTCCGTGCGTCCATTTAAAAAAATTAAAGAAAGATAAAAGAAAATTGAGATTAACGTATTTTTTCAGTAAAAATCACTTATAAGTATTAATTCTATATTTTTAAAGTAATACCCCACGACTCGCTAACCAAGGTTATTTGGTAGGATAGTAAGAAGATTTGTAATACTACAGGCTCAGACAAGTCTTGTAACCACGATATAATATTCCCATATTGTGCATATTATGCAGTGTTATCAGTTTGAATTTATATTTACAATGTGATACACCTCGTATCAGCTATAGGCAAGTTAACATTATTATACTCTTTAAAACGCGTTTACGCAATAAAAGACTACATATATTAGGTACGTTAGTTCCCAATTTTCGAAAATCACCGAAAAGCTTCCTAGACAAACAATTCTTAGATACAATTATATCCAATTGTATCCAATAGTGCTTTAAAGGATTATTGGAAATCTAGAGGGACAAAAGTATATTTTTCAGTTTCTTAGAATTATTTTGTTTGTTCAACACTAACTGTAGCTTTAAAAATATAAAAAAAATAAGAAAATTTGTATGTGGCCACCTATTACTATTAAATTAAAACTGTTTTAAAAATTTGTAATTACCAAATTTGGTAAAGCATAGATTGTATTATATTTTACACATAATTTAAACTCTTGACGCTGTTTTGTGTTTTTTTTTTTTACAATCACTATATTATAATAACATGTTTTTTGCTGTCAATTTTTAGAAATGTTGGATGTAAAAAACTTTTAGAACTTCAATTTTTAGAAAAATCTTGGCCTTTAATTTTTAGAAAAATATTGGCCTTTAATTTTTAGAAAAATCTTGGCCTTTAATTTGTGCAGACTTTGGTTGACTAAGATGTTTAAACTGAATTTAAAATGGCGGTAATACAGCAAAAATTACAATTTTATTATTATTACTTTTTATTTCTTAACTTATTTTAACATAATTTGTATTAATTTATTAATATACTAGCTGAAGACCCTTGTTTTGCACGGGCTTTATACTTCAAATTATATTGTAATTACAATTCCAGTATATATATATATAGATTTTTGATGTCTATTTAATATAAATGCATTTAGTTTAACCTGATATGATGATATTTTTAATATAATATGATCAGCCTGATGACCACTAGGTTCGTTGTGCAAAAATGTTTTCATTTGTTAAAATAAAATTTGCCACTAGAAAGTTATAAGAAAAAATAGATTATAGTTTATTAATAATAATTATTAAATTATAATTTGATCTGTTACCTCACCAAAAGCTTTAACTTAGCTTAACTTTTTAGTGAATATTTTTTTGTTTAGTACAAAATAGATATATAATAATTTTTTTTTGTTTTTATTTACTTTTTTCTGTCGTATCACCAAAAGGTCAAACTTATGTATAACAAAACATAAATTATCAGAAATCTATATTTTTACCGTTTTCTTTATTTGTGCAAAATATATTTGTTTATAAATAGTGTTATCTACGTATAGAAATCATTAAGATAAGTAGGCCGTAATCAGATATATCAGAAAACTTATGAAAGAAGAAAAAATTACAACAAATAATTTTACCAAATATATTTTTCTTGCGTTATTTACTTTATCGTAAAAGAGATAAATGTACAACAAAACAAAATTAATTTCTTAAAAAAATTGAAAAAATACTACGTTTTTACATAAAAACTTAAAAAATAAAATAAATATACTCAAAGCAAAATAATTTAAGTAAGACTTAATAAGTATTTAAATTTAAGTAATACTTAATAAATATTTAAATTTAAGTTATTTAAAAAGTTACAAAATAAAGTTTAGAAATAAAAATATATATTTTAATAATTGTTTGGAGCAATTTCTAGGTGCTCCAAATAAAGAAATTTTTCGTATTAAGCGCAGGTATATCTTGGTTTTCCGTTTTTTTTTTTAGGTGCAGTTTGTCATTTGAGCTCACTTTCTTATTTTTCCATATTTTTTTAAATTTTCCAATTGTTCGTAATTTTTCCATGGTAAAGATCTAAGCTATATCGATTTCCTATACCCGAAAATAGTGGTGCACTACCCTGGTAAATCTTGAAATAACATCATTTTGCCCCGTTTTTAGTTCCCGGGTTTTTTTCTAGTTTTCCTTATCATTTTCCCATTCCCAAATATACTAAAGGGATTGATTTCAGCCAAATCCTTATAGCCGTAAATTAAAATTAACTCCCCGTCATGCTATATTATTAAGTTTTCCGGGGTTTCCCTAATTTATCCCAAAGTCAAACCAGGTAAATTAATCGATTCATTTCCGATATCGTTTGTATCCAAAATTATTAAACTGGGTGTTCTAACCTGGTAAACTTCGACGTAATTGTTCCATTTTTACCCCGAATTCTAGGTTTTTTAAATCCCCTAGGGTTTTCCAAATTTTCCCAGGTAAATCGATTTCCCATACCAAAAAATACTTAGAAACTGAATTTTGTCAAAATCCTTGCCGTCGTTTTCAAAAGAAGTTAACAAATATAAATATAGACTTTTGGTCAAATAGTTACATTACCATTGCTGCGAGTCCGAAACCTACCAGCAAACATTGAAAAATCGAACTTGTATGCATTTAAGTATATAATAAGGTGTATCAACTTATTACTGAAAGGTACATAGCACAGGCGCCAATTGCCTTTTTCAGTTAATTAATAATTGAAATTTGGCGAAGGCGTACTCCCTAGATACATTGGTTCGAAAGTCAATTAAAGCCGGTGGTTCCCTCTACTACTAGCCCACAAAAGTCCTGGACTTAGGGGATGCTTAATTAAGTAGAATAGTACGAGGTTAAAAACAAACAAAACAACAGTAAAGTAAATAAGTAAAATTAACGACGATATTTCAAAAATTATGAATTCGTCGGTCCGAGAGACCAATAATTTTTTTTTTATATATCACAATTAACATTGTTATGTTTGTCCCTCTAGATTACCATCTCAGACAACTGTGCAAAGGTCTTTAATGAACAAAATAAGTAACTTTTAAAAATGTTTTAAGGAGAAAAAAATATTATATTTATAATTTTTCAGGGTTCACACTAGTCAGGGAAATTGGGAAAGTCATGGAAAAGTCAGGGAAAAGTCAGGGGAAATGAAAATTGAAACCTGTAAGTCAGGGAATTTTTGCCATTTTTTCGAAAAAGTCAGGGAAAATAGAAAAATTTTATACAAAGACAGGGAAATTTTAAATTTTTTAAGTTATTGTATATTTTATTCTATAAATCTCGTGCTACGTTTAATAGTTCACAAAAAAATCACTGTATTTGGTAAATTTTTAATAAAGGCAAAATGGATAACTTTTCTTTTACATTTAAAGTCCAAACGTCTTACTATTTTTGCTTAGATTGTCAGATTTAATGTATTTAAATATAATATTTAAGTAATTAACCAATTTATATACTAATTTGCTGTTTATTAATCAATTTTTAAGAAAAATAAACATTGTCTGCGGCGCCACATTTGAACCTATATTATGGAATATTTTTAAAAAACTTCTCCTGCGGCACCTGGTTTACTATTTTCAAACTATTTTTAATATTAATTGCCAGTTTTGGTTTAGCTAATTTTAAATACTAATTTAAATAATAATTGCCTGAGGCGTCATATTTGCATTTTTTAACAAAATGTTTGCCTGTGGTTTTGGTATTTCTTATTTTAAAGAATAATATTAAGAAAAATTGTCAGTGGCGACACATTTCTATTTTTAAATGAATTATAAAGAAATATTGCAAAAATGTTTGCCTTCGACGGATTTGTTATCTCCTAAATAGTTTTTAATATTAATTGTATTTTTTTTACTGTGCATTTTTTAACAATTTTAAGAATATTTGCAAAAAAAAAAATTTTGTATGAGTAAGGGAATTTTTGAATTTTGGTTCAGGGAAAACTATATCAAGAGTCAGAGAAACGTCAGGGAGAAAGTTTTAAGGCGTTTGCAATGAAATAGATATTCTTATAATATAATTATATATACATATATTATATACTGGACAATCGTACTAAAAACTAGTGTAATGCGGTTAAAACTGTCGCTTTCCTATTAGTGCCTGTCTGTCGACCTTCCCTTCCATCCCTTACTATCTCCTTTTAGAAAAAATGTACAAAATTGCGTTAAATTGAGTTTTTACCCAAAATACACACCCTTTTTGTGAGATAACCTGACGTGATAGACTTTTTTCAATAATTTTTCCATAACAGTACGAAAAATACATAGAAATTACTCCTGATATTTTTATTTTTTACCGCTTTTTCTCTTAGAACCTGGGATAACATGAGGGCAGATTCGGTCTCAGCTATCCAAAATTAGTCAAAAAACATATGACTGCAATCAGGAAAAGAAACCGTGCTGCCAAGTGTAGTCTATCATATTATAAATCTTAGGGTTAGATTGTATAATGTGGTATGAATTAGACCTAATATCTAAAATGATTGATTTTAAAATGAAATATATTATTTCAATATGGCAAAGTTTTATTGATAATATTAATGCAGCTACTTTTTACAACAAAAAAAAATTAACATCTATCTGACTGCCTGCCAGTGTACACTGTATTTAATTGATACGTACTTTTTACAAAAAAAAAAAATTAACATATTTATGTTTTTATTTTTTAGAAAAAAGGATTTAAATATATCATACCTACCTACTTTAGGCACTACCCACAGCTAAACTATTGATATTCACAGTTCTGCTAAACGGTAAATTTTTTGTTTTTTAATTTATTTCTTCATTTAAAAATAGCCTTTTTATTTGCTTTACAAAAATTTTAACATATGTATATCTGTCTAGCTTGTACTACTATGGTACTTTTTCATTGATTTTAACATATGTATGTTTATCTATCCATCTATCAGCGGATATGATAACTTGGACTACTACAAAATAATAGTTGAGGTATTTTTACAGGGTATTAAAATTAATAAGTAATGCAGTGGTGAGAATGAAAAACCTTTTAATCTTTATAGTTTATTTAGTAATATTCCATAGTTTCATGTTATCAATATCTAAAATAATTTTTATTTTTTTTTATTTAAATTTGTTTCTAAGAGCTTCAACAAACGCCCATAGTTATCGCTAATTAGTAAAGTGGACATGTTTTTTAACACATTTTAAAAGATTTTGTAGTAAGTATACTATAGATTGTGAAGCAATACTTCGAATGTCCATTCTATCCACAACACGCATAACATACATAGCAAAATAATCATAGGGACATAATTTTCATAAAAGGTGACAACACAACTGAGCTATTTCGGTTTATTAAAATAATTATTATTATTACCAAAAATTTGATTTACACTTATTCAGAGCGCTGTTAATTGTATGCGACGTTTTAATAATAATAATAATAATAATTATAATATAATATTTATTGAAAACCCTACAATAAATATGCTAAGTACACGTAAACGTCTCAAGTACGTTTGTATGTGCATACAAGAAATACAAATACACCCTTACAGGACCTACTTATAAATAATAAAAATAAATACAATATATTCTTTAGACCACCAGCTAGAAAAATGTAAATATGTTTTTTATTAGTAATAACAAAAAGGGTATATAACGTTACAACTATAGTTCCTACCTTGTGACGTAATTTTTATTTATAAACTAAAAGGAAATAAGAAACATAGTTCTTATATTTTTTTACAAATAAACTGAAATATGTATTAAACTAGAAAGGATTTGGGCCTTTTTTATTTTATTGAATATACCCAGCTCGTTGAAGCTGAGTAATTATTTGGTGAAATTCGCTATCCTGTGAGGTTAGGCTTTTAAGTTTTTCCACTAAAATATTGGGGTCCACCCAGCTATCAAGAGTATCTAGTGAATCAGTGTTTAAAAAAGTATCTTCATATTCGATTGGGTTTGGGTAAGATATTACGGATTTCTTCCCTAGCAGAGGCTTAATAATGTCGTCGTCCTTTCGTTCTATAGCGGATATTTTCGAGCATCTCTTTCTCCTAAACAAAGGCTTGATTATATTGTTGAATTTTTCCGTGCAAGGCTGATGTCTGAGGTATCCACGAGAATCACGATGTACACCGGTCAATTCTAATATTTCTTTATATATCTGTGAATCGTTTACTGTAAAACTTCGAGGCTTCTTGCAAAATATCAACTGTTGTAGACCCGTACTGCTTTTAAATGTTTTGTCACCTACAACAATGTGTTTATCATCAAACTCCAGCTGTTTATTTCCAATGAACCATCGCCCATTTCTTAATTCAGGCCCATAGACATAATCGTTATTATTACAAGTATATTCTTGCTCCTCCGAAGTAGCGTTTAAGCGATGATCTTTAGGCTGATTATTTTTTATTAGGTTATGTTTTTCAATGGATAATTGTGTATCAGATAAGTTTTCTGCTATTTCTTTCAAAGGTTCAGACTTAAATATTGCTTCTAAATGTTTTTCTTTGTCGGACTTCATTTTTTTAAAAGACCTAAATGTTCCTCTTAACTTATAACCTTAGTATTCGCTGATGGTCAGGTGATGGTCAAGTGATAGTCAGGTCATGGTCAGGTGATGCTCAGGTCATGGTCAGGTCATGGTCAGATGATGATCAGGTCATGGTCAGTTCATGGTAAGGTCATGGTCAGGTGATGCTCAGGTCATGGTCAGGTCATGGTCAGATGATGATCAGGTCATGGTCAGTTCATGGTCAGGTCATGGTCAGGTGATGATCAGGTCATGGTCAGTTCATGCTCAGGTCATGGTCAGGTGATAATGAGGTTATGGTCAGTTTATGGTCAGGTTATGGTTAGGTCATGATCAGGTCATGGTCAGGTCATGGTCAAAAATGTGGTGGATCTGTTGTGTGTCTGTGTTTGAATTCAAAAACTAAGGTTTTAAAAATCAATATATTTAAATCATATAACATTTTTTTGTCTAAAAGATACATACAAAGTATACGGTCAAAGCTACGGTTTCAAAGAAAAGGATTATTATTAATATTTTTATTTTAATATTAATATTAATTATAATTATATGAAGACTACACCATCCCCACCTCCGTGATTGTGCTGAAGTCCCTGGAGAATGAATGTCCAAATTGAAGCTGGATAATCAGAGATTTTTTCAATTAAAGAAGGCATTATACTTTCGACAAACCCTTTCTCCAACTCTTCTTTATTTCATCTTCTAATTTCACTGGTGTTTGTTTGTTTCAGGAATTAAAACTGACAGATGTTTGAATCTTAACAGGATGTGGAGTGGCATTGTACCCACTAAATGTCTTTCACTTTGGCGTTAAAACAGCCTAGAAGTCTTTTGAGGAATTTTTTATTTGCTCCTTAAATGTTTCAGTTACTTGTTGCTCATATTGACCAATATGTGAGTGATAACAAGAGCTACAATATGTCTTAAAATCATAATACGGAATATTTTTACGATCTCTGTAATAGCTACTACCCACCCAACACCCTATTCCCTCTTTACATATTTCACATAGAGTCTTTAGCGCAGGTGTGCATTCAGAGCAGTCACAAGCTCTACCCCAATCACACCCTCTAGGCATAACTGTTCTTGTTAATGGTCTAATTAAGAATGATCGTTTCATTTACCTTTTAATTTAAAACTATAGATTCTTGCATAAAAAATGGTAGTGTGTAGTTTAAGTGAGAAAAATCTGTGTATCTATCGTTAAAACAAAAGATCTGGCAACACTGCTGTCGACCTCGTTATCCCTTAACAGTTTGTGTGAGACAACTTTTGTCTTAAAAGGAAAAACAAGATAATTTTATAAAAACTATTATTCTATTTTGCAAAACACAAATTTGTGTTTCAATTTACATGTAATCTTATGGTAAAGTGTTACAAACGTTAAAAAATTCGTGGATTATCATTATTTCTTATGCAAAACACAAACAGATTTACCTAATTATGGGGGCCTTTTCAGTTTTCAACTAGATAATTTTATAAAAACTATTATTTTATTTTGTGTTTCAATTTACATATATTCTTATGGCAAAATGTTGCAAATGTTAAAAGGCTATAACCTAAAATCTCAAAACTACACTGACAGTGGTGTTATTAAAGTATTTATTATCAGTATTACTTTCCCCGAGAAAAAAATTGAAAAAAACTATTGCTTCTTTTTACGTTTATCGACGTTTATACCCAACGAAAGAATTATTTTCGTCAAAATATCTGTTTTTCGGTCTGTCTCTCAGTTTTTCTGTCCGTCTGTGTGGGTAACGATAACTCGAGAACGCTTTGAGCTTTTGACTTCAATTTCAGACCATAGGTTGCTTATACAAAGCTTTAGGCTTTTAACAAAATAATACTTTCTTCTGTAAGTAAAAAGCATTAAAAAATATAAAAAATTTCAAAAAAAAATTTCAACCATTTTTTTTTTAATTTTCAAAAAAATATATATTTTTTTTGTTATAGCATTTGCAATAAAAGCATAAAATTTATAACACTATTTTTTTTCAGTGTATCGTTTATAAAATAAATATAAAGGAGAAGATTGCAGCTGGCTAGTTATTCTGCTAAATAATTTCAATCAGTCAAGTCAGTTTTGCTGTTAGTAAAAATATTTAAAATGGAGAAGGTTGAAATTATTAAAAACTTTGTGAAGAAAGTTAAAAAGTTTAATCTACAAGGTAGAACAATAGAATTTAAAATAAAACCAGTACCAGTCGATAAAGAACCAGTTTTATGGATGAAAGAAGCCATTAATGAAATTATTCAAAAAGGAACGGAGGGAGTTAGTCCTACGGATCAAATTGGATTCAACTTTTGCTCAAAGGACTTCAAACGTGGTGAGGGTTGGCTTCGTTTTCAAGAAGCATCAAAGGTTACATTTGATGATATTTGGGGTGTAATTTCCGGTATATATCAGTCAAATAGCGCAGGAGTAAGCTCTGATACATTTTGTTTAGGTGTTACCTCTGTCAAGATGCCTATTGGAAAGGGGAAGATAGGAAGAAGTCGAAGATACAATACCTTTGATGAGGAATGTGCCATGCGTAAAGGCATTGTTACGATAAACAATAAAGATAATTTATGTCTACCCCGTGCACTTGTCGTTGCAATAGCTTACGTTGAAAAGGATCCTCTATATTCTAAAAATCGAAAAGATACTCAAAAGGCTATCAACATGCTGCAATCATCTGGTGTTACCGTACCTGTTGAAGGATGTGGAATTACAGAACTTCGGAAGTTTCAACAACATTTGCAGAAATACAAGATTGTCGTTTACCAGTATGGAAATAAGGGAAGAGTGATGATCAGGTCATGGTCAGTTCATGCTCAGGTCATGGTCAGGTGATAATGAGGTTATGGTCAGTTTATGGTCAGGTTATGGTTAGGTCATGATCAGGTCATGGTCAGGTCATGGTCAAAAATGTGGTGGATCTGTTGTGTGTCTGTGTTTGAATTCAAAAACTAAGGTTTTAAAAATCAATATATTTAAATCATATAACATTTTTTTGTCTAAAAGATACATACAAAGTATACGGTCAAAGCTACGGTTTCAAAGAAAAGGATTATTATTAATATTTTTATTTTAATATTAATATTAATTATAATTATATGAAGACTACACCATCCCCACCTCCGTGATTGTGCTGAAGTCCCTGGAGAATGAATGTCCAAATTGAAGCTGGATAATCAGAGATTTTTTCAATTAAAGAAGGCATTATACTTTCGACAAACCCTTTCTCCAACTCTTCTTTATTTCATCTTCTAATTTCACTGGTGTTTGTTTGTTTCAGGAATTAAAACTGACAGATGTTTGAATCTTAACAGGATGTGGAGTGGCATTGTACCCACTAAATGTCTTTCACTTTGGCGTTAAAACAGCCTAGAAGTCTTTTGAGGAATTTTTTATTTGCTCCTTAAATGTTTCAGTTACTTGTTGCTCATATTGACCAATATGTGAGTGATAACAAGAGCTACAATATGTCTTAAAATCATAATACGGAATATTTTTACGATCTCTGTAATAGCTACTACCCACCCAACACCCTATTCCCTCTTTACATATTTCACATAGAGTCTTTAGCGCAGGTGTGCATTCAGAGCAGTCACAAGCTCTACCCCAATCACACCCTCTAGGCATAACTGTTCTTGTTAATGGTCTAATTAAGAATGATCGTTTCATTTACCTTTTAATTTAAAACTATAGATTCTTGCATAAAAAATGGTAGTGTGTAGTTTAAGTGAGAAAAATCTGTGTATCTATCGTTAAAACAAAAGATCTGGCAACACTGCTGTCGACCTCGTTATCCCTTAACAGTTTGTGTGAGACAACTTTTGTCTTAAAAGGAAAAACAAGATAATTTTATAAAAACTATTATTCTATTTTGCAAAACACAAATTTGTGTTTCAATTTACATGTAATCTTATGGTAAAGTGTTACAAACGTTAAAAAATTCGTGGATTATCATTATTTCTTATGCAAAACACAAACAGATTTACCTAATTATGGGGGCCTTTTCAGTTTTCAACTAGATAATTTTATAAAAACTATTATTTTATTTTGTGTTTCAATTTACATATATTCTTATGGCAAAATGTTGCAAATGTTAAAAGGCTATAACCTAAAATCTCAAAACTACACTGACAGTGGTGTTATTAAAGTATTTATTATCAGTATTACTTTCCCCGAGAAAAAAATTGAAAAAAACTATTGCTTCTTTTTACGTTTATCGACGTTTATACCCAACGAAAGAATTATTTTCGTCAAAATATCTGTTTTTCGGTCTGTCTCTCAGTTTTTCTGTCCGTCTGTGTGGGTAACGATAACTCGAGAACGCTTTGAGCTTTTGACTTCAATTTCAGACCATAGGTTGCTTATACAAAGCTTTAGGCTTTTAACAAAATAATACTTTCTTCTGTAAGTAAAAAGCATTAAAAAATATAAAAAATTTCAAAAAAAAATTTCAACCATTTTTTTTTTAATTTTCAAAAAAATATATATTTTTTTTGTTATAGCATTTGCAATAAAAGCATAAAATTTATAACACTATTTTTTTTCAGTGTATCGTTTATAAAATAAATATAAAGGAGAAGATTGCAGCTGGCTAGTTATTCTGCTAAATAATTTCAATCAGTCAAGTCAGTTTTGCTGTTAGTAAAAATATTTAAAATGGAGAAGGTTGAAATTATTAAAAACTTTGTGAAGAAAGTTAAAAAGTTTAATCTACAAGGTAGAACAATAGAATTTAAAATAAAACCAGTACCAGTCGATAAAGAACCAGTTTTATGGATGAAAGAAGCCATTAATGAAATTATTCAAAAAGGAACGGAGGGAGTTAGTCCTACGGATCAAATTGGATTCAACTTTTGCTCAAAGGACTTCAAACGTGGTGAGGGTTGGCTTCGTTTTCAAGAAGCATCAAAGGTTACATTTGATGATATTTGGGGTGTAATTTCCGGTATATATCAGTCAAATAGCGCAGGAGTAAGCTCTGATACATTTTGTTTAGGTGTTACCTCTGTCAAGATGCCTATTGGAAAGGGGAAGATAGGAAGAAGTCGAAGATACAATACCTTTGATGAGGAATGTGCCATGCGTAAAGGCATTGTTACGATAAACAATAAAGATAATTTATGTCTACCCCGTGCACTTGTCGTTGCAATAGCTTACGTTGAAAAGGATCCTCTATATTCTAAAAATCGAAAAGATACTCAAAAGGCTATCAACATGCTGCAATCATCTGGTGTTACCGTACCTGTTGAAGGATGTGGAATTACAGAACTTCGGAAGTTTCAACAACATTTGCAGAAATACAAGATTGTCGTTTACCAGTATGGAAATAAGGGAAGAGATGTTATATATGAAGGAGAAGAACGAGAACTTAAAATCAATCTTCTTTATCACGAGAGACACTTTAATGTTATAACATCCCTTACAGCAGCTTTTTGTTGTGGCTATTATTGTGAATTATGTCACATACCTTATGATAATAAAACTCATCATAGATGTGGTGGTACTTGCCCCGCGTGCCAGGAATCACCAGTTTGTGACAGTGGAGACAAAATCAAATGTGATGAATGTAATCGTGATTTTAGGGGGCAAAGTTGTTTTGAAAATCATAAAAAGAAAAACTCTAGAGTATCTGTCTGTGATCAAATCCGTCGGTGTTCTGAATGTTTGAAAACTATTAAAAAAAATAGAACACATTACTGTGAAGAATACTATTGCTAAAATTGTGCTAATCATGTTCCCCAGAATCATCTTTGTTATATTCAACCAAACAACGGAATACCAAAAACTAAGGATGTCTTATTTATCTTTTATGATTTGGAAACGCAACAGGATACTGTTTTTGATAAGGAAGAGGGTTCAACGTTACACCTACCGAACCTATGTGTCTTTAAAAAATGCTGTTCCGAATGCATAGATACAAATAAAAATGTTTGTTCGAAATGTGGTGTACGTTTACAAAAATTTAAGTGCCAGGATGTGATTAACCGCTTTATGTATCATATATTGGGGTTAAGAAAAATATTTAAGAAAGTGGTAATTTTAGCTCACAATGGACAAGCTTTTGATCATCAATTTATGTTGAATTATATTTTGATAAAAACGGACCTCAAACCAGAACTCATTATGCGTGGTGCGAAAATTATTATGATGGCGATTGAAAATGTTAAATTTATCGATTCTTTGAATTATTTTCCGATGAAATTGGCCGATTTACCAAAAGCCTTCGGTCTTGATAATTCTTTCAAAAAAGGATATTTTCCACATCTATTTAACATCAATGAAAATGCTAATTATGTGGGACCCTTACCTTCAGTAGGATTCTACAGCCCCGATTCTATGAAAGAAAATGAACGAGAAATGTTTTTAAAATGGTACGAAGATCACAAGAACGACGAGTTTAACATGCAGCGTGACCTTGTTGATTACTGTGTTTCGGATGTGGAAATTTTGACGGAGGCATGTCTAAAATTTAGAAAACAATTGATGGATACAACAAATGTTTGTCCGTTTACAGAGGGCACAACTATAGCCTCTACCTGTAATTTAGTTTACAGACGTAATTTTCTACAGCCGAATACGATTGGTTTAATTCCTAAAAATGGCTATAGATGGCGGGATAATCAATCAAAAATAGCCATTCAGTGGATAATTTGGATGGAGCAACAAATGGGCGTTAAATTTTTACATGCAGCTAATCAAAAGGAAGTTGTTTTGCATGGAACTAGAGTTGATGCCTATTGCCCCGATAGAAAACTTGTATTAGAATTTCACGGCTGTTACTATCATAGGCACACATGTCTTAAAAACCACAGAGACGACCCCCTTCATAATGACCCCTATGATACTTTAAATAATCGTTATGAGTCTACACTGGCAAAAACGGAACGATTAAGGCAAAAAGGGTATACAGTTATAGAAGAATGGGAATGCAATTTTAGAAATAATAAAGCAGCAATATTACAAACTGAAAATCACCCCTTATTAATAAAGACAAGCCTTAACCCTAGGGATGCCTTTTATGGTGGTCGAACTGGAAACTGCAGAGAATATTATAAATGTGGGCCAGATAAAAAAATTAAATATGTATGTATGTTTGCTCTCTGTATCCATGGGTCTGTAAGTATGGAGTATTTCCGATAGGGCACCCCAAAGTATATGTCGGACATAAAGAATGTTCTACACTAAATTTACAAAAGACCTATGGTTTAATAAAATGTAAGATTTTACCACCAACAAATCTGTATCATCCAGTTTTGCCCGTTAAAATGAATGGAAAACTAATGTTTGTCTTGTGTCAAACTTGTGGACAGACTCTCAATCAGGAAGAGTGTCAACATACCGACAAGGAAAGACTTTTGGCCGGAACATGGGTCATAGATGAAGTAAATAAGGCTCTAGATAAGGGTTATAAAATAGATGAAATTTATGAAGTTTGGGGGTACAAAACTACACAGTTTGATAAATTTACAAAAACAAAAGGCTTATTTACAGACATGATAACAAATTTATAAAAATTAAACAGCAGGCTTCAGGATGGCCCCAAAATTGTAATACAGATGAAGAACGTAACCAGTATATAGAAAATTACATGGAGCGTGAGGACGTTAAGCTTGAATTTGCCCAAATTGTTGAGAACCCCGGACTTAGATCTTTAGCAAAATTAATTCTAAATTCATTTTGGGGTAAATTTGGACAAAGGGAAAACCAACCAAAAACCTGTATCGTAAATCAGCCAGAAGAATTCTTTAACAAAGTAACCAACCCTAGTATCGCCGTTAACAGCGTTCTACTCATAAATGAATCCACACTGATTGTAAATTACGAGTACATTGAAGAAGCTTTTGAAGAACTTTCTACAGTAAACGTTGTAATTGCTAGTTACGTCACTGCTCAGGCCCGTTTAAAATTATACAGTTACTTGGAAAAGTTAGGAAAGAGGGTGGCCTATTTTGACACGGATTCTGTTATATATATTTCAAAATCAGGTGAATACGATGTACCTACTGGAGAATTTATTGGAGATATGACCGATGAGCTAAATGGAGATTATGGAATTGGAAGTTATATAAAAGAATTTGTATGTGGTGGACCCAAGAATTACGCGTATACTGTACATCACACGTTGACGAAACCAAAAAAGAACCCCGTAGTGTGCAAAGTTAAGGGTATAAACCTAAATTATGCAGCATCTCGTATAATAAATTTTGAAAGCATGAAAAAAATGATTTTGACTCCTTCAGATCCTGTTTTCGTAACATCTAATCAGATCAGAAGGACAAAAGAACACCAGGTGATTAGTCAAATGGAAACAAAAATATATAAACCAACGTCTTCCAAAAGATGTTTTGATGAATCTTTTGATTCAGTTCCATACGGCTTTAAAAGAAGAAAAATCGAATAGTTTTTATCAATCACTTATAGCTTATTTTCATATATTATCAATACAATTATTTTAAAAACTTTTTTTTTATTTATCTTATAAATATATAGATATAATATAGGATTGAATAGTCTAGACTTATTTTATGAAAAAACCCGCAAAACCGACTTTAAAATTTATTTGATAATAAAATAAAATATAATTATTTGATAATAAAATAACTAACCATAAACTTTCAACCAAAAATTATTAATAGTAGATTTTACCCTACATTTGACAGACAAAGTGACAATAAGGTATAATTTATACTAAATTTACTAGAATCATTGATGTAAAACGTATATTATAGGTTTGGACAGAGAATAAAGCATTTTTTTTTTGTGAAATCCGTCTTGACTCTAGGTAAGAAAGCTAAGTGTCAAAGTTTTTATTTCATTTTATTTTAATTATCAATTAAACAGGAAAATAATTTATGATAATTAAAATTACAGAAATAACATAGGTAGAAAACTTAATTTTGATCAAGGTAGGCTTGACTGACTTGCAGTCAAAGCATGTATTTTCAGTATAAATTTATTTTTATAGGTCTGTAAAAATAAATTTGTTTCTATAGGTCCGTGTAGGCTAAGCTCTACCATTTTTTTTCTAATTTATATTGCTTATTTTACATTAAAAAATAGGACTGGTCTCTTTTAGGCGAAACTTAACTCTCCCCCAACTACTAGTATGCATATCTTCAATGATTAAAATTTATATTTACAACTGACTTGTGGCTCAGTATATATCGCGTTCGTTTATCAACCTGTAGGTCCTCGGTTCAATTCACTGCCATCGCGAATTTTTTTAAAAGTAATAATGTACAGGTTCGTTGAAAACAAACCCCGGCGATTGACGCGTTACTTACCAAATAAGGCCTTTACACATGGACTGTGACCCCAGGGGGTCTGCTTAAGGGGTCTAAATACCCAAAGGGTAATGTCTTTAGGACAGGGGCTGCGTATTGGATCTAAATGCCAAAAAATGTACTAGAAAACTAGGTACTAACATTACTATGAATTATTTTGATTTCAACAAACCAAAACAGCCTACCGGAAACAGCCAGTTTGTATTTTCAAATTTCCCGCAACAGGAAACCGCCATTTTGTATTTTTAAATTTCCCGCAACAGGAAACCGCCATTTTATGACGTCACCGGAAGCCGCCATTTTGTATTTTTAAATTTCCCGCCAGTAGTTCAAATGTACCGATAATACAGATTACACACTTACCGACAGTAGTTCAAATGTCCCGAACTGTCTGGCACAACCATCGCTATACCTACTGTCCTTATTATGTGTTCCAAATTTGAAGTCAATCGGATCAGCAGGACCGGAGAAAAAAATGAACTAAAAAAATTAATTCTGACCCCCCTGGGGGTCGTTGGGGGCTGAAAATCTGGGAATCAACTGACCTCTATGGGAGCTAACTTTTGCACAAATACTCAGCTCAAATCGGGCTGGGGCACTTTTTACCTGCTTACCCTGCTAAGCTCTTTGACTTTGACTCTAAAGTATAAAATTTCGATAGTTTAGGTCGTAATTACACGAAAAAAATATTATATGGCATAAAAAAGTTTGCTTTTGTATTTAGAAGACCGATTGAACGATATTTTTCAAAATCTGTGGTATTATTTTTTATTGGAAGATAGAACCATCGAAATAAATTTGTTTATCATTTTTATTAAGTTTTACTATCAAAATAACTTACAAAAAAGTAGAAAATACTTTAAAAGTGTACACTCTCACTCTTTCTTTTATGTTCATAAGTACTTTCTCTCAATAAACCCCAGATATAGTCTCCCATCATGTTTTCATTGGCGAATACTTGATAACGTTAATATGTCCATTAAATTTGATTCACTGCTTAATTAAAAATTGCTCACGTTCCAAACATCTTTTACAATAACTACGAGCAACATTTGGAGCCCATGGCTTGTCTTAATTCCGAACAGGACAGTCAAAATATGCTTCGTAGGCTTCACAGAGAATGTGAGATGTTTTTCATATTTCATGTCTCGAACTTTAATAAATTGACCACGTAGCAAAATGCATCAGCATCATATTTACACTTTCGCGATGTCATTTTAACGTTTTCTCGACATGTACAAAACACCTGATTGTTGTTTATCACTTGAGTGCCATCTGGAGGCACTGCGTGAACGTAAAAACCCCACTCTTGCGGTATTTTTGAATGTATTTAAACTAATTGAAATTTATAAAAAATTAGAAAATGTGTATTATTACCACAACTATCACAAAAGCAAACTTTAAACCAAAAGAAGGTATTTTCTTTTGGCTTTTGTGCATAATAAACCGAAAAATTATAATATAAACTTTAGGACAAAGAACAAAAAATTTTTTGTTGAGTCGTGTTATTATTTTAACCGAGGTCAATGTATTTTAATAAATATTTATAAAAAAATATGTTTTCCAAAAATTTGGAAAAAGATATTTTTTGTGTTTGTTTTTTTAATCTCAATATCTTCAACTTATCTGTCCCAAGACTGGGTTGAGGCAGCTTCTTATCCAATCCTAACCTTAGCCAATTCTTTCATTTCACTAATATATCTACACACTACATCCTTTATTAGGTGGGAGCAGTCATTAATTCTAGGCCCGTGTACCAGCTTTTTGACCCACTTCAAATAAACTTAGAGAGTTGAAATTGGTACACATGCTTAACTCATTAACAATATAATTTTATATAAAATATACACCGCCCTCGCCCTTAAAATGTTAGACTAAACTAAAACTAACTTAAATTAGGTTACATACTCATCCAGTGATAATTAAACTTTATAATAAATTTAATACCTCCTGTTAACCCCCTCTTTATTTCACCCACTTAAAATAAACCTAGAGAGCTAAAGTTTGATACACATGTGCATGTTTAAGCATATGCTTAAAATATAATTTTGTATAAACCCTCCTCGCCCCTAAAATTGAAATTAACCTTTTCTTTATCCACGTAAGATAATTTAAAACTAAAATTGGGTTTAACACAATGTAATACATACTTAACACGTATTGAATAAATATTAAATACATAACATATCACCGTGATCCCCCTATCCTCGTCATGCGGCTAAATTAACCCCTCTTTTTTTCGCCCACTTAGAAGAAACTTAGAGAGATGTGGGCTCTTATGTCGTCCGGAAACTGGTCCAATTTATTAATAATTATAATAATTTTAATTATTTGGGCCCCGTATTTCAAATCCAAACCATTTATTTAGAAATAATTAAGAAAAAAAAATAAATCGTTAAAAAAAAATAATCCAAAAACAAAAATATAACAAAAACAAAGAAAAAAATAAAACCAAAATAAAAAAGAACTTTCACTTTCGGGTTTAGACCGTGTTAATGGATTTTCACTTTCCGACGTTTCGTCTCTTACTACTAGAGACATCTTCAGGGATTAATCTGAAACTAAGTTTCGAATCAACTTGTGTCACTATTTATGACGAGTTGTGGTTATTCACCCGTGACGAGGTTTTTCCTATCACTTTCCGACGTTTCCTCTCTTACTACTAGAGACATCTTCAGGGATTAATCTGAAACTAAGTTTCGAATCAACTTGTGTCACTATTTATGATGAGTTGTGGTTATTCACCCGTGACGAGGTTTTTCCTATCAAAGACTTCCATATTGCAGGTAAGTGGTAACCAGTGTCCCGATTGATATTGTTAGGATGCTTGATGATTTCTATCGATTCCCGTATCTTCCTTGGCATTTTTCTGTTTTCTGTTAATATTTGTTTTGTTTCAGACAAATTGATTTTATGACCTGTTTCATGTACATGTTCGGCTACTGCTGATTTGTTTCTTTCTTATATTGCGCTCATGCTCTTGAAGTCTTGTAGAAATTTTTCTCTTAGTTTCACCTATGTAAATCGTACCACAGGAGCAGGGTATTTTATATACGCCTTCTGAACTCAGGGGTATTTTGTCTTTTGTTGAAGTCAAACATTGACCTAATTTTTGGTTGGACCGAAATATAGGCTTAATATTTGACTTCTTCAAAAGTTTACCTATTTTATCCGTGATACCGCTTACATAGGGAAGTATAACTTGTGTCTGTCTGTCATTGTCACTATTGTCCTGTTGTTTGGGTCTGGGATTTCTGTATTTGTATATGGTCTTATTAATGTCTTTTTTGGTATAACCGTTCATGGTCAAGGCTTTGGTTAGTTTAAGGAGTTCTGTGTCTAGGGAATTCTTGTCTGAAATCATGAAAGCCCTATGAACAAGTAAATTAACTACCGAGCGTTTTTGAGAGGGATGGTGATGTGAAAATGCGTTTAGGTATCTGTCAGTGTGGGTTTTCTTCCTGTATACCGAGTGTCCTATTGAGCCATTTTCCGTTTTGTAAACCAAAACGTCCAAAAAGGGAAGTGATCTGTTGTTCTCAATTTCCATCGTAAACCTATAGATTTATGTTGGGAATTGAGGTGATTTAGAAAAACTTGAAGGCTTTCCATGCCATGGGGCCAAATAGCATAGACATCGTCTACGTATCTGCGCCAAATTTTAGGTTTTAATGGAAATGACTCAATAGCTTTTTTCTCGAAGTATTCCATGAAAGCATTGGCCGTCATAAATAGTGACACAAGTTGATTCGAAACTTAGTTTCAGATTAATCCCTGAAGATGTCTCTAGTAGTAAGAGACGAAACGTCGGAAAGTGAAAATCCATTAACACGGTCTAAACCCGAAAGTGAAAGTTCTTTATATCTTAATGGCCGTGAAAGCTTAAAATCTAAAATAGGATGCCTCTACGGGGAGGAAATCAAACGAGATGCCACTCTATTTGGCAAACTTCTAATCAAATTTGTGAAACTATTAAACAGTCTAACCTTCTTACGGCGGTGTCGTGACACTAAGGCAATTCCGAAGTGTTTACAAATATTTCATCACGTTAAGACTATTGCTGCCAATCGAATATATCGTAGAGCAGGAGAAGACCTGGTGCGAGAAAGGATAAATGAAGATAAAAGGAAGCTAGACAACGTATCAGACCAACTGTACCGCTTGCATCAGAAACTGGGTAAGACAATTGATTTTGATTTATTTCATGTACTAGATACTATAACTTATGAACACGCTCATGCTATTGGTGTTAAAGTCTCAGAAATTCAAAAGAAAAAGTTTTCTTCTTTGGATAGTAAAGAGAAACCTCCAGTAAATTCAAACACTGTTGTTAATTTGTCAAAGACAAACTTAACAGAATGTGAGATCTCTTTGCTGTCCAAAGGACATAACTTTGCCATTACACCTAGGACAGACGAAATAATTAATAATATTGGAGTCTTCCTTGTCTTCATTACCCCCGGTAGATGCAGAGATAGTACGTTATGAAACGGCTAAGATTCTGAAAAAGTCAAAACCACCTAAGTCTAACCTGACAAGGGAGGAATATTTAGCTTTAAAGAATCTTAATCGTAATGACGATATTATTGTTGTGCCTGCTGATAAGGGTAATGCCACTGTGGTGATGGACAAACTTGACTATTTGAAAGCATTGGCCGTCATAAATAGTGACACAAGTTGATTCGAAACTTAGTTTCAGATTAATCCCTGAAGATGTCTCTAGTAGTAAGAGACGAAACGTCGGAAAGTGAAAATCCATTAACACGGTCTAAACCCGAAAGTGAAAGTTCTTTATATCTTAATGGCCGTGAAAGCTTAAAATCTAAAATAGGATGCCTCTACGGGGAGGAAATCAAACGAGATGCCACTCTATTTGGCAAACTTCTAATCAAATTTGTGAAACTATTAAACAGTCTAACCTTCTTACGGCGGTGTCGTGACACTAAGGCAATTCCGAAGTGTTTACAAATATTTCATCACGTTAAGACTATTGCTGCCAATCGAATATATCGTAGAGCAGGAGAAGACCTGGTGCGAGAAAGGATAAATGAAGATAAAAGGAAGCTAGACAACGTATCAGACCAACTGTACCGCTTGCATCAGAAACTGGGTAAGACAATTGATTTTGATTTATTTCATGTACTAGATACTATAACTTATGAACACGCTCATGCTATTGGTGTTAAAGTCTCAGAAATTCAAAAGAAAAAGTTTTCTTCTTTGGATAGTAAAGAGAAACCTCCAGTAAATTCAAACACTGTTGTTAATTTGTCAAAGACAAACTTAACAGAATGTGAGATCTCTTTGCTGTCCAAAGGACATAACTTTGCCATTACACCTAGGACAGACGAAATAATTAATAATATTGGAGTCTTCCTTGTCTTCATTACCCCCGGTAGATGCAGAGATAGTACGTTATGAAACGGCTAAGATTCTGAAAAAGTCAAAACCACCTAAGTCTAACCTGACAAGGGAGGAATATTTAGCTTTAAAGAATCTTAATCGTAATGACGATATTATTGTTGTGCCTGCTGATAAGGGTAATGCCACTGTGGTGATGGACAAACTTGACTATTTTAACAAAATAACGGAACTCATAGACAATGACACATACGAAAAACTCGAGACCGATCCTATTGGAAAATTTGAATGAAAAATCACACAATTACTTAAACAATCCTCCCTTACACCTCTTGAAATTTATAATCTAACCCCCCGAGACTCCCGCGTACCAAAATTATATGGTTTACCTAAAATTCACAAGAACGGTGCCCCTCTTAGACCAATTGTCAGCACAATGGTTCCCCTACGTATAAACTTGCCAAACACCTTGCCCAAATCTTAAATCAGTTAGTTGGAAAAACGAGGTCTTATGAAAAAAATTCCACACACTTTGTACAAACCTTATCGACAGTGACCCTGGACCCCTCGGACATAATGGTTAGTTTCGACGTAGAATCTCTATTTACTAACGTTCCCGTTCCCGATACAATAAATATTATACGAGACCTACTTACAACTGGAAATCTTGACCCTAAGTTATGTAAATTATTTGAAGCTTGTCTGACATCTACATATTTTCTGATACAGGGAGAGTTCTATGAACAAGTGTCAGGCGCCGCAATGGGATCCCCATTATCACCCCCTGCGGCCAATGCTTTCATGGAATACTTCGAGAAAAAAGCTATTGAGTCATTTCCATTAAAACCTAAAATTTGGCGCAGATACGTAGACGATGTCTATGCTATTTGGCCCCATGGCATGGAAAGCCTTCAAGTTTTTCTAAATCACCTCAATTCCCAACATAAATCTATACGGTTTACCATGGAAATTGAGAACAACGGATCACTTCCCTTTTTGGACGTTTTGGTTTACAAAACGGAAAATGGCTCAATAGGACACTCGGTATACAGGAAGAAAACCCACACTGACAGATACCTAAACGCATTTTCACATCACCATCCCTCTCAAAAACGCTCGGTAGTTAATTCACTTGTTCATAGGGCTTTCATGATTTCAGACAAGAATTCCCTAGACACAGAACTCCTTAAACTAACCAAAGCCTTGACCATGAACGGTTATACCAAAAAAGACATTAATAAGACCATATACAAATACAGAAGTCCCAGACCCAAACAACAGGGCAATAGTGACAATGACAGACAGACACAAGTTATACTTCCCTATGTAAGCGGTATCACGGATAAAATAGGTAAACTTTTGAAGAAGTCAAATATTAAGCCTATATTTCGGTCCAACCAAAAATTAGGTCAATGTTTGACTTCAAAAAGACAAAATACCCCTGAGTTCAGAAGGCGTATATAAAATACCCTGCTCCTGTGGTACGGTTTACATAGGTGAAACTAAGAGAAAAATTTCTACAAGACTTCAAGAGCATGAGCGCAATATAAGAAAGAAACAAATTTCCTTATCGGCAGTAGCCGAACATGTACATAAAATCAATTTGTCTGAAACAAAACAAATATTAACAGAAAACAGAAAAATGCCAAGGAAGATACGGGAATCGATAGAAATCATCAAGCATCCTAACAATATCAATCGGGACACTGGTTACCACTTACCTGCAATATGGAAGTCTTTGATAGGAAAAACCTCGTCACGGGTGAATAACCACAACTCGTCATAAATAGTGACACAAGTTGATTCGAAACTTAGTTTCAGATTAATCCCTGAAGATGTCTCTAGTAGTAAGAGACGAAACGTCGGAAAGTGAAAATCCATTAACACGGTCTAAACCCGAAAGTGAAAGTTCTTTATATCTTAATGGCCGTGAAAGCTTAAAATCTAAAATAAAAATAAAAAAATTAAAAAAAAAATCAAAAAGAAATTAAAACCGAAATAAAAAAAAACTAAACTTAATTTAAATTCAAAATAAAATTAAAAACCAAATAACGAAAAATAAAACCGTAATAAAAAAAAAAAAACAAAATAAAAACAAAATTTAAACCAAAATAAAAAAAGTTTTAAACCAAAATAAAAAGAAAATTAAAAAGATTGTTTTAAACAAAAAAGTAAATATAAATATTGTAAAATTACTTAAAAACTGGAACTTAACTAAAAAAATGAAAATGGATTTTATTAATTTTTTTTAAACTTTTGAAAAAAAAAATCAGAAAAATTCAATTTTGGGTCGTAGATTTCGAATCTGTTATCAGATATTTCGGGTCACGTCAGGATTTTTTACTATACTATACACTTAAATTTGTCAAGTCAATAGTTTACAAGTTTTATTTTTTGCATGTTTTTTGAAGTTATTTTTATTACTTTTTAGGTAATTTGGTACGAAAAATCTCAAAATGTAAAAAAAACAGGTTTTAAAGACATAGTTATTTGACATATTTGCACAATAAATTGGAAACGGTTTAAGCTTAAACTTGGTATGAGAACGTGGCAGAAGAGTAAATTAGCTAGTTTAAACTATTTTTGTCTTAAATGGGGTGAAGAGGGAGGAAATGAGTATTTTAATACGTAACAATATATATAATATAATTTTGTATAAACCCTCCTCGCTCCTAAAATTGAAATTAACCTTTTCTTTATCTACTGCCTGGGGTGAAAAAAAGGGCCAGAAATGGCCTAGTTGTCCGGCTTTGGCCAACCCAAAAATTTACTACTACTACTACTACTACTTTCTTTATCTACGTAAGATAATTTAAAACTAAAATTGGGTTTAACACAATGTAATACATACTTAACACGTATTGATAACAATAAGTATAAAATACATAACACCGTGATCCCCCAATCCTCGCCATGCGTCTAAATTAACCCCTCTTTTTTTCGCCCACTTAGAAGAAACTTAGAGAGATGTGGGCTCTTATGTCGTCCGGAAACTGGTCCAATTTATTAATAATTATAATAATTTTAATTATTTGGGCCCCGTATTTCAAATCCAAACCATTTATTTAGAAATAATTAAGAATTATACGGTGAAAGTTTATTTTTATAATTTGTTAAATATTTTTTATATTTCACAAAAAGATTTTTAGTATTCTAGAGACGGGCATTGCCTAGCGTGAACATTGTAAAAAAAAATGTAAACTGTTTTATATGAAATAAATAAATTAAATCGGGCCAACCAGAGATTTTTTTTGGTACAATGTTACATTAATTACCTGCTCATCGAATTTCAAAACGAAAATAAAAAATATATATATTAAAAAATTTTCAAAAAATTAAACCAGATTTATTAAGAAAACAAAATTAAAAAAACCTTTAAACCAAAATCAAAAAAAAAAAAAATAAATAAATAAAAACAAAGTCAAACAAAAAGTTTAAATTCAAAATAAAAAAAAATAAATCGTTAAAAAAAAATTTAATCCAAAAACAAAAATGTAGAAAAACAAAGAAAAAAATAAAACCAAAAAAAAAATTAAAAAAAAATCAAAAAAATTAAAACCGAAATAAAAAAAACTAAACTTAATTTAAATTAAAAATAAAATTAAAAACCAAATAACGAAAAATAAAACCGTAATAAAAAAAAACAAAATAAAAACAAAATTTAAAACCAAAATAAAAAAAGTTTTAAACCAAAATAATAAAAAGAAAATAAAAAGATTGTTTTAAACAAAAAAGTAAATATAAATATTGTAAAATTACTTAAAAACTGGAACTTAACTAAAAAATGAAAATGGATTTGATTAATTTTTTTTAAACTTTTTAAAAAAAAAAATCACAAAAATTCAATTTTGGGTCGTAGATTTCGAATCTGTTATCAGATATTTCGGGTAACGTCAGGATTTTTTACTATACAATTAAATTTGTCAAGTCAATAGTTTACAAGTTTTATTTTTTGCATGTTTTCTGAAGTTATTTTTATCATTTTTTAGTTAATTTGGTAAGAAAAATCTCAAAATGTAAAAAAAACAGGTTTTAAAGACATAGTTATTTGACATATTTGCACACTAAATTGGAAACGGTTTAAGCTTAAACTTGGTATGATAACGTGGCAGAAGAGTAAAATAGCTAGTTTAAACTATTTTTGTCTTAAATGGGGTGAAGAGGGAGGAAATGAGTATTTTAATACGTAAGTACGAAGTGAATAATTTATGTTTGGTATTTTTAATTTTTGGGATAAATAATATCTAAATCCATTAAATTTTATTAATATTGAATAAAAATAAGCTAATGACATAAAAATTACCTAAAATTGCATTTTAGTTGATATTTTGTTGAAAAAAATATATATCTATTTAATTGTTAACCAAAAACTTATCTAGCTAATTCGAAGTAGTAGGCCAATACCAGATTTTTAGGGAAAAAACACCATATAAAATGTAGTATAAATTAACAACTTTAAGTGAATATAGAAAAAAATACTGTCACCCGAAAAATCTAATTACAGATCTACCCAAAATTTACTTAATAAAATTGGTCCAATGCCAGATTTTTTTTCTATTGTACCGTGTTATAGTCTAAAATGGTCCTTTATAGTTTTATACAGTGCAGTCTGGAATCACCCTGTTAACTTTTTAGTTACAAGTTAAAAAAACGCTCTATTTTTATTTTTTATGTTGCAAATTTTGGTATAAAAAAATCCATAATGTTAACCCTTGTATTACATCGTCGGAAAGGTAATTTAATAATCTTTATAATGGTGTATGATTAAGCCTAATTTGGTGGAGGGCTTATGAAAAAATGGAAGACCTTCTAACGGTGTATGATAAAGCATAATTTGGTAAAGGGTTTATGAAAAATTGCATGATTTAATTTTTTACAAGCACATGTGAAATAAATTTTAGCTTACAATAAATGTTCAAATTTATGTCCTTTAGCTGTTTGACAGTGGGCTGAGAAGTATTGTTTCCTGCTGTAAGTTATTGATAATATTGACTAATAGACCTGTATCCTTCATGCATTCTCGTTTTAGTCTTCCATATTTTAATATGCTCCTTACCCTTTTTTAAGCTTTAAGTAAGTAAAAAGAAGGTAAATTATGTGTATCTTTTTTATACGATAGAAACGAACAATAAATGAAAAAATAACAATGTAAAATTATATAAATCACCAGTTTTTTTTATCGAATAAAAATTAATCTTCACTTCAGGAGATAAATAAAACACACCCGGTACATAGCGGTCCAAAAGTCACCCCCTCGTAACTTTTAAACGTGTTGACTTAAAACTTGGAACACGGTAATAAGATAACTTTTTTATCGTATCTGATTTTTGTAACTATTAAAATGTGGGCAAGAGGGCATGGGAAGACTTTTTTAAATAAAAAGGGGGTTGTGTGACATCATACATCAAATTCTCTATTTGACCCGAGGGGTAAACCGATTAAAAAATGCACCTGAATTCCTTCTAGAAGGCAATCCCTTAAGATTTCCTTAAGATTTCTTTAAGATTTCCTTAAGATTTCCTTTGATTATCTCGATTTCCTACAATTACCTCCAAAATTCTTGAAAATTACTTAGAAAAAGGTCCCACGTTTGCTGTTTACCTCGAAAGGCCATATATTTTATTTTATTTTTTTTTATATATTTTTTTGCTCTCCTGGCCACATTTTAAAAGATAAAAATATCATACACTTCGCGCAAAAATTAAGGGAGCAGAAAAAAATTCCGAATTTTTTGGTGATTTTTGACGAGCTGTATCTCAGTAAAAAATGGTGGTAGACACTTTTTAAAAAAAGCATTTTGTAGCTCTAAGATTATTGTTTTCCGATTTTTTAGCCAAAAATTTTCTGAGCGACAGTTCCAACGCAATTCAAAGAAATAGCGCGAAAAAAAAAATTTCAAAATTTTCAGTAATTTTTTCTTGCTCCACGGGCTCTGAATTTTTTTTTTTTTTTGATTAAGCAATCATATGGACCAGATAGCCTGTTTATTCAGCTTCAATTTAACGTTTGGCGATTTTCTCTACGCAAATTCCTAACGGAGATATTCGATTTTTAATGAAAAAGGATCCTTTTGTCCTTAATTAAGGATATCTCAGCAATCAATGGTCGTACAGAAAATTGATGAGCAGTTTTGAAAACAAATAAATTTTCTACAAGATTATGCCATGGTTTGAAAAAATAAATAAATTTTTTTATCCTTCATTCACTTCAAAAGTATCGAAAAAAGTTCCCTTTTTTTCCCTTCCTTTGGATTAATTAAAAGTCCAAACCATATCTTTGGTAATTTTTAAGGAACCGCTAATGTTGTCAGCACATTTTTTACCTTATCATACCCCCAATAGCCATGTAAAATAATAAATCGATCGATCAAAATAAAAACAAAATTAAAGGAGCAAAAATTTTGTTCGCAAACAATGTGTAATCTGTTTAAAATGGAAAAATTGTTTTTTCACGACTTTTTTACAATCCTGCACCTCTAACTCGCTAAATTTCAAATAAAAAAAAATAAAAAAATTAAAAAAAAAAAATAAAAAATTTTCAAAAAAAAAAAATTATTTTTGAATTTTTTTTTTTCGATTTTTTTTTTTTAATAAAAAATGACTATTTTTCAAAATGGTTGATTTGCGAAATTTTGATCTTTTAATGGGCAGTTTTGAAAACTGTAATAAATTTCCTACAAAATCATGACATGGGTTTTTTTATTATCTTAAAATTTTCATTTAGGTGTAACTAGAAAGTTCTGAAAATATGAGTAATCATATCATATGAGTAATCAAACTTCTCTAAGGCTCTCAAGTGGACCCCTAAAAACATGAAATTACGCAAAAATCGTAAAAAATCGTTGAAAATGGACTGCACTTTTTGTATCAGTGAAAAATTTAAAGGCCTTGAATTCTTAACTTTTTCCTTTTGAGTGTAAAAAATTCTGTGCCAAATTTCAAAATGATAAAAAGATTCTCAGGTGCCGAAAGTCCGCCAAAGTTGCCCCTAAAACACTAAATTGACTAATTTCTACCATAAATGTGAGTAACGCGTAAAAATCATTTTAAAAGTATGTCAATCTGGGCTAAAACTTAACTTTATTATTATTGTATATTAATAATATAAAATAATTTATATTAATAATATAAAATAATTTAACAAAAACAAAAGGAGCTAAGCGCCAAATAAGAGCCCCTAAAAATGCCTCTTATTTGGGGCTTAGCTCGTTTTTTTTTGTTAAATTATTTTATATTATTAATATGCATTAAATAAAGTTAACTTTAAATCCAGATTGACATATTTTTAAAATTCTTTTTAAGAGTTTCTCACATTTATGGCGAAGATTCGTCAAATTTAGTGTTTAGAGGCAACTTTGGCGGACTTTCGGCAACTGATGGAATATTTTTATCATTTTCAAATTTGCCACATAACTTTGTACACTCGAAAAAAAAAATAAAAATTCAAGGCTTTTGAATTTTCTACTGATACAAAAAGTAAAGTCCATTTTCAACGATTTTTACGATTTTTGCGTTATTTTACCTTTTTAGGGGTCCAATTGGGACCCTTAGAGAATAAAACAAAATAAGGTCCACCCTAATCCTTCACATTCACCTCAAAAGTATCGAAAAAAGTCCCTTTTTCCCTGCCTTTGGTTAATCAACCATATCTTTGCTAATTTTTAAGGAACCGCTAATGTTCAGGAAATGTTTTACTTCAACATACCCCCAATAGCCATGTAAAATTTTAAATCGATCCATTAAACGGTTTTTCTGAACCGATCGATCAAAATTAAAAAAAAAATTAAAGGAGCAAAAATTTTGTTCGCAAACAATGTCGATACTCCCAAGCAACAAGGATGTAACTCAAGTTAGACCCATTTTGAGTTATACTCATAGGTAAACGCCTTGAAAAAAGACACACATGGTGGTACTACTCAGGTTTCTCTACAGGCCACTTTAAGCAAAAGTTTACCTAAAATCACTAAAGTAAGAAATTCTAAACTTGAATGTCAGAAACAGACAGTAAATAAACAATAAATACTTAAACAGTTAAATATAGAATTTTATAAGCTTTCAAATAATGTATCACATGACTTCCTTTTCCACTTCAATCATTTACCCACCCTTAAATAACAAAAAAAATATTTTAGAAATTCAGCTGTCGTGAAAAATGACAATATATTCTACGGCTTTGTTGCTTGATGTGTAATCTGTTTAAAATGGAAAAATTGTTTTTTTTTTCGACTTTTTTGACAATTCTGCACCTCTGATTAGCAAACTTTCAGAAAAAAAATCAAAAATTAAAAAAAAATAACTTTTTTCAAGACTAATCATTTTTTTGTAAAAAAAATAACCGAAAGCATTTGTAAACTTTATTTTTTCTTAAATTTTTCATCATGCCTAGGCGGCATTTATCCGAATCGTAAGCCGCTCAGCTCGTGGCTCTTATCGAAGAGGAATACGGATATCGAGAGGTCGGTGATCGACTGGGCGCTAGTTCGTCGGTCGTGTCTCGTGCATATAACCGTTATTTGGAAACGAATGGATATGAGCGACGGGCTGGACCAGGTCGACATCGAGTAACGACTCGTCGGAACGATCGGGCCATTGTTCGACGTGTTCGTCAAGAACCTTTCGTTTCTGCGAACGTTATCGCCCAAAAATTTCCGAACCGTCGACAACAACAACAACGACAGCGACCGCGAAACGTTTCCAGACCAACAGTTCGTAATCGCCTTCACGAAGTTGGAGTGCGATCCAGAAGTGCTGTCCGTGTTCCGATATTAACACCCGCGCATCGAAGAGCTCGTTTAGCTTATGCTCACCAACATGTGAACTGGAACATGAGGCAATGGAGTAATGTCCTGTTCTCTGACCAGTCTCGGTTTTGTTTGCATGGTAACGACAGAAGACCTCGAGTGTGGCGTCGTCAAGGAGAGCGTTATCAGCAAAACTTCGTTTGCCCCGGTGTCGCTTGCAATGGAGCTGCTGGTGTCCTTTTCGTCCCGGGCAGGGCCAGGTCCTTTGGACCTCTTGCCCTTTTTTTGTGGGTGTGGTTTTCTTTGTTTTGTTTTGGTGTATGTTTCCGGTGCCTCTACTCAGAGACACCGGTTGCCATGCTTTGTTTGGACTTTTTGTGATTGCCTTGATTTGGTTTGGTTTGCTGTGCTGTGTGCCGATATCATCATAAAACGGGTTTCGTACCCTTTTTTTTTTTCAATTTATTAATGCAAAAAATTTACAATAGTAGAGACAATACATTTAAAAATTGGTTAACAAATAAGTGATAAAATTTGACAAAAAAGGGACAAGACATTTTAAAAATTGTGGTATAGATAAAAAATAGAATAATTAAATAAATAAATATAAATATAGATAAAATTTGAACAAAATTTGAACAGGCGCGGACGCGATCCTCCCCGACGATCACCCATCCATGAACTAACCGCGTGAGTGTTCGACTCGCAGCGTTCACCGATGGGTGGACCATCCAAGGACCGACCGCGCACGCTTCTGCTTGGTTCTATTCAAACAACAAAGCAACTCTCGGCGCGGCTTGGATATCCATCCAGAGACTGGCCACATCGATCTTTGCTTCGCTATTTGAACAGAGGTTAAAAACATGAAGAGTATTACATTTAAAATTTTGGACATGATACATTTAAAAGAATAAATAAATAATAAAATTATTTCACTCGAGAGTAGTTGTTCGGCTTTCCTGTGTTCAGGGTGGTTCGAATATGAAGCATTTTGGCCTCTTGTAAGTCATTGGTTCGTCAGGATCATAATCGAGGGCTATGCGCAGGAGCTCGTTCTGGTGGCTTTCCATGAGGGGGAAGTGCTTGTTTGCAAGACCCCTCATGAAATCGACCACCTTTGGAACTCCAAGATCTCTACGTATGACGTCATTTCTGACGTACCATGGTGCTCCAGTAGAAATCCGGAGCGCTAGATTTTGCACAACCTCGAGTTGACGCAGATACGTTGGAGCGGCAATCCCCCAGGCGCATCCAGCATACGTCAAGACTGGGCGTACGATGGCCGTATAGCAAAGTATCTTGGTTTTTAGGTTTAGACCGTCCCCGGCGATTAAAGGGCGAAGTTGGTAAACTAACGCCGCTTTGCCGACGACGTTCTTTATGTGGGCTTTATCTAGTGTTATACCAAGATACTTTGCTTCGTCGCTCCATGGGATTATTCGTCCCATGAGTTCCAGCCTTGTGCTTGTGAAAAATACCGCTTGGGTTTTGTCGGGATTAATTTTAATGAGCCATTTGGCCCACCAATCTTCTACCGCGTCCAACGCGTTTTGCAGTGCGATGCTTATTAGCTCCGGATTTCTAGATCGGCACAAGTAAAATGTGTCGTCGGCAAATTGGCCGACGAGCACATTCGGTACTTGAGGCACGTCAGAAAAGTCAATAATAAAGATCTTGGGTCCCAGGACTGAGCCCTGCCCAACGCCCGCGAGGATAATCCTGATCGTTGACCTTGCCAAATTTATAACCACCCTGAACTTTCTATTTTTTAAATATGAATTTAGAAGTTTTACGTACCTTTTAGGGAAGCCGAACATTATCATTTTATACAACACTCCTGGATGCCAGACACGGTCAAAAGCCTGCCCTGACGTCCAGGAGAACTGCACCAGCGGCTTCTCTCCGGTTAAAACCCTCACGGATAAGCTCGCTGGTGCTTACGAGTTGTTGAGTAGTGGAGTGCTCTCGCCTAAATTGGGTATTCGGTATTACCCCGGCCTCCTCTATGTGATCGTCAAGTCGTCTGCATATAATCTTCTCGGCCACCTTGGCCACATTGGAAATCAGGCTGATGGGTCTATAGGATTCCACCTGGGAAAGATTTTTCCCGGGTTTGGGGATGAGAATAACTGCTGCCATTTTCCAAGCTTTTGGAAAATGACACAGCCTTAGGGATGCGTTTATGTAGGAAGTCAGAGCCACTACTATTTTTTCTGGTAGAGCCTTAAGGGCCCTGTTGCTGATCCTATCGTCACCAGGTGCCTTACTTATTTTAGTGTATTTTATGATTTCTTTCACTTGGGGCAAAGTGGCTGGGACGAAAGTATCCTCAACAGGACCCTCGAGGGCCTCCCTAACCGTACGCTTGACGACATTGTTGTGTCTGCGGAAATCATCGTGGGGGGGGGTTTGGGGAAAATTGGGATTCAAGATGGTCGGCAAAGGCCTCCGCTTTTTCCTCTTCAGAATACTTTATGCCACTCGGGGTGGATAATGGAGGTATGGTGTACTTTTTGTTGCGGAGAGACCTTGCCATTTTCCATATGGAACCATCATCAGGGTTTAACTCATTCAGTTTGTCGGTCCAAAGCTGGTTGTGAAAATCGCTTAAGGCGATTTTCACAGCACTATTTAATCTGTTATACAATTGTTTCTCTACATGGTCGTTCGTTCGTCTAGCGGCCTTTTTGGCAGCTCGTCTTCTACTAATAAGGTCTTTTATTGATTGGGGGATGTCATAAGGGTGTTTGATGCTGACTGTCTTAGTCCTCGTCGCCTCAGCTAGGGCAGCAGAAATGGCCCTCTGAAGGGCCTCGATGGCGTCGTCCAAATCAGCTGGATTGATGACCCTTCTGACGTCACCGAAGTCCCTCAAAAGAACACTCTGGAAAGTGGGCCAGTGAGTTGACTTTTTGTCATAAGTGTCTGTCTGTCTTTCACCCGCAAGAGTTATCAAGATGGGATTATGATTTGATGAAAGTTCATCCAGGGAAACTATGGATATGGGATTTACAACGCCTCTAGTGACCGCGATGTCCAGTACATCAGGCCGGTAACAGCCTGAGAAATAGGTGGGATCTTTGGGACCATTGACCACAAATTCCTTTTCGTCCGACAGTTTCCTGAGGCCTGAGCCGTAAGTGTTATTCACAAGTGAATTCCAGGATCGGTGTTTTGCATTCAGGTCACCAGCCAGAATGGTAGGAGTTGCGCAGTTGAGTATCTCAAGGTAGTCTTGCCGGACGAAATTTCGTCCGGGTTTACAGGGTGGGTAATACCCCGCGACCACCTTGAGTTCACCCCTGCTAGTGCTAACCACTATAGCTGTGTTTTCCAGAAAGCTTGTGGCTGCCGGATTTAGGGGAAAGTGGTCAATGTTCTTTTTGATCGCTATGGCAGTGCCACCGTACGGATCGTTGTTGCGCTTGGTTCTATAGACGTTGTAATTTGGGAATTTAACGGTGTCGCCATCCCTGGCATGAGTCTCAGACAATAGACAAATGTCTATTTTGAGTCGAACCAGAAGCTCACCCAGTTCTCTTCGTCGATCCTTTACCCCGTTGGCATTCCAGGCCAGAATGCTTAGTCTGTCCGGTCTCCGAGCAGTAACGATTCTAGGCATTGAGACTGTTCTGAGCCAAAAGACCTTGGACATTCATGGCCAGTTGTGCCATCTGGGCAAACTGACTAAAGAACCCGTTGATCTCCTGAATCGACTTCATGAGCTCAACAGGGGTGGCGACACCGGTAGGGGTGGGTATTGGGTTCGAGGGGGTGGGGGTAGGGGTTTTGCCTTTGCCAGTGACTGCGCCACTGTAGCTAAGGGGAGGTTGTGTGACTTGTTTAGGGGCATTATTCAGAGGGTGCTTTGGGCACTCTCTGGAGGAGGCTGTGTGAGGCCCGCTACAGTTCGCGCAGGTAGGGGGAGTGTCGGGGGTTTTTTGGCACGTTCTTGTAAGATGCTCTTGGTCGCATTTAAGACATGCAGGGCGTGCATTGCAGCGGCTTTGAGCATGACCAAAACGCTGGCATCTATAGCACTGGCCGATGCCAGCTTTTCTCCTGAGATCCTCTACCTTAATGGAGAGGTCCAGGATTGTCGTCAGTCTGTCTATGTGTCTTTCATTGTTGGGAAGCATGACCAAAAGGAGAGGCATAGGGACCTTGTCCTGTCCCTTGGTCATCCTGTGGACTTTGGAAGGATGGAAGCCACGGGAGATAAGTTCTTCCATGACTTCGCCAGGTTCGATGGAGTTGGGAATGCCTCTAAGCACGCGGTGTAGGAGTTTTTCGCTCGGGAGCGTGTACGTGTAAAATTCCAGGTTGACCGAATAAAAATATTTGGTCATGTTCCTAAAATCCTCCGGAGTGGCAGGGTGAATACGATAGGACTCATTGGTGAACTGCGCCTTTGAGTACCTAAGTTTCCTCCTGCCAAGCTCCGAAGAAAAGTCAGACCACTTACTTGGAATTTTAACCGTAATTGGTGGAATTTTATCTTGCTTAGAGGTATCCGTTGGGTTTAGGGGTGATTTAGGGGCGTTAAAGGTAGGATTCGCGGGGGGCTTTTCTTGAGGGGGGGGTTGCATTTGTGGTGGGGGAGGATGTGGCTCCGGTCGCTTCGCGGGGGATTCCGAAAAAGCCACTACCTCTGTGTCAGCCCTAGAGCTAGGCCCAGGGGCAGGGTTTTCCGGGTCGTCCACGGGAAACAAAAGGACGGTCCGTTTCCTTTTCGGAGCCTTATCCTTTACTACTGGGGGTGGTTGGCTTGGCTTAGGGATGGGTACCTCTGGGGAGGAGCACAGGTCATCCTCGTCCAGGGGGGGGGTGGTTTCCGAGGACTTTCTCTTGCGGGAGTTGGTCTCGTTTTTGTGTGGGGGGCCGACAGACGCCTCGTCCGTCATTTCGACATCTGTGGCTTTGTCAGCATCAGTATACTCGATGTTCATGACCCGCTTTCCCATTTTAAGGAAAAGCAGGTCGGTGAGTGCCCTTATTAGTTTGGGGATGTCTTCGGTTTCGATTTCCGTCAGGTCAATGTCGCCAAGACGTTTCTTTTTTGGTTTTTTGGATTTAATTTTGGGTTTTAGTTTAGGGGATGGTTTGCCCATGTTGGGGGTTTGTAATGGTAAAATTGGGAAATTTTTTGTAGGGGATTTTACGGGAGAAGGATTCTTGGGTGGGTTTTCTTGTGCCGTGATTTTGTCAGGGGGTACTTTTGGTGCGGGGTCTGCCATTCTGTCCTCTAAGCGGACTTAGAGGGAGAAAGCAAGGGTGAGAAGCCTACTGCCCTACGGACAGGGATGTGGGAAAATTGGGGGGGTGGGAAAAAAGTACCCCGAATGTGGCCGAAATAGACCGAAATTATGCGCAAAAAATGTGGCTGTATTTTATATCCAACTGCTACCCTTCAAGTTTTCCAACTATTTTCCCCTACGGGACCTCCCTAATGTCCTGAAAAGGGCACTAGGATAATCCCGTATAGTACTTTAATTTAGAAAACTCAACGGGCGAACAATTAAATATAAAAAAGTGAGGCTATAATCAGGTGTATTATGGTGACCATCGTGAGCGTGATCGTGATCGTAATTATTCCGACATCGTTAAAATTTCGAGGTCCCGCTTGTCAACCGTCAAAATGCGATTATGGTGGTCACTTTTTCCGATGTCGTTAAACGAATGTCGGAATGATTATCGTTATTTACCACAAGACACTTTTGGCTTTGCTGTAAATTCCGGTATCGGAATAAGCTAACCTAAAAACTATTTTGACAAATTAGTGAAATACCTAAGATGAATAATTTGGGCTTTGTTGTAATTAATAATCATAGAAAAGAGGTATTAATAAAGTGGAGGACCGTAGAAGAAGGTAAGAAATGTATATTACCATTTATTTTGCCTGCAAGGTTATTTCTTACAAAATTGTTATGAAGCTGATTTTTTTTTCAGGTGTATAGCACAATTGGAAAAAAGGGATTTAATGGATGGCAACAACCCATTGGAGGTATCTGAGCGGGAGTTTAAATGAGTATTAAGATTCTCCAGAGAGCTCAGACATCAATTAGTGGTTTACTTATCACCCTTAGTGTAGAATGGGCAAAGGCCTGGGCAATTCTTAAAGTCTTAAGAGTAGGTGCAACTTAGTATATTATTAAAAATACTTGGTTATCCAGAGTAATGTGGAGCAAAGTAATGCTTGATAAGGGGACGTCCATAAAGTATGTCACGTTTTTTTGGGCCATTTTTGACCATCCCCCCTCCCCCCTTGTCACAAAGACTTTGTGACAAAGTGTCACACCAGCACGGACCCCCTCTCCCCCCTATGTCACGTCACATTAAATTTGTAAATGCATGACCCCAGCCTGGAGTCTCTAGGGTTACATTTCCACCATTGTAAACAAAAAATGTTAAGATTACACATCGAGTTTAATAAATTCGTTAAGAAGTATTTGGGATTTTTCGGGATTTAAAAATCTTTAGGATATCCCGAAATTTCGGGATCCCGAATTTCGGAACTAAGTACCAAGGGGCTGTTCAAGAATGACGTCACCCAATTTTGACCAATTTTAGACCTCCCCCTCCCCACTTCGTCACCTTTGCCTAGAATCCCTAATAAAGGGGAAAAAAATAGTGAAATCACACTCGGATTAAGGGCGGCTTAAACTGAATGTCCGAAAGGTACTGAGACGGGAAAAGCCGTAGTTATTTATTCGTTATTTTTCCTTCCGCATCCATTTCGAGGTGTCCGCACTTTGTAATAATACTACTCAAGTTTCTATAAAATTAGGGGATGGCAGTGGGGGCGGCGGCGGGGGCGGCATTTTTTTTATTCGTAATTTTTCCGTCCGCATCCATCGCGAGGTGTCCGCACTTGTTTGTAATAATACTACTGAAGTTTCTATAAAATTAGGGGGAGGTAGTGGGGGCGGCAGCGGGGGCGGCAGCGGGGGTGGCACTTTTTTTATTCGTAATTTTTTCGTCTGCATCCATCGTGAGGTATCCGCACTTGTTTGTAATAATATTACTTGAGTTTCTTTAAAATTAGGGGGCGGCAGTGGGGGCGGCGGCGGTGGCGGCATTTTTTTTATTCGTAATTTTTCCGTCCGCATCCATCGCGAGGTGTCCGCACTTGTTTGTAATAATACTACTCAAGTTTCTATAAAATTAGGGGGCGGTAGTGGGGGCGGCAGCGGGGGAGGCACTTTTTTTATATACATTTTTACCGTCCGCACCCATCGTGAGGTGTCCGCAGTTGTTTGTAATAATATAACTCGGGTTATAATTTTTTTAGTGTATTCAGCAAATTAGGTACTCCCTACCATGCAACTTATATAATATATATATATATATATATAATAATAATATGTATCACATTTATAACAGAAGTGTATACCTATATAAATAAAATTATCACAAAGTAGTTACAAGTTAATCACAAATCACAAAAAAGTTAATTACAATGGGTAGTGGACAAAGTTCCTAACTGAACCCTTCATTTATTGATCAAGTCTATTTTTAAAACTATTCACAGATGTGGTGGACACTGTCTACTCAGTCAGACGACTCCAATTGTATACCATACAGTTGGAGAATAAGTTTCTATGCAGTAACTTGGAACATCTTTCTTTGGAAAGCCTTTTACTGTGATCTCTGACTTAGCGTGGTGCAAACTGAAAAACATCTGTTTCACAGATTTACAGCAATCTTAAAGGTTTTGACTAGGTCACCTTTATCAAATCCCCATGTTCAGATTCTAATTTTCCTTTTATTCCTCAGTGTTTTGTTCCATCTGGATGCCACTAAAGTTGGTTTCTAAAAGAAATATATAATTAAAACAAATATTTACTGCTTTTTAGAAACTAATTCTGCAAACAGACATACAAAAGCTGTTTTTCATTGATAAAGCCCAAAAAACTTGGTCGATACTGGTTGAAAATTTAACTCTTAGTTTTTTAGGCCAGTGTTCGCCTGCACAATAAAACTTTATCAAATATCAGACACGAGCCTGTTTGTTTGAAACAACAAAGGCTTAAGACAGACAAGCTACAATTATTTAACATCTAAGGTACCTACTTTTCTCCATTCCTCTGGTTTTCTTACTGGGCCACAAGTTGTATTTAATTTCCTTGTTAAGTTGGTCCACAGGTTAACCGTTTAGTCTTTGTTCACATATTAATTCATTTACGCACACGCTGAACTGTTCAGCCGTTGTTTTTCGTGGTGGCTTCTTGGAATCCATGGGTCTTAATTTATTGTATTAAAAAAAACAAAAAATGTACGTAAACACGATTCTTCTGACAACTGACAATCAATGACGCCAATATAAAAAATTTAAAAGCACCGTGTAAAACAGCATTACCACAATAAGAAATTACTAAATAACTAAGTTGGTAACCTGAAACGAAGGTACTTCACTTCATTCAATTCCGATCTCGGGGTAATATTTTTCGTTCCGATGTGGCCACGGTAATAGCAAATTTTAACGTTATCGTGTTGGAATACGATCACGACGTCTTAATTATAACGACATCGGAATAATAACGATGGCCACCATAATAGGGCTGAATGCAGGCTTGACTGAGGATCGAACCGTGGACCTCTCGGTCCGTAGCCGGGGATTCTACCACTGAGCTAATTGCCTTGTGGTAGAATATACGCGAATACCGCTCGCCAACAGTGAAAGTGCGATAAAGTGGGCAGGGCGCCTCTCTGCGTCCACGCGGAGAAAGTCTGCTTGATCCTACTGATTTCAGATCAATTGCCTACTTCCTCCCGTGAACAACAAAAATAACGTCGCACAATCGACACAAACACTGATAACGCTAGACGAAAATGTGTCCATAGAATGCAATGCAATGGAGGATCAGTGATGGTTTGGGCTGGAGTTTCGCGATTATGGCGAATTTTGGTTATTGTCCGCTAAAACCTTAACGCTAGGCACTACATGGATCAGATCTTAAGACCTATTGTGTTACCACGACGATGAAACACGAGAAAGTTCATTTCACTGTCCCACAGAGAAAATATACTTTTTTTTCTGACATATCTTATCTTGAAGCATTTTTTCTTCTGTTTTCAAATCTGTTTTCAGATTTGTGTTTTAGAAAGAAAAAAAAAATGTCTGTAGAATTTGCTTTTATGAATATTTTTTAATAAAATTCGGGCCACTTATAAAAAAAGGATGAACAGTACATATTCCTTAAAACAAATATGGAGCTTCTTTGCCGTGTTTATTTGTGTTAGAAAAATTATTTCTAACAGGTATATAAAAATATTTAATAATTTATTTCAGGTAATTCAGGTAATTTAATAATTTGTTTATGTTAACTAGCCTAATCTTACAAACTTTATTACAGGTAATTATTATTAATTATAATTACCGGGATTACCGGAATTAAAATAAAAATGAATTATAATTCATTTATTTTAATCCCGGTAATTTAGATATTTTTTTAACCCCACCATTAGTTAAATTAAAATATATAATGTTAACATAACTTGTATATTCATTTGTTAATGCCTTAATGTCATTATGTTACATAAAAATGAATAATAACTATTCCGTTTTTAACTCCTGCATTGTGGCATAAACCTTATAACCACCACGAAGATTGCTATTTTTGTTTAACCAAGATTGAACGTGGGCCAAATTGGAAAGGCAAAAGTAACGTTGTTTATCCTAATGTAAAATCTGTAACGTTGCCAAAATTAAAAGAAGATGTTAGTAACACAAATGTTTTGAAGCAAGATATTGAAATGGAAGAACAAGATATTGAAATAAACGAAAATGTAAATGAATAATCTGAAGATATTGAAATGGGGGAGTATATGACTGCGACATCTCAAGATTTACCATTTGACTATAATGAAATTCATTTGTTAGAGCAAGATGACCTGAATAGTTTGGTGCGAGACTTGGGATTATGTAAAGAAAAATCTGAACTTTCAAGGTTCAAGGCTAAAACAGTTTAACCTACTACAAAAAGACACAAAGATTACTGTATACCATAATCGAGAGCTTAAGTTTACCCGCTTTTATGAAATAAAGGACGATCTTTGTTATTGTAATAACAGAAGGATTAATGGACCAAATGCAGATTAAACATCCATATAATAGGCCATCCGAGTGGCGTCTTTTTGCAGATGCTTCAAAATCTAGTTTGAAGGTTGTTTTATTACACAATGGAAACAAGAAGCCTTCAATTCCTATTGCGTATTCTACAAATATGAAAGAATCATATGAAAATAGTTTTGGATGAAATTAAGTATGAAGAACACAAATGGCAGATTTGTGGGGATTTGAAAATGGTAGCAATTTTTTTATGTAGCTCGGGTGAAATCTCTTATAAGAAACTACCGATTGATGGGATGTAGAATGGCCCTTAAAATACATTCTCTACATTCACATCTGGATTACGTTCCACCTAATCTCGGCTCCGTCAGTGAGGAGCAAGGTGAAAGATTTCACCAACAAATTGCGAATATGGAAGAGCGATATCAGGGAAAAGGAAATCCTGCTATGATGGGTGATTACTTACTGTTGATCCGTAGTAGAAGTTGATAGAACTGCATACAAAAGAAAAAAAGGTAAGAAATATTTACATATATTTTTAGGTTAAGATATATATTTGTTAACGCAAGCCATTAGTAGATAAAATTAAGCTAAATTTTTTTTGTATAATCATTTATTTAATAAACGAATACTATATTTTATAGTTTAAACACCTACGACTAGCTACGTACTGCTCCGGATCGCTGAATAGCGCTCATACCGGTGTTAAAATTTCCGTCTTGACGCACTTAAAATTGATGTAGCGCCACTTCTGGAAGCTCCCTAAGAAATTAAAAAAGTAAAATAAAGCCACATAAATACAAAATGTTTTAATTGTGGTTACGTAAAAAAAAATCCATCTTTTGAAAATTTGACAGCAAAAAAAATATTTTTTTTCCGTGTAAAAAAAATGGGGGTCGATATTTAAAAAAAATCTTCCAAAGTCTTCAAAGCACACTTTTTTTATAACTGACCCGAATTTGATTAAAAAATATCCATAAATATAAATTCTACAGTCATTTGTAAAAAGGTGTTTTTTTTCTAAAACTCTATATACACCGTGTATTTGAAATAGCGTCGGAAAAAAAATACACGAATAGCTCATGGTATAACTAACATTTTCCGTAAAAATTAAAAAAATATGTGCAGCAGTTTCAGAATGGGATTTTTTTGAAAAAAATGTACCTTTTAGCCGTACGTCAATGTCACGCTGTGAAATTCTCTAAATTAATGGTGACCTTGTAGCAAATATGTATGAAATCTTCCCAACGTTGCCAGATTCACTCGATGAGAAAAGTTTTTTTAAACTTACCTACCGTAGTAAAATAGGGGCATGTTTTCATGAAGTAAACATATCATTATCACCTAGGTAATAATAATATTTTAGGTATCCGCTGGATGCCATCGAACTATTTCGCCAACGCTTGTTTTTTATCTTAACAAGAAGTTTTCACTGATTTTTTTAAATTATCAACCACAGCGATTGAATCACTATAAGATTTATTAAATAATAAAGTAAAAAAATGTACACAACACTTTGAAACACTTTTTTGCATTAGAATGGTCGGGATAGGTATTAAACTTGAAATATTAAACAAAAATTGTCTGATCACCTGATGGCTGAAATGTAAAATACAAAGCCAAAAATCGAAGAAGAAAAAGAAGAAGAAGAAAACTGTTGTTTACATCCCATCAGGGGGCTATTTTTACGTGCAATGGGAAATTTGGATTTGTGCTGTATAAAATACTGATCAAAATGTGAAGTGAATCGCCCAAAGATTTTCAACAAATTTAAAGTTAAATATCTCCGAATATAATAAAAGGTACACATTTTGAAAAGATTACATGTATTTAGAGTTGCCAAAAACATTATGGGATGTATATGGTATTTTTTCTACTAAAAAATCTGCAAGTGTGAGTTAAAGTTGTGTGAGTGAAAGTTAACCCATTAAGTTTCAGCATCTGTTAAAACAACATCTGTTAAATAGTTTGTAGGTGAAGATTATGAATATGGCAAGTACATCTTTGGTTATTATTTTAACATTTTTTACGGTACTTTATAATTATTGTTGATAAAATTCTATGATGATTAAAAGACGATAAAAGTTATTTTGTCAAACAGTAAATACGGAATCGACAAAATCTGACAACGTTGCATTTTGCAAATTTGAAGGGCGATGATAAAGCTTACAGATGCGTCGTCTGTAGGCTGGATTTAAGGTTTTCTAATGAATTTTTTTAGATTTTTTTTCCAATTTTTTTCTTTCTGAATCGATTTTTGGGGTCACAAAGATGATCTGGTTTTTTTTCCGACGCTATTTCAAATACACCGTGTATAACCAAATCTGAAAAAAGATTCAGAATCAGGAGAAAAAATGCTTTAAGATAGGTTATGTTAAAAAAAAGTATGCTTCAAAAATTTCGTTTTGTGGGATAGTGTTTTCATGCAGGATAATGCTCGTCCTCACACGGCCAACATTACCCGTCGATTTTTTGAAAAAAATAACATAACGCTATTGATGCATCCGACAATGAGTCCTGATCTCAACCCGATTTAAGAAATTTGGCTGCACTTGAACGGGCTTTAATTGCGATTTGGCAAACAATTCCGCAGGCGATGATCCGGAATTGCATTTCGAATATGGGTGAAAGACTGCAAGCCGTGATTAGGAGTCGAGGTGGCAACACTCGATACTGAACTCAAACGAACACGCACGCATGTACGCACGCACACAGACAAAGACACAGACACAGACACAGACACAGACACAGACACAGACACAGACACAGACACAGACACAGACACAGACACAGACACAGACACAGACACAGACACAGACACAGACACAGACACAGACACAGACACAGACACAGACACAGACAGTAACGTGAGAAAAATTATACTCAAAAGCGAACTTTTTGAAACCCGATTGAAATTGAGGGCCCCCGTCGGACCTCACAACTTCTGGTAAGCCGTATCTAGAGAACACTTCTTCGCATTTAGATATGATAACCGCTTCTGTTAAATAGTTAAGCTTAAATATTTAAAAAAAACGTGAGTAATAGTCCGTAACTATTAAATACCAATGCCACATATTTAAATAGATCCAATGCAATTTTCTGTCATGCGCGCGATGGTATTCTGTCTTTTTGAAACGTTTCCCTGTTATTATGTTACTCCTGAATGCAGCGAGGACAGTTACGAACTAGATTTTTAATCTGTTGGGAAAGTCCCACCCACCAAATGGACATTTTAGCTTTTTCGCGGCATTTTACGATTCCCATATGACCTTTGACAGGTAAAGTTTAAAATTATGGTATGGACATGAGCGTCAACTTCCAAAGTAAGCTCTTCAATTTTTGGAGCGGAATTCTGGATTGGCCCACGCGAAAGTGCATCAGCAATCACCAATTCCTTCCCTGGCGTATAAATTACATTAAAATTATAGCGCATCAGTCTCATTCTAAAACGTTGAAGTATCGGAGTTAGATCGCCAAGCGCTTTTGTTTGCAAAATTTGGAGCAAAGGCTTGTGATCTACTTCGAACGTAAGATTATGTAATGAACTCCGAAAATTTTTCTGCCGCATACGTAGCGTTTCTTTTTCAATTTGGGCGTATAACTTTTCTACGGGTGAAAGTAATCGTGAGGCAAAAGCTACTAATGGCCGATAATTAATATCAGAGTCGTACTGCATTAAACAAGCACCTATGCCATAGGACGATGAATATGAGACGATTATATTTTTGTTAGCGTCAAAAAATGCTAAAACTGGGGCTTTTTGTAACTCCAATTTAATTTGTTGGAACGCATTTACTTGGGCCGGGCCCCATGTAAAGTCTACATCTTTTCTGAGCAAAGAAGTAAATGGCTCAACTATGTCAGATTTATTTTTGATAAATTTTCCCGCAAAATTGACCATGCCTAACAATCTTAACACCTCTGTTTTATTTGTGGGACAAGGAAATTTGGTGATTGCCTCAACCCTTTTAGGGTCAATGGATATTCCGGAATAGGATAGAATGTGACCAAGATAGGGAACCTCGGTAGCCCCTATGATACATTTATCCTACGTGATTCCCTCCTCGTTTAATTTTGCTAAAACTTCGTCTAGGATGCGATCGTGTTCCTCCCTAGTTTCCGCGAAAATTAAGACGTCATCCATATGAACCACCACCCCTTGTATTCCGTTAAGAATTTTAGAGAATAACAGCGTAAAATATTCCGGGGCGCAAGAAATTCCAAACGGCAAACGTTTAAACAAAAATTTTCCAAAAGGGGTTATAAAAGTCGTAAGAAGTTGACTTGTGCGGTCTAGTCTTATTTGATAAAAACCCGAAATCGCGTCCAATTTGGAAAAGATTTTTGCTTTTCTCAATAAAGTCGTTTTAACTTTTGACATAGGATGATGAGATCGCTTTACGCTTTTATTCAATTTGGTATAATCTATGCATACGAACGCCACTGGATTTGCCATTTTTACAAGGTTTGCCGACTACCACAATAGGGCTTACCCATTGAGTGTGGAAATTTACCGGGTCTATGATATGCATGATTAATCTGTTTAACTCGACATTAAGTTTCTCCATTAAGGGAATGGGTACGCTCCTGGGAGCCGATTGTACAAAAGGTTCTGCTGAAGGTTTTAAATGAACCAATATTACGAAAAATGTTTTAAATGAACCAATATTACGAAAAATGTTCGGGTATTTTAGCGCAATACTTTCCTTAGTTACCTCCCTTTTTACTTTTGTAACAGAAAAGTAAATCGGGGTACTTTTCGAGGGTAGAAAAAATGTGTTTTGGGCGGAGAAATATTTATTTTAGTAGAAACTGTAATAAAATATGAGTGTAAGTTACGAGGTACTCGAAATAACTAGATCTTAGCTTACCTGTACAGGTAATTGATAATTATTTTACGTATTGATAAAAAATTATAACAGGCACCTCTGGTACTAGTCACTAAAATGGCTACTATGGCTGGCAAACGGCGGAAAGGTTAAAGTCACAAAAAACTTAAGATGATTTTTTGTGATATGTGTACTTTTATATATATATATACTCGATATACGTTATTTTAAATAAATTAAGATTTTATACACGTAGCGCCCTCCATTAGTATATTATAAAAATAAATTCAAATTAATTAAAGATTTCTTTTCATCCGCCCCCTAGTTTATTTATAATTATTTATTTTTTTAAATGAACTAAACTTCGTAATATTGTTTTAGGTGAGTTGCGTGGAATGACCCCCTTTCTTTATCGGAGTCTACTGCTGAAAGTATATAGGTGGCATCACTTATTTGTTTTTTAATTTTGTATGGCCCCTCGTAAATTAGGAAAAACTTTTTCGTCTCGTGCTTTAAGGCTGATGAGGTTGGATTCGCTCGTAGTAGAACTAGATCGCCAATTTTAAATTTTATTAGTTTACCCCCCGGACGAGTTATAGCCCGCTTAGCAGCGCGCCCTAGCATGGTCTCCTTCGCCATTATAAGTTTAACATTATGAGCGATTTCTTTTCCAGGGGGGAACGGTAAGTGCCCCCTTACTAAAGAAGGGGGTGGCACACCAAGGTGCAGTTCTTGTGGTGAGAACCCTGTAGATTCTTGCGTCACAGAATTGATAAACTCTGCCAATTTTGGACTTCGTAATATTGTTTTAGGTGAGTTGCGTGGAATGACCCCCTTTCTTTATCGGAGTCTACTGCTGAAAGTATATAGGTGGCATCACTTATTTGTTTTTTAATTTTGTATGGCCCCTCGTAAATTAGGAAAAACTTTTTCGTCTCGTGCTTTAAGGCTGATGAGGTTGGATTCGCTCGTAGTAGAACTAGATCGCCAATTTTAAATTTTATTAGTTTACCCCCCGGACGAGTTATAGCCCGCTTAGCAGCGCGCCCTAGCATGGTCTCCTTCGCCATTATAAGTTTAACATTATGAGCGATTTCTTTTCCAGGGGGGAACGGTAAGTGCCCCCTTACTAAAGAAGGGGGTGGCACACCAAGGTGCAGTTCTTGTGGTGAGAACCCTGTAGATTCTTGCGTCACAGAATTGATAAACTCTGCCAATTTTGGAACCAAAATGGCCCATTTGGTATGTTGTTCCGCACAATATGTTCTAAAAAGTCGCGACAAGGCCCTCATTTGCCTTTCAACCGGATTTAAACAGGGATGTCGGACCGAAGAAAAAACAGTTTGAACTTCCATGGCATTTAATGTGTTACTCCACTTCTCAGCGGTAAATTGTGAACCGTGGTCAGTGAATACCTTTTTTACTCGTCCATGTTTTGGAAAGTAATCTAAAAGTAACTTATTTAATATTGAGCGCGTCGTAGCATTTTTTAGGGGGTACAACGTAATATATTTCGAAAAAACGTCAATGATTACGCACAAAAAAGTAGTATTGCCCCTAGATCGTGGTAGGGGCCCATATAAATCTAGGGATATTAATTCATTAGGTTCACTAGGAATAATGGACATCAGGGGAGGTTTTGACATAATTGAAAGTTTCGCTTTTTGACAAATTTTACATGATTTTACATTTCGTTTAATGTCCCTAAACATATTTTTAAAATAAAAATCCCTTTTGAGTGCGCACCAAGTTTTATAAACTCCGAAGTGACCGAATGATTCATGATAGTTGAGAATACATTCTTTTACTAGGCTTTTAGGCAAACATAGTACATAAGGATCTTCATCTGAGTCCCGCTTGAATAACATGTTTTGATGTAAAATGTACTTATTTATAAAAAGAGGGTTTTCCTGTTCTAAACCCTGAAAGATTTTTTGTAGATCTGGATCTCGTCTTTGTAAATCTGGCAACTTTAAAAGAGTTTTTTTGAATTGAGGGCCAGGTTTTATTAACGAGAATATATTAAAACATCGGTTACTAGGGACTGAAAAACGGCTAGGGGGATAACGCGAAAGGGTGTCGGTGCAGATATTTTCACAACCCCTTAAATAGCTTAAAGAGAAATCATATTCTTGGAGGGCTAGAGCCCATCTTGTTACTCTAGGAGTTAGTAACCTACAAGTTTGAATGTAAGTTAAACTACGGTTATCACTAAATATAAAAAAATGCCGCCCTAGTAGGTAAGTCCTCCACTTTCCCAGGGCCCAAACGACACTTGAAATTTCCTTTTCATTTGAGGAAAAATTTCTTTCCCGAGGGAGTAACAAACGGCTTATATAGGAAATAACGCATCTCTTATCCCCTACTTTCTGGTGTAAAACAGCCTAAAGCAATGTCGCTTGCGTCAGTTTCCACGTAGTAGGGGAGACTATGGTCAATGTGGTACAATAATGCCCTTTGTTGCAAAATATTTTTAAGTTTTTCAAACGATTGCTGTTGCTCCTCACCCCAAATAAATTTTTCTTTCTTTCGCAGTAAACGAAATAGTGGATCTGCCTGGGCTGAGAAGTTTTCACAAAACATTCGATCATAATTACAAAGTCCCAAGAAAGACTGTAACCCCTTAATGTTTTTGGGGACCGGAAAATATTTTATCGCCTCGATACGCCCTTCATCAGGTTCGATATGGTCTTTAGTAAAAATAAAACCTAGAAACGATACCCTTTCAGGTAAAAATTGGCATTTTTTTAGCTTAAGGGTTAAGCCTACTTCCCTTAATCTTTTTAAGACAAGTTCCAGATGGATTAAATGGTCAGAAAAAGTATCCGACGCTATATATAAATCATCTAAATATTTTCTTAAAAATTTTATATAGGGGGCCCCAAAAACTTTCGACAAAAAACGACTAAACGACGCCATAGCGTCGGCAGTACCAAAAGACATTACGCGAAAATGGAAACTTTTGTTCCCGACCATAAAACCGGTAAATTTCTTATGCGATTTTTTATGGGTACTTGCCAGTAACCGGCCGTTAAATCTAACACTGTTTTAAAAGGTTTTCTTGGCAAATCTGATTTTAGAATTTCGTCTGTTAGTTCGGGTTTTTCGTGGTCTGGCTCAAGTCTTTTATTAAGTCGTCTTGCATCTAAACAAACGCGTACGGTTCCGTCTTTTTTTACGACAGTAATTAGGGGGTTAATATAGGGGGTAGCTGCTTTTTCTATTATGCCCATGTCTTTCATTTTTTTTATTTCGCTATAAACCGCCTCCCGGTGTGCAAACGGTATAGGGTATTGTTTTACTTTGTAAGGTGTTAAATCGGTTACTTTAAATTCATGCTCGTAATATTTGGTTAGCCCCGGTATATTTGAAAAAACAGACCTATATTATCAATAAAGGATAGGTCGATATTTTCTAAATCATCAATACTTTTTTCCCGAAAAAATATTTCCGGAGAACTTTGTTTTACTGCAGTTAACCTGAGATTTAGAATGTTTTCAGGATTTTTATAATTATGTATTGTATTTTCTCCTTTAACACAACATTGTTCATTATTTTCATTAAAGAAAAAAAATAAGTTTTTTCCTAAATCAAGGCTAGCCTGAATAGTATATAAAAATCAATTCCCAAAATAATCGGAAATATTAAATCAGAAATTAGTAAAAATTCATGACAAAATTTATTTTTATTTATTAAAAAACTAAGTAATAGTTGATGTGTAATTCTTCTTTCTTTAGTACGAAAGGCCCCAGTAATCCGAACCCCTGTTACAGGAAAAATTGGTATTTTTTCCGTTTCGTTTGAGATCTGATTAAAAACATCACCCGATAAGCAACAAATTTCGGACCCTGTGTCTATTAGAGCGGGAAAAATATAGTTAAAAATATTTATTGTTACTATGATAGAGGATCTGTTAATAATGTTATGCTCAAAATCGCAAGGTTCTACTAATAAATCGTCCGGGGGTAATTATGTACTAAAGCAGTCCGTTTTACTACGCCACTGGAAGCCGTACTTAACATTCCAGTGTTTCCTCGTTTTCCGGACTTGAATCATTTAAATTTAAGTCCGAGATATCGAGTGTTGCCACCTTACTGGGTTGTTTATTTTGATTAAAGTATTTGTTAAAAGTTTTGCCACCATTTTCGGATTTAAAAGGCCTATTTTGCATTGGTATTCGTGTATTTTCTCTTCGATCAAAATAATCCCCCTGACTTAACCTTAATAAAGCTTCCGAAAATGTTTGTACTCGTTCTAGTTGTAGAATGGTAGATATTGTAGGGGGTAGTGCCTAGCTATTAAAGAAATTAAAGTCCTTTCTAAAAATGGGGGTTGAATATGCCTAGCCATTGCCACGTTTCTAGTAAATATGTGCCACTTGAGTAGTTTCACCCCAAAAGTAACTTAAAAATGAGTTTTTAAAATCTATAAAATTATTAAACAACATCAAAAATGCTTCTCCCCAATATTTTGCCTTCGATATGATTTTTTTTATAAGAAATATATTAATATTATTAAAAGGCACTCTGTGGATATTTAATAAAAACTCCACCTGATCAACAAAATCAACAGGGTGAATACCTCCCTCGTTATCAAATTGAGGTACGCTAATTTCTAAGTTATTTGGAATGTTTCCCTCTACATTATCATTAAAATTTACATTATTATTATTACTGTGAACATTTTTTTGTTGGTTATTTTTCAACATATCCTCCAGGGTGTTACGGACTATTTGTTCTATTTGGCTATTTAGATGTTCGCCCCCAGGGGCAGCTGTAGGCAGCATGGTGGCAGTAGAAACAGATGCCCATGTACGCGGGTTAGAATCAAAAAATGGAACATTCCTACCTTGAATATCCGTAGGTGTACCTGCCGGAGATGGCCCGGGAAGGGTGGAAGTCCCGCTGCTGCCATTGGTAGGTTTCTTTCCAGGTTTACTTCCGGATAAAGTCTCGGTGGGGGTTGTTCGGTGATAAAAGTTGGTAAGGTCATCTGTGTCCGTGGAATTGCCTCCGTAGAACTTCTAAAAGGGATACGTTGATATTCCTGGGGCCCTTGGGATGGTGGCGGTGTAAATACAATTTTTCCCAAGGGCTGAGATGGATTGTTCGAGTTAGGGGTGGGTGAAGCCAGCGTTCGATCACCTTCACTTTCTGCCCCTAGGTTTTTTTTAACGCCTTGCCGGGTTAATGGCGGCGTTCGGTGCATGCTTATTTCTCCAAAGAATATTTAAAAAAAACCCTCGCCCCGTCGTTGAGCGCCAGATGTAACAGAAAAGTAAATGGGGGTACTTTTCGAGGGTAGAAAAAATATATTTTGGGCGGAGAAATATTTATTTTAGTAGAAACTGTAATAAAATATAAGTGTAAGTTACCAGGTACTCGAAATAACTAGATCTTAGCTTACCTATACAGGTAGTTGATGATTATTTTACGTATTGATAAAAAATTATAACAGGCACCTCTGGTACTAGTCACACTAAAATGGCTGGCAAACGGCGGAAAGGTTAAAGTCACAAAAAACTTATGATGATTTTTTGTGATATGTGTACACTCGATATACGTTATTTTAAATAAGTTAAGATTTTATACACGTAGCGCCCTCCATTAGTATATTATAAAAATAAATTCAAATTAATTAAAGATTTATTTTCACTTTACCCCCTTGATTTATAGTATTCAGGTTGCTAGTTACCCGAAAACTTAAGAACATTTAAATTTATAATTCCAGGCCTGCCCAGGATTGGAATCTTTAAATTTCTTATAATATACAAGTGGCTTGAATAATTGAAACCCTGATAAGATAATTTTAACCTAATTTTCCCTGAAATATTTAAAGGTTTTCCGTCCGGACCAGATAGTCTTTCTTTACAAGGTAAAAGTTCATTATTAAGCATACTGTCATTTAATAAGTTAACCGGAAAGCAAATCACATCTGCACCACTATCTACAAGGAACTTAGAAGTGCGCGAGTTATTAATTAAAATGTTTACATACCATTTGGGTCATGAGGTCTGTACTGTACCTACGAAATGGGATTCTTCGTTTGGAAAATCCTCGGTAACACTAACCACATTATTTAAAACAGAACGCACATTTTTATCACTCTTTTTAGCACTTTGACAAATTTTCGACCAATGTCCCTTTCGTTTGCACTGGAAACAAGTTGCTGAACGTGCTGGACAATCCTTGGGATGTGACTGCTTTCTAAAATTTCCACACTGGTCCGAATTAGGCGCACCTACCCTGCCTTGTTTTGGATCAGCTGATGCTCGCGCAGAATATTGTTGCTTGCTTTGCGGCGCTTTACGTTGCACTCGACTGACCTTTAACTCTTCGCTTGGTAAAGCAATGTTTTGTGATTTTTGAAGTTCCACCTGTTTAACCATAATTATGGCTGATTACTTTTTCTTCATTTGTAGTTTTCCACTGGTATCAGCATCTTGCATACCTACCAGGATACGATATCTTATTAAATCGTTTTTTAGATCGCTGTACTCACAAAATTCAGCTAATGAATGCAATGCTGTGATAAAACTATCCATTGATTCTCCGGCGTTTTGAACTCTGGAATTGAACTTAAATCTCTCAAAAATTACATTTTTGATCGGGATAAAATGTTTGTTGAACAATTCCAAAAGCTCGGAATACTTCTCCGGTGCTGTTGGAAACGTAAGCAAAATTTCGTCTGGTTGTTCCCCCATGATGTACAATAACAGGTCTATCTTTTCTGAGTCTGTTTTGGATTCAAAACCTGAGACAGTCATATAACGCTCAACCGAGTCCGCCATTTCACCCAGCCTTCTGGATGTGAAAAGTTAAAATTTTCAGGCGAAGCAATATTCGATGCCATCATGACGACTTTTCCCCGCGGTTTTTTCACTGAACTGTAGATAATTCACGATTTCCCAACCTGGTTATCACTATTTTTAAGAAAAATAGTTTGTAGCATCACACTGAACACTTGTAAACCAAGTTTTTTCGCGATTTTTCCACGAATTCGGCCATTAGTATAATGGCGTATCCGCGAATACTTTTGAAAGCGTTTTTTCGCAACCGGGGTTTAACACTACGCTGCCACCATGGTTTGTAATTGGGTTTTATGTAATGAAACCAGATTACCTAAGTCTATATATTACAAGAGTATTTACAGAAATATACAAGATATACGGAATGCCCGACGCGTACATTGTTCGGCGTTAGTTCTCTCTCCTGCTGTTGGCCCTAGTGGGGACGCTACAGTCTGTTTATTCACAGGGGCGGATTAGCCCTAACAGAAAACTTGGGAGCATCCCTTGGCAGCATCCCTTGGCAGCTCTTTTAGTCACAGACTCTCCTTCAATAGTTGCTGTAATTTTCCTACAATTTAGCATCGCTCGGATCCATTTAATTGTAGAAGTTTCAATTTTTTTCCTTGTTGATGCAGTTTGCATCGACTTATAAGACGTGTTGTCGAAAGCTCCTTCAACATCTATAAAGGCACAAAGAGCTATTTCCTTGTTTTCTAAGGCATTTTCTATCCTATTTACAAGGGTGTGTAAGGCTGTTTCAGTTGATTTTCCCACCTGATATGCGAATTATCTCCTGTAAAGTGGCCTTTTCTTTAAGGATGTACTCCTAATGTGGAGATTTATTATTTTTTCCATCGCCTTGAGGAAAAATGAGGTGAGACTTATTGGGCGATATGACTTGGTCAGTTCGCTAGGTCGCCGCCCTGCCTTTGGTATAAACATCACGTTGACATCTCTCCAAGGTTTTGGTATATAACCCAGTGCCTAGCTGGCTCTAAAAATCTGTGTTATGATTGGCAAAAGTTCTTCAGCTCCTCTTTGTAAGAGTGCAGGGAAGATACCATCCCCTCCTGGGGATTGGTACGGTTTAAATGAGTTAATTGCCCATTTTACCCTGTTTCTGCTGAATATTTTTCCCGAGAGGACTTTAACTCTGTTTGTTGGGTGGGAAATTTCTTCCCCTCCCCATTCAGTGTCATCGCTCTGGTTGTTTACGACTGTAAAACCAGGGAAGTGAGTCTGAAGCAACATTTCAGTCGTCTTCCTGGTGTTCTCAGTGTAGTTTCCGTCGGAAGCAGGCCGATGCCATTGGAATGATCTTTAGCAAAAACCTTTTGGAGTCTTGCTGCAGCAGGCAATTCGGTTATGCCTTCGCAGAAGTTCCTCCAAGATTTTTGTTTAGACTTCCTTAGTTCTTTGTTGTATTTTGTTAGGGCTATTTTGTACTCGTCCCAAATCCCTGTACTTTTAGCCCTATTAAATTGTTTTCGAGCTGTTGGTTACCTTGTTACCTTTTATTTAACAGGACAGCTTGTCTCATATGCTGAGATGATTAGAGCGTTGAGTTGGACTGCTGCGAGGTCTAGATCCTCGAGGGTCTTAATTGGTTTTAGTGTCATTTGCTCCGACTTTAGGTAGTCGCAGTACGATGCCCAGTCGGTTAGCTTTGGGACCCTATTTGTTTTTGCATTATTCCAGCCTCTACATCGAAGCATATGTGACTATGGTCCGATAGGGAGGCCTTATTGGAAACGTGCTATTTTTTTATTTTTGTACTAATCAGTGGAGTGGCCAAGGTAATATCTAGTACCTCTTGCCTAATCGCATTAGTAAAGGTAGGAGTATTGCCCCTATTTCATATATCTATTATGAGTTGTTTGTTTTTCCTGATAAAAAGTCCACCAATCTTACTACGTCTTCAGGAGGTGCTTGATCCGAGCCACCAGGGAAGTATGCAGAGGCGAATATCACCTCTTTTGTTTTCCCCTTGTGGTCGGCACCTCCACCAGGACCTCGACCAGGTCTCTTTTGATGAATTCCGGTACAGGAATTGATTTGATATTGTTTTTTAGGAGCATGGTTGCCTTCGGTTGTTCATGCTCATTGCAGTATATTAGTTGGCATGAATTTGTTGGCAGTCCTTTGATGTTCTTACCATTTACCCATGGCTCTTGGATATATTGTTCCGGGCAAACCTTCTGCTAAGTACACTTGAGGCAGCCTTGGCATGGTGCAGGTTTGCTGATGTTGGCCGCCATTAAGCCAGGAATTGTGTTTACGGGAGGCATTTAGGGTTTGGGGCCCCTTTGCCTTTTCCGTCCTTCGATTTACCCTTAAGAGTAGGCCCTGTTGTAGGCCTTTTCTCAGGGGTTGGGCCTCCTTACGAGCCTTTACGGCGGGGATATTTCTATTCCCTGAAGGCTTTGGTTCCTTTGGAGGTGCATTGCTCGGGACCTTTGTGGTCCCTTTGGAGTCCGAGCTTTCAGGGACCTTTACTGTGGGAGCTTTTTGGCTCCCTGAAGGCGTTGGATCCTTAGACTCGGACTCTTGTTTGGAATCCTTGTCAGTGCTTTCAGGGGCCTTTGCCGAGGGAAAGGGTTCCCCTGAAGTCCTTGTTTTTTGTTTTTATTTTTTTATTTTAGTTTTATTTTTTTCTTTGTTTTTGTTTTGTTAAATTTTATTTTTGTTTTTGGATTTAATTTTTTTTATTCGATTTATTTTTTTTTATTTCGAATTTAAACTTTTTGTTTGATTTGTTTTTATTTATTTATTTTTTTTTATTTTGGTTTAAAGGTTTTTTTAATTTTGTTTTCTTAATAAATCTGGTTTAATTTTCTGAAAATTTTTAAATATATATTTTTTATTTTTGTTTTGAAATTCGATGAGTAGGTAATTAATGTAAAATTGTGCAAAAAAAAATCTTTACATGACGTTTAAAAGGTTTAAACGTGCTCCTTTAATTATTTTTAAAACATTCGGGATTCGGGATGGAAAGACGGCTCAACTGATTTAAACATTACAGGGTAATTAAGCAAACATTCAGCTGATGAAAAACCTGGAAACACTGGTACTTTTAGCAGTATTTGCAAAGTATGTAGCGGTAGATTTTCTAAAAAAAAAGAAAAAGCACTTTTTTGTAAATTTTTAAAATAGGTAGATAGTGAGGGTAAAAAAATGGTTCCTCCTAAAATATAAATTGGAGTTGAAAAAAAAAGTTTTGAGAAGAGTTAAAAAAAATGGATAATTTTTTCCCGCTACTTTGTTTATGATTGCGCAAAAGTCGTGGCCTAAAAAAATTATTAAAACTAGAAACTTCAAGCTCCAATTTTTTTTTATTTCAATACTCTTTTTTTTGCAGGGGTCGAGGTAAGCAGGAGTGATTGCACTCTTGTCTTGTCATGCCTACCCCAGGGGCTGTATGGCCAAGATCGACGTGCGTGGTGACGAGCCACAACCTTCACGAGGTGACCCTGTTTTAAACTAAACACGTCGGATCTATAGGAGTTAACCTAGAAACAACAATCCGCTTGAGGAAGTGGAAATCCATCGTGCTTTTCTCTATGTCAGCAGGCATTGCGAGTGCGTAAACTTCGCGTAACGATGTCCTGGGTTATCAAGGCGGCCCTTGTATTTATCCGCTACTTGCTGGTACATCCGCGGCTCTGCCGGTATTTTATCTTTTATTTCCGCTGGGTACTCGTGGGATCAATATGAACCAAGATAAAAAAAAAACAGTGGTTGGTGAACCCGAACAATCACCAAAAACCACAGAGGGAACCAATTCCTCCGGTCTAACTAGTTTCTACGAAAGCATGGAACTGGACCTAACGGTCGTAGAGCCAGAACAGGGAAAAAAAAAGTCCTGCAGGTTCTCTAGACGAACTAAACTCTCCTTTTCTCAGAAGAAGAGGAACCTATACAGCCACCGGTAGAGCCGACTGATGAACCACAGAAGCCTCAAAGCTCTGCGGAAGTGGCTAATAGAAACAATCAGACTCAGTGGTGCCGGAAGAAGACGCTATAAGCACTTTATAGCAAAAGGACACTCCAGAG
>OY294050.1:39257838-39346636 GCA_958510825.1 Brachypterus glaber
GGAATAGTTTTTCATATCTGCAATATCTGTCTGCCATAAATCATCAATTCCCTTAATTATTGTTCTTCTTCGTTTAAATTTATTTTTTTACCGGCCTGTGTATTTCGTCGACAATGGTTTTTTTCGATTCGGTGACATATTCCTTTTTCTTAATTTTGAATTAAATTTGTTCCGGAAATATTAATGGTTCGTTGCTGTTTAAACATCCCTGTTTAAACAGCCCTGTTTAAACAGGGTTGTTTATACAGAGCTGTTTTAACAAGGCTGTTAAAGCAGTATGATTTTATCAAAGCCTTTCCGATAACGACCAATATTCAAAACGAAATCTTTGAAAACCACAAAAAATCCATATTTATCTTTCCAACATAACATACACATAGTTTTGAACATGTCAAATGTCATTCAGTAGATAATTTTATTTATTTAAAATATTATAATAGTTTTCAGTAAGAAAGCTTTTTCTGAAGGGGTTTATTTAAAGCCGTCGGGATTAGAGTAAAATGTATCAAATTATATTTTTATGTCTGTATTATGTGAACTTTCTTCAACAGCTGTGTGTGTAATCTTTTAATTTAAAGTTGTAGTTTATTTTTTATAAATATTTTTTCCGGAAGGCTACGGATAGCTATTTAATGGATTTTTGACTGACTAAGTAGGCGGTCATTCTTCTAATTTGACATATCTCAAATAGCATGTCAAACTAAAAAATTAGAAATCCATAATTAAAAAACTAAAAAAAATTATTAAAGCTGAATTATGCATATATATTTAAAAGAATATGGTCAATAAAAATAAATATATTTAAAAATAAAATTTATAACTCAAATCTTGATTTATTTACCAATTTCTTAATTTGCATGTTACATCGATCCATAGAGTACCATTTTTGAATTTGAGTATATCGTCTTGTAAATTTCAGGACGTCGTATCTCAATTTTTTTCGATTTTGATGTTTTGGACTTTTACGCTTTATATTATTAATTTACATCTAAAAAATAAGTTTCACCTGCTATTTTTTTTTAAATAACAAAAATATAAGCAAAATAGTAACGTCGTATCTTAGATGATTATAAATTAATAAATTTTTAAACCTCGTATCTCTTAAATCTAGTTAACTGACTATTTTGGAACGTACTTTTTGCATTTGGCGACGCTTTTTTGACATCTTATGCGCATGTTATAAAACTTTTTGAAGCTTAAATGTTTCAATAATTAATAATATTATTATAATAATTAATTATATTTTGTTAAAATATTAATATAATATGTTTCAAAGGTCGTATCTTAAAAAAAATTATTAATTTTGAACATCAAAATGTCGTATCTATAAACATTAGGTTTTTATTTGTATTTATTTATTTTATACACAATAAAATGATTTAAGGTAAGTTAATCATTAAAAATGTATTAAGTTTATATTAAAAAAGTACATTTTTGAGATACGACGTTCTGAAATTTACAATATAATTTATAATTTTTGTTTTATTTAATACCCATTTTCCTTAAAATTGACATCTACAATTCATTTTTAACATTTTTTCTTTTAACTTTTAAATTAATTCGACATTTTTACAGTTATTTGGTCATTTTGAATACTTTTTAAATTGACAGATTATTTTTTGAGAAATGTCAAATAAATAACATGCCTACTCAATTAGTTTTTTATGTTAAAATATCAATTTATTGAAATCTGTAGGCTTTCGGAAAAATATAAATAAGAAATAAACTACAATTTTAAATTAAAAACTAAACGTACTCACCTATTGAAGAAAGGTCACTAAACATAGTGAAGTCGGAAAGTTTTCATATTATATATTTTGCTCTAAACCCCAAAGCTTTAAAAGAACCCCTTCAGAAAAAGCTTCATTAATGAAAAATAAATAAATATTTTATATAAATCATACATGTTTTGAGCACATTCATTCCAAATTTGGTATGGATCGGTCAAAAGGCAAAAAAAGTTATTACGGTTTAATTTTTTTTTATTAATTCTTACTCTGTATTAATGGAAACATAATAAACTAGTGAGAACTATTTCTTTAAACAATTCAGAAAAAATATGAAAAGAGTTTTCATTAAGTTTGACTCTAAAAAATAAGGCCGAAGGTAGCTACTATTCTTCAAAATTTTACTAAAAATAAGGTTTTTGTTTAATAACACTTATCAAACCATAATAACTCTTAATATCTTATAATATAACTTATAATATTATCGTCAAGTACATATCAACAGATAGATAATAAAGAAAGACGTAATACAAGCTCGGTGCATGGGACTAGCTTACCCATCACTGGTTTAAGTATAAAGCTAAGAAATGCCAATCGTGGAGCCTTTTAATCCACGCGGAGCTGTGAATCTAAGAAGAAGAAGATAACGGATAATATAACATAATAACTATAAACAACTCCAAATCGTTTCATACCAGATCGGTTCGGATTGATAGGATCGGAAATTAAATTAGTACCCTGTTTTGTCAGCCTGACAATTACATTAACAGGTCTAACTGCTTTAACAACCCTTACTCACATTCGTTAAAGTTTTAAATTTATTGGCCGCCATTTTGAATCCGTAATTTTGAATTTTTTTGGTTTTTGACATCATTTTTTGTCGTTCCTCAAAACGTATATTCAAATTCTTAAGTTAATCCATTAATATTTTTAATTTATCGGTCGCCATTTTAAATCCGCCATTTCGAATTTTTATTTTCTACATAAAAATTTTTTTTTCGTCCTATATACAAATTTTTAAGTAAATCGGTTAAATTTTGAAATTTATTGGCAGCCATTTTGAATTCATCATTTAGATTTTTTTTGTTTTTGACATTTGGCTCTAAGCCCTTAAACCCGAAATCCGAAAAGGAAACATTCTTTTTTAATTCAATTTAATACTAAACTTTTTAATAGTATTTAATTTAATCTGTTTTGAGTCCTTTGGTTTTTGCGGACCAGAGTGCGCAATAATGCGTAAAGTTTGTGCCCATTATGAAAAAACTTATGATCAAATTAACATGTTCCATACAAAAATTATTTTTTCTAGTTATAAATTTAAACTTTTTTTTTACCTGAAAAGAAGTACTTTTTTGATTTTAACCCATATATATATTATATTTAATATTACTAGAAATAAAACAGTAGTTTTTTTTTTTAGAACTAACTTTATTTTACTAATATACATTACATTATTAAAAATTAAGTAATGTAAAAATTTAGTTGGTAAATAATGGATAATTTCCAACATAAACAAAGCTTCTGTGCTTGGTTTTATTACAGAAAGTAATTCTTTGAAAAATTTTAAGATATTATTTTCATTGGAACCAAGCATAAATGAAGTATTGTGCAGACATTTATTATAAAAGTGAGAAAACTTTAATTTCTCCAAAGCTTCTAGCCTTGCTAGTATAATTTCATTTAACTTGATAATTTCAATAATTTCTAATTTATTAAAATACATAATTACATTGTCAAATGAAAACTTTAAATATTTTTGTTGCAATTCATTTGAATAGGTCTCCTCTAAACTGTAATTTCCAAATTCAATACATATCGGCTCAGTCAATCCATCAACTGTATCAACTCCAAACTCCTGACTACTTTGTATTTCCGTATAACTGCTCGAAGGGCTGTTGTTGTTGCTGCCATTTAATTAAAAATACTTGATTCGTTCATTAAAAAATTGCATAAAATAGGTGGTCCAGTCTTCTTCAATAACTGATATATTGGTTTTATTTATATTATCCAATATTCGTACAGCAGGTAGAAAGTTTCTAGCAGGACTTAGACCACAAGTAATTGAAAGCACCTCATTCACCATATTAATCGTTTCATTTATAAAGTAATCTTCATTTTTAATAGCATTTTTGTATACTTCTTCCATTTCGTTAGTATATTGCCAAAAATTAATATCCGGTTCCATGTTTTAATTTAGTTACTAACGTTGGTTTAATTCGTCTTTTTTTTTCTGTATAGTCTAGTAGCTTTTGCAGTCTTTTTTTTTGTTATTTTTACACTTGATAATAAATTATCGTATTTAATAATTTCCTCTCTTAAATTTAAATGTTTTAACTGTTTAACTATTTCTGGTATACTAGTAAAATGATTCAAGCCTCATTTTAAAACTTTCAGTTTTTCACGAAAATGTTTTACTTTCTTTAAATAGACACCTTTTATAATTGAGTAAACTGAAAACTTTAACATACATTTACATTTATAGTTTACAATTTTCTTTGGGGGAGGGTGGGGGCTTATTTTTATTTTGTTAAATGGTTCTTAAAATTAATCCAAATATTCTGAGTAAAATTAAAACCTTACCATTTTACAATTATAATGGAAAAGAATCTTATTATATAGTCATAATTACTGGCAAAACAGATATTAGATAAATGTGAAATAAATATTATAATTTAATTAAGTAAAAACTGCTGTCTTTTTTATTAAAACATATAGAACAAAGAACTCATTGTTTTAAAAAAATATCTAAACTATACAAAGTGGTTCAAAAGGTGGACATTTTTTTTAAATGGAAAGGGGGCTCGTCATCCATTTAACTGTACATTTTTTATTTTTTTTAAATATATTTTTTAAGAATTTAATTTTTCAATTTGTGTGCTAAAAATGCGATTTTTTAGGTTTGTTTTTTTTTTCGTAAATTTTTATTTATGCCAAATTAGTTTAAAAGTATAATTTACTTTTTTTCGTCATAAAATTAGGCATTTTTAAAAAATTGTTTGATTTTTTTTTGGGAGATTTTTACATTCTCAACCCTATTTTAAATCCAAAAAGAGCATGTTTTTTTTTTTTTTAATTACGCCATTTGGTTTGATTTTTTTTTAGATACGCCCCTTGGTTTGATTTTTTTTTCAGATACGCCCTTGAGATATGCTACTTGGCTTTAATTTTTTTTTAAATACACCCTTGGAGATTTGGACTTTTTTTTTAATTTCCCGCTTAAAATAAAAAAAATACAAAATTATATTTTTGAATAGCCCCCGTATTATGATGATAGCAGAATTTTCGCCCTCGTATATCATTTTAGCAGAGACGCAAACCCATAAACAAAAAAAAAAGAAATCTTAAAATTGGCGGAGGTGCCATCTATGAATGAACATCAGATGTTAGCAGAGAACCCACCATTGTGCAGCGGAGACGCAAACCTCGCCATCTATGAAGGTTTTCTGAATTGTTATGCAGCTATGGCGCTATCTGTTGGCAGAGATGCGAACCAATGTGCGAGAGAGAGGGCGAATGGTAGTGTGACGTCATCGTATGGGAAATTGCATGTGTTAGAGAGGCAAATAGCTTTAACCACTCGTCTTTTATACTACTATAATTAAATGTTTTATTTCCATTAAAAATAACTTTTATTGAAGTATTAAAATTATATTTATATAAATTTACAGCTGTATTTGATATGCTCTACCATATTTTGGACATTTTCTTGAATTTATTACTTCATATTCTTGAGTTTTAAAAGATCCGTTTTTTTGGTCTGGTCTGGTCTTGGGCGTACGCGCTTACTGAGCGTTCGTTTGAAATTTTCAGTACATTAGCAGCGTACTTATCTACTTTTTTTTCATTCAAAAACGCACACAAACAATAAACAGAGCAAAGAAAACACAATTTAGGTTTTAGTTGATCACAAAAATAACAAACGTTATTAATAAGAAAAATTATTTTCTTACAAGGCTAATCTGATTAATTTAATTTTATTTGAAAGAATGTAAATGTTATATGTTATATGTAAATGTTTCTCCCAGAAAAATTTCCAGTATAAATATTTTCAAAAAAGTTATAAACTGTTCTAAAGATAATTAAATTATCTACAAATCGATGCCTTGTACTTTTCTATAACTTTATTAATAAAGAAGTTACAGGCCTGGGGAGTTTTAAATGGCGCAAAATTTCTAATAGATAGGTACCTTTTAAACCTTCATGTGAAGCTTTACATTTACCCTATTAGATGGCACCGTATTAAAAATAATATTAAATTAAAAAATAGTAAGTGATTCTATATTGCATATTGAACACATTTAAAACATAATCCCATTTACTTACATTTTTTTTGTTTTTAATAGATTTGGCACTATCAATAAAAAAGCTTGGTTTTATGTGTTTCTAACCTAAGAAGCTCATAGAGTGTATAGGGAAAGCGGTTCACGACATCATTACAATTTGTTTTCTGATTTGCGTAGACAGTGTAAGGATTTGAGCAATTTATGTTACAGAAATTATATTAATAATGTTGAAAAGGATATCTCTGTAAATGTTAATAGTTTTTGGAAGTTTGTGAGAAGGAAAAGTGATATAAGTAATAGTGCTATACCCAATAAGGTGTCATACAACGGGGATATATCAACAGATTTTCATCAGCTAATCTTTTTGCGAAACACTTCAAGTCCGTGTACACACAGTTTGAAGATGATGAGAACTATAATTTTGAATATGAAGGTTTATTAGATTTATCCTTTATTCAAGTAAGTAGCGAACAAATTATAAATGCGTTGTCATCTTTAAATCTAATAAAGGTGCTGGTCCCGATGGAATTCCTAATTTATTTTTAAAAAAATGTTGTGTTTCTCTATGTGATCCTTTAAAGCATTTATTTAACAAATCTTTAGCAACTGGCTTGTTTCCAAATAGATGGAAGCATGCTTTTATCATTCCGATTTATAAAAATGGCGACAAGTCAGATGTGAAAAATTATAGACCTATCTGCATACAGTCGGCTTTACCCAAACTTTTTGAAAGCGTCATTGTCCCCGTTATTTCTTCTGCTTTTAAAAACATAATTATCGAACAACAGCATGGTTTTTTTCAGGGGAGATCTACTGTCACAAATCTTTTTTCTTTTACTAGCTTTGTTTCAGCTGCAAATGCTAATGGTTTTGAGGTTCATGCTATATACACAGATTTCAGTAAAGCTTTCGACGTCATTTGTATTTATATTTTAATAAAAAAGTTGATGTCATATGGTATACGTGGTCCCTTTTTACTTTGGTTATTATCATATTTATCTGATAGAACGTTACAGGTAAATATAAATGGAATTTTGTCAGTTTTATTTTATGCCACAAGTGGAGCACCTCAAGGTTCTCATATTGGGCCGATTTTATTCATTATATTTATTAATGACATTATTCGTAATTTTAATTATCTGTACGTTCTCTTTGCTGATGATATGAAATTTTATAAAATTATACGTTCAATAGAAGACCGCTTAGCCTTACAATGTAATATTGATATTTTGTATCAGTGGTGTGTAAAAAATAAACTCTTGTTAAATAGTAAAAAATGTCAAACTATTTCTTTTTCCAGAAAGAAAAATAAAATACCCTTAAAATACACCATCAATGGCGAAAAACTTAAACAGGTAGATGTGATTAGAGATTTAGGTGTTTACATAGATTCAAAATTAGATTTTCATAAGCATTATGAGTTTATAACAAAATTTGCCAGCAAACTGCTTGGTTTTGTTCTTAGATTTACTAAGGACTTTTCAAATCCTAAAACAGCAAATCTTCTTTACACATCATTGATACGATCTCGACTTGAGTATTGTTCCACTATTTGGGCACCACACTATAACATACATATAGATCGCATAGAGAATATACAACGAAAGTTTGTAAGTTGCCTTAGCTATAGATTAGCAACGCGCGGTATTATTCTTGATTACGATCAGACTGAAAAATACCTTAATTTGCACAGTTTAAAGCTGCGTAGAGATTATATAGACATATGTTTCTTTTATAAAGTAATAAATGGTATGACCAATTCTCCTACCTTACTTTCAGAGTTTGCTCTTCACATACCTCCTAGGCAACTGAGGAACTTAAATTTAAATGTAAATCTATTGAGCACATCTATATGTAGAACTAACTATTTAGCTAACAGTCCACTGAATAGAGTCAGAAAACTAGTTAATTCGTGCAACAGCGGTATAAACTTCTTTGATAATAACTACTTGCGGTTTAAGAATAGAACCAGAAAAATTATTTGCGAGAGTCCCTTACATTGATCTATAAACATAGTTATTCATTTTTATATTTTTGTCTTTTTTTTGTGTATTTATTCTTTTTTCTATACATACTTGATTATTATATTGTAAATTGTTTAAACGATTGCAGTCTTGTGGGTGCATGATGCAGCTCATACTTTTGTGAGGTTGCATTATGTACTCATTTGACAGCCTGTTACAACTGCTATTATGCGTAAATAAATAAATAAATAATAAATAAAAAGCGTGGCTTGGTGTGAGACGAAAGATTTTGATAACTTTGGAAAATGTAAGTTATTTGAATAAATATACATGCATAACAATTAAAACTAAATAATAATAATGCTTTTATGTGTTTTTAGTGTTTTTGGAACCAACCCATGGCGATTAACAAAATAGTCATACATTTGAAGCGGGTCGAAAGTTTTTTCTGTGAAGATTTTTAAAGTAAGTATTTTTTTAATAATTAGCAAAAGACAACAGGCTGGCTGGGAAATAAGTTACCATTCTTTTAGCTACTTTTAAAAAGAAAATGGTTTTTTCATGAAAATAGCAGATATGGGGAATAAAAGTCTGTTGTGACTATGTATGATGACAAAAGGACTTAATTACAAAAATCTCTATATGGACCAAATCTGATATTTATAGAATATGGTGCTGCACAATAGGCCGGGACGATTTTGTTTTAAGAAGATCCAGGACGACTAGTAAAAAAAGTTGTAGTATGTTTAGAGCAACTCATTTGCAAAAAGGACTGAAAATGTAAAAAAATACCTTTTAAGCTAATATTGGTCGAAAAAACTGGTACCTATATGTATGGGTTCTTTAGAATTCCCTATGTTCCATAATATATTTTTTAAGGCTTTCTAAAAAAATTGTTCAAAACAAACAAAAGGCCACTGATCGAGGTCCTTCAGCCATGTTTACAAAATATTACAGATATTAACAAAAATAAAATATCAAAACTTAACATAATATGTATATTATACAATTGGATTATATAAAAAAAAGAGATAAATATGTATATAAATAAAACAAAAAGTTTAATATTTAGTTTACAAAAATACAATACTAAATTAAAAAATATTTAAAGAGTCCTAGGTCCTAGGCCCTATTATATATGTTCTTAATTTTTGTTATATAAATATTTTAAGAAAAAATACTTTAATTGTATAGTAATATTGAAAAATTTGAAAACTGGTCATTAGGGCCCGGTCCTATTTAGGTATTTTTCAGAATACATATTAGTTTTTATCAAATTTTAAAACCTTGTCTCTTTTAGAACAGTCAAATAAAATATTTAAATGTTCAAAAATTGAGCCTTTGCATGTCAATACTTTAAATCAATTTTTTTAGACACCCAGTACAATATTAAAACAAAAACTAGGTAAGATTAACATGCTTTTCTTTGACCTGTAAAAGCTAATGGGTATCTTATATAAGTTTCTTTTATCACGACATCAAGGGTACTTGAACCTTATTAGGGCGCATTCGCCATTTTTAAGTTTTTGCAAAAATATTCCTCTGGGAAATGGTCTCCAAGACCCTTCTTAAAATCGCCACTGTGAACAATTTTATAGCAAAATATAGTGTTTACATAAAAAAAATCACAACTAGATGTAGAGCTAATATAATGTCTCGTGAACATCCAACCCTGAATGTGCAGAAAGTCCACCCCACCCCAGCTTAAAAACATTCTTTTTATTAAAGTTTAATGGCGAAGGCACTAAATCCTAATAATAATAATAAAAAAAAAGTTCCTAATATGAGGCAGGGTGGAGTTATTTTATACATTACATGATTTATACTAGTATATTTTTTAATTTATCAAGTCAAGGGGGGTGCCCTTGTTCTGTCTGCCTTCCCCTCCCTCTTTAAGTTTTAAACTGCTTAGGGGCTGTCCATATATTACGTAACGCAATTTTTCAAAAAAATTGACCTCCCCCCTGTGTAACAAACTGTCACATTTACCAACACTACCCCCCCCCCGTGTAACGCGTAACAATATAAATTTTTTGTTTCGCAATAAATTTTACTGTATTCTCACTATTGATTCATTTTTCTCGACAAAACAAACATGAACCTAAAATATAGTATAACATAACCTTAAAAAAAATTTACACGAAAAAATCACTCAAACTTAAAAAAATATTCATAATCAATATCACACAGGGAAAAAATACTAGGTACCTCTTTTTACACTGAGTGTCACATATAACACGTATATTGTTTATGCACAGGTACACAAAATAGTACACACATTAGTGTTCTGTGAGTACACATTCCGCGCGAAAATGTATCATCGCCGATGATTTATCGGCAAGATCACTCAATAACAGGGCCGCAAGATTTTTTTTTAATATCAATGTCAACAGTTTTTTTACTGATTACAATATTATTTAAATATGCATAGTTTCGTCAATTTTTGTATGAAAAAGGGAATTATGGGCCACTAAATAGTAATTTATGTTCAAATAAAAATACATCTACCAAGCTTAGGAAATAAACATTAAATTTATTAAATTCCGTTACGTAACGTTTACCTAGACCCCCCCTCCCCCCTGTCACAAACTGTAACAATTTCTCTGACCCCCCCCTAGGCGCGTTACGTAATATATGGACAGCCCCTTAAGATATAAGCTTGAAATTTACATCATGTAAATAAGATAATCTATATTATTATTAATATACACGGTGTATTTGAAATAGGGTAGTAGTTTTAAGGGGTGATTCTACATCATAAAATATGACAAAATGTTTCTATAAACATATGTCTAAAAATGCGTCGAAAGGGAGCTAAGCCCCTTTGAAAGTGGCTAAAAAATTCAGTTCTCATTTAATATCTTAGGAACTCTTTGAGATATACACTGATAAAAATAGATTTGCTAAAAGTAATTTTACATTTCAGATGTAAAAAAATTATATTATGTATACCGGAAATTTACATTATGTATACCGGATATTTACAAAAAAAATGTTAAAATTACGTGATACATACCTCAAAATTACATAAAATTTGTAAGTTTTCGATATTCATCTTGTTAATGTTAAAAACGAAATGTAAACCTCCGGTATCCAATATAGGTTATTTTGATGCCAACTCCAAAGTATTTTTACACTTGAGATGTAACCAAAATTTACATTATGTATACCGGATATTTACAAAAAAAACTGTAAAATTACGTGATACATACCTTAAAATTACATTAAATTTGTAAATTTTAAATTATTATTATTATTATTATAGTAGTGTAAAACACTGTGGTACAAAATTCCCAAAAATGAGTACCTATAAATAAATAAATAAAATAAATTCATCTTGTTATGTTATGTTAAAAACGAAATGTAATATTCCGGTTCTGAAGTTGGCATCAAAATGACCTATATTGGATACTGGAAATTTACATTTCGTTTTTAACATTAACAAGATGAATATCAAACATTTACAAATTTTATATAATTTTAAGGTACCTATGTATCACGTAATTTTACACTTTTTGTTTCTAAATATCCGGTATACATAATGTTTTTTTTACATCTGAAATGTAAAAATACTTTTTGAAAATGAATTTTTATCAGTGTAGCATTGATCCTTTGCATATGAACATTGACTAAGTACGGAACCAATGAAATGAACTAATCTAAAGTTAACTATACATACAATGGCTTGCCTAGGCATATAAAGGGTCTGGAAATGACTTCTTTTAAAAAATCATTAAACATTTTTTTTAAATGACAGGGCATTGCAATACTGTCTTGATATGTGTTATTTTTCAATGTATAACTTAAATGACATAAAACCAAATGCAAAATAAAATAAGGAAAATTAAAAAAAGTGAATTTAAAAATATTTAATATTGATATATTATAAGCAATGTAAAATTAAATATCTGTTATCTATATAGGAAGAGCCTGAGAAAAACATTTGAAGGTGAAATTTCAGGTTTTGAGGATGAAAAATTAAATACTAAAATGTTGAAAACCAAAATTTCAATGATGTAGGATTAAGTACATCAAAAACTAAGAAAAATACCTTATATACAGGACTTGTATTACAGGTACTTCCAAAAATCAACCCTAAGGGAGCTATGGTCTCCTAAAAATCTAAAAAAGCGATTTTTCGACCTACGTGTATATATAGAAACTTTTTTTCTTAGTTTTTGATACAGAATACCCCTGCATCATTGAAATGTTGTTTTTCAACATTTTAGTATTTAATTTTTCATGAAATTTCACCTTTGAATAAATTTTTCTTGAAAACAGTGAATTCTACACTGTTACAACAAGAGTACCCTGTTTATGTATTTTGACCTGAAGAATCATGTTCCAATAAAATTTAAAAAAGTTACACAGAAAAAGGTTTAGGGCAAAAAACTGATAAGGCCCTCTCAGTTTCACATACCCCTGGTTAAAATAAGTACATGAGCCTCATTAGAATTAGTTTACATGCAAAACCTTGTTGCTATATTTGAAAGGGTTCCTGAGTTATTAAATAAAAACCGAATTTTTTGACCACTTTCAAAGGGGCAGCTCCCTTACAACGCATTTTTAGACATATGTTTATAGGAACTTTTTGTCATATTTTTTGATGTAGAATCACCCTCAAAAATTATTTACCCTATTATGGTGTATATTTGTTAATTTGGGTCATATTATTTACGTGTTCTAAATTTCAGGTTAATATCCTAATCCATTCAAAAGTTAAATAGAAATACTATTATTATATATACATGTATACAACAGTAAATAAAATAAATATAAAATTAACTTTTATGTCCTGGTTATTTTTTTTATTGAAAATTATTTAATTTATATTATTATTAAATACAGCCATGAGCGGCATAGCCAATGAAACCATGTTCTACAATACATTAATAAATATACTTGATTCTCCAACATTTGAATAAAAATTATTAAGGCGTAACAACTTTGACAATACTTGTACTCGAAATCCTTGCACTTGCTGGAAAAGATGATTTCATAAATGACCAATTGACAAATTGCCAAACACTTTTTTTTTTCAATACCGCCTTGTATTTAATTAAAAATAAATATGTATACAAAAAAGTAAATAATTTTGATTATGTGATCCATGTTCAAGTTCACATTCAGCAGCCATAATACCCAGATAGAAGTTTTAAAATATTTAAAAGTTAAGTAAATTAGTCGTTTTTTTTTTCTCCTACTTCCTTTATTGTAATGGGAACATGTTTCGAAACATTATATTTGCTTTATATTCAGCCCTTGAGACTAAAAGAATAATAACGGTAAGACATTTACATATAAAAATTACAATTTAAAAATACAATAAAAAAACAAGATTTGTCACGGCAATATACAAACATGTTTGTTTTATACTGTTTAACGTCGTTTTTTGCTGTTATGGCTTAATTATGTGCCCTCTGAAGCACAGTAATATACAAACATAAAATTTCAGACAAAGTTCAGCTTGATATGAGGGGTTTATTTATTGGACAATCCTTGTACACCTATCCAACAATATTCTACAATCCTTGACAATTTATTATTCCATAATCATCTACAATCCCCCACAATCATCTACAATCTTCCACAATCATCTACAATCTTCCACAATCATCTGAAATCTTCCTACGATCTTTACCAATCTTCATTAAAATTTTTTACAATCTTTTTGACCAATCTTCCACAATCCTTTGATTCTCACAATACTTGTACACTTTTTTTCAATAAATAAACCCCTCGGCTTGATACATTAAAAGATACAAATAAAATACAAACATTTCAGACAAACTCCAGCTTGACATTTCGAGGTTAAGTTGTAGTGTTAGACCGTGTCTGTTGAGCCGCAATTTACTAGTTGTGTTGTTCCAAGTATGATTTTTTGTTTTGTAATTCGTATAGCGCCTGCAGTAGATTCTATCGCTAGAATAGTATTATACGGTACTTTCGAATTTTCAACAAATTTCAAACCGTCCTAGACAAAAATTCTTAGTTATAAATTGAAAAAATAAACAACTACTTTACGTTCTCATAAAATCAATTTTTTTTTTGCTTAAATCATCTTATTTTTTCTAAAACATTGAGAAAAATCTAAAATAAAAAAAAATGATATCTGTCTGTCTGTCTATCTGTATCCACGATAACTTAACGATTTGAGCTAGCAACTTGAAATTTGGTATGCAAATGTATTTTTATATTATCTTGGACAAGTTCGTATTTGAGCAAAATTGGTTGGGGGGAAGAGGGGTAAAAGGGGGGGGGGGTTAAATTTTTGTTTTCATCGTAATTTTTTTATTATTTACATAGAAAAAAATATGGACCACATAAAACGTTAAATAAAACTACATAAAAATGTTATCATATTTATTTAATTCATCCAATAATTTTATTTGTTTTTCTTTTGTTTCCAAACTACGAAGATAGTCGAATTTGGAACATTTCCAATTTTTGGCTCTGGGCTTTAGATGTTGACATTTTCTATTCTAAAAGAAAAATGGGAAATTACATTTGGACACTTCCCTGAGGGAATTTACTAAGAAATAGGGCCGGATTCAAGGGGGGAGGAACGGTGGGTAAGAATCCCCGGGGTCTGGGCTTGCAAGGACGGCCTGGCGAAAATTTTCTGCTAGGTTTGGAAAAAAGCTTTTTTTTTTCAGAGGCGAGGACCTTTTGGAAAAAAGTCCAGGAATAAAGTATCCCAGGGCCCGGGCTGGCTTTGTCCGGCCCTGTTTGGAGGGGATATATTTTTAGGTAATAAATATGTTTTTTTATATTCTAAAAGTGGGAAATTAAATTTAACTTTACCAACCTAAAGGGGAGGTCTAGCTGAAAGTGACAATATAAAATATTCCAATTATATGTGACGATGAAGCATTATAAAACTATTAAAAATAGCAAAAATCGGTGAAATACAGTTCCAACAGCACGGTGTGCCTGAACCGGCAGTAAATAAAAATTTTTACCACCAAAAAGATTATTGCGGGGTTCGATTTGTGAGCACATAAATAGTATGTAAAAAAAATTCACCATAATCGCCCGAGCCGTTTTTGAGAAAAGTGTGTTTTAAGGGTTAAGAAACGATTTTTATCTAACACCTTCATAGAAAAACTTGTTTAGGCACTATTTTGACACTTTGACATTTTGACGTTATAAATAAATGCTAAACTAGCAATTGTTTATTTTTAATTGGCATGTATAGGCCACGACCACCTATTATTTTAGTAATATTGGGAAAAATTTAACTTTTTGTCATAATTTGTTGCTACTATACTATTTTGACATTTTGATATTTTGACGTTATAAAGAAATGTTAACGCCGCGCGCGAAGCTTCGAATTTGTAGTTTTTCTGTGTTTTTCAATATTTTAAACATTAAACAATGGCTACAAAATCAAAAAAACTGTGCCAAAGTTTGTTTGTTTTGCTTTAAAAAAAAAGCAAATGTGAGAAAGATTGATAGTACTTTAAGGAATCATATTCAAAAGATTGTGAGTTATAATGCAGAAGATAATCGCCTCCCTACAGCTGTTTGTAGTGCGTGAAAAATTAATCTTTATCATTCGCTAAAAGACAAAAATGTATCTTTAAAGTTACCAGACTATTCGACATTCAAATTAATAAATCAAAACACCAGATCAAAAATTTTGGAATTATGCGATTGTGACTTGTGTAACTTAGTGAGAACACCTGGACATAGCAATTTTTTAAAAAACACGTCATATTCAAAAGAAAGTATAAAAAAAGATGCTGCAAAAAGTGCGGATCAGAAATACTAGTAGGAAAATCACATTTTTGTTGCCCACCGCTGCATTATGGAAATTTAAAAGAATATGTTAAAAATGCTTTACCCCAAAGAGAAAAAGAACACTTGGCGTGTCATTTGATTAAAGACATTGCACAAGCAAAAGCAACAAACAATGTAGAAAATACATCAGATGCAGGTAATGAAATTTCTCTATCTCAGGAACAAGGAAAACAATTAAGAATTTCTTTAAATGAACCGCCATCGAAAATCAAAATCCGGAGACAAATTTCTGCTGACAATGTTTTAAAAATTGGAACAAACTATGGCTTTTCAACCAACAAAGTACATGGTATTGCAACAGCTTTTCGCGTTGCGACGAACGATAGAAAATTATTTGAGGAGAATTTAAAGCAAAAATTACAACATTCAAATCATTCCCTTGATTCGTATTTTGATTTAAAAAAATGTAATGTCGTTGACGTTAGCAATAATAAAACAGCAACTTCTACTAAAATTTTAGTATTTTGTAATGATATAAAAGGACTAATTGAACTTGTTGAAGATAGAAGAAACCTTAATGAAGTTTGTTTGTTTGTTTGTTTGTTTGTTTAACCTCGTACTATTCTACTTAATTAAGCATCCCCTAAGTCCAGGACTTGTGTGGGCTAGTAGTAGAGGGAACCACCGGCTTATACTGACTTTCGAACCAGTTTCTAGGGAGTATCCGTTTCACTTATCGCCTTCGCCAAATTTCAATTATTAATTAACTAAAAAAGGCAAATCGGCGCCAGTGAGAATCGAACTCACGATAGTAGACTTGCTATGCATACGCGCTAGCCACTACGCTATGCCTCCCAATAAAAGTGCATTTAAAGTTAGGTATAGATGGTGGCGGAGGTTTTTTGAAAGTTTGCCTATCAATACAGAACATTGATGAATTAGAAATTTCAAACGTAAAAAAACGACAGAATTATACTGTCGCAAAAAATTTTAAGGATTCGGGTGTCAAGAAATTTTTGCTGCTAGGGTTAGTCGCACACACCGAGGAAAATTATGAAAACGTTTCAATGTTGTGGTCCCTCTTAAAAATTAAGGACTTAAAAGGAACTATAGCAACTGATTTAAAACTTGCGAACGTATTAACAGGTATCATGTCCCACTCAAGCAGTTTTCCGTGCACATGGTGTACTGCATCAAAAGATGAATTATAAACATGTGGGGAATACAGAACTATTGGCAATTGCAAAGAAAATTATTTTGCTTGGCAAGAAAGTGGAAGTAAAAAATCTGCGAAAAATTACAAAAATTGTATGAATACTCCAATATTTTTCTCAGAAAATGATAGTACACAAATAATCGAAATAATTACACCGCCAGAACTTCATCTGATGCTTGGGGTTGTAAATAAATTATTTAAACACATGTTAATAGAATTTGAAGACGATAGCCTTAAATAGGCCAAGAAATGCAATGTTACACGCGAATTTGTACATGGAAGTCCTGCGTTTGCGGGCAATTCTTGCAAAATACTCTTGGAGAAGGTAGATATTCTGCGTGGAATATGTAGCATTGGCTGTTTAAAATATGTTAAATGCTTTAAGGACTTTCAAATCGTGGTTAATTCGTGTTTTCATCAATTTTAAAACCAAAATATGTACAATATATTTCTGAGTTTAAGAGAAGTTACAGCGATTTAAACATTTCAATCACGCCGAAAGTTCACGCGGTTTTTTTCATGTCCCTGATTTTTGCAGTAAAGTAGGGAAAGGACTTGGATTTTATAGCGAACAGGCTATAGAATCGGTACATTCAGATTTTAAAACAACATGGGCTAAATACAAAGTTTCAAGCACACACCCTGATTATTCAAGTAAGTTACTAAAAGCAGTACAAGAGTACAATGCTCAACACGTATAAACACTAATTTGTTTTTTGTGGGCGATTATGGTGAATTTTTTTTTACTTACTATTTAGGTGCTCACAAATCGAACCCCGCAATAATCTTTTTGGTGGTAAAAATTTTTATTTACTGCCGGTTTAGGCACACCGTGACAGGCAAGTCAGCGTCAAAACAAGTTACTAAATTCACACTATAGTTGGTAACTATTATTGTGTTACATGGGGGAGGGTTTTTTAAATATATTAGCTATTAATAGCTAAATTTTGCATTACATATTTAAAGTATGACCCTTTTTATGTAGGCATTTTTTAAAGCAGGAGTCCATGGCCAAGGGGCAAATGTCACAATTAGCATAAGGAGAATAAAAGTTTTATTTGTACAAATATTCTATTTGTACTTTTAAAATTGATTTCTTTTTTTATTGAAGATGTATGGCCACTCCATTTGTTGTCCGTTTATTTTTTTTTGTAAATATATGACCACCCCAACACTTTACCTGGTAGGCCATCATGGTGATGGATTTTTCTGTATCATTCATTGTCATATCGTTGCATAACTCTTAAATTTCATATTGGGTGAATCATCTCTATAATGTAATAAAGACTTAGTCTGTTTCTATATAAATGGTTATTTTTGATCTGATCCTAAAAACAAAAACTAATAGCATATAATAATATTATTATTTATAAATATCCTGTTTACTCTAGTTATTTTAATAAGTTATTGTTTACTTCTTTGTAATCCTAACTCACATTGCCCCTAAGTTATAACTTAACTTATCTCGTTCAAAACATAAATAAAAAACACTTATACAGAAACTTTAAATGAATAAACAGGATTTGGATCAAATATTACATGGTAAAAGTCCAAACCAAAAAGTTAATAGGAATTATTCGAGTATTATTTCGCTCTTCGAATATAAAAACTAACTTACCTACATTATAAATAACTAGGAGACAGCGAATGAATACGTTAAAACACCTTCTCACTTATGATAAGTGACTTATCAGAAGTCTCCTTCAGTGAACACCACAGAACACCTCTTCTTTACGCTGTATTTTGAGGTTAGGTCAACCTTTTCTTGAACTGTAGCCAGAGAATAGCAATTTTAGCTTTGTGGCTTCATTATCTCACTCAACTATATTGTTTTTTATCACAGAATGTAAATTAACCTTACAGGCTCGAAATTTTATTAATTAATTTCGCGCGTAATTATAAAATTAAAATTAGAGCTTCGGTACAGGCAGGTAATTTATAATTGCGCTTGCGCAGTGTAGTCATAAAATTAATTATTTTTCTAGTTAATTTGAAATTTTTACCAAGTATAGACCAAAAATTAATTATTTTTCTCGTTAGTTTAATTAATTACGGTATAAATGCACCATAAGACTAAAAATCACATTAACCTCAACTAAAAATATGGAAAAGATTTTATTGATACTATTACTCAGACTCATAATATTTTATCACAAAAGAGTAAAACTAAACTAATCAACTGCTTCAAAATTTGTAAAGCAGGAATCACTCATTCCTTTTTCTTTGGAAAATTCTTTTTGTACCTTCCTACAGTAGTGATTGAAAAATGTCTTAGAATTTTCCAATTTGCTTGTTTTAAGATCAAATCAATAGGAGTATCATTTGAAAATCGTGATGAAGCCACTGCCGATCTACAACTACCTGGCGATGCGTTGATGCCTGCTTCCTTTAGTCCCAATTTAACCCAACCTGCTATAACTTTTCTAGAAGCAGCTTTAACTTTACCTCCCGTAGTAATAAATAAACAAGAAACTTGTTTTTTTATAGAGCCTCTTCTAATATTAGAAAGACCAATTAGCTTTTTGATCCAAAAGGGAACATTTAGATTTAGATTTTCATTAACATTTATCTTCCAACCAGATTGCTGATAGTTATGCTGATCCGTTTTTGAGCCATATTTAGGCCAAAATATAATAAATTCAGACGTTTGCATGAAATAATCCTACATCTAAAAGAGTTAAGTCATGTATCCGCCGTCCCGAATATAATAGCAAAAGCATTACAACATGTCTTGAAATTTGAAAAAAATTATCGGGAGATGGATGATTTTTAGATAACCATAGTACTAGTGACTCGATATATAGACTTTTTCTTAATTGGTTTGTGAATACAGATAGCCCTTAGCATTTGCCTAACTACTGGATGCGAACTAATATATTCACCTTTTAATGGATTAGTAAATGTTGATATCACAGATTTGTGAACTAGTATTGTACTATAAGACATTTTCTCGCATCTGTGTAAAAAACTCAAAAACATCGCAACTTCCTGAGGTGTAGGATCCTGTAGTGATACCTCTTTTGAACTAGCCCATTTGACCCATCTTTTCCATGGAGCTTGATATGATTTAATCGTCGAATCTCTCCAAGCAGAATGTAACAATTTTTTATCCTCGACATCCCAACCTTTTATTTGGTTAAGCCACCCCGAATCCTCCATGCCTCTAAAACTAGATCTTTGACCTCCGGGGGAGGATGGCCGCTTTGTAGGTCTATTAGATTTTCTTGGAGATTGTGAATGTAAAATGGGGGATCATTTACTCGAGACTTGAGATACGGTCTCCAAAATACCTTCTGCCATCTGGGTGCTACTACTATGTAAATTCCTTTCGCCGTGTTTAGGTGTTGTAGAACCTGAGGTATCAACGGCGGTGGTGGAAACACCCATGCCAGTTCGTAGTCCCACTTCTGACTGAAAGCATCCACAAATACTGCTAACTGATCCTGAACTGACTGCGTTACATACATCGGTACAACTGCTGATTGATTCGACGCAAATAGGTCTATTATTGGAGTTCCCCATAATTTGAAAATCGTTGATGTTACTTTTTCCGAGAGGTGCCATTCTGGAAAGACTTTGTCTCTGGATAAACTGTCTGCAATTAGGTTGTACATCCCCGGAATGTATATGGCCGATAATCTAATGTTTTTTCCGGTGAGCTGACAAGAGGCGTGTCGTTGTCCAAACGATTTCGTTTCCCCTGTTTGTTTATGTAGGCGACCACACTTTTGTTGTCGGACTGTATCAAGACATGCTTGTTTTTCAAAATGTTCCGATTTCGAAGTATGGTAATCTGAACTGCAAACATTTCCTTTTGATTTATGTGCCAATTTTTCTGGTTCATCAGCCATGTTCCTTTCAGGAAATTTCCGTTCAGATCTGAACCCCAATCTTTGTCCGATGCGTCTGTGGTCAAGAACACATCTGGCTTTCGTGCAAATATCGGTGTTGTGGAGGATATTTAGTGCATCCACATTTTAGATCTTGAATAATTCTGTCTTTCACCTGGAACATCTGTCGAAGAAGATTCTCTGGTAACCGATGACTCTATTTGAATCTTCCGACAATGTAGTCGCCCTAAAGGAGTTACGAAAGCTATAAAGTTCAGCTTCCCTACTAGAGACTTTGCTATTTTCCAATTCCATACTTTTGGAGATAGAACCTTTTGAATAGATTCCTTCACTTTCGATATTTTTTCCCCCGAAATAAATTTTATATTCAGGTTGGTATTCCATTGTAACCGTTAAATTTGAACGAGACATATTTTCTTCTAGGATTTTGTTAAATTGTACTTTTGTTTAGCTATTTGTAAACATAACTTTAACTTATCATTTTGAGACACTTATTCTTGGTGTATTCATTATTATTATTATTATTAGTTTATGCTTGATTTATTAAATATATTTTAAGATACTATTTGAACATATACATAACCTCACTTTGGTTATTGTTTTTAATAATTAGCAGTGTCTAAGGTATTAGCGCCGATTTCAGGTTAGTCAACCGGACGGTTGTAGTTATTTTGTTTAAATAATTAATTTAGCTAGGATAAGTTTATTTTTTTTGCTATTCATCATTATTGTATGCATCTATGGTCTAGGAGTGTCCGCTGATTGTTGGTATGGGGCTATTTTGTAAATTTGTTGTTAGGCGGTCTCTTAGACATAGCATATGTGTGACAGTTAGGGATTTTAAAATTTCGGCTGATTTGACAGCCGGAAATTATTTTTTTTTATTAAAAAGAGCTATAAATTCTGAGTCGTGGTTTAAGAAGTCCTCTTTTTATTTTCATCGAGTGGCAGTTCGCAATCAGCCATAATAGTGTCAAGTTTATTCTTCTAAAGGCAACGGCCAGTTTTATATTTTTAATTTTGTGGGCCACGAAGTTATTTCGGAGTAAACCTTTAGCAAGATTTAAGGGTTTATTTTGTGAATTATTATACAGTTAATTTTATGTATATACCTCGGTTTAATACCGGAGAAATGGATGCCATTTTGGACTTTCTGAGGACTACAGGTAATTTTCTAATTTTATTTCTATCATCATTCGTAATTTTCATCTGAATCTATATAGATTCGCTTTATTTTATCAAATCGCTGGGTGCTTATACCATATTTTCTACCCCTGTAGTGACTTCGATGGAGTGCTAGAGGCCAACTCAAACTCAACATGTGGGAACGAGGTTAGGGCTTACTACGCTTGGCTACTCTGCTACGCTATGCCTCGCTACGTCTACTGTGTGTCCAATGTTGTTTAGTTCCTGCCTAAAAACCACTCAGTTTTGTTAAGTTTTATTTCTGGATGAGCTACGAGCTATACTTTTTGTACTTCTACAGTGTGTATCTAACTACGATGGAAGATATAAACCCTCCACATGGGGAACCAACATTATTGTAGTTGTTCGAGCCTTCTTTGGGATGTCAGCATACCAGTATTGAAATTATCAGGTTTTTATAATACTCTTTAAATTTCATATAAATATTTTTTATAGTGTGGGACCACTATTTGTTGTACACCTGACAACCCATGGTTATATACCCTAATTGTCGATGGGGACTTATCAGGGTTCTACGAGTAGTTTGGTTAGGTTCAACAGGCCAGACTAGCTGTTCGTGGAACCATGACCGGTTCTATTTACAATAACTATAACATATTTACAATAACTATAACAATTATGCTATTTGATTTTATTTTAAAACTATAACTTTTATCTGGGTGTTTAAACATTATTTACAACATATTCAGTGTAAGGAAGGATGCCTATGGTTACGCAAAATTTCAGGGTTCCTACAGGAACTTTTTATCTCTATATCCAGGGTACATAAATTTATCGGCTATTTAATCATATCCAAACTTAACATAATTCACAGTAGCACTGCATAAACAAATAAATTAATAAATACGTAAATAAATAAATAAATCATTTATCTAGATCTATTTCTACTTTGATTTGATAGATTTGGTATTTTGTACTATTTTTGGAATAGTATCTTTTTTTTTATAATATGTAAGTTTAGGCTAATTTAGTGAGTATAGATATTTACATAATCCTATTTTTTTTTTCTATTTTCCTGTCAGATCAGATATTTGTGGTTGTACCCAAATAGCTGCTACGGTTCGCAGGGCAAGCTGTACAATCTGTAGCCATACTGGTGATTACCCCCTTACCATCAAGGGACACTGTATAGTTCACCACTAAACAAATAAAATAGTAATGACTGTATATTTCACCACTAAACAAATAAAATAGTAATGACTCTGTATATTTCACCAGTAAACAAATAAAATAGTAATTACACTATAGTTCACCACTAAACAAATAAAATAGTAATTGAATGAATGTAATGGTATTATGGTACAGTATGGCCCACTACAAAACAAATAAAATAGGAAAAAGATAGAAGTTGCTATTATTTGTCTATTGTCTTATTTTATTATTGCTTTTACATTTTGGCTATTTACTATTACTTATTATTCTTTACTTTTGCTATTTACCATTTTGTTAATATTCTTGATATTTTGCTATTTACTATTTTATTATTAGGTATAATAATAATAATAATAATAATAATAAATTTATTTCTCTAGTTATTTTTTTTACAAAGTTTATAGGTTTACAGTTTGTGTTTAAATATAACTAATTTGTATGAATTAACTCTAAGAACAAATTATCAGCTTAATATATTTTTATGAAATAATTTTGAGTTGCCACCTAAACCTACGGTTTGTGTGTGGCAAAACCTTTGAGCTAAATCAACATTTGTAAAAAAAAAGGAAAAAATTATGTTTACAATGGCTTTTATAATTTATATTTTTGTGTGATGTCGATACCGATAGCATGAAGTGGTAAATATGAATTTATAAAGCATAAAAAAATTGACAAACTAAAGAGATTAGAGGAATAGAGCTACAGAGGGGAATATTTGATGGAGAGCTTGCAGGGTATAATAATAATAATAATAACAAAAATAATAACAATAATTAATCATAAATTATTTTTTAAAAATTATTTTCATTCATATTAATAAAAAAATTTACTTCCAGTTTAAACTTGTTAAAACGAACTATCTGAGCTATTTCTTTTGGTAGAAGATTAAAAAAATTTGAAGCGAAAAAAAGAAAATTTTTTTGAGTAAAACATTTTTTAAATAAAGGTAGTTTTATACTGTTAGACTGTCTTGTCTCGTAAAATCTCTCTCCCTCAGGCCTGTTTTTCTTAATTCAGAGTTCCTTATATAAGAGATCTGTTGAAAAAAGACGTGGTTTTTTTTAGGATTACTTTAAGAATATTATTTTGCGCTTTTTCTAATGGATCTATAGCGTTCTCGTAACAACCCCCCCAAGCTATGATACAATATCACAAAATTGATTCAACCAAGGAGTTGTAAACAATGATTAAGTTTTTTCTGTTTAAAATATCTCTTAGCTTATAAAATTTATAAACAAGGATTCTGAGCTTTTTTACCAAGTTTTCTATGTGTAAATTCCACTTCAAATACTGATCAACTTCTAGTCCAAGGTATCTAATTGACCTAACTCCTTAAATTTAACTATTTACTATTTACTATTTTATTAGTTCTCATTTAATTTTACTATTTGCTATTTTATTAGTTCTCATTTAATTTTACTATTTACTATTTTATTATTATTCATTAAATTTAACTATTTACTATTTCATTATTACTCATTAATTTTGCTATTTACTATTTCATTATTACTCATTAAATTTCGCTATTTACTATTTTATTATTCATTAGTTTTTACTATTTACTATTTTATTAGTACTCTTATAATTGCTATTTAATAGGTCGGTATGTGATTCAAGTATATATATTTTTTTATTTTATTTACCTTAACAATTTATAACATTTAATTATTTCAAATATATTTGCTTCAATTAATTATTATTGTTCTAGTTTGACTATTCTATAATTCAAACTTATTTCTCTATTTTATTAAAAATCTATATTGAGCTAGTTTATAATTCAAGGTTTATCCAAAATATTTGATTAGTGAACATGGATGGATTTAGTAGAATAATTTTATTATTTCACTATTTTGCTACATTTTTCCTATTTTACTATTTAAATTTCATTTCTACTTTTTGGTTTAACTTAAGCCTTTCTTATTGTAAACTTGAATTATTAACATGGCATTATTTAGAATTATTGACATCAAATTATAAACATTAAATTAAACTAGAATTATTTAATTGTTTGACTTAGAATATAATTTTATGAAATAAGACTTGAATTATTTACTTATGACTTATAACTTTAACTGAAACTTACATAAAACATATTACATAACTTAGAATTTATTACAATTGATTTGCTTCAATTGTTTATTTTATTAATTAATTATATTAATTATTTACATTTACTATTTATAATTAGTATTTAAAATTTACTATTTATAATACAATTTAAAATATTATTAACAATATTGTAATAATATTGTAACATATTATAATAAGGTACAGCAACATTACAACAACATTACAACAATTTTATAAGCAACTTCAATCGACTCTTGTAACTTATATCTCTTTTTATTTTATTTTAATAAATCGTTATTAATATTTAATTTCAATCTTTTTATTACATCTCATAGTTCTAAGTTTATATGGTCTAATCCTCAAGACTTTAGTTTATTTTTAAACTTAGTGGTGCCCAAATTATTTGCTATCATTCTATAAATTTATTTCAGCTTTTGAACAGCCCGTCTTCGCAACAGAGCTAGCTGGCCTAAGGACCCTTGAGTGATCAACTTATTTTGATATTTATAACTTTTTATTTCAGCACAGTACCAGTGGAACTATAGATGAACATCAACACTATATACATTTACATTATTTAACAAATAATTTATTATTTTCATATGTTGACTTTTATTAGGGTAAATAATTTGTGGCACCCAGAAGTAATCCCGAGTATTACTTAATAACGTACGTGGGTAATTCCCGAAACGTTACACCATGTTATACCTAGGAATTCTTGCTGTTGAAGAGGGACTATCTGTGATTTGTTGAAATTTATTTGCCAACCCAAATATTTGAAAATTTCTATTGTTTCCTGACATTGCTTCTGTAACAAAAGCGGGTTCTGATTTGCTAGTAGAAAATCGTCCAGATATACTAGAACCTTATACCTCGACTTCTTAAGTAGCTGGCAATCCAATTTGTAAGGCTTGCAAATATTTGGGGAGTTGTAGCCAGTCCGAAAGGTAGACAAGTCATATTGAATACCTTTCCTTTGTATGCGAATGCCAGGAACCTTCTGCGTGATTTCTGTGGTAATATGCCTGAGTTAAATCCAGTTTTATAAGAAAATCGCCCTTTTGAGGAAAGTTGGGAACTTTGAAGTGACTTATCAGACGGAACTTTTTTACTGTTAAAAAACTGTTTAACCTTTTCAGGTTGAATATCTGTCTGCATTTTCCGTTCGGTTTTGAGATTAAAAACATCGTCGAAATAAAGCCCGATTTTTCTTTGGTTTCCTATATTATATTTTGCTGTTTTAGTTTCTCGAGTTCTTTGTCCATCTGAGGAGACATTCTGGTTTCGAAATGGGTTATTACATTTTTGGTGAATAGAACTAAAGGAGGGCGTTGCTGAAAAGGTATCGTGTACCCTCTCAGAATCTTTAAAATATTGTATGGAGCACTTAGAAACTTCCATTGTTCTAGATACCCCCCCCAACTGCCCTCCCAAAAAACTCGACTTCTGGAAGTCAAAAGCGTCGGCTTTTGTTCGCTTTATCTTTAGAAAATGTTTTTTCTTTTCTTGAGTCTTTATAAGCCTTCGTTTTATCATTACGGGATTTTAGCCTAGAGGTATGTATTGGCATTTTTTGAGTAGTTTGCTTTCGATAACTTGCAGATAAATTGGTCTTTTTGAAATGTCGGTTTGAATTAAACAACTTGTTTCGTTGTTTAAAAATTGCTCTGCAATTATCTTGATTTGAGCAAAACTCTTTTAATTGTTTGTCCTCAAATATGTGGAATTCTGAAGGAGGAATCCCTTTAAAAATTTGAGCTGTTGAATTATTACTTGGTTCACCACAGACATATTGCAAAAGGTAATCAGATATTGATCTAAACTGAGAATTTGATTCAGAAAGTTTCTGTTTTAATTCATCAGCTAAAGATGGGTGTCTATTAACCATTTCCAACATAGCATCTTGAAAAGCTTTTCTTTGCATTAGTAGACCATGGGTCAAGGTGCCAAACGAAGAATCCATACCCTCCAAAATATCTGCCATATTACCTCGAGGAGTCAAGTGAGATAACTGGTGATTTACTTGAAGGCTACTAAAAACACCTCCTGCCTGTAATTTCTTTTTCACGTCCAAATACCGTATTTTGTTCCAAGTTGCTTGACCTAGTCTCTGACACCTTACTGCTTGTTCCCTTAAATCGGGCAATGGATCTGGGATGGAAGGTTTCTGTTCCCTTGTCTCTGGGTCAAAAGAAAATGAACTACTATTGTCCCATTCAAAATAGGGAGGTTTCCAATCAGACTGGTGAAAAAACTTTCTTCGGAATCCTCACTTTCGTTTTCAGTCCCTTCCTCGTAATTTTTTAGTTCATGTTGATCCAGCAGTTTTTGTAATAATGACTCCATTCGTGATTGCCGGAGTTCTAGTTCCTCAAATTTAGTCTTTTTGGAGGAAGAAGCCCTGACTGGATCAGAAACAAAATGCTTTCGTTTTCTTGAACATATATTTTCTTTATTTGCATCTCCCCAATTATCTTCATCCTCATAAACCATGTCTCCATCTTCCTCCTCATCTTCATAAAATTCCTTACTCAATCTCCACGCTGCTTCTTTTCTAGAGATTAACAAAGGTCTTAATTGGTTTTTTGATTGAACCGCTAACTCGTGATGGAGGTTCGAGCCCCTGATTTTAATAGCTAGTTCGGAAGGACCAATCATCAACCCTCTAGAAAAAGGCCAACGTAACATTTCTTCTTTATAATGCCTATACTGCTTCTCTGATAAATTTCTAGAGTCTGGATCAAAGGCTTTTGCTACCCCAATTGTAGGCAAGGCAAACCTTAGTTTGTTCATCACCTGAGCATCTATTTTTAACTCATTCGAAACAAATGGAGCCGATAGCGTCCAGTCTTTCCAGCTTTCAGGAAGAAAATCTACCACTAATTTTTTGATTCTTTGAAGAATTTCATTTTCTTCATCCACCACCAGATCGCCCAGCTTTAAAAATTCTGACGAAGTGGCCATCTAAAACAAAAATAGAAGGCGTCAGTACTTAAAAATGGGAAACAAAGGAGCTACTGGAGCGTCCCTTTTCTAAAAGGCAGCTATTAGGCATTCCCTTTAAATGGATGCTATTAAAGCGTTCCTTTTTGTTTAGCGGGCTGTTCACATTTAAGCCGTCGGCTCATTTTTTGAGCTGTCAACTCATTTTTGAGCCGTCGCCTAATTTTTTCCAGCCGTCGGCTCACTTTTGACCGGTCGTTCGGTTTAACGAGCCGTCGGCTCATTTGACTACCATGTAACCATCATAGCATAGCTATACTAAAAAACCTAATTAAATGAGATAGCAGATAGTTATTAAACAACAAAATACTAAAACTAAAAAAGTTATTTACCGTAAAGTGTTGGTTGATATTTATTTATGTAAAATTAGAAAAACTAAAAGTTCTTCTGCTGTAGATAACTTAAAACAAAACTATCATCACTTGTCACAGCACTATTTTTACCTTTTTTCTTTTTCTACGTTGATATTTAGAACGGTAAAGTACGTAACGCACACTAAAAAAACTAAAGCATACTGAGGTCTCTTCGAGTTGCTTCGCGCTAGCCGGCTAATGAAATGGAGGGGATAAAGTCAGCCAGGCGCGGCGCCTATCCCCTATATCGACAAAAGTACGTGCATGCTACGCTAGAAAGGCATAAGGTAATCTCAAATGGGTCAAGCGAAGGTACAGACTTGAAATATACATATGCTGTATTGCCAAGCGTAATGGAATCCAGCCTGGCTGCTAGGGGTATCCAAAACTGTATATTCAGGTTTGCAATTGCCGAAATCTAAAAATATACACGCGAACTAAAAAAATATACATAATCATGATAACCAAAATGGAGTCCAGAAACTTTAGAGAATAAATCTACACATTAAAATAAGACGTTTGGCGATATTTTTAGCGTTTGGCAAAGTGGGCTCCGTGTATCGGACACACGAAAAATTACTGTACAAATGGAATCAAGGATTATTGCAAAGACTTCCACAATACCACACAGTAAGTCTGTACTCCTTCTGATATGCGAAAATATAGAAAAAATTCAGATACTGCAAAAATAGTCCCAACGTGACAGTGTTCAGGTAATACTTCAAAACAGTGGCAGTCCCAACTGCTACAAATTGTAAATGTAATGTAGGTATTTTGTAATCTTGGACCTGGGGCCACTTAAAATTCATTTCTAAAAAATTAAATTTTTTTGAACGTACTTATTCTAAAACCCTATTTCTTGTAAAAAGATATAAAATTCACTGGAACTTGGGTAAATGGTTTTATGCAATAATCCGTTAACCCAAAATTGCACTTGTTATGTTACTGTATTCCAAAAAATGTAACTTAAAATAATATATTAATAATGTTTTACTTTTTAAGAAATATATTACTACGTTAATATTCATGTTAATAAAATACTACAGATGAAAAAACCAATACGAATCAGTTGCTGTGTAAGACCATCCTATTCGATAAAAAAGATATCAGTAGCGTACTACTACTACACATTAAAATAAGACATTTGGCGATATTTTTAGGGTTTGACAAAGTGGGCTCCGTGTATCGGACACACGAAAAATTACTGTACAAATAGAATCAAGGATTATTGCAAAGACTTCCACAATACCACACAGTAAGTCTGTACTCCTTCTGATATGCGAAAATATAAAAAAAAATTCAGATACTGCAAAAATGGTCCCAACGTGACAGTGTTCAGGTAATACTTCAAAACAGTGGCAGTCCTAACTGCTACAAATTGTAAATGAAATGTAGGTATTTTGTAATCTTGGACCTGGGGCCACTTAAAATTCATTTCTAAAAAATTAAATTTTTTTGAACGTACTTATTCTAAAACCCTATTTCTTGTAAAAAGATATAAAGTTCACTGGAACTTGGGTAAATGGTTTTATGCAATAATCCGTTAACCCAAAATTGCACTTGTTATGTTACTGTATTCTAAAAAATGTAACTTAAAATAATATATTAATAATGTTTTACTTTTTAAGAAATATATTACTACGTTAATATTCATGTTAATAAAATACTACAGATGAAAAAACCAATACGAATCAGTTGCTGTGTAAGACCATCCTATTCGATAAAAAAGATATCAGTAGCGTACTACTACTACACATTAAAATAAGACGTTTGGCGATATTTTTAGGGTTTGACAAAGTGGGCTCCGTGTATCGGACACACGAAAAATTACTGTACAAATAGAATCAAGGATTATTGCAAAGACTTCCACAATACCACACAGTAAGTCTGTACTCCTTCTGATATGCGAAAATATAAAAAAAATTCAGATACTGCAAAAATGGTCCCAACGTGACAGTGTTCAGGTAATACTTCAAAACAGTGGCAGTCCTAACTGCTACAAATTGTAAATGAAATGTAGGTATTTTGTAATCTTGGACCTGGGGCCACTTAAAATTCATTTCTAAAAAATTAAATTTTTTTGAACGTACTTATTCTAAAACCCTATTTCTTGTAAAAAGATATAAAGTTCACTGGAACTTGGGTAAATGGTTTTATGCAATAATCCGTTAACCCAAAATTGCACTTGTTATGTTACTGTATTCTAAAAAATGTAACTTAAAATAATATATTAATAATGTTTTACTTTTTAAGAAACATATTACTACGTTAATATTCATGTTAATAAAATACTACAGATGACAAAACCCAATACGGATCAGTTGCTGTGTAAGACCATCCTATTCGATAAAAAAGATATCAGTAGCGTATTACTACTACACATTAAAATAAGACGTTTGGCGATATTTTTAGGGTTTGACAAAGTGGGTTCCGTGTATCGGACACACGAAAAATTACTGTACAAATGGAATCAAGGATTATTGCAAAGACTTCCACAATACCAAACAGTAAGTCTGTACTCCTTCTGATATGCGAAAATATAAAAAAAAATTCAGATACTGCAAAAATGGTCCCAACGTGACAGTGTTCAGGTAATACTTCAAAACAGTGGAAGTCCTAACTGCTACAAATTGTAAATGTAATGTAGGTATTTTGTAATCTTGGACCTGGGGCCACTTAAAATTCATTTCTAAAATATTAAATTTTTTTGAAAGTACTTATTCTAAAACCCTATTTCTTGTAAAAAGATATAAAATTCACTGGAACTTGGGTAAATGGTTTTATGCAATAATCCGTTAACCCAAAATTGCACTTGTTATGTTACTGTATTCCAAAAAATGTAACTTAAAATAATATATTAATAATGTAGCGTACTCAGAAAATAAAACTGAAATATTTTTTTTAACTTCACCAATTAAATTTAACTAAAGAACATTTTTGTTAAGTAACCAACACGTGATTTAAACAGTGTCGTATCAATTTTGCAGCTAGTCTATAACAAAAAAATATTAATTTTTGGGATGCCACTGATAGAAAAATAAAATATAGGTTATTTTAAGAATTTATGTTTCAGTAACCATCTCAATATTATTTCTTGTTCAGAAGTTATATATCAAAAAAAAAACTACGAATTTTCAATATCAAAAAACTATTGCACTTAGAGTTTTGTGTCTAGAGACTTTTGATTAGTAAGGTAAGAGCTATAACATATTTTAATTTTAGGGATTTTAACCGTTTCTAAAAAAAATAAATTGATTTTTTCAATTTTATTTTTGTCTATTCCCTTACAAAACTTGCTTGTCTGTTAAAAAAAATGTATTAATAAATCATTTCTAGATTGTTACCGAAGTATTGTACTCTGTATAAGTGAAAAAGCCCTAAATCTAGCTTTACTGTTTAAGAAGTAGCCTTCGTAAAAAATGCAACTTTTTAAATAGAATATAAACTTAAAATACTACTGGTCAAATGTTGTAAAGCAAAGATTAGCAAGGGTGTTTACAACTTAAAACTTTCAGAAAAGTCATTGGTGTCCAAGAAAATATATAAAAATTATATTAAAAAAAAAGTTAAACCCCTTTGCCGAAGTATTTTGGTGAAAGTCCCATCTCAATATCTTTTTTCGTTAATGAGTTATATCAAAAAATATATTCAATTATTGCCAAGTTTAGAGGCCTAGGGAGCCTGGGGAGGCAAGTCCATAAGACTTAGAGCTTTTTGCCCTTGAACACTATTTATCAGAAGGTTTAGTTCTATAACATATTAAAATTTTATCAAATTTAACCGGGGGTCAGAACCCATAAGGTTTGTGCGTGGTCCTTTGGTGAATGCAATAAATGAAGCGAATGCTCCCTATAAAAAAACTGGTTCGAAAGTCCGTATAAGCCGGTGGTTCCCTCTACTACTAGCCCACAAAAGTCCTGGACTTAGGGGATGCCTTATTAAGTAGAATAGTACTACGTTAAAAAGACATGTTACGTAATATAATGCAATGCAATACTGCAAGGATCTGCATTGTTAATGCAGACAAATTTGTACATAGAATACAGCCAGTGATAGACCCCTCGGGCAGAATACTGGTCCATAATTTTATTTATGTAATTTTAGGTATCATCAGCTTGAGTAATATATGTATAATGTAAAATTTGATTTTAATATCACATTATAAATAAAAAAATTTACTTTTATTATAATTTTAAACGAATTTCCACTTAATCCTTATACACACGTCCCCCCAAATGGAAATATGTTAAAAAATAGCATAGTTAGGTGATGATAAATCATGTGAACAAATGTTCTGTAAAATTTAAAACCACTGAGAACGAAATCCTATTATCTATTTATAAACTGGAGCCCTTTATAATGGGCTCCAGTTTATATATAGTGGTAAAAATTCTTCCGTAGACTGCATGCTAAACAACTGTGACAAACTACAAATTTGCAGAATTCTAATAGCTTCGATCAAATCTCTATCTCTTTCCGTTTTTAAGAAATACCCTCCTGAAATTTCGAAAAAATTAAAAAATGTCATATTAGGTGGACAATAAATAAATTATTAAAGCATCTGCAAAGGTTTTATATAGCTTGAATTGAAGTTACATGCTTGCTCTATAAAATCGTAAAGAAAAGTATCTGGATTTAATTTCCGCGGTGTACAATAGTGTTGCTGCTTATTTTGGGCAGTATGTGTCATATTTAGCAAAACTGGCAAACACATAGGCTTAACAAATAATAAATTTGACGTTAAATTTATAAAACCTGCCTAACAAAGATAAATTCACCTTTTTTAAACATTATTGCAGAGGCATCAAAACCTATTCATCAACTGAACTTTTAAAATGATTTTTAAACATTTTTCGTTATTATTTTATAGAGCATAAATGTAACTTTAATTTAAACTAGAAAAAACTTTCCTAGCTGCTATAATAATTTAAATATGAGCCTTCAAAAATGAAAAATTTTAAGTTTTATAAAATTTTGGAATGGTTTTTCTTAAAAATGAAAACAGATAGAGATCTGATCTAAACAAAATCGAAATCAGGGACAAAAACATTATTAGAATTGTACAAAAGAAATTTATTAGTGTTGTTTAGCATGCAGTCTGCGGAAGAACTTTTACCACTATTTCAGAACTGGGGTTCATTAGAATTTCGTTCTCAGAGGTTTTGAAGTTTATAGAACCTTTGCTAACATAATACTGGTCTACAAAAAAAAAACATAACTCTCATTTTTGTCTAATATATCGTTTTCGATTACCTTTTTATGCTGAACACGAATTTGACCTCCATTTGTTGCTGTTAGGTCAGGGTTCTGAGATAAATGCTACTGATAAAAAAAAAAAATATAATTATTTTCAGCCCTAAACAATTTTTTTTAGGAACATTATACTTATAAAAGATACAGTTTTTTATGCAGATTTTAAAAATATTTTGTTTTTTTGGTAACAATCGGGATGGAGCAAATGGGCAAATAACCTATTCTTAAAAGGGTTATATCTAAAGAAAGGATGTAAGAGGAGGGGCCGAATTTAAAGGGAAGCTTCCCCGGGACCCGGGTTCGAAGAGTTCCGACGTCGAAAGTTTATTTTAGTCTATACCTTCAAATACGTATTTTTTTTGCCTTGGCACTAGGGCTTTTAACGATGCTTTTAACATTTTTTACAGTATTAAATTAACGTCAATTAACAGAATTCGTAAAAAATGTCGCCTGCGGGGCTAACTTAGTTGATGGAGGGCTGACGATCATTTTTTTTGTCGTCACTTTTCAAGTTTGTAAAACTTAACGTTAAATAAAAAAAATCTCCTGAGGTGCTAGAGCTTTCTTGCATTTTTATGAAACTTTGAATTGCAACACTGCTTTAAAATTAAAATACACCATAAAATTCTGTTTCCCCGGGGTTTCGACTCGCTCGGTCTGCCCTGGTTAGAGATAGAGATAGAATAAGGATTTAAAAATGGAAGATTTCCGTTTTTTGTCCAAATATTTTGTCATAAAATTTGGCATAAAATGTCTAAAATTGTCATAAAATCATAACAAAAATTCTGAAAATTTTCGGTGGCAGCCCTGAGAGTGGTAGATTAGGTAATTTCCAACATGTTTTCTTAATTCGACTTTGACCGTAGACTCAATATTACAGTTATGAATTTTTTTCAATATTTATGAAAATATCGCATTATTTTACCTTCTTTTCCTTGTATTTTTTTTCCTTTGTACTTATGCGTTGAAAATAACTTTTGTTGGCATCCTTAGTATGTTTGTTATTTAATGATGATAATTTTTGTAGATGTAATCCAGAAAAATAATTGGTGCGCTCACAAACTTCACAAAATGAGTTAAAAAAACTTACAACTGTTTTTGTTTCTTTTTAATCGAAAGCGATGCAGAACTTCGAATTATTTTAAAAACATCTTTGATTTATGCTCTTTCTAATGGTATGTAACATGCATCAAAAAAATTTAATTACCTTGATAAAAAACACAAAATTCTTAGTACTGTACAGTAAAAATGTTGCAAAAAGTCGCATGACCTGGAAAAAATTGCACACTGGAATTTGTCTTGCTCAAGGTTATCAGGACCACTTAGAAAGTCTAAAACCAAAAAGGTGACCTCCCCCCCCCATTCGCTTTAGCCGCCATCTTGAAAATTTTTTGAATCGTTTTATCTCGTGTTCTGTTGGTCGCACAGAAAAAGTTATTGAACAAAAAATTTTGTAATTGCCACGATACCGAAAAGTTAATATTTTGAGCGGTAGAGGGAGACGAAGTTATCAAAAAGCAGTTTTTCGCTGTTTCAGCACCTTGGGTGATGGTTTTTCGGAAAGATGTAAATGTAAAAGTTGTAGAGCTCAAAAGAATACACAAAAAACTCTTTCATTCATCGAATTATCTCAAGTAGTCCCCGACGCTTCGCCACAAAAACTATTTTCAGTGCATAAGTACAAAAGGAAAAAAAGTACAAGGAAAAGAAGGTAAAATAATGCGATATTTTCATAAATATTGAAAAAAAATCATAACTCTATAACCTTGGGCCTACGGTCAAAGTCGAATAAAGAAAACATGTTGGAAATGACCCAATCTATCATCCTGCCAAGTTTGTCATTCTCCCTAACAAACACCCTGTATATATGGTATATATGGGACGTTCTTTGTCAAACGGAACAAAGCTCCGCCCAAAATTCATGTTGATGGATTTTAGTGACCTTGGGCTCAAAATGTTCCTTATTGATCTCCCTTCATGGGCTAGTGTGGTGTTTTAGAAAAAATTCAAAACGGCGGGTCAAAATGGCGTTTGAGTTCGAATTAAAAAGCTTCTAAGAAAAAAAATTGGTTTTTGATTCGATTGGTTTTGATCTTAAATTGTTGGTATTTACGTCCCCAAAATGTTAGTAAGGTAGGTTGGAGAAATGCAACATGCCGATCCAAGATGGTGGCTAAAACCTCGAAATCATCCGATTATTGCCAAATTCGATTGGTGAAGGTTTTCGAGGTCCCTGATCAAAAATCCAAAGTCAGATTTGTAAAATTCAAGATTGCGAATCCAATATAGCAGTTCAAATTTTAGAAAATCAACAGATTTAGGCAAAATTTCGTTTAAGGGGGTTTTTGAGGCCGCCGATCAGGGGCTGTCCATATATTACGTAACGCAATTTTTCAAAAAAATTGACCCCCTCTCCCCCCTGTGTAACAAACTGTCAAATTTACCAACACCCCCCCCCCTCTGTAACGCGTAACAGTATAAAATTTTTGTTTCGAAATAAATTTAACTGTATTCTCACTATTGATTCGTTTTTATCGACAAAACAAACATGAACCTAAAATATAGTAAAACATAACCTTAAAAAAAATTTCAAAATGGTGGGTCAAAATGGCGTTTGAGTTCGAATTAAAAAGCTTCTAAGAAAAAAAATTGGCTTTTGATTCGATTGGTTTTGATCTTAAATTGTTGGTATTTACGTCCCCAAAATGTTAGTAAGGTAGGTTGGAGAAATGCAACATGCCGATCCAAGATGGCGGCTAAAACCTCGAAATCATCCGATTATTGCCAAATTCGATTGGTGAAGGTTTTCGAGGTCCCTGATCAAAAATCCAAAGTCAGATTTGTAAAATTCAAGATTGCGAATCCAATATAGCAGTTCCAATTTTCGAAAATCAACAGATTTAGGCCAAATTTCGTTTAAGGGGGTTTTTGAGGCCGCCGATCAGGGGCTGTCCATATATTACGTAACGCAATTTTTCAAAAAAATTGACCCCCTCTCCCCCCTGTGTAACAAACTGTCAAATTTACCAACACCCCCCCCCCTCTGTAACGCGTAAAAGTATAAAATTTTTGTTTCGCAATAAATTTAACTGTATTCTCACTATTGATTCGTTTTTATCGACAAAACAAACATGAACCTAAAATATAGTATAACATAACCTTAAAAAAAATTTACACTAAAAAATCTTTAAAAAAATATTCATAATCAATATCACACAGGGAAAAAATACTAGGTACCTCTTTTTACACTGAGTGTCAAATATAACACGTATATTGTATATGCACAGGTACACAAAATAGTACACACATTGGTGTTCTGTGAGTACACATTCCGCGCAAGATTGGCAAGATCACGCAAGAACAGGGCCGTAAGATTTCTTTTAATATCAATGTCAACAGTTTTTTTACTGATTACAATATTATTTAAATATGCATAGTTTCGTCAATTTTTGTGTGAAAAAGGAAATTATGGGCCACTAAATAGTTATTTATGTTGAAATAAAAATACATCAATAAACATTAAATTTATTAAATTTCGTTACGTAACGTTTACCTAGACCCCCCTCCCCCCTCTCACAAACTGTAACAATTTCTCCGAACCCCCCCCTTGGCGCGTTACGTAATATATGGACAGCCCCTTACGAATCCCAAGTCAGATTTGCAAAATTCAAGACGGCAACTACACAACTTCATGCACGGATACCCTTAGACATCTTGTAGATGTACACTTTCCAGGCTCCTCAGTACATGAGTTGAATAATAATTACCGGGAACAACGCTACCGTCAGCCGACAGCTGAAGATTGGCGCATTGCCGGAAAAGTAGTTACACATGACAGAATAAAATGGGCAGCATCTTCCTTCGGGCTGGTAATGATGGAGTATTTCCGGCTCTTATTCAGCATGGACTTGAGACCATTTTAAGTCCTATTTATCACATCTTCTGGACCTGTTTGGCTTTTGGAAATATTCCTTCAGCATGGAGATCTGTGAAGGTAGTATTCATTCCGAAGAACGAAAAACCCGACTATGAAAAAGCCAAATCTTTTAGACCAATCAGCCTCACCTCTTTCTTTTTGAAGACTTTGGAGAGGCTTGTAGAAAAATATATAAGAGATGAAACTCTAAGCAACAAACCGCTGCATCCTAACCAACATGCCTATCAAGCAGGCAAATCTGTAGAATCAGCGCTTCACCAACTGGTAGGACGGGTAGAGAAATCCTTACAACAGTTAGAATCTGCCCGGGCAGTTTTCATTGATGTGGAGGGTGCATTTGATAATACTTCATTTGATGTTATCTGTACCGAAGCAGAACACTTTGGTATAGATCGGACACTGATAAAATGGATAAAAGCTATGCTTAGCAGCAGGAAAATTAAAGCCTTTTTAAACGACGAGTACATAACTTAAAGAACTTTATTTATATTATGAAACCATAACCCAGGCAACTAGAGGCAACAACTCTTTGATAATTTTCTTTTAAATTTTGTAAATAGGCCTTACTCTAGTAGAGTGATTCCTGGTCTGTCAGACCACAGGGCCATTGAACTTAATACAACTAAATTTACCAGAGTTGATTTAAATAATAAAATTAAAATCAAAACATACAGACCTATTACCACTGGAGGTAAGTCAACTTTTTATAACCTCGTAAATCAAGCTGACTGGAGCTTTATAAATAACTCAAATATTAAGTTAGAAGAAAAATATGAAACTTTTCTATTAACTTTGATAAATTCTTTTAAAAATTCTTTCCCTGAAAGAAAAATATCAGAAAAAAAGATAACCAATCCCTGGTTCTCAGAAAAAATATCGCGCATGCGTGAAAACTTAACATTTTTGCAGGAACTTAATGAGAACTTCCCTAGTACTGACCTGTTAGCTGAGATAAAATCATACCGTATAAAATATAGGAAAGAAATTAAAATATCAAAAAAAGAACATAATTTAAAACACATTAGGGAATCTAGTAATGCCCCCAAGGCTTACTGGGATCTCTTAAATGAACAACGCGGTAAAAAATCGAAAACTACTCAGCCCACAGCGGATCCAAATACCCTAAATAACTATTTTGCAGGTGAAGCACAAGAATTACTCAATAAAGTAGATAAAACCAATGTCAATCCCAGTAAATATCTATCGAACAAGCCCAACTCATCTTTCAAATTTCAACAAGCTAGTTTCATCGAGGTAAGAGATGTCTTAATGGCACTTAAACCCAAAAAATCACGCGACCACTATGGCCTGTCTACAGAACTTATCAAGGTAATCTCAAATATTATTTATATACCATTGACTAAACTAATTAATGAAAGCATAGCCGAAGGCACTTTCCCAAAAATTTACAAAATTGCTAGAGTGATCCCAATCCACAAAAAGAGTACCGCGGATGACCCTAGTAATTTTCGGCCCATATCTCTATTACCCATTCTATCAAAAGTTCATGAAACCATACTTAAAAACCAAATAGTTAAATACTTTGAAAGTAATAACTTATTCTACAAAAATCAATATGGCTTCAGAGTCAAAAAATCAACTTTAAATGCTATAGCGCAACTTATTAAACGGGTGGTAGATGCTATGGAGGCTGAGCAGCTATCAGCTGCGGTAATGTATGACCTACAGAAGGCATTCGATTGTGTGCCATTTGACGTTATGCTTAAAAAGCTAGAGTTCTACAATTTTGACTTAACTAGTTTAAATATTGTAGAATCCTTTCGGAGGTCAGTGAGGTCATACATGGCGTGCCGCAGGGCTCCGTGCTCGGCCCCATTCTCTTCCTAATCTATATTAACGATTTGGCGGAGGCTGTGCCGGGTGCGGAGCTTGTGCTGTTCGCCGATGACACTACTGTCCTCCTAAATGCTAACACAATTGCTGAAATTCAGGAAAATCAGTTATATTATGAATCAGAGCTGAAAGCCTGGTTTTCAGCAAATAAGCTTCACTTAAACACCTCAAAAACAAATAATTTAATATTTACTCACAAAAGGCTACAAGACCTAACAGATTATAATTCGGTCAGACCTAAGTTTCTAGGGGTAGTTCTTGACTCTACTTTAAAGTGGGACTCTCATGTCGAGTATATCGCCAGTGTGGCGGCTAAATACATTTATTTATTTAGAAATATTATTGACATATTGCCTCACTCTGTGGTTGTCACTGCCTTACTCTCGCTGTTTATGTCCAGACTGAGTTATGCAATAACCTGTTGGGGTCATAGCTGCCACTTAAATAGATTGTTTAGCTTGCAACGTAAAATATTGAGGGTAATTACTAGGTTAAATTATCAAGATGATGTTAGAGACAAATTCAGGTCGCATGGTTTTTTGACCCTCCCTTGTGTTTATATACTGGAGTGCACATGTGAGGCTCTGTTGAATTTGAAAGATCATAAAACTCATTCAGACATACACAACTGCAATACAAGAAACAAAAACAAAATTCATTTAGAACATTTAAGACTTACATCTAGTCGTTTTGGTCTAAACTACTATGGCCCTATATTTCTAAATAAAATACCGGCGAATTTGCAGTTGTTGTCTTTAAGAAGGTTTAAAACAAAACTCAAAACGGTGCTTATGAAAAAAGCCTACTATAATATCCAGGAGTTCTTGGATGACGGAAACATATTTTCCTAAATTTTTATTTTATGTGTAATTTATTATATTGTTAAATGTCAAGTATTGTCCAAACATATTGTATGTTTTCTTTAAAGTATATTTCTGACGAATGCAAAAATGTAAATATTTATTAGCATTAAATAAATTCTTGATTCTTGACATATTTGCAAAAGTATTTCGAGGATGTCCACAAGGTGGTGTTCTATCACCACTTTTGTGGTGTCTTGTAATCAATAGCCTTATTAAATTACTCAACAGAAGAGGATTTTATGTTCAGGGCTACGCGGATGATCTTGCCATACTTATATCAGGAAAATTTCTAAATATTTTAGGAAACTTGATGCAACAAGCACTTCGATTAATTCAGGAATGGTGTGAAGGAAACAATCTTTCTGTCAATCCTAACAAAACCGAAATGATTCTTTTTACAAGAAAAAGGAAAATACATAAGCTGTATTACCCAAAACTTTACGGTAGTGAACTGACCCTCTCAGATACAGTAAAATACTTTGGAGTAACTCTTGATAAAAAACTATTGTGGAAACCACATATCGAGACAATTGCGCCGAAAGCTACTTCCTCATTGTGGGCGTGTCGTAGCCTCTTTGGAAGAAATTGGGGTCTCAAACCTAAAATCATATACTGGATGTATACCGTAATAGTGAGGCCCATACTTACCTATGCCGCCTTGATATGGTGGCAGGCTGTTAAGAAAAAATGTAAAAGGGATATACTGGACAAAGTACAAAGACTAGCATGTCTCTGCATTCTCGGAGTTATAAAATCAACTCCAACAGTAGCCATGGAGACTCTCCTCTACCTTGAACTCCGTCCATCCATTTGAGGGCAGAGTTCGAAGCTAGAAAAGCGGCACTAAGGCTGAACAGCGCTGGTCTATGGTTTACTCGTGAAACTGGACATGCTGTGATTCTGAATCAAAGAATATAGTGTTCTAACAATAATGTCTAAAGACATCTGTCTACCAATATACATCTTCGAGATGAAATACACCGTCACATTTCCAAGTAGGGAACAGTGGAAATCACATCAGCAACTATTCAGAACGGATGGACTAATCTGGTACACGGATGGTTCTAAAACGGATAAAGGTACCGGTGCTGGGGTATATGGGGACAAACCTAGGGTTAAGTTATCTTTTGCCCTCGGTAAGTATCCAACAGTATTTCAAGAAGAAATTTTTGCAATATCTGCTTGTGGTTCTGAGATTACTAACAGAAAATATTCTAACAAACACATTTACATTTGTAGGGACAGTAAGGCTACTCTCCTTGCCTTATCCTCTTGCAGGATAACATCGAGATCTGTGGCCGACTGTAAACAAGTCCTAAACAGACTTGCAACTAACAACTAATCTGGGTACCCGGCCACAGCGATATCACCGGTAATGAATCAGCCGACCAGCTTGCTAGGGAGGGTTCAGCCAGTCCATTTATTGGACCTGAGCCTTCGCTTGGGTTGTCGAACTGCGTCATTAAAAGGGATATAAAAACCTGGCTTAATCGAAGTTTTATCCAACACTGGGCTTCCCAACAGGTTCAAGCAAAATTGCTCATCAAAAAGCCCTCTTTTTCCAATAAAAAACACTTATTCAACTAAATAAGAAAAAACTCAGAACTATTACCAGTTTTGTAACTGGTCATGGTACTTTCAACAATCTTTTTTATAAAATGAAAATTATCCAAAGCGAACGCTGTAGATTCTGCGACTGATAAAGAAACTGCATCCCACATTTTGGGACAATGTCCTGTCTTCTCACAAAAAAGACTTCGAAATTTAGGTTCACCATCAGTGCAACCTAGCGATTTAGTCGAACTTTCATTGGGGCAGATCATCGCCTTTTTAGATGCCTGCCCCCATGGAATATCATCCTAATCAAATGATGTGTCATCTAGATGACTGCGGCATGCACAATAGATCTCAGGTCTGAGTGCCGTGGCTATTACTTGGTAATAACCACACCGCTTCTGATGATGATGAATATAAATTTCTCCAACATAAGTTTTTGATGACAATATCAAATTTAAAAAAAATTAAGAAAAATTTAAAAAATCATGTTTTCGAAACCGATGTTTTTGAATAAAATTCCGTGGAAGTTTTTCTTGGACATCGGTGGGCTACACATAAAAAAATAATCAAAGAAATCCGTGACCCATGCCGTCAGCCCTACCTGGATCGAAGCGGAAATCATCACAATATAATATATTGTTATACAATGTTATTGTATATCTTACAAATCTATTGTCATAAAACGGGCATAAAATAGGACATATAGGCAATAGTTTTAACCGGTAAGCGAGAATTTTTCCACGCCTACTGCAAATAAAGTTGATCCTGAAAATTTCAAAAAAAATAAAAACAAATAAATTTTGAGAAAAACGGCATTAAAATTTTTTGCCGCCATCTTGAAAAAAAAAAACAAAAAACTATTAAAACTAATTTGAAAAAAAATGATAAAAAAATATGACTTTTTTAATGGCGAAAACCGCAGTTCTCCAGTTTAAATAGGTTTTAAGTTATTGCAGGTCAATTTAAAAAATGTTGAAAGAAAAATAAAAAAAATCATATTTTCGAAATTTTGACAAAATACCGTGGAGGTTTTTCTCTAACATCGGTGGGCTAAAAATAATCAGCCAAATCCGTGATCCAAGCCCTGAGCCCTGCCTGAATCGGCGCGGATACCATGGTGGTTTTGTTTGGTCAAAATGATAAAAAATATTTACCTACTTGTCATTCATTTAATAATTTAAACCCGGATAAAAGACCTCTGGAAAGAAGAAAACTTTTAATTTTTAATAATTTAAAAAATTATGGACAATTTAAGAAGAAAGTCTACCGTAGTAAACAATGAAGACATACAGCAAAATGTCTTAAATTCCATCATTAAAAATCCGGAAACTACAATAGAAAAAATATCTTACAATTTAGACGTTTTATGGAGTTCTGCACATAGGATAAAAAAAAACAGAAATTCCATCCTAACCCAGTCAACACAAATACATAGCAGGTACATAACCACTGTTCTATGTGATGTTGCAGCCATGTAATTTTTATAGTCCATGTATAGACCTTGGACTTTAACAATTCAGCCTCAAGTTATATATCAGTTACATAACATGCTACATATCAGATACATACTAGGTACATAACAATGAAAGTAGGCGTTTCCGAATTTTACTTGTCATGGAGTGTATCATAGATTTAGACATGGTGAAAATTTTTATGTCCTTTTTGATAAACCTAATAATTAAAGTAAATAAATATCTTTATATGTAGCATACATCAGGTAAAATTCTTATGCGATATGCATTTTTACTGTGAAAGCAAACTTTCTACCAGGCTTAAAAATCATGCGCCACATAAAAAGCCAATTTTTAGAGAAAAAATAGCAAATAATCATCATTTCAAAAAAAAATATATTTTAATTTTTTGTGTAAAATTATCTAAAATCAGTTTAATTCAGTCTAAAAATACATGCGTTTCTACTACTTAAGGTTTAAACTTTTATTATTAACAACAATTTTAAGAATATAAGTGATTCTAACCTATAAAAATTAAAATAATATAGAAGCCATATTTAGTATTGAATTCATAACATTTTATGTATCGTGTATGTTCTCATACCATATTGCAATATTGCATGTTATGTATCATACATATGTATATTACATCTTATGTAATATGGCACATGTAACGTAAAAATTCTTTCTGTTATAGGGCATGTTATGTAGCATACATATGTATGTTATGTCTCATGTAATATGGCACATGTTACCTAAAAACTCTTTCTTTAACATGTTGCATCCATATACAGAGCGGTCCAAAAGTCACCCCCCCCCTCTTAACTTTTGAACCAGTTGAGATATCGACTTCAAATTTGGAACTTTTAAATAAGACAACTTAAACTATCTTTTAGCATATATTTAATACTTTCAGCTCTTAAAATGTGGGCAGGGGGGCATGGGGGCACATTTTTTTAAATGGAAAGGGGGGTCGTGTAATACATAATTTTAAAGCTTATAAAATTCTCCATTTAACTCCATATTTTTAAATAAAAAAAAATTGGGTTTAAAATGGGGTTGAAAATGGTTATTAATGTCAAAATTCCTCTAAAAAAAAACAAATAATTTTTTAAAAATGCCTAATTTCATCATAAAAAAAATATTATTATACTTTTAAACTAATTTTAGTTGACATAAATAAAAATTTATAAAAAAAAAAACTTAAAAAATCGAATGTTTTAGCACAAAAAATTGAAAAATCAAAACCTTAAAAAACATTTTTTTAAAATTAAAAAATATTAGTTTAAATAGAGAATATTATAAGCTTTAAAATGATGTATCACACGACCCCCCTTCCTATTTAAAAAAAATGTCCCCCCATGTCCCCCTGTCCACATTTTAAGAGCTGAAAATATCAAATATATGCTAAAAGATAGTTTAAGTTGTCTTATTTAAAAGTTCTAAATTTGAAGTCGATATCTCAACTCATTCAAAAGTTAAAAGGGGTGACTTTTGGACCGCACTGTATATGCGGACTGGGTATACGTGCTCAACAGTTGTATCCAGGAGATTATCGAATGAGAATAGTATTGTGTGAGTGGTTTGGATATTATAAAGTATCAAGAGGACGAAAATTTTCTTAAAAATATCATTTATAGTGATGAAGCAAGTTTTACCAGAAATGGAATTCTTAACCACCATAATTCACACTACGGGTCAATTGAAAATCCTTTTAAATGAAAAGCAAGAGGACACCAAATAAGATGGAAGTTGAATGTGTGGATTGGATTAAGAAACAATAAATTAACTGGTGAGGTAAACTACCAAATTTCATACTATGTATTATATTATTTTATATTGTTTTATAATAATCTCGAAAGACTTGTTTGTTTATTCTTATCATATTTTTCACATAGCTAAATTCATTAAAAATCACTTAGGGAACTTTAAACTAAGAGAACTAGATATCTATAAAGGAGATAAGTCATATTCCTAGAATAGAGCCGATTTTGCACAATTGCGTCGTGAGAATGGGCTGATGTTTTTCTAAGAACCCTCTCACCCTACCATTAATGTTCTTTTTCTATAAAAGGTAAAACATATACTAATTTTAATTAATTCATAATTAACATTTGCATACAACTTGTAACTCTTCGAAAGTTAATAAACTAGTTAAACTTAAAGTGTGGTTTAGTTTTCTTATACTGCATAAACTCAAAAGTTTATGACAGAATTTGTGGTGGCAGCGGTGCGATAAGAAGAATCAAAGCATTTTCCGAACCAAATCAAGCTAAACCGGAAGAAATTAGTTGTGAAAGTAAACCTGTGATTGTGGATTCCCCGATAGGGTCAAATTTTCGTTAAATTCGAATCAAACTTTCGTAAATTCGAGTCAAATTTTCGCCAAATTCGAGAACAAAGTGAAGAAAAACAAGTGAAGAAGTGCACACGATGCTACAAAATTTTTTCTTCGTTCTTTTTATGTAAGTAAACTATATTTTTGAATACACTGCAAAGAAATTTCCAAGCTTATTCTGTTTTTATTCTTTACTACAAATATTTCAAGCTTATTTTACAAATATAAGAATTTTACAAAAAATCTGCAAAAAATCTTTTAAGATTATTCTATTTTATTCATTGCAGATTTGTGTTTTAAATATTTTTACGCTGTAAAACATTGTCATTTATTTTAATTTTGACTATTTTTTATAAAAAGCTTATCTTATCTTATTACTAAGATGGCTGAAGAAGAACAGCAAATATTTTACGTGTCTTTAGATACTGCTGTAAAGTTGTTAAAGGAGTTTAATGGGGATAATAAAGGGGATAAATTAAGCGAATTTATCGAAACTGCTAACATGGCAATCGATGCAATTAACCCCAATTCAAGAAATATGTTATTTAATATTATAAAAACAAAATTAACGGGAAAAGCTAGATCTCTAACTAAATATCGACAATTAGATAACTGGGATGAATTGAGAGTTTATTTAGAGGAATTTTTTTCGGAAAAACGTTCCATTTCTTGTTGGCAGATGGAATTAAATTTTTGTAAACAATACAGAACGGAAGATATTGCTACTTATGCAAATAGGGTAGAAAGGTACTTGTCCAAACTAGTCGATGCTTCTACCGTAGGGAAAGAGCAAGAAATTGCTCACGAAATTAGTGAGTTGCTTAGGCAACAGGCCTTGAATGTGTTTTTGTTGGGCCTTCAAGACCCAATAAGATTACAGGTAAAGGCACGCAATCCCTTAACGTTGGAGGATGCAACTGAGTTGGCGCGTGGAGAAGAAAGAGAATTACAAAGTCAGAAATTTAAGGTCTCAAGTCAGAATATTAAACCGTTAATTTGTCATAATTGTAACAGAACAGGTCATATAGCGCGAAATTGTTTTAGTAATAAACAGAATCTTCCCCCCAGTAATCGAAACCAAAATTTTGAGGTTAAAAGAGAAAGAATTTTTAATACAAATATTTCCTGCCGATATTGCAAAAAATTAGGTCACGACATTTCTGAGTGTAGAAAACGGAAAGAAATAAAACGGCATCTCAGTCGGGAACGACCAGAGGTCATCGGAAAATGGCGTACCGACGACCTCAACGGCCAATCGTCAAAGTTAAATAATTTTAGTTACTCCAAATTAATGGGAAACAATACGCAAAATTTAAAGTCTTCAGAAAATTTAAACAAATCTAATAATTCTAATTTTAAAAAAACATTCCAATATATAACCTAAATTAGAAAAACCATTACTTTAAACTATCTTGATTTAAATTTTAGTTGGATCAAAGATCCACTAACTTCGTGGTTAATAGACACAGGAAGTTGCGTCAATTTAATTAATATTTCAGCGGTTACCGGCGACACTGAAATTGATACAGCAAAAAGTTAACTTTAACCGGAATCACTGAGGGCACTATGGAGTCTTTAGGAGTTATATGCGAGGATATAGGTGACTTTAGCCTTTGTTTTCACGTAGTGGACGGTCTAGGAACTTTATCGGACGGTATACTCGGAAATGAATTTTTTGAATTAACTAATACAAAAATAGATTACGAGAAAAATATTGTATCTTGTAGGGGTCGCGATTTTAATTTTGGAAACCTTTACTTAGAACCCGTCGAAGAACAAAACCAATCAGAACCAAATCCTAATCCTTCAGTTGAAATAAACACAGAAAAAACTAAATCAGATATTAAAGAAACAATTTTAAGTTTTCCAGCTAGATCCGAATCAGTAGTTAAAGTAAATTATGTAAGTGTGAAAGATGATACGTACACTTGCGATAGCACAACAATACGGGACGGAATAATCAGTTCATTGTCAGCATTATTAATACTCTCGAAGAAAACGTACAATTAAATGTCCCTTTAGACTGCTTAAAATTAGAAAAGTTTAATAATGAACAAATTGATCACAATAAGGTATTTTTAATAAATCAAGATAACACGGATAGGTTTAGTAAAGTAAAAGATAACTTAAGACTAGATCACTTAAATTCAGAAGAACGCGAAAAAATTTTAGAACTGATAAAAAATTATTCCGATATTTTTCATTTAGAAGGAGAAAAATTAACTGCTACTACAGCAACAAGTCACTCTATTAATCTTAAAGAAAATTCTTCCCCTGTTAATGTAAAACCTTATAGACTTCCATTTAGTCAAAAAGAAGAAATCGATAGGCAATGTAAACAAATGTTAGAAGACGGAATAATTGTTGAAAGTGAAGGCGAATATAATTCACCATTACTTGTAGTTCCAAAGAAAATAGATTTCTCCGGAAAAATGAAATATCGAGTAGTTATAGATTATAAAAAACTCAATGAAAATACTATAGATTTTTGTTTCCCTTTACCAAACATAACAGACATATTAGATCAGTTGGGTCACTCAAAATATTTTTCTATTCTCGATTTATCAATGGGATATCATCAAATACCTATGAATAAATTAAATCAACATATTACTGCTTTTAGTGCTAATTTTAATAAATACGCATTTACCCGTTTACCATTTGGGCTAAAGACAGCGCCTTCTACGTTTCAAAAATTAATAAATCAAGTACTAATAGGAATATACAAGGACTTAAGGCTTTTGCATACCTTGACAATATTTGTGCTTATACTAGCACATTAGATAAACGAAATATTTTCCAGACTGAGACATTATAATCTAAAATTAAGCCCATTAAAATGCGAATTTTTGAGAAAGGAAGTTAACTATCTTGGTCACAAAATTACGGATAAAGGAATATTACCAGACGAATTAAAAATAGAGTGTGTAAAAAACTTTCCTGTTCCAAAAACTCAAAACAAGTCAAGTCTTTTTTGGGCTAAGCATCTTATTACCGGCGTCATATAAAAGATTTTGCAAAAATAGCAAAACCATTAACAAACTTGCTCAAGCAAAATGATACATATCAGTGGAGTAACGACTGTCAAAATTCTTTTGAAGAATTAAAATCAAACCTAATAAATGCTCCTATATTGCAATATGCTAGCTTTGAGGACAAATTTACTTTAACCACAGATGCTTCAGGGTACTGTCTTAGATGGGTGTTGTCACAAGGAAAATTAGATTTACCTATCGCATACGCATCGCGAAGATTAAACACACATGAAATTAATTACTCAACTTGCGAAAAAGAATTACTGAGCATAATTTGGTGTTGCAATCATTTTCGCCCATATCTTTATGGTCGTAAATTCACGATAGTTATCGATAATAAAGCGCTCACGTGGCTAAAAAATATTAAAGACCCCAGTTCGAGATTGATTCAGTTTAGGTTAAAACTTGAACCATATGATTTTGATATAATTCACAAAGCTGGAAAATTAAATTCGAATGCCGATGCATTGAGTAGAATAGTTCACCATGTAAATGCCAAAACGCCATACGAAAAATTTTGCGAATATCAAAAGTCACATTTAATCTCTAATATCGATACAAAAGAATTAAACGATAACGTATTAAAATCACCTCAAGAAAATTCTATTGCTCTTATTCTAAATTCAAAGTCAAATTATACAAATTTATTTAAACATCTAAAAATAGATAATATACATAAAAATATAGAAAACATACAGACAATTAAATTACCAAAAGTCACCAATATCGCAATTTGTACTTGTTAAATTTAAAAGAACCGGAAAATTACGAAATAATATTTGATTACTTAGCAAATTTAAAAGAAATTTTAGTTAAGTATGGAATATCTCAGTTATACATTCCTAAGTTGGGACGGAAACAACTTAAATGGGAACAAATCCGGATAATGATACGATATTTATTTAAAAATATACCAATCAAAATTTCTGTTTACCACAAAAACATACAATGTGATGATGATTTAGATGACGCTCAAAAAAAGGTTATTTTTGACGAATATAACTTAAACCCTTTGGGAGGTCATCCAGGTGTTAGTAGAATGTATAAACGAATTAGACGTAAATATAATTGCACAGACTTAAAACAAGAAATAAAAAAATATGTATCGAAATGCCCGTCTTGTCAAAAAAATAAAACAATTACAAAAAAAATCAAAATGCCATTACAAATAACCGATACACCGGAAAATGCGTTTGAAAAATGCTACATTGACATAGTAGGACCAATTTCCTTGAGTGAAAAAGGCAACCGATATATTTTAACTTGCCAAGATTCATTAACAAAATACTTAAATGCTATTCCTTTACCCTGCATTGATGCGGAAACTGTCGCTTCAGCATTAGTAACACAAATAATTTGTAAACACGGTCTCATGAACTCGATTGTAACCGATCAGGGTTCAAATTTTATGTTCGACGTATTTACAAAATGCTGCAAGTTATTGAAAATTAAAAAATTAAATTGCACAGCTTATCACCCTGAAAGTAACATGGTCGAAAGAACACAGCGTACAATGTCAGAATATTTAAGAAATTTTATAAGTAAATCAAAAAATGACTGGTGTGATTGGATACCTTATGTTGTATTTACTTACAATACTAGTCCACATACCACAACAAAATATACTCCGTACGAATAAGTATACGGCACACAAGCTAGATTACCATCCTCCATTTTAGAAAAGCCCAAATTCAGTTATACTTATGATAATTTTCTAGACGATTTAAAAATAAAATTAACAGTAAGTAACTCGGGAAGATGCGAGAAATAATATTATCAAAAACAAGTGCTTAAACAAGGTTAATTATGATAAGAATGCGGGAGAGATTAATTACCAAGTAGGCCTTAAAGTACTTTTAAAAGATGCAAGTTTGGCAAATAGCAAAAGTAAAAGCTATATCCTAGATTTGAAGGGCCGTACTTAGTACATTCAGTTGATTCCGATGTAAATTATACTTTAAACAAAAAATAAATTAATAAAAGTTCACAAAAATAGGTTAAAACCTTTTCAAGAATAACCAACAAATTTTCTTTTCAGATTTTTGTCGACGAATCATGCCAAGACAAATGAACACTATAACTTTACCGTAATGAAACAGTACTCAGAAATATGCTATGAAAATTTAGGATCACTTCAATTATACAATGAAGAATACGAAATTATAACCTTTGTTGATATGAACGAACACTATAAAACATTAAATCAGTTAAAAACATATTTTACCATAAACAATAATTTTTGTAAAATGCATAAAATTGAGTCAAAAATTGAAGAAATATGTAAAGATTTTATAAGGACTTCCGAACCGATAGTTAACAAATTAATAAACGAACGTCAAATAATTACAGAACTTGTAGGTCATAAAGACATCGAAATTAATAGAGTAGGTTAAGCAACAAAATTTTTATTTGGAAATCTCGATGAAGACGATGCAACATATTACGATAACAAAATTAATCAATTCACGACAAATGAGAAAAATCTTGTAAAAACAATTCGTAAACAAAGTCATGTAATAAAAACAACAATTAGTAATTTTAACAATACAATTGGTATATTAAATGTAAACGAAAAAATATTAAAAGAAAATTATGACAAATTAGCGAAAACTATAAATTAAAATTTAGTACATTATGATTTGGTTGAAATTAAATTATTGATAAATGAACACTTTTCTACCTTTATTATGCTATGCTAAATTATCAGTTTGAAACCCAATCTTTAATTAACAAGATTACTTCTGCCAAATCGGGTATCTTACATCCATTTGTATTGACCCCAGAAAAATTAGTACTAGAATTACAAAACATTTCCTCTTATAATAAATTAAATTTTCCATTTATGCCAATAAATGAAAATGCACACTTATTTCTAAATTTTATAAATTTACACATTTATTTTAGTCAAGGTAAACTAATTTATATTATCAATGTGCCTATGACAGACAGTATAGATTATGAAATATTCAAGTTAACTCCTTTACCAGTAAGAGTATCTGAAAACAGTAACAAATATTTATTTATACAGCCTTCTTATAATTTCATTGCAGTCGATAAAGTAAAACAAAAATATATTTTGCTTCAAGAAAATCAATTTTCTAAATGTAAAGAAATTATAAATTCCCATTTTTTATGTAAACAAGAAACCCCCCTTTTTCTTATACATCAGCATCAAACGTGTGAAATGAAACTTTTTCAAGTGATACACAGTATTCCAGACAATTGTGAAAAACGACTTGTACAGCTGGACTTCAATATTTGGCGCCAAATGAAAACCGGCAATTCATGGATCTACGTTCTTGACCAAAAGGAACAATTAACAATAAGTTGTGATGAGAAAATTTACAACGAAGTAATAAATGATACGGGAATAATGACATTGAGTGAAAATTGCAAAGCCTATAGTCAAAGGGCAATGCTTGTTCCACAAAAGGTGCACTCTAATCACAAATATTTAGTCAATTTTCATTTTGCTCCTATGATAGACATTTTAGCTGACTGTTGTGAAAAGGAATATGGAGCTTTCTTTTTCAAATCAACGCAGGTCACAAATTTCATCTCTCCGATTTGACTCAAATTTTGCATACAGCCATAAACTAAGGTTAGATTAGCCACATTACCGAGATTTTTCTTAAAAATGTCTGGTTGTAGAGATATTAGGGTGGCCCATTTTTTGAAATTTTTCAAAACCAGAAAACACGATTCACTAAAACTGAAATAACTCGATATCTATAAAAGATAGAAATTTAATTTAAACGGCGTTTGAAAGAGCATTAAATTGTAATAGAGAAAAAGTATATTTTAATCATTCTGGTTATAAAAAACGCTATCCCCAAAATACCCCATCTTCGATTTTTTTTATTTTGTGGCTATTTACAAGTATATAGTGGGAGTATATGCCTATAAAATATTGCGAACGGCCCGACCCATTTGTGGGATATATGGTCAAAAATATGTAAAATTTGGTCAAAATTCTGCACTTTTCGAAGTTTCTAAATTATATTTAGTGATTTTCCCAAAATACTCGGTTTTATATGTTTTTATTTTGTGGTTATTTACTTGTATATAGTGCGAGTATATGCCCATAAAATATTGCAAACGGCCCTGCCCATTTGTAGGAGCTATGGTCAAAAATATTTAAAAATTGGCCAAAATTCCGCATTTTTCGAGGTTTCTAAATTATAATTATATTTAGTGATTATTCCTATCTTCATTTTCATTTTATTATAAAATTTTTATGGCTATTTATTCTAATATAATGAGGGTATATGCCCATAAAATATTGCGAACGGCGACCATTTGTCGAAGCTATAGTAAAAAATATTTAAATATTTTGCATTTTTTTGTGATTTATGTGATTTTTCTTCAATGATTTGTTTTAATTATTCTATTTTTTTAGTTTACCGATTAAATTTTCATATAAACGGTGTATTTAAAATGGGGACCGAAATTTTAAGGGGTGATTCTACATCAGAAAGAATGATAAAAAGTTCCTATAAAAATACCTATGTATGTCTAAAAATGAGTACTTAGGGAGCTAAGCCTCTTTGAAAGTGGCTAAAAATTCGTTTTTTTTTTGTCCCAAATTTTTTTGTTTGTAACTTTTTTGTAATTTTAATTTTGGAATATGATTCCTTAGGTCAAAATACATAAAAAAACTACTCCTGTTGTAATACTCTAGGATTAACCGTTTTCGAGAAAAATTCATTTGAAGGTGAAATTCGAGGACGAATAATTAAATACTAAAATGTTGAAATCCAAAATTTTAATATTGCAGGGTTATTCTATATTAAAAACTAAAAAAAAAGTTTCTATACATGTAGGTAGAAAAGTCGCTAAAAGCCTTAAAATTAAGGGTACCACACGGCACTTTAAAAATGGTTTGGACTTTTAGGAGACCATAGCTCTCTTAGGATTGATTTTTGGAAGTAATTGTATATTAGGCTTTTTTCTTGGTTTATGATGCACATTTACCGTGCATCATTGAAATTTCGGTTTTTAACATTTTAGTATTTAATTTTTCGTCCTAGAATTTCACCTTCAAATGTATTTTTCTCGAAAACGGTTAATCCTAGAGTATTACAACAGGAGTACATTTTTTATGTACTTTAACCTAAGGAATCATATTCCAAAATTGGAATTACAAAAAAGTTACAAAGAAAAAAGTTTGGGGCAAAAAAAACGAATTTTTAGCCACTTTCAAAGGGGCTTAGCTCAATTAGTACGCATTTTTAGACATACATAGGTATGTTTATAGGAACTTTTTTTCATTCTTTCTGATGTAGAATCACCCCTTAAAATTTCGGTCCCCATTTCAAATACACCGTTTATATGAAAATTTAATCGGTAAACTAAAAAAATAGAATAATTAAATCACTGAAGGAAAATCACATAAATCACATAAAAATGCAAAATTTCGCCCAATTTATAAATATTTTTGACTATAGCTTCGACAAATGGACAGGGTCGTTCGCAATATTTTATAGGCATATACCCTCATTATATTAGAATAAATAACCATAAAAAATTTATGATAAAATGAAAACGAAGATATAATCACTAAATATAATTTAGAAACCTCGAAAAATGCGGAATTTTGGCCAATTTTTAAATATTTTTGACCATAGCTCCTACAAATGGGCAGGGCCGTTTGCAATATTTTATGGGCATTTACTCGCACTATATACAAGTAAATAACCACAAAATAAAAAAAATATAAGACCGGGTATTTTGGGAAAATCACTAAATATAATTTAGAAACTTCGAAAATTGCAAAATTTTGAACAAATTTTACACATTTTTGACCATATATCCCACAAATGGGTCGGGCCGTTCGGAATATTTTATAGGCATATACTCCCAATCTATACGTGTAAATAGCCACAAAATAAAAAAAAAATCGAAGATGGGGTATTTTGGGGATAGCGTTTTTTATAATTTGTAGGTTATGTTGTATTGTCCACCATCTTGGTATAACCAGAATGATTGAAATATACTTTTTCTCTATTACAATTTAATGCTCTTTCAAACGCCGTTTAAATGAAATTTCTATCTTTTATAGATATCGGGTTATTTCAGTTTTAGTGATCTCTACAACCAGACATTTTTGAGAAAAATCCCGGTAATGTGGCTAATCTAACCTTATTTTATGGCCGTATGCAAAGTTTGAGCCAAATCGGAAAGATGAAATTCGTGACCGCGTTGATTTGAAAAAGAAAGCTCCATATGTAAAAAGATTAAATTCTACTACAATAAATTTAAATCCTAATTTTAAAACAGTATCTATGCATTTAGACGATTTTAAAATCTCAGGTCAAAAGTTAGACGAAATTGACGAATCCTTAGGTACCACTACATGGTACCCGGACTTAAAAAATAGTTTTACTTTTTTCTATTATTTTTTATTTGTAATAATAATAATTTTAATTTTTTGCTTTTGTTGTAATTGTAAAAATAATATATTTAAGAAATCTGGAAAATTATGCTGCGGAGCAATCCCTGATATTTGCATTAAAGTTAATCAAACATATAATAACAGATCGGAACCCGATGCAGTTTTTTCTTATCAATCAGAGCTTGCTCCTACAGAAACCAGTTCATTAGGAACTAGACCTAGAGGAAGGATTACAGGAAGACCACGTATAGTAGGTACAAAAGAGTGTAGGAAACTACCAAATTTCATACTATGTATTATATTATTTTATATTGTTTTATAATAATTTCGAAAGACTTGTTTGTTTATTCTTATCATATTTTTTACAGCTAAATTCATTAAAAATCTTGTAGGGAAGTTTAAACTAAGAGAACTAGATATCTATAAAGGAGATAAGTCATATTCCTAGAATAGAGCCGATTTTGCACAATTTTCTCGAGAGAATGGGCTGATGTTTTTCTAAGAACCCTCTCACCCTACCATTAATGTTGTCTTTCTATAAAAGGTAAAACATATACTAATTTTAATTAATTCATAATTGACATTTGCATACAACTTGTAACTCTTCGAAAGTTAATAAACTAGTTAAACTTACTGTACCAAGTACTGAAACTGACAAATAAACCTCTCTTATTAAAAAACCAACGTGTTGTTTTTCCGCGGTTGCCAAGCCACACATGAGCTGCGCTGTCAATAAGCATTAAAATTTTCCAAAATATGCGAATAAAATATTACAAAAAGAAAATTTTCAAAAAGTATGGTTAATTGTCAAATGATTTGACAGTAGTTTTCAAATGTAGTACGTTTTAAGGCCTATCCAGAGGCTTGCATAACCATAATACATAAATCACGCATAAGACATAAGGATTTTAAAAGCACACAAGTCAATGTGGTTTAAATCTACTATTAAGCCTTTATTGCATCAAAATGATTGATTCCAATTGGTTAGATCTTTTACAGAATGTAGCAATAAAACAAAATAATTGACGCAGTCGATACAAAAAAAAAACAAATTTAACGACGCGACTACATTACATTACATTACATTACTTTAATAACATTAGTTACATTACATTAATTAATTAATTACATTAATTACATTCATGTTATGTTATTACATTAATGTAATGTAATATTAATATATTATTTATTTATTTATTTATTTATTTATTATTACATTTCGTAAGTTACATTTTTATTAATATAATACTTAAATATATTAATACTAATAAATATAATTACTTAAAAATTAAAGTAGACGGTTTATTAAGTGAGACGTAAAAATTTATTTTATTATTCCATCAATCTATTTTCTAATCATACTACAGAGTGATATTGGTAGACTGACAGTTTCGGGCTGCTGGCCCTCTTCAGTACCAAGAGTCAACTCTACACGCTGATTAAGAAAACGTTTTTAGACTTTACTCGCAAAAGGAATATAGCCATTAGATTGATGTAGACTTGTGCGCCATCTATTTCTAGATGTAGACAACTACTCATACCTCTCCTAATCTGGAGACTTTGAATGGTAGCAAGTTGAAGACTTGTGTGTCTCAAGCACATAGTACCACTAACGGGTGGTTAGAAGTAAAATTAGTAAGGACAGTTGTCTACATCTAGAAATAGATGGCGCACAAGTCTACATCAATCTAATGGCTATATTCCTTTTGCGAGTAAAGTCTAAAAACGTTTTCTTAATCAGCGTGTAGAGTTGACTCTTGGTACTGAAGAGGGCCAGCAGCCCGAAACTGTCAGTCTACCAATATCACTCTGTACGATGATTAGAAAATAGATTGATGGAATAATAAATTAATATTTTTATAATTTTGTTTAAAATTTTTAATTTTAAACAAAATTATAAATTTTAAACAAAATTATAAAAATATTAATTTATTATTCCATCAATCTATTTTCTAATCATCGTACAGAGTGATATTGGTAGATTGACAGTTTCGGGCTGCTGGCCCTCTTCAGTACCAAGAGTCAACTCTACACGCTGATTAAGAAAACGTTTTTAGACTTTACTCGCAAAAGGAATATAGCCATTAGATTGATGTAGACTTGTGCGCCATCTATTTTTAGATGTAGACAACTACACAAGTCTACATCAATCTAATAGCTATATTCCTTTTGCGAGTAAAGTCTAAAAACGTTTTCTTAATCAGCGTGTAGAGTTGACTCTTGGTACTGAAGAGGGCCAGCAGCCCGAAACTGTCAGTCTACCAATATCACTCTGTACGATGATTAGAAAATAGATTGATGGAATAATAAATTAATATTTTTATAATTTTGTTTAAAATTAAAAATTTCTGTCCTTACTAATTTTACGTCTAACCACCCGTTAGTGGTACTATGTACTTGAGACACACAAGTCTTCAACTTGCTACCATTCAAAGTCTCCAGATTAGGAGAGGTATGAGTAGTTGTCTACATCTAGAAATAGGTGGCGCACAAGTCTACATCAATCTAATGGCTATATTCCTTTTGCGAGTAAAGTCTAAAAACGTTTTCTTAATCAGCGTGTAGAGTTGACTCTTGGTACTGAAGAGGGCCAGCAGCCCGAAACTGTCAGTCTACCAATATCACTCTGTACGATAATTAGAAAATAGATTGATGGAATAATAAATTAATATTTTTATAATTTTGTTTAAAATTAAAAATTTCTGTCCTTACTAATTTTACGTCTAACCACCCGTTAGTGGTACTATGTGCTTGAGACACACAAGTCTTCAACTTGCTACCATTCAAAGTCTCCAGATTAGGAGAGGTATGAGTAGTTGTCTACATCTAGAAATAGATGGCGCACAAGTCTACATCAATCTAATGGCTATATTCCTTTTGCGAGTAAAGTCTAAAAACGTTTTCTTAATCAGCGTGTAGAGTTGACTCTTGGTACTGAAGAGGGCCAGCAGCCCGAAACTGTCAGTCTACCAATATCACTATGTACGATGATTAGAAAATAGATTGATGGAATAATAAATTAATATTTTTATAATTTTGTTTAAAATTAAAAATTTCTGTCCTTAAAAATTTATTGTTTTTATCTACTACTTAAATTGACATTTAAGGCCACAAAAGCTACTTGTAGTTTGTGCGTGGCCCTCGAATAGTATAAATTATTTTTTATGTTAATGTCGTCTCGCATGTGTTTTTTTTCTTAATATTTTTATTTTATATTTAAAATATTGATAAAAAAATAAAGGATTAAATTGTTCTAAATTTATGTTAGTATGTTTAATCCAGTTTTTAATTTTTTTGATAAACGTTTTGTAAGAACTATAATTTTCTTTTAAATTTACTGGTAATAGATTATAAATTTTGAGTGAATTGTGTACAAAATTTTTTTGTCCTATAGACTTGTTTTTTTTTTGAATATTTACATTTAGATTTTTTTTAAACCTAGTATGGTGTTCATGTAAAGGTTGACTTATGATTGATTTATTTTGATAGTAATATTTTGTAAGTTCTAGTATATAAAGGTTTTGTATGGTAAACACATCTAGTTCATTAAATATTAATTCTGACGGATATGTTACTGGTTTATTTAATATTATTTTGATTATTTTTTTTTGAATGACTGAAACGTAGGATAAAAGCTTTTTATTGGTGCCCCCCATGCCAAAAGCACATAAGTTAACAGTGATTGTATGATAGCAAAATACACATTTTTCATTAATTTAGTTGAAATGATGTTTCTTAATATATAAAAACAATATTGAAGTTTTCGTAATTTGTCGCATAGTCCAGAAATATGGGAGTCCCATCGCATATACGAGTCTATAACTATTCCTAGGTATTTTACAGTATCGGTTCTTTTTATTTTAACGCACGTGCAATTATTTTTGTTTCGACATGTTTTTTCATGAATAGTTATAGAGTCTACACTAGGCTGTCCACTCTCGTAAATAGAGAATGCGACAAATTTCGATTTATCGTAGTTTAGTTTTAAAAGTTTGAAGTCATACCAATTTTTTAATTTATCTAAGCATGATTCACATTTGGCTACCACCTCCTCCCAGGTATCTCCCTCGACATAGATAACGGTATCATCAGCAAACGCTATAATTGTTCCTTCAGATATTTGAAGAAATATACAGTTAATATATAAAATAAATAGTAAGGGACCCAGCACTGTCCCTTGTGGAGTTCCCGTTGTCACCAGCAAAGGTGTGCTGAGTTCCCCATCTATACGTACCATTTGTTTTCTATTTTCGAGATAACTTTTTATCAAATCCAAAATTTTGCCTCTAAAACCGTATTTTTCTAGTAGGTCTATTAGCTGCTGATGATTTACCGTATCAAAGGCTTTGGCTATGTCGAGGAAGATACCTATTGAGCGGCGGGAGCTGTCAAAATTTTTATAAATCATTTTTATTAATTCAGCTATAGCATTCTGGGTGGAATTAATGTAATGTAATTACATTAATGTAGTTACATTGTAATGTAATGTAATGTGTGAATATGGTTGGGTTAAACTATAAGCAAGTCAACTGGAACCTGGTTGGTTTAGTTTTCTTATACTGCATAAACTCAAAAGTTTATGACACTGGTCCCTTTATTTATCACGACAACCTTAACCAAGAATTTTATTTGAAAATTATTTAATACATGGTGGACAATTATTTAGATGAATTAAATTTAGAAGAATATCAAAATATTCACTACTGGAAAGAATTAAGGGAACAAAAAAAAATCCCAATTTTTTTTGTGATTTTTGAAAGGGTGTATCTCAGTGAAAAATGGTCGTATGGAGATTAAAAAAAAGAATTTTTAAGCTTTAAGTTTCTAGTTTTGAGTTTTTTTGGCAATTTTTTTTTGTGAGATACGGTTATCGCGCAACCATAGGAAATAGAGTGAGATAAAAAATTCCATTTTTTTCTTTTTTTTGGTCCCCAGTCTAAATTTTTTTTTTTTTTCAATTAAACCAATACAAAGGTCATATAGCTTGTTTATTCAGTTCTAATTTGATTTTTTAGTATTTTTTCTACATCGATTTTTTGCTGAGATATTCGACTTTTAATGAAAAAGGATCCTTTTATTTTTGATCATCGATATCTCAGCAACTAATGACCGCACAGTAAATCAAAGGGCGGTTTTAAAAACTTGAATGAATTGTCTATAAGCACCCACCATGGTTTTTAAAGAATTTTTTTTTGATCCTTTACATTAATTAAAAAAAAACTGAAAAAAATTGACTTTTTACTGTTTTTTAGAAAATCTACGGATTATTTACAAATTTTGATGAATCGACTAATGTTGAATGTAATTTTTACAGCTTAGGGTACCCACAATAACCCTGTAAATTTACAAGTTGATCCATGGAACCGATTTTCTGTTCCAAATGAACAAACTTTTAAAAAGAATTAAAGGAACACTAAACACTCCGTAATCATTATCAAAATGAAAAAAAAGATTTTTACTTCAACTTTTCCCAAAATTTTACATCAGATATCGCTTAAATTTAAGGAAAAAAAAAATAAAAAATAAAAAAAAATAAAAAATAAAAATAAAAATTTTTTTCAAAAAAATTTGATATTTTTTCTTTTGCAGAAGTTGCTGGACATTTCATAAAACAGTATCTAGTTGTTTCTGATACGGTTTCAATTTTCATTATTTAACGGCCGGCATTTGCGTTACCTCGTGGAGGTTGCACGGTCGGATTTACACTTCTTATGCATTTACTAGGGTGAATCTTATATTTTTTATGAATTTCTACCGTAAATGTAAGTCAAACGGTAAACAAACATTTTATTTTTTTTTTTTTTTTAGGAAAAGTTTCTGAATTTTTAAGGAAAAAATATCCAGTTGTTTTTATTCTTCTACATATTCAGTAAGATCTGATACATTTTTAAAATGTTTGTTTACCCTTTGACTCACATTTATGGTAGACATGCGTAAATTTTAGTGTTAGGGGAAAAATGACATTTCAAGCACTTTAAATTTTTTATACAAGAGTTAAAGACTATTTTTTACGATTTATGGGTAATTTTACGAATTTTAGGGGCCTTAGAGAAGTTTGATTACTCTCATATTTTCATAATTTTCTTACGCCTAAATGGAAATTTAAAAAAAAATAAAAAATATAAGGTCCACCCTAGTAATGCACAAGAAGCGTAAATCCGGCCGTGCAACCTCCACGTGGTACGCTTTGGGTAACGCACATGCCGGCCGTTAAATAATGAAGATTAAAACCGTATGGGAAACAACAAGATATTGTTTTCTGAAATGTCCAGCAACTTTTCCAAACGAAAATTTTTTTATTTTTTATTTTTTTTCCTTAAATTTAAACGATATCTAATGTAAAATTTTGGGAAAAGTCGAAGTAAAAATCTTTTTTTTCATTTTGATAATGATTACGGAGTGTTTAGTGTTCCTTTAATTTGTTATGACCCGAATATTTTATATGTTGTTAAAATTTTAAAATAATATTTCTTTAATATTGCGCTATGATACAATCTGGCTTCACGAGATTCGGCTTCGGGAAAGTCCGGTTTGTTCTACATTAGTTTGGACCCCTTCTCGTTTATTCTTGTCTGTATAACTTAAAAGTTGTCTAGTAGTCCTAATTGTTTATACAAATTTAATTTATGGTCAAAATGATCGTTTCAGATGTCAGAAATAGCAATTAGCTTGCAAACTGATGAGACAAACTCTTTTGTCGGGGTAATTCAATATGCGCGGTATCTTTGTAGATATTTTGCGTTAAAAGCATTGTCAAATAAATTTAACTAGTGACCTTCTTGTTAGCTATATAAACTCATGAAAAGATTCATATTTATTCAGTTTTATTTAGAGTGTCTCTACGTCAATTTCAAAAGTGAAAATGTAGTTTCTGTGAGAATTAATTTTGAGAATTATTCTTGAATTAAAAATAGTTTTTAAACTTAGAAAAATTTTGAGACTTTTAATATCAGACATAAAAATAATTTTGGACACTTATAAGTACTGTTAGTATGAACACTGATAGAAATTTTGACGAATATTATTTAACTTTGAAAAATATTTTGTAAAATTATTTAAATGACTAATACGAAACAGTTCTAATATTTACACTAAGAAAAATGTTGACAATAAATTGGGATTTGAAAATGATTGCGAATAGTTGGGATTTCAAACATAGAATGTTTTAATTTAGAGGTATTTAATGGAAAACTATTACATAATGGAAATTAGAATTTAAGGGCCTTGCATAGAAATAGGACTTAGAAGTAAGAATTGATCTTTTGTGTTCTTGAAGAATTTATTCACATTTATTTAATATATTATTCTTAAGTTAAGAAGAAATCGTTTTATCTGTTTCCAAAGCGCCGTCTCCTAGAATACCCGCTCCCGAATAAAATGATAAGTGGTTAAGTATATTCTCCGCTCGGGTATACTTTAAATACGATAGAAGATTGTATGGCCAACCTAACTGAGTAAGTTATAATAAAAGTTATAATTAACTGCTCGGCTATAACCGAATTATATACCATCACTAAATTAGTGATAGAATTTCGACATCACAACAAATTCTTTTAAAAACTTTGATCATTTGGAACAGAAAATCGGTTCCATGGATCAACTTGTAAATTTACAGGGTTATTGTGGGTACCCTAAGCTGTAAAAATTATACTCAATATTAGTCGATTCATCAAAATTTGTAAATAATCCGTAGATTTTCTAAAAAACAGTAAAAAGTCATTTTTTTTCAGTTTTTTTAAATGAATGTAAACAAAATTTTTCTTTAAAAACCATGGTGGGTGCTTATAGACAATTTATTCAAGTTTTTAAAACCGCCCTTTAATTTACTGTGCGGTCATTAGTTGCTGAGATATCGATGATCAAAAATAAAAGGATCCTTTTTCATTAAAAGTCGAATATCTCAGCAAAAAATCGATGTAGAGAAAATAATAGAAAATCAAATTAGAACTGAATAAACAAGCTACCTGACCTTTGTATTGGTTTAATTGAAAAAAAAATTGTTAAGACTGGGGCCAAAAAAAAGAAGAAAAAATGGAAATTTTTTATCTCACTCTATTTCCTATGGTTGCGCGATAACCATATCTCACAAAAAAAAATTGCCAAAAGATCTCAAAATTAGAAACTTAAAGCTTCAAAATTCTTTTTTTTTTAATCTCCATACGACCATTTTTGACTTTCAAAAATCACAAAAAAAAATGGTATTTTTTTTTCTTCCCTTAATTCTTTCCAGTAGTGTATTTTATCAACAAGATAGAGCGGGCCCTCATAATACAATCAGAGTAGCAGACAAGTTAACAGACATTTTTGAAGACCAATGGATCGGCACTTATGATCCAGTTTTTTGGCCTCCGCGATCCCTTGACATTACACCCCTAGATTTCTCTCTATGGGGATACATAAAAGACCAGATTTTTAAACAAGAATACAATAAAATAAGAAATGAAAGAAAAAATTAGGTAGATATGTAGGAATATGGATCCGGCTATAATTTTTAAGCCACACAATCTGTTCGCAAAACAGTGGAAATGTGCCTAAATCAGAATGGAGGTATTTTTGAAAAAAAAAATATTTGTGATTTAGTGCCTTATAGTTAGATTTAATATTTTTTAAATATTTGAACTGTGATTTATACGCCTATAAAACACGGGTCTGTAAAAATAAACTGTTTAAACTGTGAAATTGCCATTGATAGATTACACTATCCTACTCGCGTAAAATAGCTATTATTCATTATGGTGATTAAGTCACTCGCCTATCGGCTCGTGTCCCAAAGTTCACCCTTATGACGCTCGTTAATTAATATACTATTTTCTAATTTAAATTATTATTATAAATGAATAGTTTTTAGTTATAAAAAAACTCTTATTAAAATTTTTTATTTTATGTTAAAATATGTTATTATTTAATGATATTAGGTAAATTAATTAATTTTCTTATGTTTAACTGTAATTTTGTGGTTCTTTCACACGTTTTTTTACAGCAGATATTTAAATCGCATGAATTTTTTTGTGCGTTCCTACATGCAAGTTAACCACATTGCTAAATTTTTTTCTTGATCGGGCCCGAAACTCGGCCCCCAGCTACCAAAACATCATATCTTGTCAGAAAAGCCCTATTTTCTTAATTCTTGTATTAGATTGTTATTATAAAATATATTGATTTAAAATTTGAACAACATTTGACCCTCACTATAATTTTATAAAAAAAAATGTTTTGATTTTAACGCATAGCTAATAGCTATTAATCATTATGGTGATTGAAGTGTTTGAGGGTGGCAGGTGGTTATTAAAACACTTCTATAACTTTACTACTTATATTATCACAGATATTTATATTACATTCACAGGAGGTTAACTTGTCAGGCGGTCATAAGTATGCTTACGTAGGAACTGTCGTTCCGTGACACTTGTGCGTCTTAGATTATATTAAGTGGCGCAGGCGCGTACATTGCACTACTCCACCCTTAGTTTTTAAGTTATCAAATCTGTATTTTAGTTATTACAAATGTTTTTACTTTCTAGGCTTATTTAAAATGTGTAAATTTTTGTTTGTTGGGTTAGTGTATATATTTTTGTAATATATTAAAATATTTAAGTTTTACATAACTGTTAATTTAGTTACTTCATTTTTTTTTGTTTGTTAAAATTACCAATAAATGTTTTAATTTGATATCATTAATTTATTTTACCTTTTTCTAACTAAATTTATTTGTATAAATTTATTAACTAACAGTTATAGTATTTTTTTTATTTAACATTTTCTAGACTGTATAGCCGTTGATATGACAAACATTTAATTTTTAATTTAATATTCTGTTTTTGTTTTTAATCAAGTTCGGTTACATAATCTTTAAATCTAATTGGTACTTTTATTTCCCTTTTACCGCGTTCTACCCCCTTTTTATTTGTAATATTTACATTTAAATTTATTTGTATAAATTTATTAACTAACAGTTATAGTATTTTTTTTATTTAACATTTTCTAGACTGTATAGCCGTTGATATGACAAACATTTAATTTTTAATTTAATATTCTGTTTTTGTTTTTAATCAAGTTCGGTTACATAATCTTTAAATCTAATTGGTACTTTTATTTCCCTTTTACCGCGTTCTACCCCCTTTTTATTTGTAATATTTACATTTTCATTCTTTTTCAAAGTTAATTGGTTGTTAATAATAAAATCTTTACTCACTTTGCTCCCTGAACTCTGCCCTGATTTTTCTTTTCCTGTTTGATTCAATTCTTTAGTTTCTGACGTTACATTTTTGGTTGTTGCACTGTTTTCAGGCAGTGCCACCTTTTCCGGTACATTTTCAGGTATATTTTCAGATACATTTTCGGGTAATACATTATTATCAGGTAATGTACTACATTCCACATCAAGGACTGAACTGACAGGTAAGTCTGGGTTTACGTGAATATTTTGACTTGTATGAGGTAAGTATTCTGTTGGTAAGTATTTTGTTACGTGTATTTCCATTTTTTTCTTTCCTGTTTCTTGTCCTATAGGTTTTTTTGTGCTGTTTATCCTCTGTATATGATTTTTATGTCGTTTCCATAGGTTTTGTCCCTGTTTTAACTTGCATAAGAATACTGACTTTCCTTTTTTCTCAATAATTTCTGCTTCTGCCCAATTTCCTTTGTTCTGAGTTCGGTAATCTCTAACCATGACATGATCTCCGATTTCTAATGTTCTATTTACTCCTTTATGATACTTTTTCTGAGTTTCCTTTTTCAAGTTTTCTTTTGTAGTTATGTCTATTTTTGGTGTATTTTCTTTTATTTGGTTTAAATTGGTTCTTATTTCTCTTCCAAACATTAAATTAGCTGGTGTTGTTTTTGTTGAAGCTTGTTCTGTTGTTCTATACTGTAAAAGAAATCTTTGCACTAATGTTTCTAGCTTTATTTTCTTGTTCTTTTCATCCATTAGGTAGGTTTTATCTTGTTTTTAAATAATTTCACCGTTACTTCTGCTAAACCGTTAGATACTGGATTAAACGGCGCAGAAGTCATATGTTTGATAGAGTTTAGTTTTGTAAACTTCTCAAATTCTTCCGATTTAAAGTTTGCATCGTTTTCTAAGACTAAAGTTCGGCATATTCTGTACCTAGCAAACGTTTCTCTTAATTTATCAATCGTTTCTTCAGTCGTTGCCCTTTTTACTTGGAATACCTCGATCAATTTTGTGTATGCGTCAATAATTACCAAAAACTTTTTTTCTTGATAATCTAAGTAATCTATATGTATTCTGCTCCAGGGTTGATTTTCTATTGGCCATGGTGTCAATTTACTTTTTGGTGGATATTGTTTGTTCCTGAGACACGGCATACATGTTTTTGTTGTATTTTCTATGTCTTTATCTATGTTTGGCCAATATATGTATGATCTTGCTTTGTTTTTCATCTTTAAAATGCCAAAATGTCCTTCATGGAGTTGATTAAGCATTGCTTTTCTTAGTTTTTCTGGTATAATTATTCTATGTCCCCATAACAAGATATTTTGATCAATGAAAAGTTCGTCTTTTCTATTGTGTTAGGGTTTTATTTCTTCATTAATGTTTTCTGGCCATTTCACAGAGGGCCAGGGAAAAAAAAGTGGACAAAATTCTGAATTTTTGCATACGGCTATTTTTGATACCGCTGATTTTGAATAAAATAATGAAAAAATTCAAAAAAAAAATTCCGCGCCACTAGGGTGGTCCAAAATTTTATTTTTTCGATCTTTATAAAAATGTGTCAAATGTATTCTTTTGATTATGTTTATGTAGACCAATGTTCATAACCTAAAAATTAAAAATGGCGGAGTCAATATGACTCATCGGTTTTTGAACCTTTACTGTATTTGCACGAAATCAGGGGTATTTTTTTTTGAAAAGTCTTCAGTTATGGAGAAATACTTAAAATTAAAGCACTTAATATGAAAAATATATAATCAAACTTAAAAATTAATTTAATCCCCTATTTTTGTGAAAATCTTTATTTCAACGTATTATGTCATCTGTAAAATAAACTATTTTTTTTAATCATAGAATATGTACTTAATTATCCTCAGATATGTCTAAAAATATATTACATAATTAGTAAAGTGTCTTTATCGTAATATAAAGGTCCTAGAAACGTGAAAATAGTAACTATCAGTTTAAATCATAAATTAAAAAAAATATACATTTGTTAAGTGTGCCTTTCCATGGAGATTTTTCCTTAACTATAGTATTATTATTCTATGGAAAAAAAAGTTGCGGATTTTTTGCGCAACAAAGAGATATTAACAACAGGTTAATGGTAATCCAATAATTTTGGCTTAACGCACGAAATGTTTGATAAAATTAAACCTTATATTTTTTTAATTAAACTTTATTTTTATAATAAATACTTATTTTTCTTTTATTTTTACTATTTTTATCTTCTTGTGATCTACACTGCCACTTTTTTACCTCTAATCTGTAGGAAATATGCATAAAATACTCAAAAAAACGAATCCAGGCGTTTAGTGTTGGCAGTCCAAATTCAAATTTTGTTTCATCAATATCTTTATGTATTACTTTGTCAATATTATTCATTTCGGTAGGCGTGCAGTGACAAATATAACAACTTTGAGCAGAAGTTTTAGAAATGGCATTTGCTACTTTACCATCAATCATCGTCAATGAAAGCGCATGTGTTATATTTACATCCTTGTCATCGAATTTAAATAAAGTAGGGCGTAAAGAAGCAATTTGTTCCTCCATATTAACTTTTTCTTGTAGCTTTATCTCAGATGTTTCTTTTGTGAACTGCATTTTGATAGGCCTACAGTGTATGGTCTAATAGTCCTTGTAGCTTAACTTCAGCAGTTGTATCAATTATACATATATTTTCTGGTAATGGATAACATCTTTTCTGTGCTTCTCCAATATTATTGTAAGGGGGAAATATGTCTGCATTTTTTTTTAAACAAGACATTCTTGTTAATTTATATTGTTCTTTTGTTAGTTTGGCTTCTATCATATATGATAGCCCTTCATCATCAGAGTATCTTGTAATATTTGCACTGGTTTTTGATTTTTTCCATGCGCTCCTTATTTCACTTGCTATCGTACAACTAGTGCCTGCCTCAGAAAGTAGTTTTGCAGCAGGTACATTTCCTTCTGATCGTAAACTAAACTGAGTTGCATATACCAACTCATTAACGTTGTGATTAGTTGTTAACTCTACAAATTTTCTCTTTTCTCGTTCTATCACAACTATCGTCAAATTGTTTTTTAGGTCTTCCTGGGCTGTGTTTTGTTGGCACTTGGCATTTGCACTTAAAAAAATTATCGTTTTTTCTACTACATTTTTCCCATTTCTTGAAAATATTTATACAAAACGTATGTATGTTATGCTTAAGTGAATTTATGTCCTCAACCTTTTCCAAACCAAACTCTTCAACAAAATGCTGAATTAAGGGCATGAACTAAATGTATCTGATCTTAAATATATATATTGAATATGAGAGTAAGAAGATTAGGATTATAGTTATTTAAAAACAATTAGATAAATCATGATAGTACCTCCAGGTACTACATTAAAAATGTTAATCTTTTACTTTATAAAATTTAGTGTTAAGAAGATTAACCATCTTGTTAAATTAAAATGCATCTAATAATCGTAAGTACTTTAGGTAAATCGTAATAATCGTAAGTACTTTAGGTAAATAGGAAAGTTTTGTCTTTTTAGGTAATTTTATAAAACTTGTAATATGTGTCAAAAGTATGTAAGAGCATATTTTATACGTCCCTGTTTGTACTTTCTCGACTTCACTTCATACTGTGAAACTCCCTAATCTGTTTTTAATATCTACGTAAAAAATACGTATATAAAAAACTTTATTACTTTTCTTTGTGTTGCGCAAAAAATCCGCAACTTTTTTTTTCCATAGAATAATATTACTATAGTTAAGGAAAAATCTCCATGGAAAGGCACATTTAACAAATGGATATATTTTTTTTTTTATTTATGATTTAAACTGATAGTTACTATTTTCACGTTTCTAGGACCTTTATATTACGATACAGACACTTTACTAATTTGGTAATATATTTTTAGACATATCTGATGATACTTAAGTACATATTCTATGATTAAAAATAAATAGTTTATTTTACAGATGGCATAATATCTTGAAATAAAGATTTTCACAAAAATAGGGGATTAAATAAATTTTTAAGTTTGATTATATATTTTTCATATTAAGTGCTTTAATTTTAAGTATTTCTCCAAAACTGAAGACATTTCAAAAAAAATTAGCCCTAATTTCGTGCAAATACAGTAAAGGTTCAAAAACCGATGAGTCATATTGACTCCGCCATTTTGAATTTTTAGGTTATTAACATTGGTCTACATAAACATAATCAAAAGAAGACATTTGACACATTTTTATAAAGATCAAAAAAAAAATAAAATTTTGAACCACCCTAGTGGCGCGAAAAATTTTTTTTGAATTTTTTCATTATTTTATTCGAAATCAGCGGTATCAAAAATAGCCGTATGCAAAAATTCAGAATTTTGTCCACTTTTTTTTCCCTGGCCCTCTGTGCATTTATTTGTTTTTACATATTTATATACTTGTTTTAATATGGTGTCATCTTCTGTCATTGTCCTTATAGTTTTGTTATTTATCGACCAATCTTCTAAATTCGTTGTAAAATTTATATATGACATTTCTTCATCTTTTTCTTTATCTTCAATAGGTGTACGACTCAAATAATCTGCTACTAAGTTTAATTTTCCAGGCAAAAATTCTATTTTGTAGTTAAAATCCATTAAATATGCTGCCCATCTTTCTAGCCTATTCCCTTGCATTTTTGGTAATCTTTTGTGTTCTCCAAAAATAGTTATCAAACTTTTTTGATCTGTTCTTAAAATGAAAATTCTTCCAGCTAAATAGTTATAACATTTTTTTACACAATAGAATATTGACAAAGCTTCTCTATGTACAGTTGACCCCCTTTTTTCAACTTCACTTAAGCTTCTTGATATATACATTATTGGTTTTTCTTCCATATTTTTATTTCGGTGAGCTAAACAGCCTCCTATTCCGTGTTCCGAAGAATCTGTGGTTAAAACCAGTTCTAAGTTTGATTGATATGACACTAAAATCACATCTGATGTCATGACTTCTTTGATTTTCTTGAATGCGTGTTAACTTGTCTGTCCAAGAAAACTTTACTATTTTCTTCAATAAATTATACAACGGATTTAATATTTCCGCCATATTTTTGAAAAATTTGCCATAAAAATTCACCATACCTATCAAGGTTCTCAGTTCTGACACGTTTGTTGGTCTGGGTGCTTCATTTATTGCTCGTATCTTATTTGGTGCCTTTTCTATTGAATTTTTGCTTACTATCAATCCTAAATATTCTACTTTTTCCTTGAAAACTCGCATTTTTCTTTTCTAAGCGTTATTCCATTTTCTTTTAATATTTTTAGTACTTTTTCCAGTCTTTCTAAGTGTGTTTTCATATCTTTTCCTGTAATAATGACGTCATCTATGTAATTTGCTACACCTTCCGTATTGTTGAATAATTGACTCAAGTGTTTCTGAAATATAGAACTCGCTGTTTTTATACCATAACAAAGACGATTACAATTGAATAAACCTCTATATGTACTCCAAACCGCTAGTTTTTTACTTTCTTCATACAGCTCTAATTGTACATATGCTCTGTTTACGTCTAGTTTAGTAAAACAAGTTCCTTCCTCTAATTTTGATAAAATTTCTTCTACACTCGGACATTCGAAATGTACATCTTCTAAGTATTTATTTAACGTCATTTTATAGTCTGCAGCTATTCTAACCTTATTATTACGGAATATTGGTACTAATGGAGTCGTCCATAAACTTGATTCCACTTCAGTGATTATTTGTTCATTAATCAGTTTGTCGATTTCAAAGTCTAAAAGTTTCTTATATGCCATCGGCACAGATCTTGGTTTTAAAAATATAGGTTTTACATTTTGTTTAAGCTTTAAATTCACTTTTACATCCTTAAACTTGCCTATTTTGTTGGAGAAAACTTCAGAATACTTATTCAAAATGTTGTTATTGTTTATGTAAATGACCATGTTTATTTTCACCTGGAACGTCCCTAGCCAGTCCCGTCCTACGATGTTTGGACCCGTAGTATCTAAAATATAAAATTTACATGTATTATTTATAACTTACATTACTTACTATATACCCTAGAGGTTTAAAAAGATTGCCATTATAACTTTTTAATAGCATTTGATCTTTTAAAGTGTTGTATTTACTAAAATACCTGTCAAAAGTTAATTTATTTATAGCTGATATCGCCGAACCACTATCTACATCAAATTTAATTGATTTATTGTCTAATAACGTATTTATTTTAAATTCATCGTCAATGTTTTGAATACTCTTCACCTCCTCTAGGTTATATAGTTCGTTTACATCAACATCTACGTAATTAATTTATTTTTTATTTTTGCATACCTTTTTTAAATGACCCTTAATACCACATTTTCGGCATGAATAATCCTTAAATTTACAACTTTTTTTATGAACATTACCACATATTTTGCAACCGTCATTGTTTTTGTCAAAATTGTAATATTTTCTAGTAACTTTATGTTGGTACCTCTGTTGATATCTACCATCCTTCTTACTCGTTGGGGCGTTGCCAAATCTCCTTACAGCATTGACTTCTGCCTGATTTTGCGCGGTTTCTTCCTTGTGACAAGCTTTTTTTCTTAGACTCTCCAAATCTACATTAGCTTCTTCTTCACTTAACCTGTCGAAAATATGTCCAACTTGCATTCCACATACAAATTTATATTTTAATTCTTCTTCTAAATGAATATTAAATTCGCAATTTACCATTGGACCTCTCAATCGTACAAACCAATCCATTACTGATTCGCTAACTTCTTGCCTGGCTTCAAAAATTTTTCTCCTTTCTTTCCACACATTAGCCTGTTTGCACAATTGTTTCTTAAGTAACCCGCATAACTCTTCCTACTTCTTTTCTCTAGGTAAGCTAGGGTAACACAAATTTCTTAAAATTTTGTAAGACTCTACTCCTACTCCCGATAACAAAGATGCTATTTTTATTTTATCATCTGTTATTTTGTTGGCAGTAAAATATTCATCTAACCTTTCTGCGTAAATTATCCAATCAATTTCATTTTCAAATTCTGGCAACCTTACCATGCCCGCCATTTTCTTTCAAGTTGACAGCCCAGCACGACTCGCCAAAATTTCTTTCGAAAACACAATAAATTATTGTTTCACAATTTTTTTCATCGCCAATGAAGTGTTTGAGGGTGGCAGGTGGTTATTAAAACACTTCTATAACTTTACTATTTATATTATCACAGATATTTATATTACATTCATACGAGGTTAACTTGTCAAGCGGTCATAAGTATGCTTACGTAGGAACTGTCGTTCCGTGACGCTTGTGCGTCTTAGCTTATATTAAGTGGCGCATGCGCGTACATTGCAGTGATTAAGTCAAGTGTCCCAAAGTTCACCCTTATGATTAATAGCAATTATTAGACGCTCGTTAATTAATATACTATTTTCTAATTTAAATTATTTAATAAATGAATAGTTTTTAGTTATAAAAAATCGCTTTTTATCAATTTTTATTTTAAGATTTAACTTATGTTAAAATATGTTATTATTTAATGATATTAGGTAAATTAATTAATTTTCTTATGTTTTTAAACTTATAACTTAAGTTATAAGTTTACTTACTAAGTATTTTATTTTTACAATTTATTTAATATAAATTCTTCCTTTTTAAATATAAATACATGATTTTAATATACTTTTAATAATTATTGTGAGTAAAGTTGTATTTCAATACTCGCAGACTTTATTTTCTACCTAGCCATACATAGCTGTATTTATAAAATGTCATGACCTTCTAGAATAATATTAATGAACTATTGTTTTATGAATAACTTTAAAAGTATTATTGTTAGAATGGTAGTTATGAATTACTTTTTTTAAATTAAATTCTTCATATTACGATACTAAAATATACAGAAATTCATTACTAAAATCAAAAGTTAAAAATAAATTCGGTGAAACTGGAACCGATAGTTTTTACTAAATTTGATAATTAGGTAATTGCACAAACATAAAATATGCCTCTAATAAGCGCATAAAGTATTCCTCTAATAAGTGCATCTCTTTAAATAAAAATGTTACAATAATATTACTGAAGATCATGTATGTATGTTATTGATTTTTTAAATATCTCCTAAACTATCAACTTTGAAATAGTAATTGCATTTATACAGGATGTCCCATAAAAAAACCCAAGATGGTTATTTCCGGTTAAACCAGAAGTGGTAGTATTTAGAAAATTACACCATCAAGTAGATTATGTTCTTAGATAAAACTTTGCTCAAAGAAGCATAGCTCTATTACCATCACACAAAAAAGATAAAGGTACTGTACCACTTAAAAGAATAACCCTATATAGGTGGGTAGGTTAACATGTATACATGTATATGCTTGTATACTAACATACAAGTTTGCAGGTTTTATGTTTGAAACTAATTTTATGCATTTTTTGAAAGTTGCAAAAATTAAATTTTCGCGAATTAAAAAAATTAGCGATTGTTTTTATCTTCTTACTTAAGGGAAGGGGGGGATATATATTTTTAGTTTCTTCTAACAAGTATTGTTTCTAAATATTACCAAAGAAAGCCTCCAAAATTTTCTCAATTTCATATACAATCAGAAAAACAGATACCGAACTTTTTCAAAGTTTGAGTGCTTTGAGCTACCTCTAAACATTAATCGATTTGGCTCATTTTTGAGCGGCCAACGTTTTTTACCAAGGAACAACTTTTAAGCAAGCGAGCGTTTTTGATTTCGAAAATCAGGATTTTTATTACACGCAAATGGCAAATGCTGCAAATTTTGGAAAAATTCGATTTTCTCAAAAACGGATTTTAATTTTGATCTTATTTTAGTCAGTAATCTTCATATAATTACACCTGTATGTCACTCGCTTGATACAAAAACTTTCATTAAAACTATTTTCAGGAGTACCGTGAACCCTGATCTGATGGCAACAAATGGAGATCAAATTTGTGTTGAGCATCAAAAAGTTAATCGAAAATGATATATGAGAGTTATGTTTTTTTTTGTCGACCAGTGTAATTAATAGTCATCTAAACTTGCTATTTTTTTAAAACCTATTTCCGTTTAGGGGGCTTGTGTATAATTATTTGTAATACAGTCAATAGTCAATTTAACCTAAATGTTAAAAACTATCAAAAAAATATCACTAAGAGTCATTTTTAAACCCTAATTATAGCTGCCTTCATTCATTTTTTTTACTTAGATTCTGTGCCAAGTTTGTTAATGTTAAATTTATTATATCTGGTATCATTCTTACCTATTAAAGGTGTATGTGTACCCATGGCTGGTAGTTTTTGGGTAAAGTACAGTAAAAATAAACATATGATCAGAGCTGTGGCCGCGTTTATTATAATCTTTTCTCCAGCATTTGGTGGAAGCCAAAAATTAAGTAAAGTAAGGATTATTATTGCTAAAACAAAGTAGTATATTATGCATATAGTATACGAAGTACAGCCAGGCGATCATGGCACTAACGCACTATATTAAATATAGTTGGTATAATTCATATTTTCACGATAAAATTATTACGAGTATTTAACTTCACCAGTACTACACTAATTTTTACAACTGCAGTTATACCAATACTACAGTAAAAATAGAATGAAAAAGAGCAAATATATTTAAATATTTTGAGATATGCTCACAGATCTCATACTCTAGATAAGAGATGCACGTATTCAAAATGAATAACACATGCGACTTTCTCTCTCTCTCGAATGTTCGTGTTTCTCTGTTCAGTAACATCCACAGGTATATTGGTATTATCTGGTGATTTTTTTTACGTTGGTTATTTTGGACAGTGAATTTTTAACACAGACGTTAAAATCGCAAAATGAGGTTAACTTTGAAAAATACAAATAAACTTTTGAATTTTACTGAATATAAATCTAAAAACAATATATATATATATATATATATATATATATATATATATATATATATATATATATATATATATATGGATTGTGGGGAATAATGTTTTATCACAGATCAGTGTCGACTATGGATAAAGGGTAAGTTAAAACAAACCGAACAAAGTGGTGTAGTGGCCATATCCGCTTTCTCAGTCAAAAAGGATCTATTACAGAGACTATAATAGAGACCTATTGGAAAATCCCTATGCATAAACCTATTCAATTGTTTTATAAGTAGAAAAATCTGTATGAAACGTGTAGGCATCTATAAGTTTTTTTATGTTTTTGACAGATATTTTCCTAGACCTAATGGAAATTTTTAGTAGGAAAATCGCTATGAAACGTGTAACTATCTATAAGTTTTCACATGTTTTTGCACATAGATTTTCCTAGACCCGTCAAAACCTAAACTAAAACAATACAGAATAACCACCTTAAAAAAATCACTAGGTAAATACCACCTAATACCAACATAACTGTGGATGTTCCTAAACAGAGAAACACGAAAAATCGAGAGAGAGCAAGAGTCGCATGAGTTAGTCAAATTTTATGTTACCTTGCAATGGAATCCCCTATCTATATGAAATCTGTGGATATGCTCTTTATAAGGTGTAGATTAAAGGCCCATAGCACCTGCTCGTAAGTGGTAAGCACAATAATACCCCTTTTTTCTCAAGAAAAAAACACCCGCTAAACGTGATGTGCAGCTGGTTCTCTGCTTTTTTCTCCAAAAGCATTAAACTGATGAAAAACAGTAACTGAACCAAAAATGTTTCTTATAAAATTTTTATGAGATATACTGTTTTGGAGAAAAGGCGATAAACCAGCGGCAGGTCTCGTTTGGAAAAAAGGCGTATTGCGCCCACTGTTCAGAAGGGGACGCTACGGACCTTTGTTCTACTCCATATTTGGAGCATAATCCCAAAATACAAAACTATATTAATTTCTTCCGCTGTTTTCCTAATTTGCCCGAACTATAACACAGGGCTATAGTACAACATAACACAAAAAATTCTTGCAAAAAAATGCCAAAATTCTTGTGAAAGTAAAAGTAGCTAAAGTACCCCCAACCCGATTGACCTAAAATTTGGCAGTTACATTGTCCTCGGTATAAAAACATACCATAGCAAATTTTAACCCAAAATTCGCAGTGGCTTAGGAGTAATTAAATCCAAAAGATAAAATTAAATAAAATTATTTTCTTAGAAACGGGTTGTCGAATTTTTTTTTTGAAAAAAAAAAATATAGTACTTAGTTTGGACTTAAAAAATATATATTATACTTTTGCGCAAGAAAAAAGTTTTGTGTAATTTTCTGATTTTCAGTTTTTTTTTTCGCTATGTAAATATCAATTCACCAATTTAATTTTTTTTCTGTAACATCACCTACTACTTATGTACATCATATTATATAATTCATTTTTTTAAGGGCTTCAGAAAAAAAATTTCTAAGCTAAAACGCAAAATACTGTGAAAAAATATTTATTAAAACTTAATTCAACAACTTCTACACCTTTTTCTATTTTATCACATCTAACTAATGAAGCTTTCTTCGTCGGATCAACACGGCACCGAATCTTTCCAATTTAGCTTAAATTTGCCAAATCCTCATCAAATAGGGTCTAGATTACTAGATCGAAAGGATTTTGCTAGAAAAGGACTAGTTTTACAGATATTAGGGTGATCCACCCTAATATCAGGACTTGTAAAAGATAAAAAGATATTTTTGCCAGATATAAAAAGAACATTAAATTTCAGTCTTATCCAAGAAAAAAATTTACCACCAATTTCATTTCAATATCGAGGCCTACTAGATGCAACTTGTCAAATTTAAAAATGGCTGATATTTAGATTTATGTAATCATGTTTTTGGAATTAAAAAAAAAACGTATAAATGAGCCACCCTAATATCTCCAAAACTAGTCGTTTTCTAGCAAAAAAACCATTCGATCTAGTAATTACTTTGATGAGGATTGCCAAATTTAAGCTAAATCGGAGAGATGAAGGTTGGGAGCCGTGTTGATCTGACGAGGAAACCTTCATTAGTTAGATGTGATAAAATATAAATACACCGCCCAGTAAAAGAGCTTTCCCATTTTTCACATCCGCTCGTAAAATGGATTTTTTATTATTAGATTCACAAAAGTGAAGTGAAGTGCTAAAAAGCAACCTTAAAAATATACCAATATTCACGAAAACTACCTTAGGTGGTGGAGTCAGAATATTGTTGTTATCAGATTCACTTTCAGCAACCTCAAAAACCTCTATACACCAATTTTCACGAAAGCTACCCCCACCCCTCCGGGAGTGGAGCTAGTTTTTTTTATTATCAGATTCTCTTTCAGCAATCTTAAAAAGCCCATTATACTAATTTTAACAAAAACTACCCCCCACCCCTCAGGGGGTGAAATTAGAAAAAAATTATTATAAGATTCAGTTTTAGCGACCTCAAAAACCCCTATATATAAATTTTCAAGAAAACGACCCCTTGTCCCTCACTGGGTGGAATAAGAATTTTGTTATTATCAGATTCACTTTCAGCAACCTGAAAAAGCTCAATATACCAATTTTCACGAAAATTAACCCCCGCTCCTTTGGGGGTGAGTTAGATTTTTTTTATAATCAGATTCACTTTCAGCAACCTCAAAACCCCAACTTACGAATTTTCACGAAAACTACCCCCCACCCCTGAGGGAGTGGAATTAGAAAAAAAATATTATCAGATTCATATTCGTCGACCCCAAAAACCCCTATATACCAATTTTGACGAAAATATTGAAAATATTTATAAATATTTACCCCCTCACAGCTGCGGGGGTGGAATTAGAATTTTTTGTCAGATTCAATTTCAGCAACCTTAAAAACCCCTATATAGCAATTTTCAAATTTTTGTAAAAAATGTATTTTTCCCCATTTACCCCCTTGCCGTACCCCAATGTTAACATACCTGTATGCCAAATTTCAAGTCTCTAGCTTAAAACGTTCTTAAGTTATCGTGCCTACAGAATTGCCCGGACAGACCGATTGACCGACAGACAGAAAAATTTTTTTGCTTGAAATAACATAAAATGCAAAAAAAGGCAAAAAAAAAATTGAAAATTTTTGCACGATTTCTTATATTTTGAAAATTTTCAAAATCGGAAAGGAAAAGGTGTAGAAGTTGTTGAATTAAGTTTTAATAAATATGTTTTCACAGTATTTTCCGTTTAAGCTTAAAAATTAAAAAAAAAATGAAGTACGTGATGTTACAGAAAAAAAATTAAATTGGTGAATTGATATTTGCAGAGAGAAAAAAAACTGAAAATTAAAAACTTACACAAAACTTTTTTTCTTGCGCAAACGAAAATATAATATATATTTTTTAAGTCCCCTACTAACAAGTATTACGTATATGTTTTTTTCAAAAAAAAATCAACAACCAGTTTTTAGAAAATAATTTTAATTAATTTTTTCTTTTGGAATTAATTACTCCTACACCACTGCGAATTCTGGGTTAAAATTTGGTATTTTATGTTTTCATATCGAGGACAATGTAACTGAAAAATTTCAGGACAATCGGGTTGGGGGCACTTTTCGCATACTTATCCTGCTATGGCCTTTGCGTATAATTTTCTAATTAGCGACAGTTTGTCGAAAAATCTCTCTCATGTATTGGGTACTTTCTTTTTGTATTTACGAAACAAGGCATAGAAATACCAATGGCTACCAATCTAGGAGAAAAAAGTTTTGTATGATCATGCATAATTATGTCATGCATAATCATACTTAATTTTAGGTAAAATAAAACATGTTTATGCATAATCATCAGTAGCCGGCGTATTTCCTGTTATAATCCAGTCGAGACGTTATCTGTAAATAATTCAGGAAGTTTTGATTTTGGGTTTATTGGGTAGGGTTTAGGGCCGCAAATAAAAAAAAACAATTTTGCGACCTTGAACTAGTTCAACTCGAAGTATAATTTTTCATATTTTTCACAAAAAACGAAATTTTCAAAATATCTTAAGATCGGTGTATCCTAGAACAAAAAACGTTCTATATCAAAATAAGAGAACCAAATTTCCAACAATTTTTGTACTATGTATTTTTTGTACGACTTATAGCTAATTCACGGCACCGCCTTAGTGTAACGTTTAAGGCGGTGCCATGAACTAGCTATAAGTGGTACAAAAAATACATAGTACAAAATTTTTTGGAAATATGTTCTGCTTTATTTTTATAAAAAAAAATTTTTGTCCTAGGTTGCACCGATCTTGAGATATTTTGAAAAATTCGTTTTTTTTTGTGAAAAATAAGTCGAAAAAATGATAGTTTCAAATCGAGTTCAAGATCGAAAAATTGTTTTTTTTATTTGCGGCAGAGTCGGCGCTAGGGGAAGGACAATAATTTTTTAATGTTTATAATAATTACATAACCCTAAAGAAAAAATGACCTCGCAATAATCTAGAGTATTGCCAAATTTCAATCTCTTTTGAAAAATTAAAAATAATTCTTCAAAAGAGACTTGAAATTTGGCATACAGGTTTGTTACTAAAACATGGTTCTCCATTATTCCCTTTTAGTTCGACTTTGGAAAATACTCAGTTTTCTCCTACAGTTTCTTTATTATAATGTAAATATCAATTTTAAGGTAGGATGCTCGGTTCGCCTTCGGTGGGACGTACGGGGGAACGCTCAATGTAAACCTTATGTAGAAAAAATATATTACCAACATAAAACCTAAGTCTAACTTGGCTTCCTCGTTCCTTCTAACTAGCTTAAATATACATGGCAACGCTGTAGATCCGGCCAATGAATATCTCGCCTTACATGAGGCTATTCACAGTAATTTTTAAATAAAGTATGATTAATTAAAATTATATCAATTATTGTCAATGGTTAATTGTTAATAATTAACTTTTATATAAAAATGAACAAATAATAAATTAAGAATAAATGGGTTAGTAAAAGTCAATATGAACACCATTTTAAGAACGTAGAAAATAGTAAAATGCTAAAGAAAAATATTTAAAATGAGGAAAACTTTAACATAAGTAAAAATGATAATCTGCAAGGGAATAAATAAAAATAAGGAAGAGTTTAAAATAAGTTGTTGCAGAATATGGAAAAATTGATGGATGGTAAATAAAATGATTTATGAATGTGGAAATAAACTAACATTTAGTGACGTAAAAACGATCCGAGGTGGTGAGTATCAAAAAAAAACTTTTATTATAATAATAATTAAGTTTTATTTAGCATGGCTACTTAAATACATTTTAAAATAAAAAACTAAATTATTCAAATTTAATTACAATTTTGTTCACTTAATATTTTTTCTTTTAAATTTTTCTTTAATTTAATCAACTTTTCTAATTTTTTTTATACCAATATTCAATTTATTGAATTCAATAATTATTATACCCCTATGAAGTAAAGATTCATTCGTCAAACTATTTGTGGCTTTTTTCTAGATGGAAGTCATTATTGGAACTTGTATAATAAATATAAAATTCATTATTAACATTTGTCAAGGTTTTTAAACAAGGAGGTACCAAATTATGTTTTATTTTATAAATAAATATTAAAACTAAATACTTAATTAGATTTCTAACATTTAATCATCCCAAAGTTTTAAGCATTAAATTAATTTTCCTGTATTTATCTAAATTTAGAATAATTCTCATTGACTTATTTTGAAGAACCTGTAATTTGAAATAAAGACACTTTCATTTGCAGTAAATAAGATAGATGGACAATATAAGTATTGAGGTAAAATTATTGTATTATAAATTATCTTTTTTGGATATAAACTTAAATTTTGACTTATTCTCTTAAAATACCAAGTTTTGCTGGCAATTTTTGAGACAAGGTTATCAAAGTGATCATAAAATTTTAATTTATTATCCAAAATTAAACTCAAATATTTAAAAGAACTAATTACTTCAATTTCATCATTATTAATTTAAACTTTAAAATTATTTAAAATATTTTTACTCAAAACCATATATTTAGATTAAGCATTATTTAAATTTAATTTATTTATTTTAAGCCAATCAGAAATTATTTTTAAATCCTTATTAATAATTTTTATACCTTTGTACAAATTATCACAGATACAAAATATAATAATCTGCAAACATTTGTAAAACACAAAATTTAAGTATATCTGGTAAGTTATTTATGTAAAAAATAAACAATAATGGTCCAAGAATGCTTCCCTGAGGTACACTAAAACTATTTTCTTGTTCTTCTGAAAATACAGAATTAATTTTTGTTTTTGAAACCTTTTATATAAATAACTTTTAAACAATTCCAAGACCACCCCCCTTATTCCATACTGATATAATTTGTCCAACAATTTTGAAATATCTATTGTTCAAAAGCTCTTTTAAAATCTGAAAAAACTGCTATAAGGATCAATTCTGCCAATTTTGAAAGTATTTCATCCAAAAACAAAAAAGTTATGAAGGAAACTTTTTTAAAAAATGAAAAAAAAAATAGTTTTTCGTCAAGTTTTCTTTTGGATTTTTTTAATTTTTTTTTAATTTTTTTTTAATTTTTTGTTCCCAAAAAAAATATTTTATTTTAAAAAAAGTTGTTAAAATTTTTTGTTTTCTTTTTTAATTTAGCATTTTTTTTTTTTTAATATTTTTTGAACAAACATTTTTTTAGGTATTTGGGAAAAGGTAATGTACCATTTACTGTGAAAAGTATATAATGAAATGCGTAGTATTACATATATTCACGGCTTGTTTAATATTATTACCTATTTCTCTTAATATAGTAATAGATCAGATAAGTGTAATCTAAAATGATATTAAGTAGATTAAGTACCACAGTGCGCTCAACACCACGGAGAGATGATATTCGTATTGCAGCGTTGCCAGTGGTTCTTCTTTCGAAAAGTTCATGTTTTTTTTGATACATTTTTAATAATACCAGCCAAACTAAGTTTAAGACAAATATTTTTTTTGTGCGACACTTCCCAAAGTGTAATCTATTTAAAAAATAGTTTTTTGTTACAATATTTGCATTTTCTTGGCTTTAAAATGAGAAAATGCGTCAATTTCATGACCGGCCATAAGAACGTATGTTAAAATTGTACTAAATAACTCGAAAACTAAGTTCAAAAATTTTTTGAAAAAAATAGGCGTATAGAAGGACCGTAAAAGAGTACTTTGTAGAAGTTTCAGAAAATTATTTGCATTTTGGTGTAGGGGGTCCTACCTTAAACCAAAAATCAAATAATCTATCGGGCTAAACGTTTTTAATCGCAGAAAAGAGTCACGAATATATTTAGTTACATATATTAATACATACATAATTTCCTACCAACAATATGGTCTGTTTGTTAAACAAGGAATACTAAACAATAAAATATTAAAATAAATGTAAAAGACAAAATAATAAACTTTATAAAATCATTAGTTAAAATTTGTATTTGTTGTAGATAACAAAAACGTAAAAGAGCAAAAGGTGCACATGGCACACCTGTCGCTCTGACTTTATTTGCACAGAAAATTTAATAACATCTAAAGCTATATTTTTAAGAAGTATTTTTGGAATTTTAAAAGTTTAACGTTACTTTTTCAGCAAAAATTACTTTTATTATAAGGATTCTAAACACACAAGTTTATTACAATAACAAGAATAACATGAATATATAATATTATACTAAATATTAAACTAAATTAATACCTAATGTAATTAAATATGTGATTTTTGACCTTGTTCGTAGACTGATATGTATGCTTCACCTGATACGATCCATCTTAGTTTTATTATTCCATCAACCTATTTTCTAATCATCGTACAGAGTGATATAATAATAATAATAATAATAATAATATTTATTGCTGAAAAATCATAATTACAAATCATATAAGTACAACAGTTTGCAATAAATATGCTAATTATACACTAAAATGTAAACATTTGTGCGTGTAAGAAAAAATTACAAAAAATAATGCTAAATCTAATTCTAAAAATACTTATACATATATAAACATCCACACAGACACACATGCACACACCTATATATACATATACATATACACAATAATTAAGTAATAAAAATGAATTAATACAATAAGAAACAGTGTAATGTGTAATTTGAGGCTTTGAAAATAAATAAATAAATTAATAAATAAATAAATGTAATTTGAGGCTTTGAAAATAAATAGTTGCTAAAATCTTAGCAATCGGGTAAGTATTATTTATGAGTTTTTTGGAGTTTTTTTTTTATGAAATATTTTTAAGATCAATTTGATCATTTACGAATTTCCTTGGTTTTTGTAGTATATAGTTTTTGCACATTCTTTTAAATGAATTAATTATCGACGTATTTTTAATGTTTTCAGGCAAGTCGTTATAAACCTTAGGACCAAGATATGCTACACTTCGCTGACCGATAGTTTTAAAAACTTTTGGAACAGGTAGGTATTTATTTTTATTTTTTCTGGTATTAACTAATTTATATGTCTTTTTTTCAGAATGTGAATATGTGAGGAGGTTCAAGTAGAATAATTGTCTGCAATCCATTTTATTAGCAAGCCGGAATAGATCATCAGTCGGGTAAGTTATATCAACTTTATGAATTATTTTAAGAAGTCTTTTTTGCGCAGTTTCCAGATCATCTAATTGGTTTTTATAAACACCACCCCATCCTAGGATACCGTATCTTAGGTGAGACTCTACAAGTGCGTTGTAAACGGTGTTTAGTTGAGGGATGCTTAAAATGGGTTTGAGTATTTTAAAATACGGAATAAGACATCTAATCTTTTTTGTTATTTGTTGTACTTGTAAATCCCACCTAAGATGTGGATCTATAGTAATGCCCAAAAATTTTGTTGAATTTGCTAGAGCAATGGTGAAGGTTTCTACGTTGCTTTTAAAGGTGAGCGTATTAAAATCCGGTAAACTAATAGTATATGAACCATGCCATAAAATTAGTTTTTTCTATATTTAGCGTTAGGACGTTGTAGTCGAGCCATTCTTTGAATATAATAAAATCTTCCTCAATCAGACTTTTTAAAATGTTCCAGTCAAAACCACTGTAAAAGATGGTTGTGTCGTCAGCAAAACTAACAATTTTGCCCTTGGTATTGACTAAAAACAGATTATTTATATATAATATAAATAGTAAAGGTCCCAAAATTGTTCCTTGCGGAACCCCGTAATTTGGTGACATTGGCTTGCTGAGATTTTTTCCAATCTTTACAAATTGTTTTCTGTCTTTCAGATAGTCAGTAAAGAGTTTCAAAAGGGTACCTCTTACACCTATATTCTCTAAAATCACAAGAAGTTTTTCATGGCTGACTGTGTCGAATGCTTTAGCAAGGTCGAGAAATATGCTTATGGCAGGCATTCCTTTATCAATAGCATCGTAAATTTCTTTTATCAATGTAATTATAGCATTTTGTGTAGATTTACCCTTTTGAAATCCAAACTGCCTATCCGAAATTATTTTATATTTTTTAATATAGCTATCTAGGCGAACTTTTAAAAGTGATTCAAAGATTTTTGTGAACCCAGTTATAAGCGAAATTGGTCTATAGTTTACCGGATCCTTTTTATCACCTTTTTTATATATGGGAATGACTATCGACGTTTTAAAAGAAGTTGGACATATACCTGTTTCGAATATTTTATTAATGAGTTGAGTTAAAGGGTAGGCAATTGATTCCGAAATATGTTTTATAGTATTGGTGTCAATGCAATCTATCCCCACTGATTTTTTATTTTTTAATCTTTTTATAGTTAATTTTACTTCCTCTAGGTTTGTAGGTAATAAAAACATAGAATTTTGTAGCTTTAATTGTTTTTCTTTATAATTTTTTACTTTTTTTATCTTTTTAGCTAATTTATCCCCTAAATTTATATAGTGGTTGTTAAAAGCGTTACACATTTTTTGTTTATCAGTTATTATTTCTGTTCCCTTGCGTATTTCTTTAATTTCTGTATTTTTTGTTTGTGTATTTTTTAAGTTATTTATAGTTTGCCACATATCTTTGTTATTTGCGCTGGAACCAATTTTATTTTTATAAAAATCATTTTTTGTTTTAGTTATTAATTTATTTAAGTTATTTCTGTATGTGTTATATTGTATTTTTATGTTAATATTTTGCGTCCTATTGTAAGTGTCTAGAAGTTCATCCCTAACCTTGATAGAATTTATAAGGCCCTGGGTTATCCAGGGTTTCCGTTTTCTATTTTCTTTTTTAATTTTTTTGTAAATTGTGTTTTTATCTATTTTTTGTTTTATTATACTAATGAATTTTTCTGTTGCAGATTCAATTCCGCCATGAAGTACTTCATCCCAGTACGTTTCTAATAAGTCCTTATTTAAATCTTTATAATTAATTTGTTTAATAAAATTTGTGTTATTAATTTTTTGTTTTATTTTATCATTAAATACAATTTGTGTAGCGATAGGGTAATGATCTGTGATATTGGTACTAATTATAGCAGGTATAGTATATTCCTCTATGTGATTTTTAGATTTTATAAATATATGGTCTATACATGATTCTTCATTATCTTTTTTCCTAGTTATACCATTTATTAAACATTTAAAATTAAATTCTGACATTATGTCCAAATATTCGCCCGTTGTTCCTACAGGTTTCAAAAGATTTATGTTTAAATCACCGGTAAAAATGCACGTATCTGAATTTTTTAAGTTTTTGTCAAAATACTGATCCAGGTCGATTAAGAATGTTTCCATATTTATAGCATGAAGTCTGTATATTCCTATTATATTTATGTATGTATTATAGAATTTTATTTTTGCATTTATAATACTGCATTCATTTATTTTATCAATTGTATAGGTGTAGTTTATATCATTTTTGAGGAACATTATAACGCCATCGTTTTGATTAAATGTGCCTTCACTATATAATACTGAGTATCCATCTAACTTGATGTACTCTAAGTTTGTTTGTCGAGTTTCAGTTAGAACAATACAATTAAATTTATCGGTAAATTGCTCCAAAAAGATTTCTAACTCAGGTAAATTTTTTCTTACACTTCTTATATTCACCTGTAAAATTTTAAAATTAATGTTACTTGAATTTATTTTGAAAACCTCATTACACTCATAAGCACTTTCTAGTATATTAGTTTGTATAGTATTTGCGTTAGCGTTAAAATCTCTCAGGAAGTTGTCCATATTTAATTTAAAATTTAAAATATAGTTTATATAAATAAAAACAAAAAAAAAAAAAAAAATAAGCTAGAAAAATATCACTTCGTGCTTAATGCAGATCCTAAAATTAAAACAAACATACATATAAATTAAAATACCACTATCTACCTAACTAAATCTAAAAATACAATCTAATAAAAAAAAATACTTAAAACGATACAAAATAAAATATAGAGAACAAGTAAAATATAGTTTATATAAATAAAAATAAAAATAAAAAAGAATATCAATTTAAAAATAAAGACATAGACAAGAAGCCCTATTTTTTTCTATTTTGGACAGTAGATCTAGTGATTGCACGTTTTACCGAGCCAGACTTTTTATCAATAGTCTTATTCTTTGTTGGTTGGTCTTCTTCTTCTTCTATGGATAGGTTTAGTTCTTTTAATAAACCTTTTTGCCTTTCCTGTGGATTAGGTGTTGAAGGGGCACTAAGTTGTTGTGATTTTTGTGGTGATTGGCTAGCAGGATTGTGACTTTCAGTCAATTTAGTATGAGGTTTTTCTAATGCTGTTGAATGTTCTAAATCTTTGACAGTGTATGAATCCTCACCAATGAATAGTTTGTCTCCCTTTATTTTTGCTCTAAATCCTTTTAAAGTTGCCTCTTTTTTGTGTTTCGTCAAAACTTTATATTGGTAGAATAAAGTCTAAAAATGTTTTCTTAATCAGCGTGCAGAGTTGACTCTTGTTACTGAAGAGGCCCAGCAGTCCGAAACTGTCAGTCTACCAAATAGATTGATGAAAAAATAAATTAATTTTTTTTAAATTTTCTTTAAAATTAAAAATTTCTATCCTTACTAATTCTACGTCTAACCACACGTTTGTGGCACTATGTGCTTGAGACACACAAGTCTTCAACTTGCTACCATTCAAAGTCTCCAGACTAGGGGAGGTATGAGTAGTTGTCTACATCTAGCAATATATGGCGCACAAGTCTACATCAATCTAATGACTATATTTCTTTTGGGAATAATGTTTAAAAACGTTAATCAGCGTGCACAGTTGACTCTTGGTACTGAAGAAGGCCGGCAGCCCGAAACTGTCAGTCTACCAATATCACTCTGTACGATGATTAGAAATTAGATTATGGAATAATAAATTAATATTTTTATAATATTCTTTAAAATTAAAAATTTCTACCCTTTAAAAGTTTTAATAAACTTTAAAAAAAAGTTCGAAATGGTTCCTGGGCTCCAATAAAAATTTCTTTAAAGTAGTTTATGGTTTCATTATAAATATTCAGTTTTTCTCCGTTTACTTCTTCCGGTTGCTCTTTAGTCTTTTCAAATCTGATGGTCGGATCAACTATACATATATACCGGGTGTTTCAGGAAGGTGGTTCACCCCCCTTGACTTTTTTATACTTTGAGCTATCCAAATGAAATTTAGAGATCATGCATAAGACAAAATTTGCGATTTTTTGACATATCAAACAACTTTTTTCACTTCCGGTTTCACCGAAAATGACCTTAACTTTCGATTTTTAAATATTTTGTCTTAGAAATCAATTCTGAATACAACCATATGTCATTTGTCAATTTTTGACAGGTCATGTCATTTTTTATTTAAATTTTCATTTTAAACCTAGAGTGCCTTGAATTGGCTTATTTGCTTAATTTTTGGTCTAGTTTCTTAAGAAAAATACTATTTTGATATTCTTCCGAAAACTCTATTTTTGGTGCGCTCCTCAAAACAAAAACTGAGATGGATTTGAAAAACATTTTGAAAGTTTTATCTTAACGCTATTAGAGTATGAACTATAAAACTGTCAAATTTAAAACTTGAAGGATGACATTTCTAAAAATTGTTTTTCAAAGCCATCTCAGTTTTTATTTTGTCATATTAAATCTGAATGCAAATTCAATTACAAAAAGTGAATAGTAAAAATTAGTATTTTAAGGCCAAGTTCTTTAAAATAAACCATGCATGTGTAGTATCAAAATATTCGCAAAAAAATCTCTATCATTTAAAAGTAATGAGCCACCCTCTTCCCATTTAAAAAAAAATGACTTATGGGCAAAAGTGTAACTTTTAAACTTTTAAGAGCGCACCAAAAATAGAGTTTTTGGTAAAAAATCAAAATAGTATTTTTTTTTAAGAAACTAGACCAAAAATTAAGCAAATAAGCCAATTCAAGGCACTCTAGGTTTAAAATGAAAATTTAAATAAAAAATGACATGACCTGTCAAAAATTGACAAGTGACATATGGTTGTATTCAGAATTGATTTCTAAGACAAAATATGTAAAAATATATAGGGTGTCCCATTTAAAAATCGAAAGTTAAGGTCATTTTCGGTG
>OY294050.1:39346836-39401878 GCA_958510825.1 Brachypterus glaber
GAGATAGATAAAAAAATTATAAAAACAGGTCAAAGGCTTACTATATTTAAATTATTTAAATACATGAAAAATATTAATGTAATGTAATTAATGCAATTTAATAAAAATCTATTAAAATCTCATCTAAGACAGGTTTTCATCGCAGACCAGTATTATTTGTTTTAATAGATTTTTTCGATTTAATAATAAAATAATTTTTTTCTAAAAAATGCTGCAATAACACGTTTCCTTTATTTTTACGAATTTTAAAAAAGTTTACCCTTTTAACTTTAATTCTTTTAATGGGATTTTAATAGGATTTCTTAAGATTTTTTCTTATTAAAAATTATATTTTATTTTTTAAATTATCTTAAAAACAGTAAAATTTCACAAAAATGTTATGTATATTAATTTATATTTATCTTTAAAATTAAACAATTTATTGAAAAAATTAAATTTTCCCCTTTTTACATACATCATTTTTAATTTTTTTTTTCAAAATTCTACTTTAATTTTGAGATAAGAAACCTGGGTTTAAAATTTTAAGTCTTAATATTAATAAAAAAACAATGCTTTTTGTTACACTAACCAATGAATTTTAACCATTTTTAAAACTTTTTTTGATGCGTTTTCACTATATTAGATCTTAATCTATTTTTTTGGTATATATTACGTTATAAATTTTCCAAAATCTCCAAAAGACTTTCTAGACAAAAATTCTTTGATACAAGGGTCTTTAATGTCCGTTTGATGTTAGCTGCAGTAGTTTTATTAATAGACCGCACAGGCTAGATTGACAATATGATTTACATTACCCTTTGACATTATTATTGTTTCTTGCATTATAGTTTACAATGCTCTCAACTTTTCATATCAAATTTAAAACTGCCAAAAAAGTATACCGTTTTTAAGGTACTAACTTTAAATAAAAAACGAAAAAACATTTTTTGCTTTTGATTAAAAAATATGTTTTCTTAACCATTTAACATTATGTCAAATTATAAATATATTTATATATAAGTTGCAGCAAAAGCCTAACTATTAATAATAATTTATCAATGTTAAAATGTTTTTAATCAGTTCAGATCAGTTAAAAACCCGTCAAAACCCCGTTTAGACCCTGTTTAGACCTTGTTTAGACCTGTTAAAACCCTGTTTAGACCCGGTTTAAACCTGTTTAGACCCTGTTTAGACCTTGTTAAAAACCCGTTCAGGCCCTGATTAGACCTTGTTAAAAACCCGTTAAGACCTTGTTTAGACCTTGTTAAAATCCTTTAAAACACATCTAAACCCATGATGGATGAATCAGAAAAAAGAACTAAAAAAGCCAATTGCAAAGCGTAGAATTATCAAAATAAGCTTGATTTAATTAAACTGTTCAAGAAAAGTTTCCCCTGCAACAAAGTTATGTTTCAAAATTAAAGATTAAAATTTGAGGAATAAATTTATAGATAAAAAAATTACAAAATAAATTAAAACCGTATTTATTGTCATAGATTACTTCATAAATAATTTTTTGTGACAACAAAAATATTCTTCGTTTTTCCTTATTGATCTTTCCTATTTTCAATCTTTATCTCTGAAAGAAGGTGTGGTAACCACACTGTGGTTGTAAAGCCATTTTCGTACTAGGGTCTTCGGGACGTTATTGTGATTATTAGAAACAAGCATAATTATTTTTGCTTTTTTAGTTCCAATAATACCACAATTTATTCTCCAAGAAAATTTATCAAATTAGAGTTTTGATCGAGTATAGTTAGTGTTATCTTTTTTATTTGTTTTTGATTTGTTACAAGTAAATAAATAAGATTTCTAGGCTCTATATTTATACTATAACCTGGGTCTACTCCTGGTGCAAACTGGTACAAAGTGTGTGAGGTTTTGCTATTATAGTATGAACCTGAAACAATATCACATTCTATACGAATTGTTACCACTTTAACAATATTTACAGGTAAATCTGATTCATGTAGTTTATTAGGTTCTAAAACTCTTGCTGAAAAACAAAGTAATTTTCCTATACTATCAGTGTGATTAAAGTTTATTTCATAAATACTCTCAATTTGGGACTTAAGAGTTTTGTTATTAGAAAGTTGTTTTTGCAGATATTTTTCAATGTGAGCTGCTTCGTAAGCCCCCGTTGGTATAGAAATAATATGCTTCTTCTTTTTCTTTGTTTTATTTTTATCAGTATTGTTTTCAAATTCCGTGTAGTAAAATTTATTGTTTTTCCCCTCCTCAATATTGGGGATAGAGTTGTAAGTATAAAATCAGTGCCAAGGAATACTGATAATCAGGGTCAAGTTCTATTGGAGGGTAATATTCTTGTAACAAGAGACTTGTATATCCTGACGGTGAATGTCAGAGACATGATTATAATTGGAGAGCTCTAAAACTATCAAGCTTTTTATAAGCTATTAGATAAGATTAAGATAAGATTAAGATAAGATTAAGATAAGATTAAGATAAGATTAAGATAAGATTAAGATAAGATTAAGATAAGATTAAGATAAGATTAAGATAAGATTAAGATAAGATTAAGATAAGATTAAGATAAGATTAAGATAAGATTAAGATAAGATTAAGATAAGATTAAGATAAGATTAAGATAAGATTAAGATAAGATTAAGATAAGATTAAGATAAGATTAAGATAAGATTGGGATAAGATTAAGATAAGATTAAGATAAGATTAAGATAAGATTAAGATAAGATTAAGATAAGATTAAGATAAGATTAAGATAAGATTAAGATAAGATTAAGATAAGATTAAGATAAGATTAAGATAAGATTAAGATAAGATTAAGATAAGATTAAGATAAGATTAAGATAAGATTAAGATAAGATTAAGATAAGATTAAGATAAGATTAAGATAAGATTAAGATAAGATTAAGATAAGATTAAGATAAGATTAAGATAAGATTAAGATAAGATTAAGATAAGATTAAGATAAGATTAAGATAAGATTAAGATAAGATTAAGATAAGATTAAGATAAGATTAAGATAAGATTAAGATAAGATTAAGATAAGATTAAGATAAGATTAAGATAAGATTAAGATAAGATTAAGATAAGATTAAGATAAGATTAAGATAAGATTAAGATAAGATTAAGATAAGATTAAGATAAGATTAAGATAAGATTAAGATAAGATTAAGATAAGATTAGGATAAGATTAGGATAAGATTAAGATAAGATTAAGATAAGATTAAGATAAGATTAAGATAAGATTCAGATAAGATTAAGATAAGATTAAGATAAGATTAAGATAAGATTAAGATAAGATTAAGATAAGATTAAGATAAGATTAAGATAAGATTAAGATAAGATTAAGATAAGATTAAGATAAGATTAAGATAAGATTAAGATAAGATTAAGATAAGATTAAGATAAGATTAAGATAAGATTAAGATAAGATTAAGATAAGATTAAGATAAGATTAAGATAAGATTAAGATAAGATTAAGATAAGATTAAGATAAGATTAAGATAAGATTAAGATAAGATTAAGATAAGATTAAGATAAGATTAAGATAAGATTAAGATAAGATTAAGATAAGATTAAGATAAGATTAAGATAAGATTAAGATAAGATTAAGATAAGATTAAGATAAGATTAAGATAAGATTAAGATAAGATTAAGATAAGATTAAGATAAGATTAAGATAAGATTAAGATAAGATTAAGATAAGATTAAGATAAGATTAAGATAAGATTAAGATAAGATTAAGATAAGATTAAGATAAGATTAAGATAAGATTAAGATAAGATTAAGATAAGATTAAGATAAGATTAAGATAAGATTAAGATAAGATTAAGATAAGATTAAGATAAGATTAAGATAAGATTAAGATAAGATTAAGATAAGATTAAGATAAGATTAAGATAAGATTAAGATAAGATTAAGATAAGATTAAGATAAGATTAAGATAAGATTAAGATAAGATTAAGATAAGATTAAGATAAGATTAAGATAAGATTAAGATAAGATTAAGATAAGATTAAGATAAGATTAAGATAAGATTAAGATAAGATTAAGATAAGATTAAGATAAGATTAAGATAAGATTAAGATAAGATTAAGATAAGATTAAGATAAGATTAAGATAAGATTAAGATAAGATTAAGATAAGATTAAGATAAGATTAAGATAAGATTAAGATAAGATTAAGATAAGATTAAGATAAGATTAAGATAAGATTAAGATAAGATTAAGATAAGATTAAGATAAGATTAAGATAAGATTAAGATAAGATTAAGATAAGATTAAGATAAGATTAAGATAAGATTAAGATAAGATTAAGATAAGATTAAGATAAGATTAAGATAAGATTAAGATAAGATTAAGATAAGATTAAGATAAGATTAAGATAAGATTAAGATAAGATTAGGATAAGATTAGGATAAGATTAGGATAAGATTAGGATAAGATTAGGATAAGATTAAGATAGGATTAAGATAAGATTGTCAGTCAAAACAGCCCCTATTAACATAATTGGTTTGAACGTTTATTTTTTAAGATTAAGATAAGATTAAGATAAGATTAAGATAAGATTAAGATAAGATTAGGATAAGATTAGGATAAGATTAGAATAAGATTAGGATAAGATTAGGATAAGATTAGGGTAAGATTAGGATAAGATTAGGATAAGATTAGGATAAGATTAGGGTAAGATTAGGATAAGATTAGGGTAAGATTAGGATAAGATTAGGATAAGATTAGGATAAGATTAGGATAAGATTAGGATAAGATTAGGATAAGATTAGGATAAGATTAGGATAAGATTAGGATAAGATTAGGATAAGATTAGGATAAGATTAGGATAAGATTAGGATAAGATTAGGATAAGATTAGGATAAGATTAGGATAAGATTAGGATAAGATTAGGATAAGATTAGGATAAGATTAGGATAAGATTAAGATAAGATTAAGATAAGATTGTCAGTCAAAACAGCCCCTATTAACATAATTGGTTTGAACGTTTATTTTTTAAGATTAAATTTGAAAAACTACTTCTTTAAAATGTATATAAAATAGAGTTTGAAAGCAGTAAACAATTTACGTATATTAGATGATTGCATATTACATGATTCTATATAAACCACTTGGTAATTCAATAAGAAATTTAAAGAAATTTGCTTTAATTTATTTGTATGGTTATATATTCATTTTACATACTTAATAATATTTTTATATATTACGTTATTTTTATATATATTTTGTTAAAAAGTAACATTTTAAAATATAAAAAATTGTACATTTATTTATCCTTTATAAACTTTTTACTATAAACTAATAACAAAAATTTTGAGACCTATGGATAATATACCATTGAATTCGAAGCATAACATTCTGAATTACTTAAAATAATAAAATGTTTTTAAGTAAATACTAGTTTACAAATTATAACCTTTTTTGGAGATAAGATTAAGATAAGATTAAGATAAGATTAAGATAAGATTAAGATAAGATTAAGATAAGATTAAGATAAGATTAAGATAAGATTAAGATAAGATTAAGATAAGATTAAGATAAGATTAAGATAAGATTAAGATAAGATTAAGATAAGATTAAGATAAGATTAAGATAAGATTAAGATAAGATTAAGATAAGATTAAGATAAGATTAAGATAAGATTAAGATAAGATTAAGATAAGATTAGGATAAGATTAGGATAAGATTAGGATAAGATTAGGATAAGATTAGGATAAGATTAGGATCAGATTAGGATAAGATTAGGATAAGATTAGGATAAGATTAGGATAAGATTAAGATAAGATTAGGATAAGATTAGGATAAGATTAGGATAAGATTAGGATAAGATTAGGATAAGATTAGGATAAGATTAGGGTAAGATTAGGATAAGATTAGGATAAGATTAGGATAAGATTAGGATAAGATTAGGGTAAGATTAGGATAAGATTAGGATAAGATTAGGATAAGATTAGGATAAGATTAGGATAAGATTAGGATAAGATTAGGATAAGATTAGGATAAGATTAGGATAAGATTAGGATAAGATTAGGATAAGATTAGGATAAGATTAGGATAAGATTAGGATAAGATTAGGATAAGGTTAGGATAAGATTAGGATAAGATTAGGATAAGATTAGGATAAGATTATGATAAGATTAGGATAAGATTAGGATAAGATTAGGATAAGATTAAGATAAGATTAAGATAAGATTGTCAGTCAAAACAGCCCCTATTAACATAATTGGTTTGAACGTTTATTTTTTAAGATTAAATTTGAAAAACTACTTCTTTAAAATGTATATAAAATAGAGTTTGAAAGCAGTAAACAATTTACGTATATTAGATGATTGCATATTACATGATTCTATATAAACCACTTGGTAATTCAATAAGAAATTTAAAGAAATTTGCTTTAATTTATTTGTATGGTTATATATTCATTTTACATACTTAATAATATTTTTATATATTACGTTATTTTTATATATATTTTGTTAAAAAGTAACATTTTAAAATATAAAAAATTGTACATTTATTTATCCTTTATAAACTTTTTACTATAAACTAATAACAAAAATTTTGAGACCTATGGATAATATACCATTGAATTCGAAGCATAACATTCTGAATTACTTAAAATAATAAAATGTTTTTAAGTAAATACTAGTTTACAAATTATAACCTTTTTTGGAGGCTTCCAAATCTCCTAGTGAAACTTTAAGTCCTAAATTGAGAGAAATATTCATAATTTTCGATCTTCCCTGTAAACGATACCTTATCTTTTATGGTTGTAAAGTAATACTTTCCACCTTTTGTGAATTTATTTATCAAAAACATGTTTTTTTTCTAAAAAAAGGAAAAAGATGTAAAATATATATACACGGTGTCTCACGGTAGACAAATCAGTCAAATTGTGGCGTTATTATCAAAGCTATTAAAATGGTAAAGATCTACATTAGACTTTGGTTGCAAAATTTTTGGAGAGAAGACATACTTTTTGATTTTTTTTATTTTTTATCAAAATTAGTGAAGAGTCTTTAACACAAGCTTGGAGCTTATTTGGGGCTCTTCACGAAACTGTGTAAGATTAATCAAATAAATAAATAAATAAATAAATAAATAAATAAATAAATAAATAAATAAATAAATAAATAAATAAATAAATAAATAAATAAATAAATAAATAAATAAATAAATAAATAAATAAATAAATAAATAAATAAATAAATAAATAAATAAATAAATAAATAAATAAATAAATAAATAAATATTTTTTACGTCAATATAGACCTATTTACCTTCAATTTACGCCAGAAAAAAGTGTTGTACTTTTTTCTGTTTTTAGGCTAGGATAAGATTAGGATAAGATTAGGATAAGATTATGATAAGATTAGGATAAGATTAGGATAAGATTAAGATAAGATTAAGATAAGATTAAGATAAGATTAGGATAAGATTAGGATAAGATTAGGATAAGATTAGGATAAGATTAGGATAAGATTAGGATAAGATTAGGATCAGATTAGGATAAGATTAGGATAAGATTAGGATAAGATTAGGATAAGATTAAGATAAGATTAGGATAAGATTAGGATAAGATTAGGATAAGATTAGGATAAGATTAGGATAAGATTAGGATAAGATTAGGGTAAGATTAGGATAAGATTAGGATAAGATTAGGATAAGATTAGGATAAGATTAGGGTAAGATTAGGATAAGATTAGGATAAGATTAGGATAAGATTAGGATAAGATTAGGATAAGATTAGGATAAGATTAGGATAAGATTAGGATAAGATTAGGATAAGATTAGGATAAGATTAGGATAAGATTAGGATAAGATTAGGATAAGATTAGGATAAGATTAGGATAAGATTAGGATAAGGTTAGGATAAGATTAGGATAAGATTAGGATAAGATTATGATAAGATTAGGATAAGATTAGGATAAGATTAGGATAAGATTAAGATAAGATTAAGATAAGATTGTCAGTCAAAACAGCCCCTATTAACATAATTGGTTTGAACGTTTATTTTTTAAGATTAAATTTGAAAAACTACTTCTTTAAAATGTATATAAAATAGAGTTTGAAAGCAGTAAACAATTTACGTATATTAGATGATTGCATATTACATGATTCTATATAAACCACTTGGTAATTCAATAAGAAATTTAAAGAAATTTGCTTTAATTTATTTGTATGGTTATATATTCATTTTACATACTTAATAATATTTTTATATATTACGTTATTTTTATATATATTTTGTTAAAAAGTAACATTTTAAAATATAAAAAATTGTACATTTATTTATCCTTTATAAACTTTTTACTATAAACTAATAACAAAAATTTTGAGACCTATGGATAATATACCATTGAATTCGAAGCATAACATTCTGAATTACTTAAAATAATAAAATGTTTTTAAGTAAATACTAGTTTACAAATTATAACCTTTTTTGGAGGCTTCCAAATCTCCTAGTGAAACTTTAAGTCCTAAATTGAGAGAAATATTCATAATTTTCGATCTTCCCTGTAAACGATACCTTATCTTTTATGGTTGTAAAGTAATACTTTCCACCTTTTGTGAATTTATTTATCAAAAACATGTTTTTTTTCTAAAAAAAGGAAAAAGATGTAAAATATATATACACGGTGTCTCACGGTAGACAAATCAGTCAAATTGTGGCGTTATTATCAAAGCTATTAAAATGGTAAAGATCTACATTAGACTTTGGTTGCAAAATTTTTGGAGAGAAGACATACTTTTTGATTTTTTTTATTTTTTATCAAAATTAGTGAAGAGTCTTTAACACAAGCTTGCTTGGAGCTTATTTGGGGCTCTTCACGAAACTGTGTAAGATTAATCAAATAAATAAATAAATAAATAAATAAATAAATAAATAAATAAATAAATAAATAAATAAATAAATAAATAAATAAATAAATAAATAAATAAATAAATAAATAAATAAATAAATAAATAAATAAATAAATATTTTTTACGTCAATATAGACCTATTTACCTTCAATTTACGCCAGAAAAAAGTGTTGTACTTTTTTCTGTTTTTAGGCTAGAGCAACAAACAGATAATAACATTTTTTAACGCCAAAATTAAAAAAAATAATATCATTTCTTTATCATATGATAGTTTTTTTTACTAAAAACAATAGTTTTCTATTTAAATTTTTAATTTTAGAAAACGGTAAAAAATGGTAAGTGCATTATGGAATGACCCCGCTAATGTAAAAGAGAGGATGCTATGAAAATAAATGTTTGCAAATATGACGTTCACGATAAAAATAAATGTCAAATCTAATGTTATAAATTAGATTTTTACTTAAACTTAGTAAGGACCTTGTGGACTAGGGTATTTTATACTACAGAGTGTATTACTTCATTACTAATAAATTTTGATTTTTTGCGCTCAATCAAATTTTTTAATTGGTATGATTGGATTAATCTTAGATTAATCTTAGCAGTTTTTTTTACAAAGTCAAGTCTATATCATAATGAAAGTATTGGTAAAGCAAGTTATTATAAAGCCTATTGGACAACTTATGATAAAACATGTTTTATAATTATTAGCTTGTAAAGAGAGCTTGTAAAGAACCCCCTTCCCTCGCAGTTGCATGAAGTTTCAGCTGGTTCATATTAGCAGGGCCGGATTCAGGGGGGTGCAGGGGGTACAGATTACCCGGGGCCCAGGCTCGAAGGGGGCCCGGCGACAGAAGTCTCATCCAAAAAAGTCCTCACCTCATGAAAAAAATGAGCAGGAGCCCCATCCTGCATAAAAATTATGTCATTTCGCAAATTTAGTGGTACGTCTTCTAAAAGTTTCGGTAATTCATCACGCAAAAAATTTAGGTACATATTCCCATTTAGATGCCCATTAAAAAAGTAAGGTCCAATAACCGAATCCCCCAGTACCCCTCCCCAAACATTTAAAGACCAAATCCGCTGGTTGTCAACATGCCTAACCCAATGCGGATTTTCAACAGACCAATAATGCCTGTTGACAACTCCATTGCTTTTAAATCTAGATTCGTCACTAAACAAAATTTTGGTAGAAAAGTCCTCGTCATCCCCTGTTAATTCCAAAAGTTCATCACAAAATCGAACCCTATTTTCAAAATCCCTCCCATGTAACTCTTGATTAAGACATAATTTATACGGATGTAATTTAGAATTTTTAATAACCCTACTAACTGATGTGCGTGATAAATGATGTTCCCTTGCGATTATCCTTGTAGACGTGTGGGGATCATTGATAACTGCTTCTTGAATTATAGTTATAGTTTCAGGATCTTTGGTTACTGGACTTTCGCAAACTTTTTTTATGTACCTCACTCCTCCAGTATCTAAAAATAAATTAACAATTCTTCGTACGCTAAAGTAACTAATACTATCATCGGGAACTTTTCTACTATTCTTCTCGTTGTTTCTCTTAAATTTCGAGCACATTCTCCATAAGTTAAAAAAATTTCTTTCTTTACTTCTAAAGGTATAATTTTGGCATTCAAAACTTGGTTTTATAAAAATCTTGCTTTGTTAATTTTTTGATTATAATGTAAAATCAAATTTGACATTTATTGTCATCATATACGACTTATTTAAAAAATTTAATTTCAAGGCATCCTACTCTTTTGCCATAGCGGGGTCATTCCATTATGCAATTGCCCTTTTTTAAGGTTTTATAAAATTAAGAATTTAAATCGAAAATTATTGTTTTTAGTGAAAAAAACTATCATATGATAAAGAAAAATTGTTACTTTTTTTAATTTTGGCATTTGAAAGTATTGTTATGCTTTTAAAAGTGCATGTGTGGAGCTCTAGCTCAAAACCAAAAAAGAGTAGAAAACTTTTGTTTTGGGTCAATTGAAGATAATTAGGTCCATATTGACTGGTAAAAGTTTCATGTTGATATCTTTGTTAATAACGCCACAGTTTGACTGATTTGTCTACCGTGGGACACCGTGTATAAATGTTTCCTAATAAAGTTTAAATGATTGATATTTTCAATAGGCTTAGTTTCCTTATCAAGATTGATTTTTCTTGAAAATTTTGAGTTCATCGGATTGTTCTTCCTTGACTTATCACTTTAGTACAAATGTCTTTAATTTTAGACATTTTTTTTTTTGGAGTTCAAAATAAACTTATAAAATAAAAATAGCTTTCTGTGTGTACTTTTAGACTGCAATTTAACTGTCCTATCTATTAATAAATTGATAACAAATTACTGCTGGTAACATAATAATACTTTTCACTTTTTGTTTTTTGCTATAACATTTTTATAACTTATTTATTTATTTATTTATATATTTATTTATCTATTTATTTATTTATTTATTTAAACGGGAAACCAATTTAGCCTAGGTTGAGCTGTTAAATTATTCAGTGTAACAAATTTAGGCTAATCAATAAATGCATACATAGTTGTTTAAAGTAGTTATTTTTAAAATGGGTGTTGATAAGTTTGGTCGTTCTTCTTTGACATCAGAAAAACCTATAAATATAAGACCTTAGACTCTGAGTATAATGTGAATGTAAAAAAGAGAAAATTAATTAATGTTTTAGAACCTAAAAATGCTCTGGATAATATAAAAAAATTTAAAGGATTCACTGGGAGAAAGAGAAGAGGTTTTTAAAAAAGATTTACAAGATTTCATACAGTTACTACTAAATAGTACTAGCAAAGATATAAATAAAGAGTTAGATGCCTTACAAAATAAAATTAAGGAGCTACATTATAAAATAAATAGTACAAGTAAGATATAAATAATAGATTAGAAAAAAATAAACAAAGTAAGAATGAAAGTCATGTTAAAATACCGTTATCTGGAATTGTTGATGAATAATTTAATAAGAGAATAAAGCAGAAAAAAACTTCATAACTGAAGAAAAAAATTGTTTAGGAGCTGCAAAACCCAATTAGAAATAAATCAAATTTTGTATGTGTAGATTTTAAATTAAAGTTTGAAACGAATAAAACTATTCCACAAAAAACAATACTTATTGTTTGATAATGCAAACTTGATAAATATAATTATCTTTCAAATATAGTAAACATTATTTAATAAATATGTTTTGTGTATAAATGTATTAATTCATTATATTTACAGCAAATGGTATATTACATTTTTTCCCAGTAATTTAGGCAAGGTTAAATAATGTTTTTAAAAATATTTTTGTATTAAAATGTATTAAATTATAAGTATATAATTACTAAAATAAAAATCTCCGTTAATCAATATTATTGATTTAAGAAAAAAAAATTTTCATTATATTCACAGTAAATGGTATATTACATTTTTCCCAGTAATTTAGGCAAGCTTAAATAATGTTTTTAAAAATATTTTTGTATTAAAATGTATTAAATGGATAATCTTGATTTAAGAAAAAAGAAATTCTGTGTGTGGTAATATATTTTTACTTTTCATTTTTTGTTTTTTTGCTATAATATAGAAAAAATATAATTGTAAATTTAAAGTAAATATGTAATTTGATTGTACTGTGTATTAATAAATTAAGATAAAATTAAACACAAAGAAATAAAATTATTAAATTATAATAAATTAAGATAAAATTAAACACAAAGAAATAAAATTATTAAATTATAAATAAATATAATTGGTAAAAATTGTTTCATAATTTAGGTACACCTGACAAACCATAGAGATAGCTAAAATTAATTTTATTTATTTTACAAGAATAAGATAAATTTAAATAACACGCAGAGAAATAAAATTATTAACTTATAAATAAATATAATTAATAAAAATTGTTTCATAATTTAGGCTCAAAAGTCAGAGTAATGCTACGCATTTCATTATATTCACAGTAAATGGTATATTATATTTTCCCCAGTAATTTAGGTAAGCTAAATAATGTTTTTAAAAATATTTTTGTATTAAAATGTATTAAATTATAAGTATATAATTACTAAAATTAAAATGTTCGTTAAAGCATATTCTTGATTTAAGAAAAAAAAAATTCTGTGTTAAATATTTTTTTGCTATAATATAGCAAAAAATAGTATTTTTAATTTGACACAAATATGCAATTTTATTGTACGGTGTATTAATAAATTAAGATAAATTTAATAACTCATAATACTACTTAATTTTCTCTTTGCTCCTTTGGATGTGCTCTTGATATATGTATTTGAATATTCAAATAAAGTAAAGATTCTCAATATCGTTAGCTTGTTGTTGCTTGTCTATGGTATTTTTATTTGTTGGGTGTACTTTTCCAGTATGGATTTTTAGTCCATTTTCGTTTGGACTTTTTTTCATTTCTTCATTTATGAGTTTTTTATTAATATGGGTCTCTTCTTGAAAAGTTAATAAAATCAATAAATAATGTATAAAATAGTAAAATTTTAGTATAATAAAATTATTTTGCATGTGACAGATTTGACAATTTCTAACAATTAGGTTAATTTAAACAAATATTATATTTTCTTCTTTATTAATTGCAAATAAAGACGATTTAGTCTAAAAATATAAAAAAAAATATAAAAATTGAAAAAATATTTTTTTAAATATTTTATTTTCCAAGATGTTTCGAATTTATTTTGATTCTAAAATTTTTAATTTTTTTTAAATTTTATAATAAATTGTCTTTTGATTTCAAATAATAAGTAATAGAATATAATTTTAGTTCAAATTAACCTATTTATTCAAAGGTTATGAAGGTCACTGACCCTTTTTGCGATTAAAAAACGTTTCGCCCGATAGTTTATTTTATTATTGGTTTTAAATCAACATTATAAGTAAACAAATTCTACATTTTCAAAGTCGAACTAAAAGTGAATAACGGCGAACTATAACATATTAAATTTCAAGTTTCTTTCAAAAAATGTCACTTGGACTGGTCGGACATCTTGTGTTTCGGTTTGGACTTTATTATTATCATTATACCCCTACATACCTAATTTTATGTTTCTACGACCTCCCGTTCAAAACGTCACTTTGACAGGTCCGCCATCGTTTTTTGGTACAGTATTTCAAGTTTATACAACCTCCCCTCGTTCGAAAAATATTACTTTGACAGGTCGGCCATTTTTTTTTGGTTTTGTCGATTTTTGTTTGTCATTGGACCCCTAAATACCATATTTCAAATTTCTACGACCTTTTGTATTTTCCCCATTTCACAGAGGGCCAGGGAAAAAAAAGTGGACAAAATTCTGAATTTTTGCATACGGCTATTTTTGATACCGCTGATTTCGAATAAAATAATGAAAAAATTCAAAAAAGTTTTTTCGCTCCATGGGGTGGTCCAAAATTTTATTTTTTTTTCGATCTTTATAAAAATGTGTCAAATGTCTTCTTTTGATTATGTTTATGTAGACCAATGTTCATAACCTAAAAATTCAAAATGGCGGAGTCAATATCGGTTTTTGAACCTTTACTGTACTTGCACGAAATTAGGCTAATTTTTTTTGAAATGTCTTCAGTTTTGGAGAAATACTTAAAATTAAAGCACTTAATATGAAAAATATATAATCAAACTTAAAAATTTATTTAATTCCCTATTTTTGTGAAAATCTTTATTTCAAGATATTATGCCATCTGTAAAATAAACTATTTTTTTTTAATCATAGAATATGTACTTAAGTATCATCAGATATGTCTAAAAATATATTACATAATTATTAAAGTGTCTGTATCGTAATGTAAAGGTCCTAGAAACGTGAAAATAGTAACTAAGTAGTAAAATCAGTTTAAATTATAAATTAAATAAAAAATATTCATTTGTTAAGTGTGCCTTTCCATGAAGATTTTTCCTTAACTATAGTAATATTATTCTATAGAAAAAAAAGTTGCGGATTTTTATTACGATACAGACACTTTACTAATTATGTAATATATTTTTAGACATATCTGAGGATAATTAAGTACATATTCTATGATTAAAAAAAATAGTTTATTTTACAGATGACATAATACGTTGTAATAAAGATTTTCACAAAAATAGGGGATTAAATTAATTTTTAAGTTTGATTATATATTTTTCATATTAAGTGCTTTAATTTAAGTATTTCTCCAAAACTGAAGACTTTTCAAAAAAAATACCCCTGATTTCGTGCAAGTACAGTAAAGGTTCAAAAACCGATGAGTCATATTGACTCCGCCATTTTTAATTTTTAGGTTATGAGCATTGGTCTACATAAACATAATCAAAAGAAGACATTTGACACATTTTTATAAAGATCGAAAGAAAAATAAAATTTTGGACCACCCTAGTGGGCGGGAAATTTTTTTTGAATTTTTTCATTATTTTATTCGAAATCAGCGGTATCAAAAATAGCCGTATGCAAAAATTCACAATTTTGTCCACTTCTTTTTTTCGATGGCCCTCTGTGCATTTGACCGCTTGTCCCACCCCTATGTTTACCAAAAACAATCTGGAGTAAAACCTTTTCACGGTTCGCCGTCATATACTTTTAGTTCGACTTTGAAAAACACTTAGTTTTCTTGTACAATTTGTTTACTAATAATCTAAATATCGATTTTAAACTAAAAATAAAATAATCTATCAAGCGAAACATTTTTTAATCACAAAAAAGGGTCACGTGACGTTCATAACTTTTGAATAAATAGGTTAATCTGAACTAAAATTATATTTATTACTTATTAATTGAAATAAAAAAAAAATATTATAAAATTATAATAAAAAAAAAATTTAAAAAACCAAAATAAATTTCTTAAAAAATAAAATATTAAAAAATATATATTTCCTATTTTGTTATTTTATTTTATTTTTAGATTAAACCGTCTTTTATTTGCAATAAACAAGAAAATTTAATATTTGTTTAAATTAACCTATTTATTAAAAAGTACCAGAGACCACGTGACCCTTTTCTGAGATTAAAAACTTTTCGCCCGATAGATATTTGATTTTTGGTTTAAAATTGATATTTACATTATAAGTAAACAAACTTTACAAGAAAACTGAGTGTTTTCCAAAGTCGAACTAAAAGGCAATAACGGAGAACGGTGTTTTGGTAAAAAAAACTGTATTCCAAATTTCAAGTCAAGTGTTTTAAAAATAAAAAATAATTCTTCTCAATATCATTTTTGCGAGATAATTTTTTCTTCAGGCTTATGTAATTATTTTGAACATTAAAAAATTATTGCAGTTCCCCTAGCGCCAATCCTGCCATGGAGATAAAAAAATTAGTTTCAACGTCCTTAAAAACACCTATATACCAATTTTCACGTGAAATTTTAGAATTTTACGATGTTAATGCAAAATTACTAAAACCCTGAATACGTCCCTATTATTGTAATAAAAGTGTCAACTCTGATAATCATACAAAAACTTTTTTCTCCTGGTGCCATGGCCAGATATGGCGCGCCTTCGCCAAAATTTAAAATGTTAAGCATGAACATATTTATTTTATATCATCCCATACGTAATTAGGTATAGGTCTATGCATACCCAAATATAATTATGCATAATTATGTATCATCATACCGGGTCAAAGTTCATACATGGTCGAAATCCAAACACATCATACATAATTATATACTTGTATTTCTGCGCTGCTTCCTTCGATATTAATTAATTATGTAGTCCGCTTTTTGTGCCACCCTAACCACAAAATTTTAAAGACGAATTTCCCCCAATCCCCTCAGTAGGTTAGCTGTGTTCTCAACATGCTCCTTCTTGTTCTCTCCACGAGGTGTGTGCCTGCTTCTACAGCGACGCACACAGGCGGAATTTTCTAAATTCATGGCGAAAACCCTTAATAAGCTTCAATTTATACCAAATATTACCAAATATTGTATTATGGTATTTAAACAACCACACAAGCGGTTTCATACACACACACACATATATATACACGATGTCCCACGGTAGACAAATCAGTCAAATTATGGCGTTATTATCAAAGCTATTAAAATATATTTTTACCAGTCAATATAGACCTAGTTACCTTCAATTTACGCCAGAAAAAAGTGTTGTACTTTTTTCTGTTTTTTAGGCTAGAGCAACAAACACAATTTTTTTTTAGCATAATAATATTTTTTAACGCCAAAATTTAAAAAAATAATATCATTTCTTTATCATATGATAGTTTTTTTTACTAAAAACAATAGTTTTCTATTTAAATTTTAATTTTAGAAAACGGTAAAAAATGGTAAGTGCATTATGGAATGACCCCGCTAATGTAAAAGAGAGGATGCTATGAAAATAAATGTTTGCAAATATGACGTTCGCGATAAAAATAAATGTCAAATCTAATGTTATAAATTAGATTTTTACTTAGACTTAGTAAGGACCTTGTGGACTAGGGTATTTTATACTACAGAGTATTACTTAATTACTAATAAATTTTGATTTTTTGCTCTCAAATTTTTTAATTGGTATGATTGGATTAATCTTAGAATAATCTTAGCAGTTTTTTTTACAAAGTCAAGTCTATATCATAATGAAAGTATTGGTAAAGCAAGTTATTATAAACCTATTGGACAACTCTTAGGGGGCCCGGCGACAGAAGTTTTTAATAAACAGTTTATTTATTTATACTCCCCAGATCGATAAGGCGTCAAAATGAGCAAATAAGTAGATCTCGTTCCAAATAAATGGGCAATAGAAAAAATTTCGCCGCGGCAGCGCTTAAGCCTTTTTGGATTTTTGTAAAAAATAATAGTGCACTGTTACTAGTGTTTTAAAATTTGTAAAAAAATTCGCCCGCGGCGCTAGGGCTATTTTTTTTAGTTCAAGCTTGCAAAAGCTTAAAATTTGTAAAAAAATTGCCTGCGGCGCCAGAACTATCACAATTGAAAAAAATTTGGCCTGCGGCGCTAAGACTTTATTATTTTTTACATACTTAAGCTTGCTGAACTATTAACATAATTTGGAAAAATTTTCGACTGCGGCGCTTACTTAATGAATGGGGGCGCCGCTTCGGCCCTCAGTGCCTTAGCTGCAGGCCTGCATGGGACAATTATGTTTTGAAAAAATGGGGGCCCGAGTAAAAAGTTGCACCGGGGCCCGGGCTGGCTCTGTCCGGCCCTGCATATTAGGGTCACTTCATCTAGTCCACTTCGTGCTTTTGTTCTTAGTCGTTTGTTTGTTTTTTTGAACCAAACCAGACCAAAATTAGACCGAATACAGAAGAACAAAGGAAAAAAACTGTCATATTATGGGCAATTTAGTCAATTAATTTATTGTTATGTAATTAATTACGTACATTTTGGTTGGAATTAAAAGTTAAATGATACTAAGAATAATTCTCATAAGTTAAAATATCAAATTCATTGTTATTATTAATATTATTTATTAATATGCGAAACGCAAGACGTATTTATGATATTTGAATTAATTAACTCATCATTGTGTCAAATTCCATACATCTACAAAATATTACGCCTTTCTAGAATATTTTCAGTGTTATTAGAATTGTTTTGTACAATATTTCAAATAAATCCATGTTAGTCCTTAGGTTTTCCCAAATCACTCCAGTTCTGATGAAAAAAGGTCAAAATTACGCATCTAACTTCAGAGAATCATGGGAATATAAATGCCATTTCACAAAATCTATTATTAGCAAATAATTCTAATTCTTTGCGAGTCTTCCACGATTCAAATGGATTCAAATCAAGCAGCAAGTTAATAAATTTAAATAATTTACTATCATCGGGAAACTTTTCTACTATTCTTCTCGTTGTTTCTTTTAAATTTCGAGCACATTCTCCATAAGTTAAAATAATTTCTTTCTTTACTTCTAAAGTTATCATTTTGGCATTCAAAACTTGGTTTTATAAAAATCTTGCTTTGTTAATTTTTTGATTATAATGTAAAATCAAATTTGACATTTATTGTCATCATATACAACTTATTTAAAAAATTTAATTTCAAGGCATCCTACTTTTTTGCCATAGCGGGGTCATTCCATTATGCAATTGCCCTTTTTTAAGGTTTTATAAAATTAAGAATTTAAATCGAAAATTATTGTTTTTAGTGAAAAAAACTATCATATGATAAAGAAAAATTGTTACTTTTTTTTAATTTTGGCATTTGAAAGTATTGTTATGCTTTTAAAAGTGCATGTGTGGAGCTCTAGCTCAAAACCAAAAAAGAGCAGAAAACTTTTGTTTTGGGCCAATTGAAGATAATTAGGTCCATATTGACTGGTAAAAGTTTCATGTTGATATCTTTGTTAATAACGCCACAGTTTGACTGATTTGTCTATCGTGGGACACCGTGTATATATATATATATATATATATATATATATATATATATATATATATATATATACATATATAAAAGAGGGGATAAGACAAAAGCCAATCATACAGTACTGCCTTAAACAGGTTCCGCCCGGCCTGTCATATGACCGAGAGAGCAGATCCTCAAAAAAATAAAATAATAGTAATACCGGAAAGAAAGTTATTAGAGGTAGACCTTTTAGGCTTATGCAGAAATTATTAAATTGCCTATGCAGAGGACTGTCGTGAAAAGCTAGCCACCATACGACGGGTTCTTATTCAATTTTTTTACAGAAAAATGTTAAGAAATATTTTACTCTCGGGTTTAAATAAAACCCTTAAATAAGTTGTAAATGCTCCACAATTTTATATTGGGAGATACATGGATTCTTTATGTTTAGTTTAATTAGATGACTTTATAGTATCTATAAATCTGCATGTCGCCCTTTAGGTACATATAGCGAAGGAGCATCGCAACATATAGGCCAAATATATAAATCAAGTGTTCCCTTTCGCCTTGGCCTCATAAAAATTAATATTTGTAATGTGAAACAACTTTTGTTTGTTTTTTGGTAAAATAATTCAACAATACGGGGTTTACTATAAAACCTGTTGAACTCTTTTGGTTTGGAACTATCATTAATGCATAATTAACAGCTTTCCCAGTACGAGGGGCTGCAGCCCCTCGTACAGCCGGCTGTTAGGAAAGCTTTGGTGGGAAAAAATCTACCATGATGCAATGTTAATTTTCGCCACTTTTAGAAATTTTTTCTGGCGAATTAATAAAATTAATAAGGCATTTACCGATATCAAGACTCGTTTAAGCTAAAAATATTTTTCTTTTGCGATTGCTTGCGGTGTTACTAGAGGTTTAAATAAATAAAATTCTTGTGATCTATTTATGAACTTATACAAATTTGTGCTACGGCCTAGCATTGCTTTGGCCGACCGCCCCACATAGACTCTGACAGTCACACGCAAATTCGTTAGGGAGCCTGATTATGCGGCCAATCAGAGCGCAGCACCAAGCTATACACATATAAGGTAGCAGAGCTTTCAGGGAATAAACATGAAGCGTCTCTGTACAAAACATAAGGTAATGAGGAAAAATCCCACGGGTGATATACAGCCCGTTTGAAGGTAAACAAAACGTATGAAACAAAGATCAAGGCCGACTTGTGTTTTTTTCATAAAACACAGAGCGTCGGACGGACCGTCTCCCCACTACAATCAGCCTTGATCAAATCGTTCTATCTTCCTTATCTCTGTTTTGTATAATCTGAAATGCACTGTACTTCAAGCCTTTATAACTTGGGTAAAACAACTACGGTTTGCTGCTTAAATCGTATGAAAAGTTCCAATTTGGAAAAATAAACAATTTAACAAAAATTCTGTGGTAGGACGCGACAACAAGGAGAATTAGTAAGCCGATTTGTAATGACGCACATTATATCCAGATATTGAATAACCTTTTAGCAGGCTATGCTTTCCCCAAATTGAAGAAAAAGTGTTCTTCATAAACAGACTTGTGTCGAATAACCAAAAATATTCTATATGTGTATTTCAGCTGGAATAGCTTTAAAGCTTTAATGCTACCAATTTATAGGTGCTTGTAAGAAGTTTCAAATTGATTTTCAGAATGCAAAGCATGTTAATGTTGTAAACATTACACAACCTTGTATTGCTTATTTATTTCAACGGAAAACCTTGGTATTTTCCTGTTTGTATGAATTTTAGAAATGTTATGAATTTTAGAAATTTTATGAAATTTAATAATTTTATGAATTTTAAAAATTTTATGAATTTTAGAAATATAAAACATTTTACTAGTCCTTAAAACGACTTTTGTTTGATTAACGCAGTCGTCCCTCCGAAGTGACTGATCGATTTCGTGCTTTTTAGCACTCTTCAGAGCCACATATCGGTAGTAGGGACAACTACGAAAATCAAATCCTTTCCATATATCTCTATATGGAGTTTAAAAGTCGTTGTAAGGAAAAGCAAAAACAGCTAGCGACATCTACTGCTAAAAGCAGAGACTGGATAAACCTATCGACAGTCCAAAAAAGGAAGCAGTTATTGGTTTCAAGAACCTAATGCACGCTGTCGATAGGGGGCAGATTAATCAATGCCACGGTGGACATTGCCGCCAATTGAATCCTAAACGCTAGGAGGGCACCTTTTACAGTGGTATCTGAATTAATAAACTAAATTAACTTGTTTGATATTTACAAATTTAAAAAATCTATATAAAACATTTTACTATTCCTTAAAACGACTTTTGTTTGATTAACGCAGTCGTCCCTCCGAAGTGACTGATCGATTTCGTGCTTTTTAGCACTCTTCAGAGCCACATATCGGTAGTAGGGACAACTACGAAAATCAAATCCTTTCCATATATCTCTATATGGAGTTTAAAAGTCGTTGTAAGGAAAAGCAAAAACAGCTAGCGACATCTACTGCTAAAAGCAGAGACTGGATAAACCTATCGACAGTCCAGTGGTTTCAAGAACCTAATGCACGCTGTCGATAGGGGGCAGATTAATCAATGCCACGGTGGACATTGCCGCCAATTGAATCCTAAACGATATAGAGATATATGGAAAGGATTTGATTTTCGTAGTTGTCCCTACTACCGATATGTGGCTCTGAAGAGTGCTAAAAAGCACGAAATTGATCAGTCACTTCGGAGGGACGACTGCGTTAATCAAACAAAAGTCGTTTTAAGGAATAGTAAAATGTTTCATATAGATTTTTTAAATTTGTAAATATCAAACAAGTTAATTTAGTTTATTAATTCAGATACCACTGTAAAAGGTGCCCTCCTAGCGTTTAGGATTCAATTTTCACCTTTTATAAAAACAAGGTAATATAATCTTTAACCTTACAACTCATAACAGGCAGATCTTTAAATATCCTACATAGTTATAATTAATATCGAAGGAATTAGCGCCGAAATACCATTCTAAGATCAAACGAACTTACCTGTGAAGTTCGATCTGAATTGTATAAGGCGCTGATTCCAAAGATATTAATCTCTCTGCCATCCCAGCCCGGCTGTCATGATTCGTAAAGTTTATTCTAATTTAAACTTAATGAAGGATCATGTTGAGAACAGCCTACCTACTGAGGGGAGTAGGGGAAAATCTTCTTTAAAATCTTGTGGTTAGGGTGGCACAATAAGCGGACTAAATTGTTAATTAATTAATTAATTAATATCTTTGGAAGCAGCGCCTCATACAATTCGAACTTCACAGGTACATACAATCATACAAAAACTTATTTCGCTGGGATGTACCTACCTATGGCTGGAGTGACAATAATTGCCTTGTAAGATGGCGATTTCCTGGCTAAAGTAAGGTTAATCGTTACATCAGGATAGGGTTCGGGACAACAGGCGTAATATGTAATGTTTCTTCGTATGGTAGCTAGCTCTAAGTGCCATTCTGTAGTTTCTACCAAAAATTGGGTCTAAAATTAAAAAAAAAAAAACATTAAATGCATTTATTTGCTATGGCTTTTAGATATGCTCTGGTTATACTTTGGTTATACTTATAACGAAAGAAAATCAAGCGTTCTTTAAAGGTATCAGCGTTTTTTAAGGAAATGTACTAAGAGTGCGAAAAACTACGTAACTTCTAAATAATTTAGTATAGGAAAAATTAGCTAATATAGATTATATAACAAGGTACTCTCATTGCAAAGTTAAAAAGAATATCTTTATTTGTTGAAAAGTTATAGCAAATAAACTTGGATCCCTGGTATCCGGAACTACTAGTTACTGCGAGTCCAGGTTTATTTGCTATAACTTTTTAACAAATAAAGATAATCAATAATAATCAATGTTTGGAATGAGAGTACCTTATTATACATGCACTTTATTATATTTTAATTATTATCTTTTCTTTATATTTGAATATGTGTAAATTGTGTGAGTTCCATACTTTTGAATAATATTTATAAATCTCTTTAATTGTCCTAGTTTTAATTAATGTGTTTTAAGTTAGGTATTAGTAAATATATTATACATTATTATTTAGTATATTTCTTAATTTGCTTTGGACATGCAAATAAACATTTGTTTGTTTATTTAAATGTTAGCATATTTATTGAATTTCGTTCTTTATTTTATGTGTTTTTTAATCAATAAATATTATTATTATTTTTTTTTAGTAGCAAAAGCCTAACCAGACGGATCCTTCTAAGCTCCGATGCACCAGGCGATGCGCTGGTAGGTAACCAACAATTAATCCCCACGTCTGTGAGGTAAGTAATCATTGGGGACGATTCTCGTGTGCACTGAGTAGCCGTAACGATCCAAGAATGACACCCTTCTCCATGCCACCGGCTAAGTTCTCGGCCGATTCAAAGCATGCCTGTATGGTTTGGACTTTTTGAGAGCTGAGAGGAAGCTTTGTATCATACCAACAAGGGATCCTATAACACAACTCTACAAAATAAGCTCAACTTTTTACTCTCGGAAACGGAAAGTTGGACCTTATAGAGTTTTTTCTCCTGAGTCCGAATCTGCTTTCAGAATTTTTCCATCACGTCACAATTTTGCGCAAAAGTCGTTTATAAACCAAATATGCGCTAAAATCGTCATTTTGGAAAGGCTCTATTTTTGTTATACTGGCAGATTTTTACATAACCATCAAATCAATTTATAGCTTCAACCTTAAACTATGCTTACATAAAATAAAAAATATGAAAACTTTTAAAATATAGACGTACGATCAGTTTTTTTAAGCCCCTTATTTTATCCAAAATCAATGAACTCAACTTTTGTACATGACTGTTCACGTCACTAAGACATCAAAATTGATATGAAAATTTGCAAAATTTATTATTTTTAATTAAAATTATTTTAAATGGTTATTTGCATAAACGAAATGTGTTTTTTAGCGTAGATTTTCATGAGGAATTGAAATATTTACTTAGATTTTTTCCATCACCTGCAGATTTTTAGCAAACCGAGATTTAAAGTTTCCTGCTTTTGCACCATTTTCCGTTTCGGTAGTTTTTTAAGCAACACATTTAAGCCCTACATTAATATATTCATTTTGATTAATGCAGTTTTTTTTTTCGGAATTTAACTATGCAATTAGGTTTTTTCTAACACGTCACAATTTTGCGCAAAAAGCACATAAGTTTCAAAGTTTCTTAGAAAAGCCGTCTGTTGCAAGTAAATTAGGCCTAAGCTGAATTAATTTAATATGCTCAACTAGGTAAATTATGCTAGTTCATGTAATTTTTTCTCCCGAATTCAAATATGCAATTAGATTTTTTCCATCACGTCACAGTTCTGCGCAAAAAGCATATGTGTCAAATTATCGTAGAGAAACCGTATTTTGCAAGTAAATTAGGCCTAAGCTAAATTAATTTAATACGCTCAACTAGACTGAACATGCTGGTCAATACAGTTTTTTTCTGCCAAATTCAAATATGTAATCAGATTTTTTGCAGCACGTAACAATTTTGCGCAAAAAGCGTATACGTTTCAAAATATCGTAAAAAGCCGTCTTTTGCAAATTGCAAATACGATTTTTGCGCAAAATTGTTACATGCTGCAAAAAATCTGATTACATATTTGAATTTGGCAGAAAAAACTGTATTGACCAGCATGTTTAGTCTAGTTGAGAATATTAAATTAATTTAGCTTAGGCCTAATTTACTTGCAAAATACGGCTTCTCTACGATAATTTGACACTTATATGCTTTTTGCGCAAAACTGTGACGTGCTGGAAAAAATCTAATTGCATATTTGAATTTGGGAGAAAAAACTACATCAACTAGCATAATTTACCTAGTTGAGCATATTAAATTAATTTAGCTTAGGCCTAATTTACTTGCAACAGACGGCTTTTCTACGAAACTTATGTGCTTTTTGGGCAAAATTGTGACGTGTTAAAAAAAAACCTAATTGCATATTTAAATTCCGTAAAAAAACTGCATTAATCAAAATGAATATATTAATGTAGCGCTTAAATGTGTTGTTTAAAAAACTACCGAAACGGAAAATGGTGCAAAATCAGGAAACTTTAAATCACGGTTTGCTAAAAATCTGCACGTGGTGGAAAAAATCTGAGTAAATATTTCAATGCCTCATGAAAATCTAAGCTAAAAAACACATTTCGTTTATGCAAATAACCATTTAAACTAATTTTAATTAAAAATAATAAATTTTGCAAATTTTCATATCAATTTTGATGTCTTAGTGACGTGAACAGTCATGTACAAAAGTTGAGTTCAATGGTTTTGGATAAAATAAGGGGGTTAACATAACGCAAGGTTTAAGGTTAAAACTATAATTCGATATGATGGTTATATAGAAATCTATGAGGATAACAAAAATAGAGCCTTTTAAAAGTTTTCATATTTTTTAATATACGCAAGGTTTAAGGTTAAAACTATAATTCGATATGATGGTTATATAGAAATCTGTTAGGATAACAAAAATAGAGCCTTTTCAAAATGACGAATTTAGCGCATATTTGGTTTATAAACGACTTTTGGACAAAATTGTGACGTGATGGAAAAATTCTGAAAGCAGATTCGGATTCGGGAGAAAAAACTCTATATGGTCCAACTTACCGTTTCCCAGAGCAAAAAGTGTGTTGCATTGTGTAATCAGCACCGCTAGTCTGATAGAGTGACCTGGGTACAGCCTACGGAGCTCAAACAACAGATCTTGATATCTGGTCCGTTTTTCCTCCTCCTACAATGTTTAGTTCAGCTGGAGCTGAAAATTCAATAACAAACATTGTCTTGGTACGAATATCGAGAAGGACAACATCAGGCTTGTTATGACGTATTTGCCGAGGGAGGGAAACGAGTAGTTCCAGTAGATGCGACACTTCTCGTTTTCCACCACGGACTCGATTTCCCCTGAAATATAAGGCAGCAGTGGTGTTTCGTCCATCCCATCTGAGTGTCTAAAAAAGTAATACAGCACTCGTAGGGCCGCATTGTGTCTATGGTTATAGGCGGAGAATGCGTATGTGACATGCAGAAAGTAGATGCATTATAGTCTCCGGCGCCTTATGACAAGCTCTGCAGTTTATATCAGGGACCTCTATACCCATGACGCCGCTTTGCTAGACTAACGTGTTATAAACCATCTTGGCAAGCCATAATGAAGTTCTCAGTTTCCGACTTTATCCCACCTGACCTCAGAAATGCGAAAGTCAGTTTTTTGGATAGGCCATGATCTTCAATGGCCTTGAAATAGATACCATGCATTGGCCTATTCACGTATGACTGCAAAAGCATTGTGCACTCTGCATATTTTATTTAGGCTTTTAGTCAAACGGAATCTAGCTCGGTGATAGAGTCTTCGTTTTCCCATTCAATGTCGAAATCAAGGTCGAGAGCTTCAACTGCTCTTGTTGCTGCCTTATAAATAAAGGCTCCCACACCTGCCTTTTCATGGTTATGGACCATACGCAGGAGGGGATCTGTGCTCCTTATAATCTTGGGGTAACCTTGTTGGGCCCCGACAGCTTCGAATAACAGATTTGTCAGAGTCGGTGTCTGTACTTACTGCGGAGAGCGTTTTTGATTTTTAATACTTCCTGACTGTGGATTTTCTCTATCCCCAGGTAAGTATATTTCTCTCCGGCATCCAGATGGTGTAGGATGATTCCATTTACGAGCTGCTCATCTTCACCGAAATCTATCTTAAGATGCACCAGTGCACATTTGTCCATTCCAAATTCCAAACCGATCGCGTAAGTGTACTACTGTACTACCCTTAGGAGTTGTTTAAGGTCTTTCTCTCATGAGGCATATAGTTTTAGGTCATCCATGTAGAATAGGAATCTTCACCGAAGTCTTAAGATGCACCAGTGCACATTTGTCCATTCCAAATTCCAAACCGATCGCGTAAGTGTACTACTGCACTACCCTTAGGAGTTTTTTAAGGTCTTTCTCTCCTGAGGCATATAGTTTTAATAATAATAACTTTATTTTTAAATAGGAACACCTAATATACAATCTGTAAGCTATACTATAAAATAATTATAATATATATATAAAAATTTGAAAAGTAGGTATATAAGTACATTTTAAGCCTAAACTAATTATATATATATATATACTCTACCGCAGATAAATAATAATAATAATAATAATAATAACAATAATAATAATAATTTATTTCACCATGTAAGATACATACAGTATATATGGTTGTTCAGTTAATTTATAAATAAATATATTATACGTACGTAACGTATAAGTCAATTTAACCAATTAAAATTTAGATATAAACAAATAGAATAAAATTATACAAAACAGAATAGAATAAAATAAACGGAACAAACAATGAAATAAATAAAATAAAATAAATATTACAAGTTTAAAATCATTATTAAAGAGACAAATATTCGTTTAATGTATAAAAAGCTCTATCAATAAAGTACTTTTTTACAGAGTTTTTAAATAGTTTGAAGCTTTCTATATTTTTAAGATCTTGTGGTAACTTATTATATAAGGTAACACAGTTATATAGAGGCAATTTTTTAAAGCCCCGGGTACTCCTAGGTACAACGGATAATGGGAGAAGTGAGATGTAGAATAAAAGGGAGTCCCCTTGAAAGACGCCTCTTTTTAGTGTTACCGACTCTGTTTGAACTTTAACATTACCTGCTGTTATAGTAAATCGTGTCTTCCAGAGTGGTAGTAGTTGTTCTAAAAATCTCACTATTGGCTCTGGTACCGTAAGACATCTGAGCAGGTGTTGCAGCTCATGAGGTGTTGAATCAAATGCCTTGCGGTAGTCTATCCAGGCCATTGAGAGGTTACGCTTGTACTGCATTAAGTCCTGCATGATGCATCTATCTATCTATCAGCAGGTTCTCCTTGCAGCCCGCAACCCCCCTTTTTGACCCTCGTTGCTCAACTGCTTGGAGTACACGGAAGTATAAAATTCTTGTAAAAATTTTATAGCATGCGTTTAAACACGTGATCGGTCTGTAATTTTCTGAAAGGGCCAAATCTCCTTTCTTTGGGATCAGCACTGTGCTATCCTGGACAAACCACTCTGGAATTTGCTGCTCTCCACTTAGCCAAGAATCATATATTCAAGCTGTGATGGTGGGTAGAAGAAATTTTTTTCCACCAAAAGTTGTTTATCCAATCTGGGTCAGGAGCAGCAAAATTCTTTGAGCCTTCAAGGGCTTTCCTAATTTCTTCCACGGTGATTTGCTGGCGTAGTGCATTTGGTTCTGCATCTGGCTGAATTCTTCTTCAAAACGTTTCAAACTCAGCCAGAGCTGGAGTATCTAGATTGAGAGGCTGCTTTTGCTCGTAAAGCTGCTTTCAAAAGTTTTCTAATTGATCAACAGTCGGTGGATCATCGACAACATTATGAAGCGCTTGGAAAAAATGCGAAGGTTTTTCACGAAAAGTTTTATTTTCCGTTAAGCTTCTTGCTCGCCTCATTAGTGACTTTTAGGCGGTCACAAGCATCCGTATCCCATCCAAGCAGTGTTTTTGAATAGTACTTAACACTGCTGTATTAAGTGTGTTATGGTGGCGTCTTAATTTGGCTGCTATAAGGCGCACTTTAGGTGTGAAAGGTCTAGTGGACCCCATATATTCCATCCATACGAGATGCCTGTTGTCGAGCCGACTGGATCTTGCCTTTTATCTTTCGTATTCGCTGTTCAGTCCTTCTTGTAGAAGTTGACGAATCATCTATACCCTGTGGAGAAAGACTTTGAGCTGCTTCGTACACAGCACAGTTAATGTGCCAGATATCAGCATCTTCTGGAAAAGCTTCACGAATACCAGCATTCACTCTGACTAGATCGGCTTTCTTTGCTAAGTCCTTGTGGTGGTGGTATGTTAACCTCCTCGTTTGGTTCAACAGGTGGGATTAGTTGAACCTGTTCTACCTGGAGAGGAGGTGCTCTGACATAACCTGTCCTACGTAGATTTGATACATAGTCCCTGAGATTTTGGGCAGTGACAGCGCTACACTCGGGATGCATATTACACCAATGAATATGCATACGTGCCATGTATCTTCTACGAGCAGGTTCACTCCTCTCACGGCATAGCAAAAGGTCATCTCTTAGATAATCAGTCCACTCAAAGCGTCTTTATAATTATTATTGTTACTGTTACTGTTACTGTTACTGTTACTGTTACTGTTACTGTTACTGTTACCGTTACCGTTACCGTTACCGTTACCGTTACCGTTACCGTTACCGATACCGTTACTGTTACTGTTACTGCACAGATAAAAACCAAATTAAACCAGAGGAGTTGGCACAAATTAAGACGTATGAAGACTGGAAAACCGCTCAAGATCTATACTGGCCTGAAGATATTTTTAGCAATACAAAAATTATAATTGGAAGTCCCATAAACACAGATGATAATACTGTCAAAGTTGTAATGATAGACCCTGAGGATACAAGGATGGAAAGAAGCATACAAAGAATGTACAAGGAACGCTACCCAGAGTTGTCAGATCATAGAAGTAATTTCGAAATTATAGAAAATACAATGAATATAATAACAGACGATAAAATAATAACTAGCGCAAAAAGACTAGTTAAAATCGAGTTAAATGAAAACAATGCCGACTTATGGAGTCATATCCAAAGACTTAAAAAGGAGGGAGATAAAACGGAGTTTAAAAAAATTGCTTTACACCAAGTAAGAACAATGACCAATGAAGAATTAAGAAAAATGCTACAAGCAGTATACCAGGACTCAGATGTCTTGATTGAAATATATGCACCAAAAGATCAAAATAATCAAGAAAATAATAAGATTAAGAACTTATCGGGGAAAACAACTCGATCCACGGGAGAAGTTGTCATAGTTAAAGTGGGAGGAAAGTCATATGCAGACCTTGTTAGAGACCTTAAAAAGGAAGTCAAACTAGATGACATAGAACTTTCAAAAATGAAGAAGACACAAAATGGGGACTTACTTTTGGAAGTCAGTAGAGGCACAGCAGAACAACTACAATTAGCCATAAGCAGTCAGTCAAAAGGTATAATAGCAATAAAGAAGACAAGTCAAGAAGTCCTTCATATAAGAGGAATGGACGAGGTGACCACGGAACAAGACATATTAGATGCAATAAAAGGGGCCCTGGGTGAAACTAAAGGAAGCTATAGGATAACATCGCTTAGACCAGCCTATGCCGCGACACAAAACGCTACACTTATAGCGGACAAACACATATCACAAAAACTTGTAAGTCTGGGAAAAATTAAAATAGGATGGATCAAATGCCAGATTCGAGAAAGAACCAAACAAGAAAAATGTTTTAAATGCTGGGAACAAGGACATAAGGAGGATACATGCAAGGGACCAGATAGGAGAGAACTTTGCCTTAAATGTGCAGAAGCAGGCCACAAAGCCAAGGATTGCAAAAATGAACCATCTTGTCCACTGTGTGACAAGAAAGGACACCAAGCAGGAGGTAAAAAATGTGACTGGAGACCAAGAGACCAACAACAGCTAAAAACAACATAAAAGTTTTACAAATTAATGTAGACAGAGGCCGAGAAGCGCATGATTTGCTTTACGCAACAGCAAATGAAATAAAAGCCGATTTGATTCTAGTTGGTGAACCCAATAAAGCGATTGTAAATAATAAAGGATGGTACAAGGATAACAGAATAGATGCAGCAATTAAAATCAGAAATAAAACTTTGGAAGTTCAAGCAACAGGAAGTGGAAATGGTTTCGTATGGGTTGAAGTCAACAGTTTGGTTATCTATAGCTGCTATTTTTCACCAAATGCTGATTTAGAAAATTTTGAGATGTGCCTGTCAAACCTGAAAGAGGATATTATTAACAGAGAAAAACCAGCAATCTTAGCAGGAGATTTTAACGGCAAGGATCCACAATGGGGAATGGGCTACACAGACACACGGGGGGAAATAATAACCAGTTGGATATCGGAGCTGATTTATCAGTAATAAATGATGGAAATGAACCCACTTTCATTAGGGGTAACTCCACATCTATCCTAGACCTTACTCTCACAACAAATACTAACGGAATCAAAATAACAGATTGGAAGGTAATAGACAAAGAAAGTTTAAGTCTTCATCGGCACATAACTTTTGACATACAGGCAGTAAACCATCTTAAACAAACTTCAATAATAGGCTGGGCGATAAGGAAACTGGACAAAGAAAAATTTAAAATCAAATTGGGAAATATCATAGAGAATAAAAATATAGAGACAGCAGAAGAACTAACTAAAGAGATAACAGTTGCGTGCAGTTATGCAATGCCCAAAAAGTGGACCAGACACGGAAAACAACCAGTCTATTGGTGGACAAACGAAATAGCACAAGAAAGGCGAAAATGTCTATTGGCGAGGCGTGCTTACAGTAGATGTAAAAATGATGGAGACGATAGGGAAATACTCAGACAGCAGTATAATTATCATTAAAAAAACGGTTAAGAGAAGCAATAAAACGGTCCAAAAATGCATGCTGGAAAAACTTATTAAGGGAAGTAGACCAAGACACTTGGGGAAAAGGATACCGCATAGTTACCTCAAAAATAAAAAACAGTAGCAATAATTTAGCCCTACCACTGGAAAAGAAGATAGAAATAGCAGAATCGCTCTTTCCAAATCATCCTCCAGTTACATATGATGAAACAGCAGACGTAGAAATTAACATGTTTACCGAAGAAGAACTATTTGCAGCTGCAGAAAAGCTTAAAACAGGTAAATCTCCCGGTCCGGACACCATACCACCGGAGATTATTAAAATTGCCGTAAAAGAATTCCCAGAAATTTTTCTAAAGGTTATGAACAAGTACTTGGTCTAAGGTCGTTTTCCTGAATGTTGGAAAAGAGCGGATTTGCTTCTTCTTCCAAAAAATCAGAAGAATTTACCCTCATCATATCGTCCTATAAGCCTTTTAGATGTTACAGGAAAGTTATTAGAGTACTTAATTTTACATAGACTTGAAAAGGAAGTGGAGACAAAAGAAGCAATATCAGGCCGACAATTTGGCTTCAGAAAAGGTAAATCCACAATCGACGCCATAATAGCAATTACGAACATAGCGAAACAAGCAGCGGTGACAGTCAATAAAAAGAAATCATTATGCGCCTTAATTACATTTGATATAAAGAATGCTTTCAATTCAGCCCGACGACAAAAAATCATTAAAACACTTCAAAGACTTGGAATAAAAAAGGATATTTTACTACTACTGATAGACTTCCTTAAAAACCGAAGTATTATCATTAAAGATAAAAAGGGAAATGTTAAAAAAGGAGTTTATAGCGGAGTCCACAAGGATCCATCTTGGGCCCTATACTGTGGAACCTCATGTTTAATGGCGTACTAAAGCTAAAGTTACCAAACGGTGTAACAATAATCGCTTACGCAGATCATTTAGCATTAATAGTAGTGGCTAGAGATGAAGAAGACTTGACTGAAAAGACAAATTGGGCTATTGAGGTAATAACAGAATGGTTAGAAGAGATGGGACTATGTCTAGCAGCAGAAAAGACTGAAGCAGTACTCCTTACACCAAGAAGAAAAATAACCCTGGTAGAGTTTAAAGTCAATGACATTATTATAGGCACTAAAAATGCCATAAAATATCTTGGTGTTTGGTTGGACAAAAATTTGACATATGCTGAACACATAACAAAGACAATAAACAAGGCAAGCCAAAGTGTAGCGGCCCTAAGTCGGCTTATGCCAAATGTGGGTGGTCCTAAGTCCAGCAAAAGAAAAATGCTAAACTCAGTCGTTAAATCCATTGTACTTTACGCGGCACCAGTGTGGAGAAAGGCAATGGAAAATAAAAAACTAAAACAAAAGGTAGCCTCAATAAGCAGAAAAATGGCCATTAGAATATGTAGTGCCTATCGCACAATATCACATGAAGCGGTAGCCGTAATAGCAGGAATACCACCAATAGACCTATTAGCACTAGAAAGAGAGGAGATATATCAGGGCATGCCAAAAAAAGATGCAAGACTAGCACTCCTTGAGAGATGGCAAATTCGTTGGGACCAAACAGATAAAGGAATATGGACAAATACATTAATACATAACATAGAAGATTGGGTAAATAGAAGACACGGGGAAATGGACTTTTATACTAGTCAAGTACTGTCGTTCCATGGGTGCTTTTCAAAATACTTATACAAGTACAAGCGTGTAGAAACCCCAGCATGCAGATACTGTGAGGACCAAGAAGATGATGCAAATCATACTCTCTTTTTATGCCCAAGATGGGAAAGGTTAAGACAGACATGCCAAATAAGCCTTGACGAAGACATTAACCCAGGCAACCTAGTTCCATTAATGTTGGAATCCAAAGAAAAATGGAATGAAATTCAAAAAATGATAAAAAACATAATGGATACCAAAAGAAAGGAGGCAGAATAATAACAATAAATAAGAAAAGGCAACCGCCCTCTCTGAAGTAATGTGAAAGCGGTTTCCGGAGATGGTGTGTGAAGATGAGGGGGGTTTTTAGACGGTGCGAGTCCGTCACTACCTAGGTGCCCATAACGGGTTTTCCCTCCTCAAAAAAAAAAAAAAACTGTTACTGTTACTGTTACTGCTACTGTTACTGTTACTGTTACTGTTACTGTTACTGTTACTGTTACTGTTACTGTTACTGTTACTGTTACTGTTACTTCCATATAAAATAAATGGGTGACCTTATGTCTCCTATTACCGGGTGTGCCGCAGCTGTAACCACGAGTATTCCTGAGAGCAACGGATAATGGGAGTAGTGAGTTGCAAAACAGAAGAGCACTGAGGGAGTCTCCTTGGAACACACCTCTTCTGAGTCTCACCAACCCTGTTTTGACTTTGCCATTACCGCTAGATATGGTAAAGCGTGTCTTCCAGAGTGGCAAGAGTTGCTCTCACTATAGGGTCTGGTACCCCAAGGCATCTGAACAAGAAAATGATTAATTCATGTGGTGTTGTGTCGAATGCCTTGAGGTACACCTTGATACACTTGTCTATCAGCAGGTTTTCGTTAGAGCCAGCGACACTCTTAGACCCTCGTTACTCATTTATGGACTGGAATACTGGGTCAGCCGCATGGAGTACTCGCATGTATAAAATGCGTGTAAACAACTTATAACATGCGTTTAGGCACGTTATCGCCCTGTAATTTTTTGGCATGGACAAATCTCCTGTCTTTGGGATAAGCACTGTACGACCTTCAACAAACCAATCAGGAATAGGCCCCTCCCCATTTAGACTAGAGTTGAAAATTTTTGCTAAATGCTGATGGGTTGAAGGATTTTTTTTTTCCAGCAGAAGTTGTTAATTCCATCTGGGCCAGGAGCCGTAAAGTTCTTTGAACCCTCAAGAGCTCTCCGAACTTCTTCCGTAGTGATTTGTTGATATGGTGCATCCTGTTCTGCAACTGGCTCTTGAAACGGTCTGACGTATGTTTCAAACTGCGCCAGAGCTGGAGTATCTCGGTTGAGCGGATGAACTTCTTCATAAATTTCCCTCCAGAAGTTTTCAACTTGATCAACGGTCGGTGGATTTTGTTACTGTTACTGTTACTGTTATTATCTACATTATCTACCAAAATTAATAAATTATTACGAGATTATCCTTCCAGCACCATCTTAAACGACGACAAAATTTGTTCTTACCTACCAAAAAAAAATTGGAAAAGGCTAATGATGACGACGATTTTTTATGTGAAAATAAACTAGAACTTAAGATGACTCATCGGGTGTCCTTGAAACTCTCTGAGGGAGCTGTAAGAGGGGCTTTGAAGTTGGCATGCTCTGATTGTTGTTCCAGTTAATGAAGTTAATACAGCTATTATGCAAGAGAAGCACCCACCGAAAAATATTTAGTCTAGTAACCCACCAACTGTGATTAATCATAAACAATTGCAAATTAATGAATTTAATGTTAAAACTGCTATTTTAAGTTTTTCAAGTGCAGGAATCGATGGTCTTCGTCCTTGCCATTTACAAGATTTAACAGATTCTCGTAATGGAGACATTGCTCAAAAGTTACTGGTTAGGTTGAGGAATTTAATAAATAAAATTTTAAGGGGTGAAATACCTCAGTTTATAAAATCTACTTTTTTTGGAGCTTATCTTTGTTCCCTTAAAAAAAAAAAGATGGTGGATTAAGGCCCATCGCTATTGGCTTAACTCTACGCCAATTATCATCAAAATGTGTTGTAAAAGAAATTTGAGACCGTGCAGTTGAAAATTTTTCTCCGACACAACTTGTTTTTGGAATATCCGGAGGTGCTGAAGCTGCTGTTCATGCACTACGTTCCCTTATTAATTATGAAAAATCTTTTAAAAACAAATTGTTTTGAAAGTGGACTTCACGAACGCTTTTAATCTTATTCGTCATGACGTTCTTTTAAATTCTATTTACGAAGAATTTCCAGAGATTTATCAATATATTTACGCAAGCTATGGAAAACCTTAAATCTTTTATACGGAAAGGCTATCATAAAATCTGAGGAGGGCGTACAACAAGATCCCCTTGGTTCTTTTTTATTTTGTCACACGGCTATGCCTTGGTTTGCTGGTTTAAAATCACCTTTTAAAGTATGGTTTCTTGATGATGGTTCACTTGCTGGAACTATGGAAACTGTTTTGGAGGATTTAAATTTTATTGTAAAAGAAGGTCCTAAATATGGGCTCTTCTTAAATAAAGAAAAATGCGAAATTTACAATTTGAATTGCAAAAATTTAGATGTTGATCAATTTAGTCAAATGAAGGTTATCAATTATCCAAACGTCATCTATTCTTATCAAACAACGCATATTAGCCAATAAAAAACTACTCAAAGGTAAATTAGGCTTTATTGCCGAAGACTTTTTGGAAATGGAATCAAAAAGTCCTAAAGAGTGCACAAGAAAAATTTGGTTTTAAAATAGTTTGGACAAAAAATGGGCAAATCTACACGATTTATAAGGGAAGCATTTTAAAGTTAATGATTGTAAGATGATAGCAGAGATTTTAGATTCGATCGAAGTTACCAATGAAGAAACATAAAACTGATGATTTTTTTTTACTTTATAATAAAACAAACAAATGGGGCGGATAATGATGTGTTATAATAGAACATTCAATACTTTTTTAAAGTGTATAATTTGTATTCTTTTGTGTCATAATTATTATTATATAAATGAATAGCACTGAAGACATCAAAACACAAATATATGATGATTTAAGTGAAGCTGCAAAGTATATATCGGACAATATGTAGTTATTTTAATATTCTAAATCTTAACATTAGAAACATTAACAAAAATTTTAATGAATTATTAATTTATCTAGAAACCTTAAAAAATATTCACATAATAATTCTGTCGGAGATATTCAACGTAAACAGGGTAAGTGATTTTTCCATTCCCAACTTTTCAATTTATTACTCCAAATTTAATCGAAATGACGGTTGTATAATGTATATAAAAAAATCAATAGATGCAACAGTAAATGAAATAAAAATAAAAGATACAATATTATTACGGGCTACAATTTCAATTAATAACATTAAATTGGGCTTAACAGCTTCTTATAGATCACCTGCTATAAATGTAAAAAACTATATTAAAAACATAGATTCATACTTTACTAATTTAAATAAACAAAACATTGAAGTTTTTGCTGGTGACATTAATATCGATCTGCTTGACTGGAACCACAGTGACGTAGTCCACTATATCTCCAACCTAAGTAACCAAGGTATGTTTCCCATATAAACGAGCCCACGAGAATATTCCGAAAACAAGATAATTTAGAAATCAGCTTAATTGATCACATATTTGTCGGAAATTACAATTATAACAAAAATAAAATTGTTTTCCACCCTGCCATTATTAAAGCGAATTTAACAGACCACGACTTTACCCTTTTATCCGTTACCGGTAACATAAATAAAAATATTAAATTAAAAAAAAAATTATTTTAAAAATTGACCATTTAAAGCTTAATGACTTATTAAAAGAAGAAAATTGGACAGAGATCTACAATTCTAATGACCCTGAATTCTCCTACGATTTATTTGTAAAAAAATACAGAATAATATTAACAGTTCTAAAACCCAGGTTATACTTAAAAATTCCAACGTAAAACTAAAGCCATGGATAACTAGTGGTCTGTTAAAATCTATTAGACACAGTGACTCTTTAAAGAAAAAATTAATTTCAAATTTTAATGAAAAATCTCAGAAAAAATATAAACTATACAGGAATAAATTAAATAAACTAATTTTTACAACAAAAAATGATTTTTACAAAACAAAACTACAAGAAGCAGGTGGTAATTATAAAAAAGTATGGGAAACCATAAATGATGCCACAAATAATAGTAAAACCCAGGGTGACGATAATTACAAAATAAAAGATGAAAACAGTGTTTTACTTCAGTGCGATCAATCTAAGGCGAATTATTTTAATAAATTTTTTATAAACATTGGGGAAAGCATGATTAAAAATATTAAGTCTAAAAGAAGAGGTCTGGCTTCGACAAAAAATCAAATAAATTTCTTTTTATTAACAAACATTACCGAAAATGATTTAAAAATAAACATATCTCAATTAAAAAATAATTCAGCCCCGGGATACGATGGCATATTATGCCATTGGCATAAGTGTTAAAACAAAGCCATTCATTTAAATATCATTAAACCATTACTTCACATTTTTAACCTTATAATTACCTCTGGTTGTATTCCAAATGCCCTTAAGTGCTCAATAGTTACTGCAATATTTAAATCTGGAGATAAGACACTTGTCACCAATTACCGCCCCATTTCGCTACTCAATAACTTTGCAAAAATTTTTGAAAAATATCTTGAATCCAAACTTGAAAATTAATTAATTAATTAAAAAGTACCCAAGACGCATTTATTGAAATGGTAAAAATGGTGACAAGCAACTTGAACTCAAATCTCAAATGCCTTGCCGTATTCCTCGACTTGGCTAAGGCGTTTGACACAGTAGACCACAAAATATTGCTGCAGAGGTTACATAGCTTAGGAGTAAGAGGACATGAATTAAAACTTTTTGAAAACTATCTGTCGGAAAGATACCAACAAGTAAGAATTAATGGAATTTTAAGTGAGTCAGAAAAAATAACACGAGGCGTCCACAGGGAGCTGTCCTCGGACCCATATTGTTTCTTGTGTACATAAACTTTCTATATAATATACAAGAAAGTGATAATAACCTACTCTCATTCGCTGATGACACTGCAGCTGTATTTTGTGGTCAAAACTGGAATGAAACATACAAAGGAGCTGAAAACGGTCTGAAAAAAATCAAAGAATTTTTGGATAGCAGTCTTCTCAGTTTTAATGTTACCAAAATAAAATTTATTACGTTTAGCCTAAATATGGCCGGGCAACCGGATAAGGAAACCATAGCTATTCACGCTGAAGACTGTCCAGAAACAGGTAACTGTAACTGTCCAATTATTAATCGAACAGACACTATAAAATACCTTGGAATAACAGTCGATAAGCATATAAAGTGGAAACCACACATCGAACAACTGTCAAAAAAACTGAGAGGGCTGCTACCCAAATTCTATACTTTGAGAAACATCCTAAGCAAAAAGAACAACTGTCTACAACGCCTTGGCCGAGTCCATAATGCGGTACGGTATTCTAGCTTGGGGAGGTGCAATGGATATGACTCTTAAGGGCCTGGAAGTATCACAAAATTTAATAATTAAGGTAATGCTATTTCAAAAAAGAGATTTTTCTACAGAGCAAATTTATAATATCAGCACCCTTCTTCCTATTAAAAAAATATATGTATATCTTTTGTGCCTATGGATGCTGAATAATAAATTTTCGTTTGTAACTACCCGAAAAGACGACAGGAAAGAGATATAGTCGAACTGCCGTTATTTCGTTCTACTTAACTGCAAAAAAGTATGCTTTTCTTTGGAACTAGATGCCTTAATCTTATACCTACAAATATTAAAAATTTAAATAAAAATAAACGTAAAAATCAATTAAAGCAATATATTTTTGAATGCAATATATGAGTTTTTTACAATAAATAACTAAAATATATAACTTAGAACTAAAATGTTAAGTACGACTCTGTCTATGATTTGAATGTTTTCACATAACTTTATTCGATTAATGTATTTTTTTTTGTTTTTCACAAAAAAACGATTCAGCTATATTTCATATTTTATTTTAATAAGATGTGTATTAATAATATTTAGTGTTTTTTTTGTAATACAATTTACTTAATAATTTATTAATATAAATATTGAACCTTTTTTATGTTCCGCAACACAAACCTATGGTTTAGGCGGAGAAAATAATAATCTAAAAAATGTAAAGTGTAAAAACTGAAAAAATAAATAAATAAAAAATAAATAAATAAATCAAGGCTATCTAGAGCTACTTGGTGCTCCTCTTGGCAAAGACGCTGAAATTAGTATTCTTCATAAGAAAACCAATTCGTTAGAAATTTTGAGTAATAGAATTCTTTTATCAGAGCTTTTTACCTTTTAAAAAATTGCATTTCAATGCCCGGATTACAATATTTATTACAATATTTATTAAGAACATCTCCTTTATACAAACAGAAAATTTTATTAAATACTTTTGATGAAACTCTCAGTAACATTTTCTGTGCTGTAACTAATATTGATTTATCAAATGTTCAATGATTACAAACATATCTCCCTGTAAAATATGGTGGTTTGGGTCTTCGTCGTTTAATGGATATTGCACTGCCAAGTTTTATCTCATCTTGCAAGGCAAAATCTTACCTTGTCAGATTATTATTAATTAAATTTGATCAAATACAATTATATAAAATCGAAGAAGCAGTGGACCAATGGAAAGCTTTGACAAAATCCAATCCTCCTTTTTCATTCAAACAATGGGATTGGGATAAACCTATTATTGAGATGGCATCAAACCTTTTAAAACAAAAAGCCAACTCTTTAAAGGATAAATCCCGCCTAAATGCTATTACCCAAAAAGAATCAGGTTATTGGTTAAATGTTCTGCCAGTATCAAGTTTAGGACTACTTTTAAATAAACATTTTTTAAGAATATGTATTAATTTAAGAATTGGCTCAAATAGAACAGTAAGCCCTCACATTTGTTCTTGTGGAGACTGAGTTGATTCATCAGGGACTCACGGACTTTCCTGTAGATTTTGCAGAGGTCGCCATTCTCGACATAGGGAGGTTAATAACATTATAAAAAAAGCCCTATCAACAATTGGCTTTCACGCATTTCTTAAACCTCCCGGTTTAAATGCAAGATTAGATGATAAGAGACCTGATGGCATGACCCTAGTACCATATAAGTATGGTAAATGACTTGTATGGGACTTTACCTGCATAGATTCAGTTGCTCCTTCTTACTTGAGAATACATGCCAAAAACGCTGGTGCCGCTGCTGAGAAAGCAGAAATAAATAAAATTAAGAATTATGAATCTCTGTCAAAAGACTATTTATTTATGCCAATTGCGATGGAAACATTTGGCTCTTACGGTCCCATGGCTAAAAGTTTCTTTAAAGAAATCTGCAAACAATTGGTTGAAATTACGGGTAATCCATTAGAAGGTATTTTCTTTTTACAAAGGATCAGCATAGCAATACAAAGAGGCAATGGAATTGTTGTTTTGGGAACTTTGACTGGTAACGACATAGCTGATGATTTTGAACCGCGTTCATCGGTTTCGAATAAAAAGGCGAACTGTGAAAATAATTATTGGAAAAGTTCTTCAAGTGTCAACAATTTTACATCGTATATACCCACAAAGGACTACAAAAATGATGAAAACAGTTTCGTAAATGATGTGGAAAAAAACAAGCAAATTAATGATATTTTAATATCTTCTTCAAAGCTAAACCACCGTTCGACCATATCTCCTTCAAATTCTGAAAATTCAAGTTTGGTCAACAACCTTTTGTGCACCTCCTTGAAAAAGTCCACCAACAACTATTTTAATTACAGGGATGATAAGGATCATGTGAGCGAGAAAAACTATATCACGAATAATCGAGTGGTCGGAAGTCCTGTCAAAACCCTGGATCTTAACGGGTTAAAAAATATCGGGAACAACCAGTGTCACGGTAGACTTCCCTCTAGAGGGATTAGATATGAGTAATTATGCCGCAGAGTCCGTCGCACCCTGCAGGTACAACTTGTACGTCATTTCAAATCACAGTGGTACCATGTATAGCGGACACTACACCGCCTATTGTAAGCATCCTTATAATCACAGGTGGCAAGTATACGACGACTTTAGGGTCTCTTCAGTTTCACCAAGATCGATCGTATCAGGAGAAGCCTACATACTTTTCTACGAACAAGAAGGTCATAATCACAACTTTGAGGGTTTTAATAACAAATATTTTTGTTTGTTTTTATTTTCTTTTTCTTTTATATATTTATATTTTATGTTATATTTTATTTTATGTTATATGTTTATATTTTATATTAATTTGTATTTAAAAGTAATTAAATATTAAGATTAGTTTATTTACTGTTACTGTTACTGTTACTGTTACTGTTACTGTTACTGTTATTATTATTATTATTATTATTATTTTTTTTATGCTAAGCATATACCAGTCAGGCCTATATTTCCGTGCCTCCAACCACGAAAAGGCGAGCTGGCAATGAACCAGCAATCACTCCCCACACCGTGTGGTTAGTGGTTACTGGGTCCGATTAGTATGTATCCTGAGCAGATTCAATGACCTCAGAATAACGGCCTTCTGCATATTTGCAGCTAGGTACTCTGCTCCTTTGGAGCACGCCGGAATGATCTTTAATGAAGAGAGAAACGTCTGCCTCATGCCACCAAGAGAACCAATAATGAGAACCCCCAATTTGATAGAATACTCTGGATAGAGCCTTTTGAGTTCGCAAAGAAGATCATGATACTTGGTCCGTTTTTCCTCCTCTTTACCCACTATCTTTGTTTCAGCAGGTGCTGAAAAGTCAACTACAAACATAGTTTTAAGTTGTTTATCTAGGAGGACAATGTCAAGCTTATTAGCATTGATTTGCCTGGCAGTGGGAAATGAGTAGTTCCAATAAATGCCTCTCCACAACGGACTCAATTTCTTCTGGAACGTAGGGCAGAACTGGCTGTTTGTCTATGCCGTATGAGTACCTAAGGTGGTAGTAAAGCACTCGCAGAGCCGCGTTATGCCTTCGGATATAGGCAGAAATCGCATATGTGGAGCACGCTGAAAGCAAGTGCATAAGGGTTTCCGGCGATCTTCTACATGCCCTACAAGATATATCAGGCACTGCTATACTCATAACTCGACTACGGTAGACGAGAGTGTTAAATACGCCATCCTGGCATGCCATAATGAATCCCTCGGTCTCTGACTTTAGCCCATTCGATCTTAGAAATGTGAAGGTCAACCGTTGAGATAAGCCACGGTCACTCACAGCCTTAAAATAAAGACCATGCATTGGCTTATCTACGTGTATCTGCAGAAGTCGCATGGCTTCTGCAGATTTGACCTGGGCCCTTAGTCGAGAGCAATCTAACTCAGTAATTGAGTTTTGGTGCTCCCCACTAATGTCGAATTCAAGTTCATTGGCGGCTTTCGTCGGTGCCCTATAAAGAAACGCTCCAACCCCTGCTTTTTCATGGTCATGAACCATGCGCAGCAGGGGATCCGAACTCCTGATGACTTTACAGGCTCCACCCAAAACCATTCTATCATGTAAACACTCCAAACTCAAGAGACCACGACCACCCTGTTGACGAGGAATGTAAAGTCGTGGGTCGGACGATTTAGGATGCAGACTTCTCTGAAGATGCATCATCTTGCGTGTATCCCTATCGAGTTGCAGCAGTTCGTCTATAGTCCACTTGATTACTCCGAAAGAGTAACCAAGTATCGGAATGGCAAGCATGTTGGTGGCAGACACCTTATTCTTTCCCGACAACTCTGAAGACCAGATCTGCCGAAATCGGTGCCTGTACCTACCGCGGAGAGATATTTTTTGTTGTGGCTACCTCTTGTGTGTGGCTTTGAGCCACCCCCAGGTAGTTATATGACTCTCCGACACCCAGTTGATGCAGGATGCTTCCATCTACGAGCTGCGCATTTTCTCCGACATTCACGCATTTCCCTCTCTTGAGATGAACTAGTGCACATTTGTCTACCCCAAACCCCGATAGCAGGACTTGTTTGAGTTCCCTTTCTCCGGACACGCAAAGCTTAAGGTCATCTATATAAAAAAGGTGAGTGACCTTATGCGTCCGGCTTCCTGGGGGGCAGCAGTGATATCCTTTGGTATTCCTTAGAGCAACGGATAAAGGTAGTAGTGAGATGCAAAAGATAAGCGGGCTCAGGGAGTCGCCCTGAAACACCCCACGGTTAAATGTTACCGGCTCAGTCAGAATCTGTGCTTCACCAGATGATATGGAAAAGCACGTTTTCCAGAGAGGCAACAAATCTTTTATGCATCTCACTATAGTATCCGGTACCGCAAGGCATTCGAGCAAGTGGATAACTAGCTCGTGAGGTGTTGTATCAAATGCCGTTTGGTTAGCTCGTGAGGTGTTGTATCAAATGCCGTTTGGTAGTCGATCCAGGCCATAGAAAGGTTACGCTTATACTTTATAGCATCCTCCATGATGCACCTGTCTATTAATAGGTTTTCTTTACAGCCAGCAACACCTCGTTGCTCATAGATAGACTGGAACACCGGATTCACCACGTGGAGTATACGCATATATAAGATCCTTGTAAAAATCTTATAACATGCGTTTAAGCATGTTATCGGCCTGTAGTTTTTTGGGTCAGACAAATCTCCGCTCTTAGGGAGAAGCACTGTTCGCCCCTCGACAAACCAGGAAGGAATTTGCTGCTCCACCAATAATTGTTGAGGCCATTCCTCGAAGTTCCTTCGGAGTTCCTCCGAGTTCCTTGGGAGTTCCTCCTGTGTTCCTTAAGAGTTCCTCTCTGGAAGAGGTAATTTTTGTCTGTGTATCGGTCGGTTGATCTGTCGGTCGTTCTGTCAGGAAATCTTGTAGGCACAGGGCCGTAACCAGAAAAAAAATTAAGGGGGCTCAGCCCAGGCACCCTCAAAAAAAAAGCTTTGTCCCTGACGGTTACCAAACTTGGCGCCCCTTCAAACAAAAATTGGCGCCCCATAATACCTTCAACATAAAAAGCTTTGTCCCTCACGGTTTCAACCAAAACTTGGCGCCCCCAAAAAAATACCTTCCTTAAAAAAACTTTGTTCCTGGCGCCCCAAAGAAAAAATTGGCGCCCCAAAATACTTTAAGAAAAAGCTTTGTCCCTGATAGTTTCTACCAAACATGGCACCCCTGCAAAAAAAATTGGCGCGTAGGTGACTTAAAAAATACTGTCTTCTTAAGAGTTCCTTCGGAGTTCCTCGGAGTTCCTCAGAGTTCCTCGGAGTTCCTCCTCCTTCGGTGTTCATCCAGAGTTCCTTCGAATTACTCAGAGTTCCTTGGAGTTCCTCTAGAGTTCTTCAGAGTTCCTCCTGAGTTCCTTTGGCTTGTACAAAAGATTTCCTCGCGGTCAGCCTCTCGGTCCTCGGGCTGAGGGCATATCCACCGCCTCGCACAACACGCATAGTACAAGAATGCGATGCAGCGATTGGCTAGATGTGCCGTCATGTATCTTGTAAGCCAATCACGGTATCTCATTCTTATGTACTATGAGTGTTATGCGAGGCTGTGGATATGCCTTGACACCCATACATTCTTATGTATTTTAAAGCGCTGAATCAAATCTTATATCCAACTGGAAATCTACCGGCTGATTTATCAACTAGACTCAAAAAATTACTGATCTGGATTTTTATGTGTTTTCACTAATTTTTGGGTCTAGTTGAAAAACTAGCCAGTAGATTTTTAATTTTACATTATATTTGATTTCAGCTCCTTAAAATATATAAGAATACGTGGGTCTAAATCCCAGGACATAAACCTTTGTTTTGAAATAAAGCGGATTTGTAAATATATATTTAAGATTTTTGTGTGTAGTTTTTTGTGTCTAGTTAAAAAACCAGCCAGTAGATTTTCAATTTAACATTAGATTTGAATTCAGCTCCTCAAAATACTATAATGGAAGAATTGGTGGGGTTAAAATTGATATTAAAAAGTTTATTTTTTGATGTTTATAAACTAAAGAATTCCATATACATTACTCAACTAGCTTAAAAAGGAGAGATTTTATAAGAGATTGTGGGTTCAATTGTCTCGTTTATATTTTGCATTCAAAAAAGAAAAAAATATTCATATCTGAAAATTTGTAAAAAAATAAAACAGTAAATATTATAAAATTGATAATATATTTCACCCCTTTTTTAGGATGTTTTTGTTTAAGAAATTTTACATTGATTACAATAAAATATTGCTAAAATTAATAATGGTTTGAACTGAAGGTTCCTTAATTATATTTGATTAAATCAACCCAAAAACAAATATCTCAAATAGAGAAATGTTACATTCGAAAAATACTAGTTAGTGTCAATCATGAATACCAAAAAACACAAATATCAATAAATTATACACCAGTCAGTGATATTGTCATTAAAGGCTAAAATCTAAAAAAGATCTTTTAAGGAAAAGTATAAGGCCACACAATATCATAAGTCTAATTGATATACAAAAATATATAACATTCTATACCTTGGTTATTCTTAGTAACACCAACGAGCTCCAATATAACTTCTCACCAAAAGAGAAAAACATAAATGGATTAATTTAAGATAAAATATAATTATAAATTTATTTAACTTTTCCAAAAAAATGTACAAAAAAAATGAAGAATACGACCTTTTACAAACTGATGAATCCAAAATCCATTCCTCGGAACTGCAGCTATGAACTCCTGTTGGAATCGTCACAGGTTCTCAAATACAACTCCGGTAGAGATGTATACAGCTTCCAAAAGTGTAATTTACAAATAATTATGTAAAAACTTGATGTTTCATAATTCTTGATATAGAAAATGGTAATTAAACTTCATAAAATACCATTTGAGGTGATATTATTTGATTATGAATCCAAAATTTCAAAAAAGGACGCGTGTATCCGCCATGTTTAATTTAAATACATATTAAAATATGTTAACTACAAATTTGTATGTTTGCTTACTAGTTGATTGATTAATATAACTTAGTTGACTTTGTTATAACTTAGATGGTCTAAAAATGAAATTAAACAAAATCAGATTAGTTTTGAACTAATTAAAAGAATATAAATGTCCTACCTTAGATGTTAGGCGACCATAAGAATTAAATTTGAGAAAACCATGCTCTTTCGATAAAATCTTGTGTGAAAAAGGACTTTTCAACGGAAAAGAGTTAATTCATATAAATCCGGTCATGCGCAAACAAGCTTATTTGAGATTTCAGATTCAATACAACGTTGTCAGAGTTTATAATCAAAATTAATTGATAAACCTACTTCAATTCAATAACAGTTTGATCAAATGTATGTCAAACCAGTTCAATACTTATTCTTTACAAAATATGATACTTTTCTTATTTATTTATTCCTTTTTAACGAAACAAAAATAATAACAATCTCAAAATAGACATGACAACGTCGCATATTATGTTTATTCGTAAATGACCTCTACATGACAGAAATTCACAAATATGACACAATTCGCTATTAATATTCGATTTATTTATAAACAAAAGCAATTTAGGACACACTGGACAGTGAATCAAACAGATAACATAATATTTAAGTGATTTTTGTACAAAAACAACCCAGTCTTCAATTATTACAGAAAATAGTAATTAAAGAAAGTGAGGTTATGTGTATCAATTATGATTTTGTTTAATTAAAAGGATAAATTGTTTAACTAATCCACAGGTATGATTATTTATGAATTAAATTAATTTATTTTAGCAATATAAACCACCAATATTAGTCCCATAAGCTGTTATACTATTTTATAGCTAAAATTCACATATCGTAGAACTAAAAAAAAAAGTCAAAACGACCGTTACAATACATAAGAATAGATAAGTCTCAACCCTTAATAAAGCGGATTTGAAAATATATATGTAATATTTTTATGTGTTTTCACTCATTTTTTGAGTCTAGAAGAGAAGTGAACCGGCTGTGGGGTTGTTTGACGTCGGATTCTATCAGCAGCTCAAAATACATAAGAGTAGCTTGATATCTACTTCTGCACATGAACTTATTTGAAATAATATAAACTTCTTAAGAAAAATATGTAAATTTTGAGTAATTTCACTCATTTTCAGAACCCAGAAAAAAGAAAGTTTATTGCGGTGCTATATGGATATTGGATTCTTATTCAGCGACTTAAAATTCATAAAAAAAGTCACATTTTTTAACAAATGTGTGAGAAATTATTTGAAATATGAGATTTTTGAGTATTTTCGCTAATTTTTTTGAGTCTAGTTAAAAAACCAGCAGATAGATTTTCGATTTAACATTAAATTTGAATTCAGCGCCCAAAATCTTTAAGATTGGAGAGGTCTCTACCCCAGGACAATATACTTTTTTGTGGGCCCGTGTTATTATTATTATTATTATTATTATTAACTATTATTATTAATTATTATTATTATTATTAATTATTATTATTATTATTAATTGTTCTTATTATTAATTATTACTAATTATTATTAATTGTTATTAATTATTTATTAATTGTTATTAATTTTTATTAATTGTTATTAATTATTATTAATTATTAATAATTATTATTAGTTATTATTAAGGATAATAAACATATATGTAATTATAATATCTTAATCCTAATTATAATTAATTATAATTATAATATATTAATCCTAATAGATTATTAAATATTATTAATTATTAATAATTAATATTAATTATTATTAATTATTAATAATTAATATTAATTATTATTAATTATTAATAATTAATATTAATTATTATTACTTATTATTATTTATTATTAATTATTATTAATTATTAATAATTATTATTAATTATTAATAATAATAATAATAATTATTATTATTATTAATATTATTAATGTTAATAATAATATTATTATTAATATTTTTAATACTATTAATATTATTAATATTATTTACATTATTATATTATTAAAATTAAATAAGCGTATTACAAGAAGACAAAACTTGGGCTTCGTATAAATTATGCAAATTTTAAATGATGAGAACTGAGATCTCTCACCGTATTTTACCGGGCTTCGTATAGTCCGTGAAACAACATTTTTCCCCTCCCATCCCCACTGTCACGTGATACCCGGGCTTCGCTTAGCCTGTAGTGTTTACCGGGCTTCGTATCGCCCGTAGGGCATGTGTATATATATATATATAGTGTGTCTCAACGAAGCCGAGTCGGTCGATATATAGTAAAGTATCCACTTTAAAGAAAAACTTTAATAGGAACAGTTGTATGGTTTTAAAAAAGGCACATTTTAAAAATATTTTAAAATATACAGGATGGTCCTCTTAGGGTGGGTAACATCTGACTTATTCATTTTTAAATGGAATGGTGAATTTTTTATTATGTTATCTTATTCCTCATTAAAATGCCTTTAGTTTGATATCATATTGTATGGGTCTATTATTTATAGTTTTTGAGATATATATTTTTTTTTTTTGAGAAAAAATGCATTTTTAGTGATAAGATAAAACCTTGTCCAATTTCTTTATTTTTTGTCAAAAATCAATAAAATTTTGCAAGCTTATCTTAAAAGGGTGTATTCAATTACTTTATGTGCAAAAAATAAAATATTTTATACAGGACGTTCAAAATAAATATTCAAACATTTGGATTTTCAAACATAAAAAACTCCATTTTTTTTTAATGGAATGCTATATTTTTTATTCACTCATTAAATGTAGAATAAAATTCTGCATAAAATGATGTCAGATACTTTATAGATTTGATATCTAGGTTTTAGACCATGCACAACTTTTTATGAGGAATTAGTTTTTTTCCTAAATTCATTTTAATTTAAATAAAATAGTTTTCCATATACCGCCATCTTAAGTAGACACACTGTATATACACATATTTTTTTATTTATTTATTTATTCCAGCATGATTATGCTATATAATATACATATTATGTACAAAGAAAAAAAAATAACATTAATATTAACCATTAAAAACAGCATTTACAAAACAAAAATAAACAAAATTATTGTGTAAATAAAAGAAGGCGCCACGTGGAAATTAACGTAGAGTTAAAGGCCAGGTCAGAGTCAAATAAGGACTGGAGAAAAGAGTTTTGAGTACAGGAAAGGCGTTTCACAAAAATAGCAACTTTTTTGCGTCGTAAAGCATCAAGCGTGTCAATTCCGGAATACCAGAACTTTTCTGAAGTAGTATACGGAAGGCATCGTTATAACATATCCGAAGCGTGCGCCATGAAGCAGCAGTGTGGTTAAACCATAGTTCACCAGCATAGAGGTTATAGCAGAATGTTTTAAAAAGAAAATTTTTGACTTCGGAGGAGCACTTATAAAACCTTCTGGCAATCATGTTTGCGCGGGCACATAAGCTTTTGTAGTGTCGTTGAATATCAGAATTATCACAGAGCTTGTCATTTATAACATGACCAAGATATTTTATCTCAGAGACGCGATCAACTAAACTATTATCGAGATACACAGGAGGAACACTAAGGTCTTTATATGAAGGGGGTTTAAATACCATCATTTTGCTTTTGTCGCCGTTGTATTTGAGAAAGAAAGCCCTAGCGAACTCTTCGCATTTTTTCACCAACATGCGAATACCCTGAAGTGAAGGACTAAGAAGGACCATGTCATCGGCGTAGCTAATGCAGTTAATCTTGACGCCTCTACAATAACAGCCTGCAGGAACTTTGGCAAGGATTGAGTGCAATTCATCTATATAAGAATTAAATTCATCAGGAGCGAGTAAGCTGCCTTGGCGTACTCCGTTGCGAAGATTGAAGGATGGAGACAGAGAGGACCCCCAGAGGACAGATGCTGTGGCTTTGCGATTCCAGCTATTCAAAAATCGGCATAGGTATCTAGGAACCTTACGTTTTAATAAAGTGTTGATCAAAGTAGGATGGTGCACTCTATCAAATTCCTTCCTTAGGTCCAGGAAAATAGCATAAACAGGGGTATTCTTTTCAAGTTAATACGTAACCGTTTCTTTAAACAACAGGATAGCTTCAGACGTGCCACTACCTTTCTTGAAGCCGAACTGATTATCACAGGTTTTAAAGTAGGGTTCACATCTGGTTAGAATAATAAGCTCCAGGACTTTGGATAGAGACGTTGAAATAGCTATGGGCCTGTAGTTCGAAGAGGAGGCTATGTCTCCACTTTTATTCTTAACAATGGGAACAATAATGTTCTTCGTAAGAGCGAGAGGAGTAATGCCGTGAGAAAACGCGGAAGAAAAGCAGAGAGCCAGATATGAGTGTAGATCAGGAGGAGCGTGAACTATATGTTCAGGACAGAGACCATCCCATCCTGCGGATTTATGGAGTTTGAGTTTAGAAATAGCAAGTTTTACATCGGAAGGACGTACTAAGCAGGCATTGAAGTCTTCGGATTCCACACTAACTTCAGTATTGTTACTATCATCGTATAAATTGCTAAGTTTTCCATATATCTCACTCCAGAGTTTGGCAATATTAGCTTCACCGGAGGTTTGATCAATACAGGAAGCTAACGAGATAGGAGTTTTCATAATTTTTCCACATGCCTTCCAAAATTTTATGAAATCCTTATTAATATGGCTAGTAGCTAAGGCATCTGCCCGAAGTTGATCCTCGCGGGCGCGCGCTGAATTGAGTTTTCCCTTAAATATTTTACGCCGTCTTTCTTCATTGAGAGGGCCGTCAGAGGGCCGATCTGCTTGAACCCAGGAAAGAAAAGCATTGTGGGATTGCTCGTAGGCTAAAGAGACTTCTGAATTCCATCCAGGAATATATATATATATATATATATATATAAAAAGTCCAAAAGTCACCCCCCCCCTCTTAACTTTTGAACCAGTTGAGATATCGACTTCAAATTTGGAACTTTTAAATAAGACAACTTAAACTATCTTATATCATATATTGAATACTTTCAGCTTTTAAAATGTGGGCAGAGGGGCATGGGGGCACATTTTTTTAAATGGAAAGGGGGTCGTGTAATACATAATTTTAAAGCTTATAAAATTTAACTATATTTTTTAATTTAAAAAAAAAATTGGGTTTAAAATGGGGTTGAAAATGGGTATTAATGTCAAAATTCCTCTAAAAAAAACAAATATTTTTTTAAAAATGCCTAATTTCATCATAAAAAAATGTTAATTATACTTTTAAACAAATTTTAGTTGACATAAATAAAAATTTATAAAAAAAAAACTTAAAAAATCGAATGTTTTAGCACAAAAAATTGAAAAATCAAAACCTTAAAAAACATTTTTAAAAAATTTAAAAATGTTAGTTTAAATAGAGAATTTTATAAGCTTTAAAATGATGTGTCACACGACCCACCTTTCCATTTAAAAAAATGTCCCCCATGCCCCGCTTCCCACATTTTAAGAGCTGAAAATATCAAATATATGCTAAAAGATAGTTTATGTTGTTTTATTTAAGAGTTCTAAATTTGAAGTCGATATCTCAACTCGTTCAAAAGTTAAAAGGGGGGGGGGGTGAATTTTGGACCGCACTGTATATATATATATATACAGGGTGTCTCAACGAAGCCGAGTCGGTCGATATGTAGTAAAGTATCCACTTTAGAGAAAAACTTTAATAACAAAAGTTGTATGGTTATAAAAAAGGCATATTTTTAAAATATTTTAAAATATACAGGATGGTCCTCTTAGGGTGGATAACATCTGGCTTTTTGGACTTTTTGTGCAAAAAATTAAATATTTTATACAGGGCGTTCAAAATAAATATTCAAACTTTTGGATTTTCAAATATAAAAAAAAACTCCATTTTTTTTAATGGAATGCTATATTTTTTATTCACTCGTTAAATGTAGAATAAAATTCTGCATATAATGATATACGATACTTTATAGATCCAATAGCGGTTTTTAAAATAATTGAGTTTAAAAAAATAAAGTTGTCAATTTCAAAAATTTTATCTATTTTTTAATAAGAAGGCCTTGGATTTTTTTAAAATCATTTTTACACTAGGATAATAATTTTTTAAAAATAATGTATACAAAAAAATAACTAACTTGTACTCAACGCTAACGAGAACCATCTCTAAAACTCGAGTCCGTTAATGAGTTGACTCCATGATGTATTGATTTTGATCCACAGGCTCGCATAACCATAAGACATAGCTTAGTTCATATCCACAGGCTCGCGTAACAAGCATAGTACATAAGAATGCCATGCCGAGATTGGCTTGATGTGCCGTCATGTATCTTGTAAGCCAAGCACGATATCGCATTCTTATGTACTATGCTTGTTACGCGAGCCTTTGGATATGCACTAAGCTATGTCTTATGGTTATGCGAGCCTGTGGATAATGCCAAAACCAATAATAATAATAAAAATAATAATAATGATAATGATAATAATAATGATAATGATAATGAGTATGATAATGATAATGATAATGATAATGATAATGATAATGATAGTGGTAATGGTAATGGTAATGATAATGATAATGATAATGATAATGATAATGATAATCATAATCATAATCATAATCATAATCATAATCATAATCATAATCATAATCATAATCATAATCATAATAATAATGATAATGATAATGATATAAAGAACTTTCACTTTCGGGTTTAGACCGTGTTAATGGATTTTCACTTTTCGACGTTTCGTCTCTTACTACTAGAGACATCTTCAGGGATTAATCTGAAACTAAGTTTCGAATCAACTTGTGTCACTATTTATGACGAGTTGTGGTTATTCACCCGTGACGAGGTTTTTCCTATCAAAGACTTCCATATTGCAGGTAAGTGGTAACCAGTGTCCCGATTGATATTGTTAGGATGCTTGATGATTTCTATCGATTCCCGTATCTTCCTTGGCATTTTTCTGTTTTCTGTTAATATTTGTTTTGTTTCAGACAAATTGATTTTATGACCTGTTTCATGTACATGTTCGGCTACTGCCGATAAGGAAATTTGTTTCTTTCTTATATTGCACTCATGCTCTTGAAGTCTTGTAGAAATTTTTCTCTTAGTTTCACCTATGTAAACCGTACCACAGGAGCAGGGTATTTTATATACGCCTTCTGAACTCAGGGGTATTTTGTCTTTTGTTGAAGTCAAACATTGACCTAATTTTTGGTTGGACCGAAATATAGGCTTAATATTTGACTTCTTCAAAAGTTTACCTATTTTATCCGTGATACCGCTTACATAGGGAAGTATAACTTGTGTCTGTCTGTCATTGTCCTGTTGTTTGGGTCTGGGATTTCTGTATTTGTATATGGTCTTATTAATGTCTTTTTTGGTATAACCGTTCATGGTCAAGGCTTTGGTTAGTTTAAGGAGTTCTGTGTCTAGGGAATTCTTGTCTGAAATCATGAAAGCCCTATGAACAAGTGAATTAACTACCGAGCGTTTTTGAGAGGGATGGTGATGTGAAAATGCGTTTAGGTATCTGTCAGTGTGGGTTTTCTTCCTGTATACCGAGTGTCCTATTGAGCCATTTTCCGTTTTGTAAACCAAAACGTCCAAAAAGGGAAGTGATCCGTTGTTCTCAATTTCCATCGTAAACCGTATAGATTTATGTTGGGAATTGAGGTGATTTAGAAAACCTTGAAGGCTTTCCATGCCATGGGGCCAAATAGCATAGACATCGTCTACGTATCTGCGCCAAATTTTAGGTTTTAATGGAAATGACTCAATAGCTTTTTTCTCGAAGTATTCCATGAAAAAAAGCGTCGGAAAGTGAAAATCCATTAACACGGTCTAAATCCGAAAGTGAAAGTTCTTTATATCTTAATGGCCGTGAAAGCTTAAAATCTAAAAAATGATAATGATAATGAAAATAAAGTTTAGTCCCTTATAGACGGCAAACTATTAAAATCTATAAAGAAATTGCACTGCTCTACTACAGAATTTTCACAATCAATGAGAAAATCCCTACCAAAATGTCATATAGCTGCTATTTCACGCTTTTTTGCGATCATCAGTGAGCATATATTGGTATGGTGGCTTTCGCACTGACTGTTGAAAATTTTAAATACCTATCAAAAATAAGTATAACTGTATTGAGAGCGTACAAATTGGTGGCGCCATCTAATGTTTGCACAAAGTACTACACATTAGATGTTGGCAGACCTGTAATCTGAAAAGGAATTAATCTATATCTAGATACACAGGCGGACAAAACATTTTGTCTCGAAGCCAGCACCTAGTACCGACACGCAAATCAAATTATAAATGAAAATAAAGTTTAGTCCCTTATAGACGGCAAACTATTAAAATCTATAAAGAAATTGCACTGCTCTACTACAGAATTTTCCACAATCAATGAGAAAATCCCTACCAAAATGTCATATAGGCTGCTATTTCACGCTTTTTTTGCGATCATCAGTGAGCATATATTGGGTATGGTGGCTTTCGCACTGACTGTTGAAAATTTTAATTACCTATCAAAAATAAGTATAACTGTATTGAGAGCGTACAAATTGGTGGCAGCCATCTAATGTTTGCACAAAGTACTACACATTAGATGTTGGCAGACCTGTAATCTGATAAGAATTATCTATATACATGCAATTTCTTTATAGATTTTAATAGTTTGCCGTCTATAAGGCACTAAACTTTATTTTCATTTATAATTTGATTTGCCGTGTCGGTACTAGGTGCTGGCTTCGAGACAAAATGTTTTGTCCGCCTGTGTATCTAGATATAGATAATTCTGATCAGATTACAGGTCTGCC
>OY294050.1:39402078-39446150 GCA_958510825.1 Brachypterus glaber
CCAAATCCCCTTCAATAATCCAAAAACTTCCGTTGCCTAACAACCACAACTCAAGGACTATTTCTAATAATGTTCACACTACTTAACACATAAATTTTAAATATGAGCTTTATCTCAATTTTAATATTATGCGCATGAGTTATTTTCTTTTTTTCTATAACTTTAAATTAATAAGTTTCTTGACGTTTGTATGCAAAAAAAAAAAACGAGAAATTTGTTACCACGATAACTCGGGAACGCTTTGAGCTAAATATTTCAAATTTAAAAGATAGGTTCCTTACACAAAGGTCTCAGCTGGGATTATTTTTGGTTGAAATGCAGCGGGCTAAAAAAAATGTGTTTTTTATTTTTCGTTATTCGTTAAAAGAAACAAATTTTAATCTTTTTTTCAAACTTTTCTTCCTTGATCCAAGTGACTAACTGCGTCGACATAACATTCCGAATGCGAAGTAAAAAACGTAAACTTAAAAGCGCAAGAAATGCAGTACGCTGATTGGTTCAATTTTAACCAGCCTTAAAATTGAACCAATCAGCGTACTGCATTTCTTGCATTTTTACGTTTAAGTTTTTAAGTCCATTTGTAAATAGGGTTTAAACTGGCCAAGGTCATTTGGATAGATGGCAGGGTCGTACTGAAATTAATATTTTTTAAAGTATAACAAACTATAAATTTATTTAAGTAAATTTCTTTTATTGTTATTACATTTTTATGTAACTTTTATTAAATTAAAAATTCTTTACTTTCCCCAAGCAAAGTCTTGCGTTAGTAAAAAAAAGATGATTTCTGTAAAAAAAATCTGTCTCTGGATCAGATGAATTAAAAGAACTAATTCGCAAAAAAAAAATTAGAAGCCAGCCAGGAAAAGTAAAATTAGCAATTTAAGAAATTAAAAATTGCCAAAAGATTTTAACTTAAAAACTATTCAAAATGCATTAAAATCTGGCACTGTTTCTATAATCCCACCCACTTTTCCCTTTCTACCCCTTTCTTGAGCTTCACATAAGATTGGAACTTCTTTGTTTAATCGCAATTTGTACGGAGCTTTGAAATCAATCTGTATATATAATGCTGTACATCCCTGGTGGGATTGTAGCGACTCCTATTATGGAACCTTTTAGATTTGATTTATTTATCTATGGCAGATCATGCCTTTTTTATTTGAGTCCTAATCCTATTAACCTAGAACACGTGTAAACAGCTTATTGTAGAAAATTATAAAATTTTTAAAATGCTATTGTTTCCCTTAATCTGGGATTATTTAACTGTGTTATCATGCAAAAGACTGCAGATGAAACTGATGTCAATGTGTAGGTAAAGGTTAGCTCTACATAATACAAGTAAAATCATCTCTATGTCGCTGTATGTTCATAAAATGCATTAATTATTTAAAAATATATAATTATTCACTTAATTATTAAATTAAATATGGGTAATTTTTAGGGTATTTTTTTGTAAAACGTTAAAACTCTTGATTGACCATACAATACCTGATATTTTAATAAGACCTTAAAAACCATACTAACATAAAGCAGTTTAAACTCGATTTTTTTATAAAGGGTTTTCATTAAAGTTAAAGTTAAATTTTATTTATATTTATATATTTATTTATTTAAGCAAATGTCTTTTAAAAAATAGTAACAATCTAGTTGTGCCGCCTCTTAGAGGAGTCAAATTATTATTATTTTTTATTTTTTTTGTTGGTTATATTTTACTCAATACCCAATAGGAATGATTTTTTTTATTATTTTCCCCACGTTGCCCTACACGCTAATCTTGAATACAAATTAAGTTTTAATGACTTGTCAACCCAAACCAAGATCCTGCTAATAGGAGATCTACACATTATAAAAGCATTAGCAGTAGAATCTGAGGTGCTTGATTTTAGAAGATTATGGACTTTTTTCCTTAGAAACGACCATAGCGAACTTAATAAAACTTTATTTTATACTGTTTTATTAATGAATTCACATAAATAATCTATCAATTCTCAATTCAGAAAAAATTGTTGCAGATGTGTTTGGTAATTTATTTTCTAAAAAAAATCTAATGTGGTGTATTAAATATCTGTCATAATGTGTTAAAACTATATATATAAATTTTAAATTTATATTTACAGTCAAAGAAAACTTTTATATTTATTGTATTTGCAGGGTGAAAAATGCAATCTCTACTGTTTTTTCAGTAGATCCTCCTTTGGTAAAAAGATGGAGTACTTTTATAAGTTTAAGAAATCTTTACCAATTTAATTTTGCTGTATAATAAGCAACTAGATAGCAGTGTTTGTTCAACTCACCAGGGTATAGGTCCAATAATTTGATATATTGTTTGATCCTAGCGCACCTATTCACACTTCTGAAACGGAGCTGTGCTGAAGAGTCTGAGAAAGACGAAACGGTGCCGTCCACAGTTTTTCAGAGTGTGACTTCTTGTAAATTTCGTACACATTATGGGATTTACAGTTGAGGTGAACAAAAATTTGTTATCTAAACGACTGAAAACTCAAGAAATTTTCTAATATTAATAATATTATATATACATATATATTTTATATATATATATATATATATATATATATATATATATATATATATATATATATATATATATATATATATATTGCTGTACATCCCTGGTGGGATTGTAGCGACTCCTATTATGGAGCCTTTTAGATTTGATTTATTTATCTATGCCAGATCACTTAAGTCCTAATCTTCTACAGGCTGTTGTGGCTTTTTGTTTCCTCTAAAACTTTTCTCCATGCTTTTCTATTTTAAGCTTTGTTTTAAACCACCCTTGAATTCCCATATTTTCCAAGTCCTTTGTCACCTGATCAGTCCACCGTAATTTGCGTCTTCCTCTGGTCCTTTCTTCTATCGGTTTCCATTCCGTTATTTTTCTTACTATGTATTCTGCCTCTTTTCTGTATATGTGGCGGTACCACCTTAATATTTGAGCCTTGATAAATTTATCTATGTCTTTTCCTTTGTAACTTATTTCCTGATTTATTAGTCTTCTTGTTTCTCCATCTTCTGTTGTTATAGGCCCGTATATTTTTCTCATGATTGTTCGTTCTAAAATTCTCTATTTTTCTTCATCGCTCTCTGTCATAACGATGGTTTCAGCTGCGTATGTTACTATAGGCCTTATTGCTGCTTTATATATTTTAACTTTTGTGTATATAGTTATTTTCACATAAGTGTTTGATTTCACCATCTTAATTTTTTTATTTTTTAAAAAAAATTGAATTCGGTAAGCTTTTTTTTACTATTTTTTACCATTATCCGTACTTTACTTTATCCTTGGGCACGCAAAATATGGACTCTTTAACCTTTAAGTTTGCGTTACCGGAATGACGAACGTTATTACCGTAAAGTTAGATTTTAATTGTAAGTGAAATATAATAAGGCCAATTTTTTGATATGTGAAATGGACCTACCGGAGAAGCTTAAATCCACATTTTTTTATGTTGCTATGTTCTTGCTTCCGGTCGCCATAGTGAAAAACGCGAATTGCTCCATATATCCGAAACTATTGGTTGTATCTAAAAAGTTCCAGGAAGGAAAGTTGTAGATAATTAAATTATATTTTATTATTATTGACACTTTTTTTCTGTGCGGGCAATAATTTTGAGGCTATGTACATTTTAATTTTTTTTCACTCATTTCCATTTTTATCTTTTCCGAAAGAAGTTACCTAAATGCAACCTCGTATAAAAAATAAAGTACGTAAAATTTTCAACATTTTGATTTACCTTGGAAGATGGTATGATAAAGCAGTCCAAAGTTAAAAGTCCAAACGAAATGTAAGCCGCTCGCGGTTTTAATTAATATGTTTTATCAGTTGTTTTATATTAGTTTTGTGACTAATATTACTTATTTCAGAAGTACTTCAATTGAATTTTTTTTTCAAGTTGCCTATTTCACAGAAGTAATATTTTGGTTTTAAAGGTTTTGAATTTAATTTTCAATTTATTCTTTTTGCTTAAGCAATTTCATTAAGTATATGGAGGAGTCTGATTGCATATTTATTTCTGTTATATCTGAGACATAATGTTTTCGGAATACATGCGAATATTTTTTTTCCTTTGCTTTATGGTGCGCAGACGGTCCCTTTTAGATTCATTATATTTTGACCTATGTAAAACTAAATATCTGAAACGTGAAACTTTTTCTACCAGCAGAATAGTGGAAATACCTTTTTCCATATTTTGCGCATTCGTATGTATTATTAAACACTTCTGCGCATAAATATGTTTCACCGAACACTACTGCGCATGGTATATTTATATATGTTTGCCAGAACACTTTTGGGCATAAATATGTTCTATAAAAGCCAACTGTGCATCGGTATATTTGTTATACTTGCCAGAACACTTTTGTGCCTTCATATGTATTTTTAAACACTTCTGCGGATAAACATGTTCTACCAAACCTGCTCATGATATATTTGTATATGTTTGGCAAAACACTTACTTTTCGCATTCATATATATATATATATATATATATATATATATATATATATATATATATATATATATATATATATAAGCTAAGGCTACCGTGATTTCTAGTTCAGTGGGTGGTCTGGTCAACTTATCATTAAAACCATGTGCAACCTCCGAAACTAAAAAGGCTAAAACAGCTGAGGAAGCATGGGAAAATCTCCGAAAAGCTTATGAAGATTCGGGTATAGTAAGATTAATTGGCCTATACTCGAAGTTGTTTAAAACAAAATTTGAATTGTGTTCGTCAATGCAGGACTATGTTGATAAAATTTAAAAAAATTCTAAACAACTAGAAAATATTGGTGAACCATTCAAGGACTTTTGGTGGAATAATCCTTGGTGGTCTTCCTGAAGAGTACAAACCACTGATATTGGGAATACAGGGCTCTAAACAAGCTACCACGACAGAATTTGTTAAAAGTTTACTACTGCAGGATAATGTTAAAAACCTTGGATATACTACGAGTTCAGATTCAGTTTTTATCATCAGAAAACCATTTAAAAAAAAATACGAAACAACTTTATAGAATTCCGAGATGTTACAATTGTAATGAGTATAATCACAAAGCTGATTCTTGTCCCAAACCAAAGAAATCAACTCCTAGAAAAGAAGAAAATAGTTATTTTGTATATTCGTGTGATAAATCTACTGAAATGTCCAAGAAATAGAAATAGATTCTGGAGCAACGGCTCACTTTACACCACACCGAGAGGTTTTGAGATTATTCCAAGAAAATTCAAGCAGAGACTTGGGAATTGCAAATGGTACTAAACTGAAGTGTACAGGAACAGGTGAACTTGATATTCTTCTAAGCAATGAGAAGACCGTAACAGTAAAAAATGTAGTCCATGTCCCCGACAGCATTAAATTTACTTTCTGTAAGTAAGATCGTTAAAACTGGACTTAGTGTTATTTTTGACAAAACTTATGGATGCAGACTGACAACAAAAAATGTTACTGAATGCTAAAGAAATTATGGCTACAGCTACGGAAATAAATGGTATGTACTGTCTAGATCAAGCTCAACCTCATGATAACCTGTTAGCAAACTCAGTAAAAGTTGAAGATACATATGAGCTTTGACATCGCCGACTTGGGCATTTAAATGAACAATCCATGAAAATATTGAAAAAAATATCTGATGGTATAACATTTACAGATAATGTTCAAGAAAAAAGCGAAAGTTGTATAAAAGGAAAGCTACATCGTGAACCATTCGATAAGTCTGGAGGCAGGCGAGCTGAAAATACACTGGATTTAGTCCATTCCAATATTTGTGGACCGATGCAAACCAGTTCCATTGGAGGTGCTAAATATTTTTTAACATTTTCGGACGATTTTTCAAGAAAAACCGTAATATATTTTCTTCGGGTAAAATCTGAAGTGACAGAAAAATTCAAAGAATACAAAGCATTAGTCGAGAATGAATCTGGCAGAAAAATCAAATGTTTAAGGACAGACAATGGTAAAGAATATGTTAACCGAAATCTTACAAAGATATTAACATCAGCAGGAATAAAGCACCAAAAGACGATTCCGTATACACCTCAACAAAATTCCGTTGCCGAAAGACTTAATCGTACTTTAGTGGAAAAAGCAAGAAGTATGTTGTTAGACGCAAATCTTGATAATTGGGCAGAAGCAATTTCAACTGCCACATATTTAAAAAACATTTTTCCAACTAAAGCTTTAGATAACAAAACTCCACAAAAAGCTTGGTCTGGGAGAAAACCGGATTTGAAACATCCTCGTGTATTTGGGTACAAAGCATTTGTGCATGTTCCGAAAGAAAAAAGACGAAAACTGGACAAAAAAAGCAGTTGAATGTATTTTCGTAGGATATCCTAAAAACACGAAAGGATTCCGATTTTTAAATTCAGAAAATAAAGTATTATTCTCCAGAGATGCAGTTTTTATTGAAAATCAGTCTGTAAAGGCTGATAATAACATTCAAAATAATGAAGAAAATCAACAGGAACAAACAGTTATAATAGCTACTACTGTTGAAGTGGGGGAAGAGATTCCATTATTATCCGTTAATGAAGAAAATTATGAAGAAGAGGTAACTGAGGAGAGTATTTCAGAAAATTATGAGAATGTATTGGAGTCACCTGAAGAAAATGTAGTAGAAGATTTTTTAGAAAATCAAGAATTTGTAGAAGAATTACCAGAGAGATTAACTCGCCGACGGCAACTAAAGCGTAGTTGCCTCTAGAACCATACAGAAAATGTAAGAAGTCTAAGTCACTTTTCAAAATTTATAAATGCATACATGCGAAGAGCTTAAGTTCTAGGAGGGGGAACAACGAATCTATGAAGGCTAGCTACACCTGCGTATTAGTAACAGTTTTTTGAGTAGAGTTCAAACAGCAGAACAGGGCTGCATTACATTTATTTTAAACTATAATAAATTATATTTTTTTAGTAAACTATAATTATTGTTAATTTTTATTTAACTTTTTATATAAATAAAAATATTTTAGTTTCCTCCAGGAAAGTCTTGCATTAGTAAAAGAAATTGAAACATTTTTATAGTTTTTTTTTTATTTTTCTCGGCGTTTATATCCAAAAAATATGATTTTCTTAAAAATCTGTCAGTCTATCTGTCGGTCTGTCTACGAAATTTGTGACCACGGTAACTCAAAAATGTTTCGAGTTAAAGACTTAAAGGAGGATATCGGGTTTTGGGCCATCGGCCGTCGTTCATAAGATTTTACACAGACTTAATTTGACAAATTTTTAGCTCCCAAACCATTCCGGAACACCTTCAAAATAGGTGAAATTTGGTGACATTAAACGACTTTTTCAAAAAGAAAAAATCAATCTGACAACAGGGCATATTATTATTATTATTAAGTAGTATAAATAATTTAGTTCTCCTCGTCATTTTTGACATCACAAATAACTTGTCAGTAAATTGTTAAATAAAATAGTTTTATAGAAATAGAAACTGATTTAAAGAATTTATTATGTATTATACTACATATGTACAGTATACAAGATATAACAGTTATTTAATAAGGAAGAAACTCTCCGACCGGGTAAATTGGATCAAAATAGATTACAGATTATAAAGAAAGTGCATGGAATGATTGTATATAACACTGCAGTACTGATCCATTCTTTTTATGAAAGAACAATTATAATGGGATGGTTTGGAATAGATTTGTTGCATTAAAAATTATTTGTAAAGTTATCAGTGTAGTATTTTTATCATAAATAGTATAAAATATCTGTGTACCCTATTGAAAATGACGGGTCTGGGCGGGTATAAATGGTTCACAAACAGGACTTTAGCGGGTGAAGTTCATCCGCTCAAGTCCGGTTTGTGCACCATTTATACCCGCGCAGACCTGGCATTTTCAACAGGGTAGGTCCTGAACAACTTTAAATAAATAAATAAATAAAATATTCTCCGTCCGTAGACTTTGAGGTTGGTGTTTATTTAGTTTTAATATGGGTTTAAAAGTTAAAACTGATTTAAATTCAACGTTTTTTTCATGAAGAAATTGGAAACAAAATTCATGAATATGAGAATTCCTTAAGGAAAATTATGTAGTGTATAGGAGCGATTAGATGCTCTAGTTTCTTTAGAGAAAAAGTTTTCTCTCAAATTGGGTAAAGCAAATTAAAACCTAGTATTACCAATTAGTATACAGGGTTATTCTTTTAAATGGTACAGTACCTTTATCTTTTTTGTGTGATGAAATAGAGCCATGCTTCTTTAAGCAAAGTTTTATCTAAGAACACATTACACAGATTCGAGAGTTAGGACCTGGTTCTACCCAAGGTACTTCTCTTTCTATATGACGATTTATAAGAAATGTCCGGTATTGTACATTCTGAGCTGGCTTTGCTGTACTCTTTTTATTAATGTACCCATCGCATCCAAAACACTTTATTGGTGCCATTTTAAAAAAATTTACTTGACAATTAGTTTTTATTTAAGTCGACAAAACGACTTGACTTAAGTCATCTCAAAAAAACTTGACTAGTTCACTTTGTCTCGTAATAAAACGCAATATTGCCAAGATGTACATTTTTAATTAATTTTATTAATTTTTGTTTTAACAATTACTACTAAATAAATAGTTTAAATCAATTAATTCTTTATTTCTTATCATTTTATACCTAAAAACAAACACTTTTGATGTGGCCCAAAATACCCCCCTAAAACGATATCCTCCTTTGGACAATAAAATTGTGGACTGGGAATTTTTTTGATAAAAATTGGGAATGTGTAAGGGGTAAAAGGGGGTAAAAAATATTTTTGCACATTTTCTTTTTCATTTTTTGACTAAAGAAGTTTTTAAATTATTATTATAATATCCATAAAAAAAAACATCACTCGCTTGGGGGAGAGGTCCACATAACATTGAGCAAGGAGAAAAGGATAGATAGATAGACAGCATTTTTTTTGTTTTAAAAGAATTACAATTCTTATAACAATATAAAAGAAAAAATTATATCTAAACGTATAAACTCTAACAAAAAAGAAAAAATTATATGCAAACAAATAAAGTACCTAAACTATAAAAAAATAAGTATACAAGTATAAAAACCCTAAAAAAAAATTTCTAAAATTTACGTTTAACTTTTTTTTAACATGTTAAGAAAAAAAAAACAAAATTAAAGACAAAAAAAAAACAGTTGTAGCATTAGTCGTCTAGTACAACTGAACGCATTTTAAGCATATTAATTATATAATGGGCGAGGACGAGAAAAGGGTCTAAAATCACCAATTTTTAAATTTACATGGTTTTTACATGAGCCTGTAACAAATACATTATTAAAATAATAAAAATAAAAAAAAATTAAAAAAAAGTTTATTTTATTAGTTATTATTACTTTTAAATAAGTGAGTGACAGCAAAGACAGACGTCGCCCAGCAGATTTCCATTGAGTAAGATTATTTTATTATAAATAAATTCTAACTAACATATGTTCACTTGTAAGCTTGCTTGCTAAGTGCTGCAGCCCTTTTCACACTGTGGACTTAAGCCAATTCCCAAGAACCGCTGAGGCTGACGGTTTGGTGTGTTTAAGGTTCCCTGAGACCCCAAATACTAACTCCGATCCAGAACAAACACCCGCCAAAACCCAAAAAAACCCCCGGGAAAGCGACTGCTTCCGACACAGTCGCCAAACCCTCCGGCTCAGGGCCCCAACCCCCTGTTACGGCCCCCACGGACTCAAAAAATCAAACTAAAGCCCAAATTCCAGCTACTGGCCCAGGAAACACCCCTCCCGACCAGGAAGCCCATAAAACCCCCAAAATCCCCCCCATCATTATCCGAGCCCCTGAAAAATGGCTAGCCCTGTCCCGTCACTTTAACACACAAAAAGTGAACATTCTACACGCCAAAAACACCTCCGAAGGAGTTCAAATACGCACCCAGTCAAGCGACGACTTCCGTAAAGTCACTAGACACCTGGATACGGAAAAAATACCGTATCGCAGCTTTACCCTCCCTGAGGACAAGGCGATTCACGCCGTAATCCGGGAATCCCCACATAGATAGACGTCGCAGACGTCCAAGCCGCTCTTATCGAGCGAGGCTACCTCCCCACGTCAGTCGCCAGAATGACACGCACTAAAGACAAGACCCCATGCCTTTGATCCTAGTCATCCTTCCCAAGGTTGACAGGACAACAACACCCAATTCTCAAAGAGACTAGACTCCTACACCTAGTAGTAAAGGTCGAAAGCCAGACCTATAAACCTAAATACAGGCTGTAGGATTTTGGATAGCTCAGGTTACAATAAAACACAGATTACTCTTTACTGCTCGACTAACTATACAAGACTGACGCACTGCAATCAAGTTTATTCTTTTGGTACAATCTTATATAATCGCTTCGCTCTTTATTTAATTTCAATACACTACATCTCTCCTTTGTTTTTTAGATTTATTTATTTTTTATTACAATCTATAACCTTAAAATGCACACAATACTAGCACCAGCCTAGAATATTTAACTTGTTCTAAATTACAATTACTTATGACTACTTATGACTACTTATGACTAACTTATGACTAATGGCTAAATTATGTCGATAAAGTAAATGATTTTATAATCACTTTGCCTGTCTAGATATTTAGTTTGTTTCGACTGAGGTACAAAGTCACAGTTACTTTTAAGCGTATGCATTTATAACAAAACGAGATTGTTATAAATATATTTCCTTGTAATAATATAGTTACTGATTTTGAATATTTTAGACAATTTTTATTTAGAACTTTTCTGTAGTTGATCTATCACATACTTCCCATTTCCCTTTTCCTTTTTCTTTGTTTTTTTTTACATAACATCCCAAGGTGGACACGATTTCTTTTCTTTGATCTTATTCATAATATATGTGAAAACATTTCTGTTAATAAAACATTTTACTATTCCTTAAAACGACTTTTGTTTGATTAACGCAGTCGTCCCTCCGAAGTGACTGATCGATTTCGTGCTTTTTAGCACTCTTCAGAGCCACATATCGGTAGTAGGGACAACTACGAAAATCAAATCCTTTCCATATATCTCTATATAGAGTTTAAAAATCGTTGTAAGGAAAAGCAAAAACAGCTAGCGACATCTACTGCTAAAAGCAGAGACTGGATAAACCTATCGACAGTCCAAAACAGGAAGCAGTTATTGGTTTCAAGAACCTATTGCACGCTGTCGATAGGGGGCAGATTAATCAATGCCACGGTGGACATTGCCGCCAATTGAATCCTAAACGCTAGGAGGTCACCTTTTACAGTGGTATCTGAATTAATAAACTAAATTAAATTGTTTGATATTTACAAATTTAAAAAATCTATATAAAACATTTTACTATTCCTTAAAACGACTTTTGTTTGATTAACGCAGTCGTCCCTCCGAAGTGATTGATCGATTTCGTGCTTTTTAGCACTCTTCAGAGCCACATATCGGTAGTAGGGACAACTACGAAAATCAAATCCTTTCCATATATCTATATATAGAGTTTAAAAATCGTTGTAAGGAAAAGCAAAAACAGCTAGCGACATCTACTGCTAAAAGCAGAGACTGGATAAACCTATCGACAGTCCAAAAAAGGAAGCAGTTATTGGTTTCAAGAACCTATTGCACGCTGTCGATAGGGGGCAGATTAATCAATGCCACGGTGGACATTGCCGCCAATTGAATCCTAAACGCTAGGAGGTCACCGTTTACAGTGGTATCTGAATTAATAAACTAAATTAAATTGTTTGATATTTACAAATTTAAAAAATCTATATAAAACATTTTACTATTCCTTAAAACGACTTTTGTTTGATTAACGCAGTCGTCCCTCCGAAGTGACTGATCGATTTCGTGCTTTTTAGCACTCTTCAGAGCCACATATCGGTAGTAGGGACAACTACCAAAATCAAATCCTTTCCATATATCTCTATATAGAGTTTAAAAATCGTTGTAAGGAAAAGCAAAAACAGCTAGCGACATCTACTAAAAGCAGGACTGCGTTAATCAAACAAAAGTCGTTTTAAGGAATAGTAAAATGTTTTATATAGATTTTTTAAATTTGTAAATATCAAACAATTTAATTTAGTTTATTTCTGTTAATGTTGCTTGGTTTGCCTATATATCTGACAAGAAAGATTTTATTTCCGTCTATTGTTTTGGGTGTTTGAAGGAAGAAGTGAACTGTTTTCACATTACAGGAGGAACGCATATGAACTGGTTCACTATTAGGGGGAATATCGATAAGGACGTTTTGAACTAATGGAATATTAATATGATACGTCCGGACCAATTTTTTTGAATACGCAAAGCTATGGAGGTGACTTTACCTAGTAAATTATTGGTGACATTTTTTATGACGTAAAATTTAGTGGTTTCATTTTATTGTTTGCTATAACTTTAGATTCGAAAGAATGGTAAATAGTACTTGCTACCATAAGCCATCAAGATTTTATAAGACTATTTTCATGTTTGCTTTTGCTCCCCGAATCTATTAGCATTTTAACTTCTACTACGCCTAATAAACAAGTTATAGTTTCATCCTTATCTATGTAGAAAACGTAGTCGGCCTTATTTTCTGAGTTAGACAATTCTCCTATAGTATGAATACCGGACCCACTAAACATGAAACATAGAAACCACCTTTATACAATATTTTATTTAAATAGCATGACATACATTTAAAACATTTTTAAATGTTGCATTTAAATAAGCCAGTAAACATGGATTTGTTACATTTAAAAAATATTGTATTAATGTTGCATTTAAATAAGATAATTTGCATTGTTTGTTACTTTTAAAACGTTATTTGTATATGCATTAAGATATTGTTAATATAAACGTGTTATTGTATTGCAATATTAGAAACACTTTAAAATTACTTAACATTTATTGCATATTTTTTTGCGATGATTTTCTTGGCGTCATGCTATAGGTGGCGCTACTTATTGTTCCCTACCACTAAAATACTTGTAAACACTATAAGGTCTTTTAAGGAATAATGTACGTTATAGTAACGAAAAAACAAAGTTTATAACCAGTTTTCGGTTAATCGGTTGCTGAAGTTACCCCAGACCGGTTCTCGATTAAAACTCGAAAGCAAAACCGGTTTGGACCAGACAATATATTTAAGTTACAATATCAAGATATTTACGAAACATTATTAAAAGTATCTTGGCAATATTTAACTGAGGTTGTGCTTTATTAAAATGGTGTTATTTTAATATAGCCCTACATAATCTTAAGGTCGTGAGTTACATAAACATTTGATTTTTTTTTGTAACATTCTTAATGTAGTACAGGGGGACATTTGCGGACGTGACAACATTGAATATACATTATTTTTATTTAGATGTAAACGTTACCGGATAACATTTTATTGTAGATGTAAAGTTGTTGCAACATACATAGCATAGCATTTATTACAGGTTTGGAATATACAGAAATATGCGATGTTTTACGTAGAACGTTCTTAGAAGGTTTTAAGACATTCAATGGATACCGTTTTAATCATACGAAAGCTTCTATGATCATTCTAAAAAATCTTGCAAAATATGCCCATCATCTTCTTAAAATTTGCAAAACTATCTAACCCAATTTACGATCTGTCAAATCTAAAGTAGTCAATAATCAGAACAGTGACATGTGTAATAATGACACTGTGTGGAACAAAACGATGTCTTAAACTATTATATAATAGACAACATTTAAAATTCAGGAATATTAACATTTTCCTGCATTAATTTGTTTGTATACAGGTACATACCTTTCTATGCTTACAATACAATCTTATATAGCCTACAAACACTAGACTTAATAAAATCACCAATCACTAGACTTAGATCTATAATTCTAATCCAATAATACACGATGGGAATCACCAAAACAATAAATGTATAATTTTTTATCAGCCACTATAGAATTACAACTCAAACATGTCCAAAATGTATTGCAGAATAGCGGCAAATTCAAATACCTTCTATCAGAACATTCTTAGAATATGCATAGTATAATTTCTAAGAACATTCTTAACAGAAATTTCTTAGAATATGCATTGGAAGAATGATATGAGAAACCTTTAAGGATATTTCATGCATAGAATATGCATTTTAATCGCAAGTTTTAAGCATAATCATAGCATATCTAAAAGTTTATTTTAAGAATATTCCCAATAGAATAATTAGAGAATATTCTTAGATCATCAGTGCTATTTGGGGTATTCATACCCATGTGCGTAAACGTAAACGTAAACCCACACATATTCCCTGATAACACATCCTTTAAAGAAGGAAACCTGTTAATTTTAATGTTTTATCCACTAGATTTTTATGGTTTTCTTAATAAAAGGCATAATTGTGGGAATAATAGCGTATGCAACTCGTCGCTTACCTTTTCCAATATGCTCGATTTTTCCTCGTAAACATATGTACTCTCGAACACCAAAATTAGGTTCGAAAACTCGTTGCGTAATTTATCATTAATATACGGTTTCCTTTTATCACACTCTATGGTTTTATAATAAACTAACGCTTATGAAAGGTAGTATAATAAAAGCGGAAAATTTAATATTTTGTTACTTAATTAAAGTATTTCAGTATAAATATAATTTTATATGTTTTTAAAAGAACTAAGTTTTTGCGTTATTTGTAGGCGAAATATTCTTCATATTTAAAACTTACTTTAGGTCGTATTTTGTTTGGGGACTCCTACGCACATACTATGTGATACTTATATGTACTGATGCCATATTATGTGCCATACGTACTTACACATACTCACACACACACTTATATTTATATACACATGAAGGGGTTTGGACTTTACATCTATTATATAATTATTATAATCGACATAATGTTTTGTTTTGGCCTTTGTTGCCAAAATATCTCAAACATTTATGCAAAATATAGAAGAATATTTTGGTCTTGCTGTTTACCCATAACAACCCTATAGGTTATTATATTATAATCAGTTAGCTTTGGACCAATAATACCTATTTATTATAGACGTACCCCGGGGACTGTTTTTGTCCATGGGCATTGGGCATGGCATTAATTCAACGCTGATTAGAAGCCACTGCGGTGTACAGCAAGATGCTGTCCCCCCTCTAGAACAAAGCAACGCCAGTGTATTTATGATAAAGCTAAAAGATGACTAATAGCTCGCAATTGCCCGGGCTCTAATTATAGAACTTGTGAAAATGTCCTCTTCCATTTTCCCCGACTGAGTGTACGTCCCCTTCGACGTCAAATTGGCAGCTTATTTTGCCTATGATTTATATAGATATAACGTATCTTTATAAACCTTTTTTAAATCATTTTGTGTAAATGTTGGCGAAATATTTTCTAAAATCTGACACTTCATATGTCAAACACGTACATCACAAGTTGCACCTACGTACAGTGGGACATTACGACTACTGTAAGTAATTGAACTTGATTTCGAAACCGATTTACTTTGGTTTATAACGAGTCGTTATTAAGGACAGATTATAATGAAGCTAACATTATTAGTTCAGGCCTCAAACCGTGAACAATGAAAGTTTTTCTTTTGCTAGGAATGGTGGCCCAGTGTGACCTATGGTCATTTGAACTTTAGTTCTGATCCGTGACCCTATGGGATTTGTCCCTGCTGTTACAGTAGTAACTACTGTAGCTACTCGTGGTCATTCGGACTTTTAGTTCGGTGTGTAACCTCTGCTTTAGCTTTAACCCTGACCGGTGGCCATGGTCGTTTGAACTTTTAGTTCTGGTCTATGACCTCCCAAAACTTGTTTAGGACAATGGCCCTATCCCTATGGGATTTGTCCCTGCTGTTACAGTAGTAACTACTGTAGCTACTCGTGGTCATTCGGACTTTTAGTTCGGTGTGTAACCTCTGCTTGAGCTTTAACCCTGACCGGTGGCCATGGTCCTTTGAACTTTTAGTTCAGGTCCGTGACCTTTCTAAGCCATGTTTAGGACTTTGGCCCATGGCCCATGACTCGTGGTCGTTTGAACTTTTAGTTCAGGTCGGTCTGTGACCTCTCTAAACTATGTTTAGAACTTTGGCCAGTGGCCCATGACTCGTGGTCGTTTGAACTTTTAGTTCAGGTCTGTGACCTCTCTAAACCATGTTTAGGACTTTGGCCAGTGGCCCATGACTCGTGGTCGTTCGAACTTTTAGTTTAGGTCTGTGACTTCTCTAAACCATGTTTAGGACTTTGGCTAGTAGCCCATGACTCGTGGTCGTTTGAACTTTTAGTTCAGGTCTGTGACCTCTTTAAACCATGTTTAGGACTTTGGCCAGTGGCCCATGACTCGTGGTCGTTTGAACTTTTAGTTCAGGTCTGTCACCTCTCCGAAACTTATTTCGGTACTACACTAGGAATCTAGTTAGTTTAAATACATCTCTACTAAACGTGTTAGGTATTTACGATCTAATGCTGAATTAACTTGCCAAAAATTAAATATATCATATGTAACCTAACACCTGCTTAGTAAAGCCCATAAAGTACGAATATCTTTAATTTCATAAACATTCTATGTAAGTTTTATTCGAACATTGTTTATTTAAAATAACATAATTATGTAAGTAAAGTGATTTCAATTCATTCTTACACAACATACATATATACATATATATATATATATATATATATATATATATATATATATATATATATATATATATATATATATACCTATATATACATACATATATACACACACATACATATACAAATATAGTACTGTGATAGGTACTTACTGTGAAATGAGCTAATATTACAATTGTAATATTGTTATTTTCATCCTCGTTGCCACTGTAGGATTTTGGATAGCTCAGGTTACAATAAAACACAGATTACTTTTTACTGCTCGACTAACTATACAAGACTGACTCACTGCAATCAAGTTTATTCTTTTGGTACTGTTACTACTTAGTATTTAATTGTTATTACCTATTTGTTACCTTGAAGGAAGGTGAAGTGTCAATAAAATTTGTCAAGTCATTAAAAAAGGCTAAAATTTAATAAAACGACCAATATTAGACAAAACAGACATAGACAAGAACATTAGTGGTCCTTCGAGTTATAATTAAGAATCATTCCTAAAGAAAAATGTCTTCAAAATCTCTTCCTGACGAGGTAAGAAGGAGTGAACGTATACGTCAAAGGGATAGGACAAATCTGGCTGAAAATCTCTTAGAGGGCGTCATAGACCCGACAAATGATATCCTCTTGAAACAATCAATGGAAATCCCTATCGAACACGCAAATAAGACTAATGAAAATATGGAGGTAACATACACCATTGCCTCACGATCTAAGACCAATAAAACTATGACAAATAAATCAATTTCTACAAAAAATACTTCCAAATCATCAAGAATAAGTCAGTTAGAGTTGGAACTTGAAGCTAACAAAAAAATAGCTTTGTTTGAATTAAGAGATCTTGAACTCGAAAAACGAAGACTTGAAATAGAAAAGAAAACGTATGAAAGAGAAATGGAATTTAAGGGGGCTATACAAAGTAAAGCAAGTCAATATAGTGAATCAATGAAATCTACAAGAAATGGTGTAAGTCAGTTAAGCGAATCAGCAAAAAGTTCATATATTCAAGACTGGGTAAACAAAATACCAGACGATACAAAAAAAAATACTCTACGCCAACTAATAAAACAAATATGGACAACAGAAACCTGGAAGAAAATTATGATGTGATTAAAACAAAAGAAGAAAAACTTACTTTAAGCACACTGATGGCAAGACAAAGTATAAACAAAGATTTGCCAAATTTCTCTGGAGAGCCTGGTGAGTGGATGAATTTTATCATACAATTTAAAGAAAGTACTAAATTATGCAGCTATACAAACGTAGAGAATATATTAAGATTACAAAAATGCCTTAAAGGCAAGGCAAAAGACTCTCTATGCTTTGTTAACTTATACTCAAGAAGTAAGTAAAATATTAAGTATTTTGGAAAGTAGGTTTGGCAGACCCGAGATTGTTGTGTTAGATTTAATGGAATCTGTAAAAAAAACTTGAACAGATTAGAGAAGATAAACTGGATACCATAATAGATTTTGCAACAAAAGTACAAAATTTGTCCGTTATAATCGAAAATTTGAAGTGTACTGAATATTTATCAAATCTACAGCTTTTGACTTTAATTGTGCTAAAAATTGACTCCAAATTTAAGAATTAAATGGGGCGAAAAATATGCGACTTAAACGAAAAAGGGAAAAAATTGACAATTTTGGACTTTTCTAATTGGATGGAGAAATTATGTAAAGCAGTTACGGTAGTTACATATCCTGACGAAGAAAATTTAAAGAAAAAGAAGTATCTTTGTGCATCTATATCAGAAATAGTGTATACATGTAAATATTGTCAGAAGGATGGTCATAAAGTAGTCCAGTGTCAAGCCTTTAAGAAGCTGAATGTGGAAAAAAGATGGGATTGGGTAAGACAAAATAAAATTTGCTTTACATGCTTGGGATCGTCTCACCAAACTAAGTTTTGCAAAACAAAAAAGAAATGTGATCATACTGGATGCAATTTTAATCACCATAGTCTTTTACATAACGACAAACAAATAATCAGACCTACTGCACCACTAAGAGAACCAGAAACAAACCTTCTTGTTGAAAACTTACCTATAGAACCATCAGCACTACAAAAAATAAGTCTTCATGTTAAAAACTTTGACAAGAATGAAGTTTTGTTAAGAATAGCACCCGTGGAGTTAACTGGACCTTAAGGAAAAGTACAGACCTATGCTTTATTTGACGAAGGTTCAACCATTACCATGGTAGACTCTAAAATAGCTGCTGAAATAGGAGCTAAGGGACCTGTAGAAGCCTTAAAGTTAAAGTGGGCAAACGCTATGACTTGCAAAGAAGACTATTCAGAAAAAGTAACTATGCATATTAAAGGCCAGAATGAACCAACAAAATATATTTTAAAAAATGTTCATACAGTTGAAAATTTGTCATTGCCTACACAATCTGTAAATATTAACCCATGGAGCAATAAATGGCCACATACTAGGTTAGAAAAAGTAACATCTTTTATTAATGCAAAGCCTACTTTATTGATTGGACAGGACAATATTGATTTAACCATTGCCAGAGAAGTTTACGATGTAGGGAAAAATGCGCCATTATTGTCTTAATGTAAATTAGGATGGGTAGTCCACGGAAATATAGACAAATCTTTTTTAAAACGTGATGATGAAGAATTTTCTTTTTTTATTAAACATGATAATGAAGATCTTCATGATTTGGTAAAACAATCCTTTAAACTAGATAATTTGGGTGTCATATATAAAGAAAAAGTTGAGAGTGTAGAAGAAACAAGAGCTTTGAGCATTATGGAGAAAACTGCAAAAAGAATTTTACCTAACAGGTGGGAAATTGGCCTACTATGGAAATCCGACGATATAAATATGCCAGACAATAAATATGATGCAATGACCCGGCTTAAATCAATAGAAAAGAAAATGGACAGAGATGAACAGTTTTCTAACGAATATATAGTGAAAATTAATGAGTAATTCGAAAAGGTTACGCTCAAGAAGTTCCGAATCAAAATACAGAAAACAGGAAAATTATTTGGTACCTACTTTATTTCGCTATCACCAATCCGAACAAACCAGGAAAGATAAGATTTGTTTTTGACGCAGCTGCAAAAAGCAAAGGTATTTGCTTAAATGACGCCCTATTGAAAGGACAGACTTACTTAATTCATTATTGGGCATAATTTTTAAATTTAGACAAAGAAATATTGATTTTTCTGCTGATATTAAAGAAATGTTTCACCAGATACTAATAAGAAAAGAAGACAGGTGTGCGCAGCAATTCATATGGCGAGGTAAAGATAGATATGGAGCTCCGAAAGAATATGAAATGGTAGCAATGACATTTGGCGCAAAATCTTCACCAACATCAGCTCAGTTTATCATGAAGAAGAATGCCTTAGAGTTTCAGGAAGATTTTCCTCGTACAGTCAAAGCTATTACTAACCAGCATTATTTAGAATAGAAGTGCAAAGTAGAGGTGGTTTTGTAATACGTAATTGGTCCTGCAACTCTAAGCCTGTGATTAAAAATATACCCTGTGACTTAAGAAATTTCGACGAAAAAGATATGAATTTGGACAAAGACTTACCAGTAGAAAGAGTTTTGGGTTTTTTTTGAAATCCGAACAATGACAATTTTTTATTCTCGATAAAATAGTCTGAGAAATCAAAAATTTAACAGAGAAAAACATAACAAAACGAGAACTTCTTAAAATTGCGATGACTATTGGATTTTTATGTAATTACACGATCAAAGCCAGAATTATACTTCAATCTATTTGGAAAATTAAAGTAGAATGGGATGAAATTAAGCAAAGATTTCCAAGAAAGATTTAGAAAATGGGTAAAAGAAATAACAGAAATTAAGAAGTTTTCAATCCCTAGATGTTATATTAAAGATGTTTTTAAGGCCAAAAATACTCAGCTTCATGTATTCTGTGACGCCAGCTCTCAAGCTTATGCTGCTGTGGCCTATTTACGTTTTGATATGCATGAAGAAATAAAAACTTGTTTTCTTATAGCTAAATCAAGAGTATGTCCAATAAAACCGACTACCATACCCAGACTAGAGCTCCAAACAGCTCTTTTAGGATGTCGTATTGCCCAAACAATTACAGAAAATCACACAATTAAAATAGATGAACGATATTTTTGTTCTGATTCAAAAACCGTCTTATCCTGGATTAAAACAGAGAACATTAATATTTATAAGCCATTTGTTGCTCATCGTGTGGTGGAAATTGTAGAAAGTACTGACATAAAACGAAGATTATAGAGACCATGATGTTACAGAAATTAAAAAAAAAATTCGTTGGTGTAAATGAAAAAATCAACATAAATATTGAAGAATCTATTCCCTATCTTTTAAGATTTTCTTCTTGGTTAAAATTAATTCGTTCAAGGGCCTGGATGCTAAGATTTATAAATAAATGTAGAAAAATCTGAAATTGACACAGAACTTAAGACAAATGAAATTAATTATGCTGAAATAGTTTGGATTAAACATATACAACATCAAGATTTTTCAGAAGAAATAGAAAATCTAAATATAAAATTAACTTTAGACCGTTCCAGTAGAATTTATAAGTTATCGCCCTTTTTGGACAAAGACCAAGTACTAAGAGTTAAAACAAGACTTACAAACTCAATCGATCTGACCGAAGATGCGAAATTTCCCACAATCCTTTCACCAAAAAACTATTACACAAGATTGTTGATTATGAGTTATCATTTGAGAGTAAATCACCATGGACAGGAATTAGTGGTTAACGAACTAAGCCAGAAATACTGGATACTTAATATGAGATCGGCAGTTAGAAGCATTTGGAACAGTTGCCAAATGTGCAAAAATAACAGAGCTAAACCTGAAGTACCTGAAATGACTCCCTTACCAGTTTCAAGATTGACGTCATACATCACACCCTCTTCTATTGTTGGAATGGATTATTTTGGCCCAATGTACGTAACCGTTTTGCGAAGAAAAGAGAAAAGGTATGGAGTTATTTTTACCTGTATGAGTACCAGGGCTGTTCACCTGGAAATAGCTCACTCTTTAACAACAGATTCGGCAATTATGGAGATTAGAAGACTAATTGGACGCAGAGGCTATCCAGTTAAGATGTATTCTGATAATGGAAGAAATATATGTAGTGCGGAAAAAGAATTGAGAAAAGCTCTTAAAGAATTGGACCAAAAGAAAATTATCTTAACAATGACTACCAAAAATATTGACTGGCATTTTAATCCACCATCAGCCCCACATATGGGTGGTTGTTGGGAAAGATTGGTTAGGTTAGTGAAAACAGCCATTAGAACAACTCTAAATGAAAAGGCTCCAAGAGATGAAGTTTACAAACTTTATTTGTAGAGGCAGAACATACCGTAAATAGTAGACCTTTAGTCCACGTCTCCTTGGATAATGCGGATAGCGAAGCTTTAACTCCGAACCATTTTTTATTAGGATCATCCAGTGGTGTAACAGCACCGGGAAATTTTGATGAACAGGAATTAAGTAGCAGAAAACAATGGCGTATCTTCCAATATTTTGTAAATCAGTTTTGGAAAAGGTGGATAAAAGAATACTTACCCGTATTAAGTAAACGCACAAAGTGGTTTGAAAATAAAAGGAAAAATATTGAAGTTGGAGATGTTGTTATTATAATAGAAGCAGAATTTTATAGAAACACCTGGCTAAAAGAAATCGTGACAAAAGTTTATCCAGGACAAGATGGACAGATTCGTGTAGCCGACGTAAAAACTATTATGGGAACATATAAAAGACCAATATGTAAATTATGTGTTTTGGATGTTAAGAAACAAACTAATTCTATTTAAAGGGGGGAGAATGTTACTACTTAGTATTTAATTGTTATTACCTATTTGTTACCTTGAAGGAAGGTGAAGGGTCAATAAAATTTGTCAAAAAGTAAAAAAAGTCATTAAAAAAGGCTAAAATTTAATAAAACGACCAATATTAGACAAAACAGACATAGACAAGAACAGCTACAATCTTATATAATCGCTTCGCTCTTTATTTAATTTCAATACACTACACAGGTAATGCCATAAATGCCAGCTCTTCGGCCACTCCCAGGCCAACTGCAACGCCCCAGCCAAATGCGCAAAATGCTAACAAGGCCACCACACCACCAAGTGTGAAAAACCGCCACACAGAGGCTAAATGCGCCAACTGCCTGGCCCCCCACACAGCGAACTACCACAAATGCCCCAAGCACCCATCCAACAACGTTCCAACCCGCACAAGGGTCATCCCCCCCAACTCAAAAATTCACCCCTGGTATCTCCTACGCCCAAAAGTCAACCAACGCCACCCCCCAACAACCCAAGGTGGCCCCAGGCCCCAGCACAAACCCCCCCAATATCTTCTACCAATCACAAATATCAAAAATTCACACATTTATGCAAGAATTCGCCAGCTTCATGCAGGCTTTTGGCACCCTTCAACTACCCAATCTAGGCCCCCAAAATGTCTAGACAAACAAAACCCAGAGCCCTTAAAATAGTCACCTGGAACGCTGATAGCCTTAACTAAAAAAAAACCGGAACTCATAGAATTTCTACACGAAAACCAAATAGACATAGCCCTTATCCAAGAGACTGGTCTTAAACCACATCATAGGGGTACCATACTCAACTATTCCTGCTATCTCAACGATAGACTCCAGGACCGCAAGGGAGGCACAGCAATCTATATCAAAAAACACATATCTCACGATCTTCTACGCGCGCCCCCACACAAAGCGATCAAGTCGAAACTACCTCCATATTCAACATGCACGACAATTCCAAATTCAGGATCGTGTCCCTCTACAAACCCCCAATTAAGGAGGTCAGGCCCGCCGACTTCGAAGGATACTTCAACGACAATCATCCAACAATCCTAGCCGTAGACTTGAATTGCAAACACACCCTTCGGCACTCTAACAACTACGGCCAACGGCCGTAGGCTTTACGAAATATTACAACGTAACTATATAATGGTTACCGCACCTGATTTTCCAACACACTATGGCCACGGCCTTCCTGATATCCTTGACATCGTTTTGTATAAAAACACGACACTAAATATTATTATTGAATTAAGACACGAACTAAACTCCGACCACCTTCCAATCATTATCACGGCAGAAGGCATACCAACCGCAAATCACACCAAAAAAATAGTTTACAACTTCCCCTATATATCCGAAATCCTAGAAAGCAATAGCAAAATTAATCCAATAAACACCGTCCAAGAACTAGATAACGCAGTAACCAAACTCACTAACACCATAAAATCCGCAATGGACAGAGCCAAATTAATCAAAAAAATAGAAATCCAAAATCCACAGGACCTTCCCCAAGATCTCAAAGACCTAATCAGAGAGAAAAACCGACTTCTTCTACGAGCACGCACCCTCCAGAAAGTCAAAGACCGACTAAACATACTAGCAAATTCCCGCTGGGAGGGAAAAATAAAATCTCTCAACCTCTAGGATAGATCCTTATGGAGAATGGCCAAAACCCAATCCCTCGATCACCAACGAGGCATGCCCCCAATTCACGGCCAAAGAGGACAAAATCCAACTTTTGTCGAAAGCTACCGCGCCATAAGCCTACTATCCTCCCTAGGCAAAATAGCCGAGAAAGTCATCCTAACCAGACTCCAAATTCTAGTTGAAGAACTAAATCTCCTCCCAAACGAGCAATAGGGTCTTCTTCGATTTTAGGTTTTATTATTTTTAAAAACTAGAGGTTCTAATTATAATATATATGCTATTTATTTATTTTTTAGTCTACTTAAACAGGAGAAAAAAAATTATAAAATTTGAATTATATTTTCCCGCTCCACTGAAAACGTAACAGACAGAGAACTTGGCAGGGCAGAAACGGGAGGAATAAGTTATATTTTACAATATTTTAGCTAGTTATGCATGTTTGCTTCCCACTATACATTTATTATGTATATTATGAAAGAATTTTCAAAAAAAAAATAACCGTTTTTGTATGGCAAACTTTATTCCAGAAATACAATAAACTGAGTAACAAACTTAAGAATACATTAAGATAAAACCTTGAAATTTGGACGGTGTTATCTATCACTAATAAATATTTTTGTATGTAAATTAATACTAACAGTACTTATTTTGTTGCAGATGATCAGGAAAAGTCAGGAAATTTTGTAAAATACTTTCTGAAATTAACAAATTTGGTCAGGGAAAAGTCAGCGAATTTGGATTTTAAATTTCGGTGCCAACCTGTAGGGAACATGTACTAGCACTAATATTTAAAGTTATAATTAAAAATGAGTAAGGCACTTGTATCTTGTGTTAAGTTTATTTATTTGTACAATCATTGTATTATACAGAGCGGTCCAAAAGTCACCCCCCCCCCCGCTTAAATTTTGAACCAGTTGAGATATCAACTTCAAATTTGGAACTTTTAAATAAGACAACTTAAACTATCTTTTAGCATATATTTAATACTTTCAACTCTTAAAATGTGGGCAGGGGGCATGGGGGCACATTTTTTTAAATGGAAAGGGGGGTCCTGTAATACATCATTTTAAAGCTTATGAAATTCTCCATTTAACTCCATATTTTTAAATTAAAAAAAAATTGGGTTTAAAATGGGGTTGAAAATGGGTATTAATGTCAAAATGCCTCTAAAAAAAAACAAATAATTTTTTAAAAATTTCATAATAAAAAAATGTTAATTATACTTTTAAACTAATTTTAGTTAACATAAATAAAAAATTATAAAAAAAACTTAAAAAATCGAATGTTTTAGCACAAAAAATTGAAAAATCAAAACCTTAAAAAATATTTTTAACAAATTTAAAATTGTTAGTTTAAATAGAGAATTTTATAATCTTTAAAATGATGTATCACACGACCCCCCTTTCCATTTAAAAAAATGTCCCTCCATGCCCCCCTGCCCACATTTTAAGAGCTGAAAATATGAAATATATGCTAAAAGATAGTTTAAGTTGTCTTATTTAAGAGTTCTAAATTTGAAGTCGATATCTCAACTCGTTCAAAAGTTAAAGGGGGGGGGTGACTTTTGGACCGCACTGTATAATAAATTATGTCTACATTAAATCCCAAGATAAGTAATTTTCATATACATAATATAATATACATACATATACATATTTTCATATACATAATATACATTTATATTTAAATAAATGTTTGTTTTTCAATACTTTTTTTGAATTTTATTACCCCACCCTAACTTATTTTTTTGTGGATTTGAGGAAAACTATGTTGTGTTCTGGCCTCATCTAAAATTCTGATCCTAAAGTAATTTCCTATATCTTCAAACAACATAGAGGGTCCCCCAATTTTCAATTCAGAGGGCTTGATGTATTTCATTTTGTGGTCCACTTGTGCTAATGCTGGTTTTTGCTAGTAACACTTAACCTCTGCAATTGCATGCTTATATCCACCTAGAACAATTAAAAATGCTTTTTACTTTTGCTATGATTATAGCGAAGGCTTCATAACATGGAACGGAAATCAAAAACTGAAGGTACACCTCTACGTTATAAAGCCCTCAATATCAAGAAAGTGTTAAATCTTATTCTGAGCGGGGGGGGGGGTAGTTAGCAGGAAAAAATCTGGTTGTATATCATGGCTTGGTTCTAAAAGGGCCAATGTCACTATATCCTTATTATAAGTTATACTGCAGAACTAACTTTTTCTTAGATCTATATAACCTAAAAAAGCCAACGTCAGTGCTTGTGAGATAAATGTAGATTTTAAGTGACAAGGGTGTTTTTAATAAACATGTCTGTTAAACTGCTAAAACAGCCAATGTTTTGTTTGACTTAGTGTATCTGTTTAAAATTTTTGACATTGGCCCTTTTAGAACCAAGCCACAGATATATACTCGGCTGAGGCTCCTGTTGCTTAGGGGATTGCCCCACAACAGCTGACTTTTTATAAGGTATTTAAAATGGAACCCCAGAATTCCACAGACCAAAATAACTAAAATAATTTACCTTCAGAAGCTGTACAACTTTGCAACTAAGAATGACTATTATTTTCATCAATTTCTGCTGTGATCATGAACTTTGTGCTCAAGGATAACACGTCCTTTTACTGTGCAAATACTAGTGCTCTTGTCCTGATTGAGTTGCACATAACCAATAACATCTTTCTCCATAACCTGCAAATATACAATATGTTTTAAAATATCCTCCACATTTTTCACAAATTACTCAAAAAAATAGTTTATCCACATGAATAGAACAAAAAATTCAGTAAAAACTAAAATTAAAATAAAGAGTGTATACTGACCATACATTTTTAAACCTTCGGAACTCCACACTAAAATAGTCCAAGTTTTTTGCGAAAAATTCTTTAACCATCACGTAATTAACGTGTAGTAAATTTTCGCTACTTGCTTTCACAAAAAAAATCCACTGAAGCCATAATTAAAGCAAAAACAAATAAAATAACTTTAAAAACAAACCGATTCCGAAATTTAACACGGAACTCTCCACTGACAGATAAAAAGTGAGGTTATGTCTACGCTAGCAGTTTAGCCAAACTAAGAAATAAAATGTCGTTTCTGCGCAGTCTCTATCTGTGACGTAGAAAATAAGGCGCGACGAAAAAATTTAAACTTTAAATCGATTTTTAAAATAGTTAGCGTTATCAAAAAGGAAAATTACTTTATATTTACCTTATTTACCTTTATATTTACCTTATTTACCTTTACTATTATAAAGTACTTTGTAAATCAGTGTTCAAATATTAAAAACAAGACTTAGTGGAGAACCCTAATAGGGTTCCGAAACACACTCCACAGTCCACCAGGTGGCTCGCCTGGCACGGTGGGCTTTAAGCTTACGGAGATGAAAAAATCGAACACCCCATAACTGACAACCGGATATTGTTTCTAATGCTTTCAGAATTACATGTTCTTTGAGAACAAAATCGTAGGTGTAGCCGTTTTTTATTCCATCAAAAATTAGTATATTAGTATATATGTGACCCCAAAAAAACTTTCAAATTAAAAATTTTGGAGGTCTCACCCCTTAAATTTGTTTATTGGGGTAAGAGTTTCATCCCTAATTTTTTTCAACATTTTTGAAAAAATCTAGAGGTCGCTCACAGGCATTTTTCAAAAAATATGTTTGCTTAACTTTTTTTATTTTTTTAAGGCCCAAAGATTTTAACACGAAACGGTATAAAGGGATAGTAAATTGCTAACCTCAAAAAAAATCTGAATTTTTCTTTCAAAATGGCGGAGCTGTGCTCTTTAAAGTTTGAAAATTCACTACATTGCTTGATTTTAGGTCTAATTACAGGCACAAAAAAATTTTTTTTCATTGTCTTCAAACATTGTGCGTGTAGCCCAATATATCCTCACATAAAAACAACTATATTTTTTTTATCGGATATACAGGGTATACAGAAAAAATAATATTTACATTTTTTTAACATTTTTGAGAGATTTTTAGTGACAGGGTAGGACTCAAAATAAGGTAACTTCTATATAACGCGTTATAGTGTTAAAAAGATTTAAATAAAAAATACTTGGGCCTTAAAAAAATAAAAAAAGCTAAGCGAACATATTTTTTGAAAAATGGCTGTGAGCGACCTCTAGATTTTTTGAAAAATTTTGAAAAAAATTAGGGATGAAACTCTTACCCCAATAAACAAATTTAAGGGTTGAGACCTCCAAACTTTTTAATTTGATTTTTTTTCGGGTCACATATATAATAATGAAAAAATTTTGCTGTTAAGAACACTTTAATAAAAAAAACTTAATATATATAAACAGTTCTTAACAGCAAGATTTTTTCATTATTTTATATAAAAAGAACAAGAAATATTATAATTAAGGTCACATATATACTAATATACTAAGTTTTGATGGAATAAAAAACGGCTACACCTACGATTTTGTTCTCAACGAACATGTAATTCTGAAAGCATTAGAAACAATATCCCGTTGTCAGTTATGGGGTGTTCGATTTTTTCATTTCCGTAAGCTTAAAGCCCACCGTGCTGGTAGACTCAGTAACAGATGGATTAAATAAGCGCGAAGCCGCGGGACTAATCCTCCTGGACATCGCAAAAGCCTTCGATAAGGTTTGGCACAAAGGTCTTGTAGCCAAACTCCACTTTCTCGGCCTCCCCCCAGGCATCACCAAACTCATAGCCTACTACCTCGAAGGCAGAGACTTCCAGATAAAACTAGGCGACTGTAAGTCCTAGCAAAAGCCAAAAACCCCCAGCGCATCCATATCGCCCTCCTGCGCCAAATGGATGCCCTAATCAAATGGTTCTCCAAATGGAAAATCAAAGTAAATGCCAACAAAACAAAAGGCATTCTAATATCTAGGATTAGAAGAGGCCCACCCCAACCCATTCAGATAAATGGCCAACCCATTAACTGGGAAAACCATGCCAAATACCTCGGCATTACAATCTCCAAAAACCTTACGTGGGATCAGTACGTCAAAAACACCCTCCAAATAGCAAACTGCCGCCTCTCCAAACTCTAAAGCCGGTACTTCTCTACAGAGCCCCAGCCTGGAACAAAATCACCCTTAATAAAAAGCTCTCAGCCAAACTTCAGGCCTTCCAAAACAAGGCACTCAGAATATGCCTCGATGCCCCCTGGTTCATAAGGAACAACCAAATACACAGATATCTCGAAATGCCTCTCCTAAAAACGGAAATCATCCGCTACAGCACGTCTTTTATACAAGACAATTTAGATCACCCAAACCCCCTCATTTCAAACTTTTTGACTACGATCACGAAATCCACTACACCCACAAAAAGATCAAAAACGTCCTCAACCAGTAATGGTACCCACTAATTTAGGACAGATGCATTCCCAGCTTCAGTGAGCTAGTCTCACTCCTCCCGCACATCCCTCCTCTCCCCATCCCATCCCTACTACTACCGCGTCGTACTTGGCGAGTTTACTACACAAATAGCTTGAGTTCGATTCTCACCGGCGCGCCGATTTGCCTTTTTCAGTTAATTAATAATTGAAATTTTTGAGAAGGCGTAAGTGAAGGGGACACTCCCTATAAATTGGTTCGAAAGTCAATTAAAGCCGGTGGTTCCCTCTACAACTAGCCCACACAAGTCCTGGACTTAGGGGATGCTTTATTAAGTAGAATAGTACGAGGTCAAACAAAAATGTAAAACTTAACTCTGTAGTCAAGTTAGATTATGTCGTTAAGCCCCATAATTTTTTTTGTGAGTAACAAAACTAATTCGTAAAAAACTTTTAGATTCCGACCTTGCACTTTATTTATTCGAGCAAAAAGATTCAGAATGTTTAATGCTTTTTAAAAATTTTATTCGTATAAAAAATATACCTTATTCGTATAAAAAAATATACCTCTCTTTATCAGATATTACAAAAGACATATGATGTGATGGTTTAGTCTGTTTAAGTATCTGATAGAGAGAAGTAGTATTTTTTTATACCAATAACATTTTTAAAAAGCATTGATAATGCTAAATCTGGAAACATTTTTTCTATGATGTATGTGGAGGTGGGTCCTTTGCTGGCATTTGCTTGCGCTGTCCCCACTTTTATCTCTCTTTCAGCTTCACCTAAGGTTGTAATCTCTTCGCTTCATCGCAAACTGATTCAGACTTTTTAAATTCTCTGTATATTTTCTGTGTTACCGGAATGACGTTAAAGTCTAGGGACAAACTTTAAAATTCGATAAGCAATTAATTATGTACAAAAATATACTATTAATATATGATTTTTATTTATTAACTGGTATTAAATATCTAAAACAGAGTAATACTGCAGCTATTTTAACCATTTATATTAGGCTAAGAGTTTTTAAAAATGGGCTTAGGGACCATTACCGGAATGACGATATTGACATTCAAAATGTCAGTAAGAGGTTAATTTTTACGAGATCTTTTTAATGTTTTTTTTTAGAACAGAACTTACCTCTAAATTTTGGGTCTAAAAAATTATATTTTAATTTTTGTTTGCATACTAAAATTCTTAGGGACAAAGATCAAACATTTATATGAGAATTACCCGTACCTATATTTTTACTTTGCATATATTGCTTATATTTAAAGTACACCCTGTATCCTGCTTGAATTCTTTGATTTACTCTACACTTCTATCATTAATTCTGTTTACTATTGTTCCTAAGTATTTAAAGCTTTCAACTCCCTCAAATTCAAAAACTCCTATTTTGATTTTACCTGGATTATCCCATTTTTTTCTCGAACATTTCATGCATTTAGTTTTGTCCTGGTTAACCTCGAATCGCCTATTTTTCGCTTGCCTTACTATTTCTAAAAAGATTTCTGCTAATATTTTTTAATTTTCTGAAATGGAAATCAATAGACCGTTTATGTAAATGGATTTAAATTCTCTGTCAAAATTTATATAGAATAAGCTAAAACAGTATAAAATGAAAAAAAAAAAAGTCGACTGTGGTAATTTCTGATGAAAAAAGTCCATTATCTTTCGAAACCGAGCACCTCAGATTTAACTGTCAATGATTTTATAATGTGTAGACTTTCTACTAACAGGACTAACTGTTGGTTTGCGTTGGCAAGTCACTAAAACTTAATTTGTTTTTAATATTAGCGGGCAAAAATAGGCAAAAAAATTTTGAAAATTTTTGCACAAATACAAGGCTTCACAAATTTTTTAAAATTTTCAAAATTGGAAAGCAAAATAGGGGATGAGGCTGTCAACGGGGATAAAAAAACTTGGAACACCCGGTATACCTACCTACCTACCTAACACCTACCCTACCTACACTTACCTATTGTACAAAAATATGTCAGGTTGCCAAACTTCATGATCAGCTAAATTTAATGTAGTGATTCCACCGTATTCACTTGAGTTCCATTTTAATTTTTCATCATGCCACTGCTAAAAAGATAAAAATGAAGATTTTAAACCAAATTCGTTACAAGTACGCTACAAATTTATTTCAATTTTGAATAAATTTCTAAAATTTTTGATTTTTTTACTTTTGAGCGACCTTGGAGAAAAGAATGTATTAATACAATATATTGTTATGGAAAAAAGTTTTCCATATTTTGATTTGGGGTAAAACTCCCAATCATTGGCACTCCATTGGCACTGGAGAAATATTTTCTTATAGGTATAATATAACAAGTGATATGATTATCATGGATGATAAAATGAGTGAAACCGAGTTGCAGATTCAACGAATCCGAAGGATGAGTTGAATCTAAAACTTTGGTTTCAGGAATTATATCATCGATTATAATTTTATATAATATAACAAGTGATAATTTATCAACGATGGTAAAATCAGTGAAACCGAGTTTCAGTTTCAACGAATCCTAAGGTTGAATCTGAAACTTCGGTTTCACGAATTATATCATCGATTATATAATTATAATTATTAATCATTTCACGCGTTTGGAAGAGAATATAATAAATAAAAATTAAATTATTAAAAAAATAAATAAATATATTTTTTTAAATTAGACAAATATCTCTATAAAATATCTAATTTTAATTATTGTATATTATATTTTTGGTACATTAAAATTAAGGTTTTGGTATATAATTTCAAAAATAGGCAACATTTTGTACATTTAAGTTATTTTCAATCTCGCATTTCTTTACCTTGAAAAAGTCTATAAACTATCAATACGGATAGCCTTAAACATAGTTATATGGAAAGTCAAGTTTTGTTTTATTTTAGGTTGTTTTTGGGACATTTCCAAACAGTTTTTGACAAAAATTAAAATCTCTCAGGAAGCCTATCCGGGGTGGTTTGACTTTCCATTTACCTTTGTTTAAGGCTAAGCTTGTAATGTTGTATTTTTCGGTGTCAACTTAACCATTTCAGCCTCTAGTTTCTCGGTTTTAACATTTCTCCAACGATTTCTGCTCATTTATATTAATATTTAAAGAGTTATAGTAAAAAATACCTAATGGCCCAAGTTTTGACAGCTAAAGAACACAACGGAGTCAATATGGTGATAAAATCTTATTTTTTATTGTAGCCGTGACAGAACTATGCCAATTCCTAATTTCTATTGGTTGATTATAGTATGAATATATTCTCGATGATATAATTCGGAAAACCGAAGTTTCAGGTTCAACTCATTCTTCGAATTCGTTGAATCTGCAACTCGGTTTCACAGGCACACAAAAAAGTGGTCTGTTCTTTAATAACCACATATGTATTTTTTTTTGCTAAATCCAAAATCAGAATTGACCCATCATCCAAGGATTTTGATATAACCTCAAAAAACTGCTAAAATTGATCTTATTTTTGATATAAGAGTTTATTAATGATTAAAATGAGCAAACTATGCTTTTTATACATATTTAGGGGCGCTGAATACGAATCTGTCGTCAAATTGATCAAACACATCAAGGTTTTGAATTAAGCTCAAAAAATACCTTTAATTAGGTCATTTTGAGTCATTTTTAGATAAGAGAGTTTATTATAAATTAAAGTCATGCTATCTATATGTACATATGTATTTTAGGGCGCTGAAACCAAATCCGAGGTTTGAATCGTCCGATCACCCTAGAATTTTAAATGCGAGGCAAAAAAACACGTGAAAACCGGCCAGAATCGGGTTTAACCTCTTAAATACCAACACTGAACTGAACTGCCATAAATCTAAACAAGTACCTTTTAAGGGTTTTTTAGGGTCTCTGATTACGAATCTGGACTCATAATGTAAAAATTCAAAATGGCGGATTCAAGATGGCCGACTCTTTTTGTTTATTGAATTTTTTCTTAATTTTTAAATGTACTTGGAATTTGACATTTAAAATTTCCAATTCAAAATGTCGGATGAGAGCTAGAGTTCATATTTTATTGTATTTAACCCTTCGTTAGGCGCGCGGTCTACGATCGTAGACAATGCTTTTTTTTAGCTGGATAACTTTTTACACGGAGTGTTTACGCTTGCGCCCCTTCGAGTAGCTGTGCATTATGCATCAATCATTAGATCAGTAATAATTCACACTTTAACCCATTTAAAGTGTGAATTATTACTGATCTAATGATTGATGCATAATGTTGTATAATATTGTTTTTATTCATATTGAAACCTGCGTGGTCTACGATTGTAGACCTTTTTTATTTTTGCATTTTTTAATTTTGTGTAAGTTTTTATGGTTTCTTTTTGTGAATATTGTTTTTCAAAGTTAGTTTATTAGTTTAAAGATAAATTAAAGATACAATATATCTTTACCACCAAAAAAAAATAGCAGTTTATAGGAAGACACTGGCACGAGTCTTTTTGGGCATGAAAGAGCTCATACGTAATGTTTTTGATAAATAAGGTAATTTTCTGTTCTATAAAACTAAAAATTACTTTGCACACTAAATGTGCATAAGAAGGGAAAATAAATCGAAAAAAAAATGCTCAAAATATCATAACTACGATTGCAAAGAGCACATGTACAAGGCGCATGAGTTACTAAAATATTGCATGATTTCGAGTAAAATTTTATAGCATTTTTTTCCTTTAATTTAGGTGTTTTTTATTTTTTTATAATCGTACATGTTAAAAAAAACAAATGTTTTAGTTTCAGAAAGTTTGTTAAGTTATTTTTATTTTTTTTACAAATTACCGTACAGATGTAAAATATATGTTAGAATTGTATATCATTTTGCTTTTACCCTTAACACTTACTAAAACAATAATAATTTGAAATAAATATGTAAATAACTTTTAAATACAACCAAATAAATAACATAAGATATTTGGTTTTTAAAAATATAAATATATTTTTTTTAAAACAAAAAATAAAATGGTCTACAAGTGTAGACCGCGCGCCTAACCACGTTACAAAAAGAGGCGCGTCTAACGAAGGGTTAATAAAAATAATGTATTTGGGTTTATTTCAGTCCTAGGAAAAGGCATTTATACACAAAAGTTAAAAACAACTTTGATGTCAAATACCTATCGATTGACCAGGTCTTTGTAGGGCCCCTGCTTTTTCTTATATACATTAACGATATATTTATGGCAGTAAATGACGCTGAACTAGTTCTATTTGCAGACGATACGACAGTTATCAAATCTCACTCAAATTATAACTCATTGAGAACCTACATGGATTCAGTTTTAAACACAGTTGGTGACTGGTTCACAGCTAACTCATTAAATTTTAATTAAGCGAAAACTGATAACATAATTTTTACATTAAAAGAGATCGATCAAAATAAAGATAAAACTGTAAAGTTTCTTAGGGTTCAGCTGGACGTCACTTTGTCATTTAAGCAACACATCAATACTGCTTCCAAAAAAATAACAAAATCAATTTTTCTTCTCCGTAATATGAAATACATAGTCAACTTCAACACTTTAATGATGATATACACCGTGTATTTGAAATAGCGTCGGAAAAAAATACACGAATAGCTCATGGTATAACTAACATTTTCTGTGAAAATTAAGTAAATATGTGCAGTAGTTTCAGAATGGGATTTTTTTGAAAAAAATGTACCTTTTAGCCGTACGTCAATGCCGCGCTGTGAAATTCTCTAAATTAATGGTGACCTTGTAGCAAATATGTATGAAACTTCCCAACGTTGCCAGATTCACTCGATGAGTGAAGTTTTCATGAAGTAAACATCTCATTATCACCTAGGTAATAGTAATATTTTAGGTATCCACTGGATGCCATCGAACTATTTCCTCAATCCTTGTTTTTTATCTTAACAAGAAGTTTTCACTGATTTTTTTAAATTATCAACCACAGCGATTGAATCACTATAAGATATATTAAATAATAAAGTAAAAAAATGTACACAACACTTTCCACTTTGAAACACTGTTTTGCATTAGAATGGTCGGGATAGGTATTAAACTTGAAATATTAAACAAAAATTGTCTAATCACTACAGGAAAATAACGCACATAAACTGCAATGATTATTAACTATTTATTATTGTCACTGCGATTTATTGCAAAAAATACTGGTCAAAATAATTTTCTGAGAATCGAATTAGAACGTAAGTCGTAGCTTCATAAACCAAAGCCAGTTTTTATATTTCTACAGTTGGCTACACTTTGTTTGGTATTTTTAGGTTATATCATTTATTTTTTCGTATTGTTTTAACTGTAGCAAAACTGTTGTTTACATCCCATCAGGGGGCTATTTTTACGTGCAATGGGAAATTTGGATTTGTGCTGTATAAAATACTGATCAAAATGTGAAGTGAATCGCCCGAAGATTTTCAACAAATTTAAAGTTAAATATCGCCGAATATAATAAAAGGTACACATTTTGAATAGATTACATGTATTTAGAGTTGCCAAAAACTTTACAGTCTACAGGGTATTATAGAAAAGATTAACTTATATCGACCCCAATAACCCCCATCTAAAGGACGGTTTATTATTATTATTTAGACCCAGTACTATTTCCCCAATATGTTTAAGTGGAAGGTTCTGAATTAAAACATGGCTTGAATGAGAATTCTTAAAACCTAACAGGTTTGGACTTTTTGGCGAGGATCCAGAATTTTGCTTTGGGGGGGGGGGCAATTCCTGTTAGATTTCGCCTATCTTCCAGAAAATTTGTTCTAAACCAAGAAAGCATTGATAATTACTTCGGTTTTGCTTGGATCCGCGCCTGCCCATAGGAGCCAACCTGTTTCGACATGTTAAATAATTTCATAGGAATATCCCTATGGAGGCCTTGACAGTTAAATCCTGAAACTGATTGATAAGAATTTGTAGGTTTTAGTAGGGTAAATTTTTGCCGGTTCCTTTTTATCGAATCCTGTCAAAATAATTGTCAAACTGATTTTTTAGAATTTATAAGGAAACCAGCCGTTTCGAATGAGCGAGAATACTTTCCCATAAAAAAAATTGTCCAGAAAAAAATGATTACAATTTGGGGAGGGGGAAGGTCTTGAAAAATCGATAATAACATTTTTTATGTAATTTTATTTAACCTTTTAGGTGCTTTTTAAATTTTTCTTCCATTGGAAATACTAAATAAGTTGTCCGGAAACAATGTATTACCTTTTGGGGAGAGGGGGGGGGGTGTCATGGAAAAAAATGATAATAAATTTTTTATGTAACTTTATTTTACCTTTTAGGTGTATTTTTGAATTTTTCTTCTATTGTGAATGATAAAGAACAAAATAAAACATTTTTTGTTTCGTTTTAAAGTTTTAAGTATGTGGTTTTTAATTTTCTTATATTCTAAATAATAAAATTAAGACTACAACAAAAATTAAACCCCCTTCACTTCAACCGATTTTGCTGAGATACAAACTTGTCCAAGATAATATAAAAATTCATCTGTATACCAAATTTCAAGTCGCTAGCTCAAAGCGTTCTTAAGTTATCGTGGATACAGACAGACAGAAAAACCGACAGACAATTTTTGTTGTTGCTTAATTTGATTTTTCTCGACGTTTTAGGCAGGGGCGGATCCAGGAAATCTTTTAATTTACAATTAATTAAATATAAAATTTACAAAAATACAAAGAACTCTAGCCCCTCAGGTGAAAATTTTTACGAAATTTACCCTTAAGTTCTACTTTTGCAATTATTTATAAAACTTACAAAAATACAAGGAACACTAGTGCCTCAGGCGAAAATTTTTACGAATTTTACGCTTAAGTTCTACAAATTTTGCAATTATTTATAAAATTTACAAAAATACAAGCTAGCGCCGCAGGCAAAATTTTTTACGAATCTTACGCATAAGTTCTACAAATTTTGCAATTATTTATAAAATTTACAAAAATACAAGGAACTTTAGCGCCGCAGGCGAAAATTTTTACGAATAACCAAACGTTCTACAAATTTTGAAATTATTTTATCCTGGGGGGTAGTTACCCCCATTACCCCTTCCCCCCCCCCCGTGGATCCGCCACTGGTTTTAGGAAAAAAAGAGTTAAGCTAAAAAAAAGACTTTCATTTATAAGAAAGTAAAAATGTAATTTTCTAAACACCTGCATTGGCTTTAAATGAGGCGAAACATATTCCCGTCAACAACCGAAAAAATTCCCAACTAAAATTTATGGAAATTTCCCATCTAAAACAAAACTTTACCGCTGGTGAAGTTTACTGGCTAATTTCTCAACTGTACCCCTCAATTTTACCAACTGGACACTGGAGCTTGATTAATTGGGGAGGGGATGGCGGCCCAACCAAAAAAAAAAACAAAAAATATGTGCTACACTTAAAAAAGGGTGTGAAAATTATTTAAGTTCAGATGTTTTTATGTGTAGAAAAAAATTGTGACCTGAAGCATCAAGTCTGAGATCAGATCCAGTTTTAGCGACCCTGAAAATATAAAAATGCTTTGCTCTTTGTATCTGGCACATGATTTTTTTGGGGGGCTGTGATATCATTTTCAGGCTCTTTTAAAAAATATATTGCAATAATTGAAATTATATCACAAATAAAAAATATGGGGTGGCTGGTACCTAAAGGGTAGAAGTTACGACCACCATGAATTAAACTAAATTTTTAAATATTAAGCTATTTTTGTAAATGTTTTCTTTAAATTATTTTAAAATAAAATCACCCACCGTTAAGGGTTGAGGTATTTAATTTTTATTTTAACCAAAACAGCATTTTTTTAGCTCTTTCAAATAACCTCACAAGATAGGGGTTGATGTTTAAGATTCTAATGTTGAGGTAGCTGGAAGTTAGGTAATGCTTTGTTTGCAAGATAATTGGGGTGGATCATTTTCAAATGATCACCCTGTATGTTTTTAGACAGTGATTTCCCTATAAAGATGTAGGAAAATCTCTATTAAAACCTATAGAGACCCACATGTTTCATAGGAAATTCCCTACTTAAACCTATGTAGTTCAGTACAGCACCAACGAACAGACCTAAAGTCACTTTCCATCAAACTTATAATCACAGACCACACATTGTGATTGAACACACAAACCACCCTTTATGTTATTATGATGTTTTCGTTTAAGTTTGTATTGGTCTCTCTGCTCATTAATCAACCAGTTATTAAAAGCTAAAAACAACACAAAAATGAAAGGCATTTACTAGAAAACTACAATACAGTATCAACGTTTACATACCTTCCTTGAAAAAACATTCGATGTTTTAGCCTATTCCATGTTGAACATAATCCATAAAGATTGGATATCATTGAAATTTAAAGATCAACAAAATTGTTTTGCACTTTGGGCACTACATTACACTAAAAATCACAGAACAACCCCTTATAATTTATCAAGTGATGCCAATAGTAGAAACATAAAATTTAAAAGGTACTCCTATAACATTTGACAGCGCTCCGTGCCGAGCTGCGCCGTCCATTTTTCAATGCATTATTCTAAATCAAACCAATTTTTTACAAAAAAAAATACACCAAACAGGTTCAAAACCAACGTTAAGGTAAAGTGACGCTTGTATTGAAACCAGCCGGCTAATGGCAGCACAACGAGTTTGGTTTGGTTGGTTTGGTGCGTTTGGTGTTTTGTTTTTTTTTAATAGGGGGGGGGGGGGTTTGTTTACCGTTGGTTTTGGGTCTGTTTGGTGTTTTTTTTTTGTTGTAAAAAACACTTTCATTGAAAAATGGTAAGCCGTCTACTACGCATGCGCATCTTGGCACGTTTATCAAGCTCCGACTTACGTCTAACTCGAATTGCACAAAAAAAATGCATTTTTATAAGCATCTAGAACAAGATAACGAATTCATAGAAAAAGGAATAAATTAAGTAATTATAACGTAAAGTAATGTACTTAGTGGGAATTTTAATGTAAGACGATAAGTTTAAGTTGTTTTTAATTAACAAAATACTATTTACGTGCAAACATTTATGATTATTTCTTTTTCATTAAATTAAATAACATGGTAGTGATACTAGTGATACTAGTGATATGGTATTTTTTCTACTAAAAAATCTGTGTGAGAACGATAAAGTTTACCCCGTTAAGTTTCAGCATCTGTTAAAAACAACATCTGTTAAATAGTTTGTAGGTGAAGATTATGAATATGGCAAGTACATCTTTGGTTATTATTTTAACATTTTTTACGGTACTTTATAATTATTGTTGATAAAATTCTATGATGATTAAAAGACGATAAAAGTTATGTTGTCAAACAGTAAATACGGAATTGACAAAATCTGACAACGTTGCATTTTGCAAATTTGAAGCGCGATGATAAAGCTTACAGATGCGTCGTCTGTAGGCTGGATTTAAGGTTTTCTAAAGAATTTTTTTAGATTTTTTTTACCAATTTTTTCCTTTCTGAATCGATTTTTGGGGTCACAAAGATGATCTGTTTTTTTTTCCGACGCTATTTCAAATACACCGTGTATCATTCACTTATAATGAGCAGTTGCACATATTCCATTTTAGTATGGGGACACTGCTCTGATGCCGAGCGCATATTCGGACTGCAAAGACGTGCTGTTCGGGTGCTGTGTGGACTGGGCTACAGGGAAGATGTCAGACAGAAGTTTGTGGAATTAAAACTGTTCACACTCCCAATTAGATACATTTACGAGTGCCTGCCCTATGCAAAAACAAATAGCGGTCGCTATACTACTCACGGTGAGATCCACAATCATAATACACGCTCAAGGAGTAATATAAGGGTTGACTCCCCTAAGATTAACAACCTCCAGGATCTCGATCCTATATGATGCCCCAGCATTCTTCAACAAACTTCCTCTAGAAATCCGTAATATGAACTATAACAGTTACAAAGGGTCAATAAAACACTTTTTATTAACTAGTGCCTTCTATAAAATTGAAGAGTTTCTTGATGCTAATGCACCCATCTTATACCAATTTTAATCTGTATATGTGTAATTAATTTATTAATATACACGGTGTCCCACGGTAGACAAATCAGTCAAACTATGGCGTTATTAACAAAGATATCAACATGAAACTTTTACCAGTCAATATGGACCTAATTATCTTCAATTGACCCAAAACAAAAGTTTTCTACTCTTTTTTGGTTTTGAGCTAGAGCTCCACACATGTACTTTTAAAAGCATAACAATACTTTCAAATGCCAAAATTAAAAAAAGTAACAATTTTTCTTTATCATATGATAGTTTTTTTCACTAAAAACAATAATTTTCGTTTTACATTATAATCAAAAAATTAACAAAGCAAGATTTTTATAAAACCAAGTTTTGAATGCCAAAATGATAACTTTAGAAGTAAAGAAAGAAATTATTTTAACTTATGGAGAATGTGCTCGAAATTTAAGAGAAACAACGAGAAGAATAGTAGAAAAGTTCCCCGATGATAGTAAATTATTTAAATTTATTAACTTGCTGCTTGATTTGAATCCATTTGAATCGTAGAAGACTCGCAAAGAATTAGAATTATTTGCTAATAATAGATTTTGTGAAATGACATTTATATTCCCATGATTCTCTGAAGTTAGATGCGTAATTTTGACCTTTTTTCATCAGAACTGGAGTGATTTGGGAAAACCTAAGGACTAACATGGATTTATTTGAAATATTGTACAAAACAATTCTAATAACACTGAAAATATTCTAGAAAGGCGTAATATTTTGTAGATGTATGGAATTTGACACAATGATGAGTTAATTAATTCAAATATCATAAATACGTCTTGCTTTTCGCATATTAATAAATAATATTAATAATAACAATCAATTTGATATTTTAACTTATGAGAATTATTCTTAGTATCATTTAACTTTTAATTCCAACCAAAATGTACGTAATTAATTACATAACAATAAATTAATTGACTAAATTGCCCATAATATGACAGTTTTTTTCCTTTGTTCTTCTGTATTTGGTCTAATTTTGGTCTGGTTTGGTTCAAAAAATCAAAACAAACGACTAAGAACAAAAGCACGAAGTAGGACTAGATGAAGTCACCCTAATATGCAGGGCCGGACAGAGCCAGCCCGGGCCCCGGTGCAACTTTTTACTCGGGCCCCCATTTTTTCAAAACATAATTGTCCCATGCAGGCCTGCAGCTAAGGCACTGAGGGCCGAAGCGGTGCCCCCATTCATTAACTAAGCGCCGCAGTCGAAAATTATTCCAAATTATGTTAATTTCTGACTGTTTTATTTTCATAGTTCAGCAAGCTTAAGTATGTAAAAAATAATAAAGTCTTAGCGCCGCAGGCGAAATTTTTTTCAATTTTGATAGCTCTGGCGCCGCAGGCAATTTTTTTACAAATTTTAAGCTTTTGCAAGCTTGAACTAAAAAAAATACGTAGGTAAATTAGCCCTAGCGCCGCGGGCGAATTTTTTTACAAATTTTAAAACACTAGTAACAGTGCACTATTATTTTTTACAAAAATCCAAAAAGGCTTAAGCGCTGCCGCGGCGAAATTTTTTCTATTGCCCATTTGGAACGAGATCTACTTATTTGCTCATTTTGACGCCTTATCGATCTGGGGGAGTATAAATAAATAAACTGTTTATTAAAAACTTCTGTCGCCGGGCCCCCTTCGAGCCCGGGCCCCGGGTAATCTGTACCCCCTGCACCCCCCTGAATCCGGCCCTGCTAATATGAACCAGCTGCAACTTCATGCAACTGCGAGGGAAGGGGGTTCTTTACAAGCTAATTAATTATGTTTTTTAAAATCTCATAATTATAAAACATGTTTTATCATAAGTTGTCCAATAGGTTTTATAATAACTTGCTTTACCAATACTTTCATTATTATATAGTCTTGACTTTGTAAAAAAAACTGCTAAGATTAATCTAAGATTAATCCAATCATACCAATTAAAAAATTTGATTGAGCGCAAAAAATCAAAATTTATTAGTAATTAAGTAATACACTCTGTAGTATAAAATACCCTAGTCCACAAGGTCCTTACTAAGTCTAAGTAAAAATCTAATTTATAAAATTAGATTTGACATTTATTTTTATCGTGAAAGTCATATTTGCAAACATTTATTTTCATAGCATCCTCTCTTTTTCATTAGCGGGGTCATTCCATAATGCACTTACCATTTTTTACCGTTTTCTAAAATTAAAAATTTAAATAGAAAACTATTGTTTTTAGTAAAAAAAACTATCATATGATAAAGAAATGATATTATTTTTTTTAATTTTGGTGTTAAAAAATGTTATTATACTAAAAAAAAATTCTGTTTGTTGCTCTAGCCTAAAAACAGAAAAAAGTACAACACTTTTTTCTGGCGTAAATTGAAGGTAACTAGGTCTATATTGACTGTTAAAAAATATATTTTAATAGCTTTGATAATAACGCCACAATTTGACTGATTTGTCTACCGTGGGACACCGTGTATATGTTACTTTTTTTTATGTATATGTATATATATGTATATATATATATATATATATTATATATATATATATACTCAGATAGCGGTTAAGGTGAGCTCCGTTATACATAGAGTGAAAGGTGGAGTCCTTGTGTATATTTCGTGTATACCACTATACACATAAAGTACAAGACGGGATCCCATACATGTAGCGGTTAGGTTGAGCTCCTTTGACGTGTATTACCATACCTATCGGCAAAGCAGGCTCCGTGTATTGGGTATTTTAAGCAACCTGGGCTCCTTGCGGTGTTGTCATGTTTTTTTAAATAAAATATTGATTAGGGCGACGGTGAGCAGCAATATGTTTAGTCTGAAATGATCGAGATTAGCGTTTCTCATTTTTGACAAATGGGTTTCAAATCCCAGATAGTCAAATTTTTTAAGCCAATATGGCGGACGACTTTTATGATTTCTGGCCGATTTGAACCAAAATCGGTATCAGGGGGTTTTCGGGGTCGTGAATTACGAATTTATTGTTAAAATTAAAAAAAATCAAAATGGCGGCACCAATATGGCGGACGACTTTTGTGATTTCTGGCCGATTTTAACCAAAATCGGTATCAGGGGGTTTTCGAAGTCGTGAATTACGAATTTTTTGTTAAAATTAAAAAAATCAAAATGGCGGCGCCAATATGGCGGACGACTTTAGTGATTTCTGGCCGATTTGAACCAAAATCGGTATCAGGGGGTTTTCGGGGTCGTAGATTACGAATTTTTTGTCAAAATTAAAAAAATCAAAATGGCGGCGCCAATATGGCGGACGATTTTTGTGATTTCTGGCCGATTTGAACCAAAATCGGTATCAGGGGGTTTTCGGGGTCGTAGGTTACGAATTTTTTGTTAAAATTACAAAAAAATCAAAATGGCGGCATCAACATGGCGGATGATTTGTGTCATTAATTGCCAATTCGAACCAAAATCGGTATCTGGGGGTTTTCTGTGCCATATATTAAAAAATTTTGGTCAAAATGGCGGACGACTTTTGTGATTTCTGGCTGATTCGAACAATGGCGTTTATTGTATTTATTTGAAAGGTTTTTAAAAACAAAACAAAAATACTTTTTTTTAATCATTCTTACTACAAACAAAATTATCAAATGTTTAAGCGTTAAAACAAAAAAAGAATCAGTCAAAAGCATTAAGTAGTTTTCGAACATTTGAATTTAAAAAATGGCAATTTTTTAGGTGTCCCGAATTTATTATCCGGCAGTGTATCTTAAAATACAGATGTTTATGAAAACAGGGTATTAAA